>CM031240.1:335735309-336935309 GCA_018340775.1 Taxus wallichiana var. yunnanensis | reverse complement strand
CTAACAAGAACATTGTGTTTAAATCAAATGATACCTCTTCTTCTTCCAAACCACAAAATAATTATTCTAAAGAAAAAGGATATGCCAATGCAATAGTTTTCAAATCGCCCATCTCATCCATCCAACCAATCAAAGCCTTCTTCCAATCTTTCTCCTGTTCAGGATTTTTAGTTCAAGCGAGAGCAATGAAAATATACTCCCATAGGAGAACCCTACTCTTCAGTTTTAGAAAAACTTCTAAAATCTAAAGCAGATCACTCTTCCACCCATCAAACCACATATTGGTTTTGACCCCTCTCATCTTGTGCTGCATGGTACAAAGAAAATGATTATTACAACTATCATCACATTAGAGGTCATAACGATGGTAATTGTATAACTTTCAAAAACATCATCCAAGAAATGTTAGATAATGGAGATATCATCTTGGATAATCCTAACACACTAGCTAATCAGAACCTTCACATCTTCGAGAAGCCATTCCCAAATCACACCCCATCGTTTAAACAAATTGGAAAAACCTCGACCAATGACAATAACGTTTGAGGTTCATGTTGTTTTTAACATCATACCAACTCTTCCTTCTCAATTTCCTCCTACTCCATCTATCAAGGATATTCTTGTATGAGCTCCTTCATCCATGGAGGGACCTGTTTAATCTACTCCTTTACCCACAAAGGATTCACCCTTATCTTATCCTTCACCCACGAAAGAGTCCACCATATCTTCGATGCAGTTTCCCCACTCACCTCTCAACGAAAAACAATATGTAGTAATTACTCTTCTACCCATGGGAGAGTTATGTTTTCCTTCTTCTTTTCCAAAAGACGAGCTTACCTTATCCAACTTGCCATCTCCCCTACCCATAGGGGATCCATTAGTAGCATCCCTTCCTATTGGTGACAATTCTCCATTAGAATTCAAGGATCTTGTTGATCTACTCTCATCTCTTCTACCCACAAGAGTCTAAAGCCAACCATTTCCTTGTCTCATAGACATTCTTTACAGGATTACTACCAAATCAACATAATCCCCCCTACATCGGTTAAATTCTCACATTTGGCTGACTTCTTGGATTATGTTGACAATTCCATGCTTTGGGGACATCTTCAACTGCATGTCTTGACTCAAATGTGGATATTATTTGCTTACACTTCCACGGTCTATCCAAAAATGTTTTAGACAACCAAACCCACCATTCCCATGCCATTTGTAGCGACCCCTTCTTCATCACCCTCACCCACACCTAAACCTTTACCAACAAATGAACTTTTGCCTATCCATAAAATATTACCTGCACCTATACCTTCCTCCACATCTAAACCCATTACCACATTAAGATTCATGTCGACATCAATTCTAGTCCATCCTCCTATTAAACTAGATTTATCCACATCCTCATAAGCCATCGCAAATACTATTCCCCAACCTAAGAGGAATACCCAACCCCTTAGGCCACATACACCGACTTTTCCCACTACCCCTCTGTCATCTTCACCACGTCCATCTATCCTAGGTCCCCACCCATCAACCTTGGCAAAGCAGCCTCCTACCTAGAGTAAACCAAAAACATAGCATCCCACCTTGCTTTGATTCTCTATTACACCCAAATTACCTACCACAGACTTACGCCTTCACCGTCACCTACATCATTTCTACCTCCTATACCTACACCACTTCTAAGTATCCTATATCACTACCCATGCCATTCCCTTCTCCTCAACCAGTCCCTTCCACATTACCTCTTACCACAACCTTCACCACACCTACATTATTGCCTTGGCTAACCCATCCCCTTCGGGCATCTACCTTCCCTTCTACATCACACACTTCTTCTTCACCTTTACAAGAAGGTGCAACCAAATCCCAAAACCCCACTACCTTCCAAAGAGGTAGTTAAACCTACACCACCTTTAACAACTAGTTCACCTGCTACACGTTTACCCAAGAAGGTGCAATCCAAACCTAAAATTGTACTATCTACCAAAAAAGTGGTCAAACTTACTCAACCTCCGATTCCACCTCTAATGATTCTTCTCTCAATAAATTCACCCACACTTCCATCTAGACCTCCGCACTTACTTCACATTGTGACCCATTGGCGGTGGTCTTACGCCAACATCTTAGCTAACCTTTTGGAAGCCTATGTCATCACATTACCACCATTTAGATCTTCTGACCCATTCAAACCTAAACCAGAAGGGTTTGATGATATTAAAATTTACACTTATCATCATGTGTTAGGGCATGATGTAAAAATTATAAGGCTCTTAAGACTATTCTTCTCTAACTATGTCCTCTCGAAGAAAAATTTGACAATTGATATTTTAGATGAGGACCCTATTCTACCTACACCTATCCCCACACATCCTTGTCTCTTACCTATTCAATGACCTTCATCTCCATCTCCACAACCCTTTTATCTTCCTATAACATTTGAGATCAATATGGGCCGCATAAGAGAGCTAGCCAAACCTCCACCAAAATGCCAATTTTCCGCATTGCTTTCGCAAATCCAATATATTCCCTCACCATATTTTTTCCTATCCTATCACTACACATATCACAACTCACCTTCTCATTTACCACATATCAATATGGTTCAATTTTCCACTCAATCCCATAAGGAAAAAGGAAATAAGAAAACAACCAACTTATCTGCTACTCTTTTACCCAATATCCCATCTACACTTGCACCCAAAATCATCATCTGTGGACCTACATACCCTATTTTTGATGAGGTTTCCCATTATATAATGCTTGAACAATTACACCAATCTCCTCTAAAAATGTCTTTTTACGACCTCATCTAAACCTCTAAGTCTCATCGTCAGACCCTTATTTAGGTCCTGTAATCTATTGAGGTTTTACTTAATGACCCTATGCCTGTTGCATCCATTATCACTCCTCACCATGTTTCCTCTCTCACCACTTCACCCCCTTCCTTTGATCCCACTACCACTCATCAAGTATCCTCTCTCAATTTCTCTGACGACGAGATTGCACCTCTCCAATTAGATGATCCACGACCCTACGCTATTATTTCCTTCTACATTGATAATATATGTTTTCAACACATTATGATCAATGGAGGTGCCAGTATCAACATCATTTCCTCCCATGCATACAACCAAATGTGCATCCTTTCCAATTGCATGCATAATAACCCAATTATGTTTCATTCATTTAACAATGCCATGACTTTCACCCTCGACACCATCATTATCCACATTCACATGGGCCCCCATACCATTCAATAATTATTATATGTTTTAGAGGTGGAATTCCAATACAACATACTACTTGGACGACCCTGGATTCGTGTCATGGGTTGTGTTCCTTCAACCTTACACTGTTGTTTAAAATTCAAACACAAAGGGCATAACTATACCATTCTAAATGACCCTGCACCTTTCAATACCTATAACATATTGTATCGATGTCCTTATACCAGTTAAGGCATCTACCACCGCTACCAATTCTTCTTCAGACACTACCTCGTCCACCACTTCTATCGCTACATCTTCCATAACTAACTCCTCTATTCCCACTACTATTGTAGCTTTTGTAGCTGACCCATCAACCAACCCATCTATTTCTCAAACATCCAATGCTTCTTCTTCCCATTTGTCTAGCAATTCATCAATTCCTGCTATCCACATACAAACTACTGATCCCTTAGATTTTTTTTTTAACGCCTCACTCTGGGGGAGTACCACCTTTATAAAATTGACACATTCCTTACTCAAGAGTATGGTAACCTTCACCACCATCCCCGTTATGATCACTGCATAGGAAATTTTTTCTCCTATGGTCCTCCCCACCTTCGTACCAACTTAACTTATGGGGACTTGATTCTTCTACCTACTACTTGCCCAAGCCATCTTCCCAAACTCAACCATTTTCTTCTAACCTTCAATCTCTCACCACTTGTTTCTTCACTCACACCTTCCTCCATCATTGTGTTGTGAAGGGATTTGGCTTTGGTTTCTATGAACAAGGCTGCCATACTATCATTCCTTGCACCACTTGTAAGCATAAATACCGCAACGGTATTGAATTTTCGAACCACCTTCCATGAAGTCCTGATTCAAACTCATTGAGGATGATAAACATTCCCCACCCTATTCATCTACCTCACCAACTTCACCTACAGAGTTTATGGATCCATAATCCATTCCTCCTAAAAAAATTGTGAACATCGTTTCCCTGGGACCTCTAACTTATCACCGTGATGGCGAGGCTCCCTCTTCTCTTCCCTTCATGTATCCTGACATGATCGATGATGATACACCTTCTATTAACATCGTTTAATGTGAGGATGATGAGTCTATTCTTACCTACCTTGATACATAAGATTCTTATATTCATTGGTTGTTACCTTCTGAGATGCAAACCATGTTGAATGAATTGACCATCTAAATCAAATTTCACACTTAGGAAGACCCACACATTCTAAAAATAGGTCAATCTTTAGATGTTTCTAAATAGGAAGCTTTCAACTCTTTCCTCTGGGATTATAGCAACGCTTTTTCTTGGTCCTACACTGATATGCCCAGTATTGACCTAAACATTGTGGTCCACAATATCATAACCATTCTTGATGCCAAACCCATGAAACAGAAGCTGTGAAAAATGCATCCTCACATTGCCCTTCTTATCAAAGATGAACTTTAGTGGCTTCATTTGGTTTCCTTCATTCTACCCATTAATTATCCCCAATGGATTTCAAACATTGTTCCTATCACAAAAGTGAAAGGGGGACTATACATTTGCATGGATTTCTGCAACGTTAACTTAGCTTGAAACAAAGATGACTTTCCTCTAGCTAGTATTGACCAACTAATTGATCTCACCATTGGACATGAAATGTTATCACTCATGGACAGTTTCTCAAGTTAAAAAAAATATTACTTGCCCTAGAAGATCAACACAAAACCACCTTCATCACTCCTTAGGGGACCTTTTGCTATCATTTCATGCCCTTTGGCCTTAAAAACACTAGTGCTACATATCAGCAAAGGCTATGACTTATATCTTTCATGACATCATGCATAACATATTGGAAGATTACGTTGATGATATTCTTGCCAAATATAAACATCGGGATAAACACCTTGCAGTCCTTAAGGTTGTCTTTGACCATCTCATCAAATACTGCATTCACCTTTAACCTAAGAAGTGTGTCTTTATTGTTCTCTCAGGAAAGCTCCTTGGTTTTATCATTTCTTTGTGTGGCATTGAAGTTGATCCCACTAAAATCAAGGCTATTCTTGAGATGCCTCCACCTACTAACCTTTGTCAACTTTGTAGTTTTGCAAGGAAAGTTACAATCTATTCATCACTTTATTTCTCAACTTTTCAACCACTTCCATCCATTTCATCATCTTCTCAAAAAGGATGTCTCCTTCAAATGGGATGATGAATTCCACAAATCCTTTGACACCTTAAAAATACCTCCTCTAGCCACCTGTGCTCATTCCACCTAAGGATGACCAACCATTTTACCTTTACATTTTCAGATATTGATCATTCCCTGGGTGCCATGCTCACTCATCGTGATGAGAAACACAGGGAGAAAGTGGTTTATTATATAAGTTGTACACTTTTAGACTACAAAACTAAATATACTCATGCTGAAAAAATTTCCTATCCTTAGTCTTTGTCGTCACTAAACTTTTCCATTACCTACTCAATCACAAAACCTTCATTATAACCAATATTGACCCCTTACATTACATGTATGCTAAGCCATACCAACATCAATGTGTTGCACGGTTTCTCATGCTTCTTGCAGAACTAGAGCTCGAATTCATCCATAAAAAATTTGTCAAAGAACAAACCATTGTTGACCAACTCATAGACATACCTCTCTCTGGAAACCAATCTTCTAACTTCAACTTCCCTGATGAATCCATTGCTACCCTCTCCTTAGATGATACCATTTACCAGATGACCTTATTCTTCAATGGTTCCAAATGTCAGCATGGGGGTGGTGTAGGAGTTATCCTCATTCCTCTTGATGGTGAGCCTATGTCATTATCTTTCAAACTAGATTTTGATTGTACTAACAATATCGTTGAATATGAAGCACTCATGTTAGGTCTAAAACTACCATAGCCTTAGATGTTAAATCAATTAATATCTTTAGTGACTCTCAACTAGTTTTGAACCAAGTTAATGGTATATACTAATGTCGTAACGAGATACTTCAAAAGTATAAACATCATATTGACATGATTTTGACTACCTTTGACCATTATGAACTTCGGACCACCTCGTGTTCCACTAATAAATTTACGGACACCATGGTCTTTGTTGCTTCTTAAATACCTACTTCACCCTCCGACTCGAAAATATTTTTCACAGTACAAAGGTTGCAATCACCTTCTTATATATTCTAAGACGTTAACTTTGTAGGAAACATTGGTGGCCCACGTGATCTTTGGTATAAGCAGTTTGTTGACTACCTTTCCCTTTCAATTCTACCTCCAGATTTTACACGTATTAGACAATGAGCCTTCCTCAAAAGTGTCTCTCACTATGTCATCATGGGTGGTCTTCTCTATAAATGTGGCTTTGACAATATCCTCTTACGATGCCTTACAAGTTATGAAATTCCATACACCATCAAGGAAGTTCACAACGGGATTTGTGGGGGTCACTTCAGTGGCTTAGCTATCATTAAGTGCATTCTTCACCTTGAATATTACTGGCCAACCCTAAATCATGATTTTTGTGACTATGTCAAGCATCGTGTGAAGTGTTAGCAACATGATAATCTTTATCACACCCATAGTCATGCCTTACAGGTCACATGAGACATGAGACATTTGACCTTTATCTTAATGGGGTTTGGATCTTGTCGGAGAGATTAGCCCTCATTCTTCCCAACGTCATCAATGGATTAGTAACACTATCAAATATTACACTAAATGGGTGGAATTTGTACCTCTCATTTCTACAAAAGACGAGATAATATGTGAATTCATCAACCATCACATCATTTGTCATAATGGTGTTCCTCACCACCTCATCACTGATAACGGAAAACAATTCAAAAATAAAACCCTATGGAAACTTTGTGACGCCTTCTACATTCAAATCAGATTTTCTTCACCTTATTATCCTCAACCAAAAGCCAAGCCAAATCGACTAACAAAATCCTAAAAAAATTCTTATAAAAGTGGTTGATGACACTAGTAAAGATTGACACACCCACATTCCTTTCACCTTATGGGCTTCCCAAACTATTATTCGTACCTCAACTATTGCCACACCTTTCTCGTTGGCCTATGGTATAAAGGTAGTTTTTCCCCTCAAAGTCCAAATTCCATCTATTTACAACTCACTCAAATATATTCTCAACGATGATGATTTTGTCATGACCATTTGACATGACTTGAATTATTAGACGAATGACGTATAATGCTCTTGATCACCTTCAAATCTACCATAAATGTATCAAATGTGCCTACAATAAATGTGTCTAAGAATGAACATTCATTTTCGGTGACCTCATCTTGAAGTAAAATCCACATGTAACAAAAGCATATAAAAGTAAACAGGTAAGTTTCTTCTAATTGGCTTGGACCCTATATCGTTACTCATGCATATGGATCATGAGCTTATCATTTGTCTTCACTCGAAGGTAAACCTGAACCCGAGCCCCTTAATACATTGCATCTTCAATCATTTTATTATTGAATCAAGTCTCGATATCACCTTCTATCTATTAAACACTCATCCCTTCAAAGCAACATTCACCTTCCATCCACCTCTTTTAAGGACCAACGACTACACCATAATTGTGTGATTATCTATCACCTTTGAACCTTATCTTAAATATGAGTACCATGGCTCTACTCATGGCCACGATTATCATGGATACTTTTCATCCTTTTCGGGATGGATGTTGAGTAGAAAAATGTTTCTCTAAGGAGAAGACACATAAAGGATGTGTGCACAGGAACAAGGCGTGAGAAGATAGGAAAGGAAAAACACTCGAGAATACTTTGGCTCGGGGCTTAGCTGTTTTTGTGGATAAGGGATATTTTTGGAGATAACGTGTGGAGGACACATAGAGATGAAGACTTCCACTCCATGCAATGGTATTTTGGGAACAAGCGGTAGATAAGCGTCATGCATAGTTTAAGCTAATAATAGGATTTCTACTTGGAGTTAACTATAGGAAATCTATTGTTAGAGAACTTGCATGTTGTGCATACTATTGTAAATGTGCATAGCTATTATCAGCATGCGACCTATTTTGAGAAGTGCATGGGTAGTGAAGGGAAAGTCCCCACCCCTATAAATATGTATTGATTTGCATAGTTTAGTGGTGGTGAATTATTGTAGAGTTGTGTTGTTGGTTTTGACGCGCACATGACTCATGGAGATACTGATATAAGTGTAAGAAGCTTCTATGTTTTACAGTATTTAATGCAATGGAGTATATTGGTTGGATAATGGAATTAGACATAACTGAATTTGGTTCTTATATGGTTAATCTTATCATAGTTATTGTTTAGTTCATCTTTCATACAATCTAAGATCTAGATTTGGTTTATGCATTGTGGGTAGTTTACTACTAATTATGAATCTGAATATGTTTAAGTATCATCATGCTAACATTATGTACAAGAAAATCTAAAAAGGGACCTAGTTCCTTTGCGCACTTTAGGTGAGTACTCATCTTAAGTGTTGAGTGATGTGCCAACATGCGTGGGTTATTCATAGTAAACTCTAGGCTACATCATTGGTTTTGTTGCCGGGACCTCTTTTTCAACTGCTTTCAGGATGTTTCGTGATGAAGATGTACCAGTTGACCTTATCAAGTGTTCAGGAGTGGATAATAGATCTGGAAGAAGAATACACACAGAGATTCAACACTGGATCATAGTTTGATGCACGCACGTGGGTGGAGTAGAACTTATATGATTGTTTATATGAAAGTTTCTTTGCTATATTTCTGATAGAGTTATACGGAGGTAGATGAGTTCTAGTTTTTACGTTATACTGGGGAAACTATCAAATGCATTCCACTAATGATCAAAATTTTGATGGTAACCCTAAATTTGAAAGAGAAGTCAATAGCTAGCTAAACCCCACCACCCATGGGGAAAGAGTAGGTTTGGTGAAAGATGGCAGACTGGCGGAGAGGCAAAGACAATAAAGGTACCTTGAGTATAATGAGGCATGTGAGAGGGATTTAGGAAAAAAATGTGAGATTACATAACAGATAATGTTGAGGAGAGAGATGGCTCATGAAGGATTTGGAGCTCACGTAGTGGGCATGGAGCAAGAGCATTTGGAAATCCCCATACGGTAAAACATGATAGGAACCCTCCTCTGCATCTTATGAGAGCACACCGAGTAGAGATGACATGGGCTGCGGGTGTGCATCGGAATCTACCTTACAACCTAGCCCTTGTGCTTGGTTTTCAAGTTTCTTTTGGGCTTGTGTTTGAGTAAAAATGGTATTCGGGTTTCGTATTGTTAAATCTAGCATTTCAGTTCTTGTTTCTATAAATAAATGAATGGGATAGTGGGTAATGCGGGACTGTTTTGGAAGCTTGTTTGTGGTCTCTGTGCTCATCATTTATCTTTGTGATTGAATGGCTATCATTGAGAGTACATATTCAATACTGCACTTGTATTTTTGATACTTTCTTAATTCTGAATTCTTGTTTGATTCTCAAGTTTTGTTTTAAGACTGGTTCGAGTCTCCTTCGTTTTGAATATAAATTTGAATGGAACCAACGTTACAGAACCCGTGATTAAGCATGGAGTTGTCTTGAGCGATGTAAGTGAAGTTTGTGTTTTTATGGCAATTTGGATTTCGGACTCGAAGTTCTGATCTGGATTTCTTTTATCGATATGTTCGATATGGATTTGCTATTTTATGGGTTTTCTTCTATCATGTTTAACTGTTTAAGTTTTGAACTCTATTTTAAGTTCGAACTACTTACTCAAAGAGATTTGGGAAGAGTAGTTTGTCTGCTGTTATAAAGTTCTCTTTGAGATCTTAACTTTAAACAAATTTGTAGATGAACAGTTCGTTCTTCTTTTCGACTATTCGTTCTTTGAATTTGGCAATTGTATTTAAATTGGAGATAGTCTTTTCTTCTCTGTTTCGAAGAAATACGCATCTTGGGTTGTGTACTATTTCTAAACTTTCCTGTTTATTTCATTTGAAACTGAAATATGAAACTTATGTTCTAATTGATAAGGAATATAAAAGAGACTGGAAGTATGTCTTCTTGGAACTTGGAAATAATATTGATCTCTCTTTTATGGAAATTAGTGTAGGAACTAAGTTGTTCGGATTAGAAAGAGAATTTGTTTGTTGGGTACTATGAAACGAAATAATTGACTTCTTGAAATAGAGATTTTATAAGTGTTGGTCTTCCTTGTATATTTCATTTGAAGAAACCATGCGGGAAAAGGTTAGATGTCCGGTTTTGGAGCAGGAAATGTAAATACTATTTGTCCTTAGTGAAGATTAATGTTGTATTCTAAGATGATAGAATTAGAAATAATGATATGATGAACTATTGTTATAATTGATAGGTTCAATTTAAACTTTAAAATGATAAGGAAGATATTGTGAAATATATTCTGATTCTTTTCTTACAAAGGGAATTTAGATTTATTAATGTATTTATTTTCTCATTGTTGTTACTTATGCTTTTATGTTTGATATATTAATTGTTTCATTAAAGCAGAGTTGTTTTAATGGGACAATTAGTTAAAAGCATGAAGTTTTAATGTTTGGTACTTATCATGCTCAGTTCTTTGAACTGACCTGTGCTAGCAATTTTTATAGATGGATTCCGTAAGTGGTAAAAGAAGGCAAAAATTTTATGATACATTGGCTGGTTTAAGTTTGATTCCTTGTGAAGAATCCTTATTTCTTTCTTGGGTTGTAAATTTAAAAGAGAAATTCAACTCTTGTTGAAAGAAGACTATTGTATTGGTAGTTTGCCTAAAATGCATAGTATTGTAATTATATAAGTTTACAAAGATGAATTGAAAGTTGAAAACTTACTTGAATTGGATTTGTAAACAATCTGGTGTTAATATTAAAGAAATGGAATTATGTCTTGTTGATATTATTCATATTATTTATATACTTAATTGATTATCCTTTGTTATGTTGGATAAAGGGAGTTAAGTTCAATCTCCCTAATTAAGATACAACTTGATAAGTTGTAGAATATGATGTTATTATCTAAACAATTTTGTATGGTAATATGATGTAATAAACATGCAGTAAAACCAAAGAAATTGTAAAAGATAAAGAGGGTTGTTAAATCCTAAAACTTAACCATAAAGAGGAAGACTCTTCCTCTTTCAAATTGAATGTAAACAAAAGGAAAGGTGCAATGTTCGTTAAATCAATAGACCTCATTCCAATGAAGTCTACTTAAGTAATCCTATGTGGTTACTACACCTTGAATGGTTAAGTTGCTTTTAATGGAACTTATGACGTTGTTGTCCTGTTTTTAGTTAACTGTTCGTTAAGCCAATTTAATGAAATTAAAAAGCAATCTTAAGTTAAGTAAGTTCTTAAATGGTTACTTGAATCAGATTTTGGAAAAGAACTTAAGGAGTGTGGATTATTACATTTCGTAAGGATATGTAAAATGAATCTTAAATCCACTAATTAACTAAATGTTAACATTCTCCTTGAAGTATGTACATCTCGATGAGGTAGTTCTGGCAGATGTTGGCACACGCCAACTGTAGAACTGTACCTTCGAGAAGACTAAGGTCTTCTCGAAGATACAATATTGCAGTTGACATGTGGCAACACCCTTCTACATTTGACCATCCAAACCTACATATGTTGGGGACTTGTACTTGGTTTCCTTCTAGACTGAATTAGAAACATGATCTAGTTTAGGGGATGACTCTCACTAACTAGGGTAAGTAGGCACATTCAATCGACTTAGGTTGATTGAATATGTCTAAATACCCTTAGTTAACGTGAATGATCCAATATACTATATCATGTCACTAATCTGGGTTAGGATAAAATCTTGGACAAGTGGGTGATAGAGAGTAAAGACCATTCTAGATAATGAAGAGTGAGGTGAAGGACGTATTCCATTGATGTGTATGCCATCTAGGAATCATCACATAGACAGTATGTTGAAATTATTTGGCTAAAGTATCGCAAGTTGTTGGTTGTGTTGTCTGTATCACCTAGTTTAGTAGAACGTGATGTCAGATGAATATTGGTAACAAATATTCAGATAGGTTCTTTAAAAATATCACTCGGAACCCAGATTAGGGTAAGTAACCAAGTATACGTAGTATACACTATGTGTTTAGATTAACATGAGAGATCGGATTGAATCGAGTCATGAAATGAGAGATCGGAAGATACCGAGTCATTACAGTTGCATATGGTTATCTGTTATGAGATTGATTAGCATAGAATGTGTGTTATAAATGATGTATTATTTAGAACAGAGAACATTGCTTCAAAAAAAAATTTCCCTTGTTTCTAAAGTCTTAAAATGGGAATGTTACATCTTGGTATCAGAGCTGAAGGTTGCAGCTCTTGGACCTATTGTGTCCATAATCTGATAAAAACTTAAATTTTCTTGTTAACAAAAAATGGTTAGAACAAGAGGAAACATTGCGAATAACCCTCCACCTGTTGATGGAGCAACAACAACCAAAAACTTGATGAGATCCTTGCTGCCCTATTGGACACAAGGGATCGTTTGGCTGTACTGGAATAGCAAGTGATGGGTAACGAGGAGGAAAATGATGTTGGTAATAACAATCAGCCACCTCCTGAGGACAACGCCAATTTGGGTGTTGATGATAACAATGTTAACGTGCCTATTCCACCAGAGAACAAAAAGGAAAGGTTAGCAGCTGAACTCACCAATGACATAAAAAGGATAAGTCCACCTAAATTTGATGGCACCACTTTGGGGATGGAGCTGAAAATTGGCTCAGTGAAATGGAGAAGTATTTTGCTATACAAAATTCTCCGAGGAAACAAAAGTGATATGGGGAGCATATCAGCTTTCTCATGAGGCATCTTCATGGTGGGATAGCCGAAAAGTTGAGTTAAATATTGATGAGTCTAATATTACCTGGGACTAGTTCAAAAGCTATTTTAGGCAACGCTGGCTGCCACAACTTTACTATGACCAGAAAATGACTGAATTTTAGAACTTAGCTCAAGGGAAGCTGACTATAACGGAATATTGGGAGAAGTTTACTAAACTCCTTAAGTATGTCCCGTAGTACCAAATTGATGAAAATTTTAGAATAAGGAAATTCATCATGGGATTGAGTCCGTAATAGGGGGAGAGGTGGATGTACATAGTCCAACCACGATGGAAGGAGTTGTGGAAAAATCCATAAGGCAGGAACAGAAATTGAAAGCAATTTCTACTCACAAAGAGGAAGTAAGGAAGAAATTTCCAAACTCCTCTTCAACCTCTCTTGCACCAAAGAAGGGACCGTGGAAGAAGTTCGGTAATAAAACTAAGTTTACATTGATAACAACAAGAAAGAAAGCAGTGATGAATAAGCCTGCTGGAAATACACGAGCAATTTTGTAAGAAACAACAATAATGGACAGAAGTCCTATGGGGGTCAAAATAATAATTTTAAGGCTGGAAATAACTCTGAGCCTAGAAAGGGACCTGTAGGAGGCTGTTATAACTGTGGCAAGGATCACTATGCAAATAATTGTCCTTTGAAGAAGGATGATCATGATCAATAGCACAAGATACATGCTGCCGTAACAGACAAATAGGTTGAAAAGCAAGTCACGCCTATAGAAGTTCCTGGTAAGTTATTTGGTATACCTGTAACTATTCTTTTTGATACAAGAGCTACTGAATGTTTTATTTCTAATAAACTTGCATCAAAACTAAAATGAAAAGCTGGAAAAATGGATAAAACATGGACTGTACATTATGGGAATAATGTTGTTCATACAGTTAGTATGTGTCTTTTTGGAGTAGTCCTTGAATTACCCACTTTTTCCACTGAGGTTGATCTGTATGTAGCACCTTTGGGATCTTATGATGTAATCATAGGGGTTAACTGGCTAGCAGATCACAAAGCAAAAGTTGACTGTTTTGAGAAATATATTAGTTGTTTTGATGACCTATAGAAAACAACAGAGATTCAAGGTGAGAAACGTGAGATTTCAGTTAGGAAATTGTCTGCCATGCAACTTAAAAAGGCCAAAAATAAAGGTTGTACCTTGTATGCAGTAAAAATTTCTGAATCAGAAGAAAATAGTGATCTCATGAATCATTATCCACTGTTACGAAATTATAGTGATGTGTTTCGGAAGAATTACCAGGTCTTCCCCCTAAAAGAGAATTTGATTTTACAATTGAGATCAAACCTGGAATGGAACCTATTTCTAAGGCACCATATAGAATGACTACTATAGAATTAGTAGAGCTTAAAGCACAATTACAAGAAATTTGTCAAAAGGGTTGATTAGACCAAGTGTTTCTCCTTGGGGAGCACCAAGTAATTTTGTGAAAAAGAAAGATGGGACACTTAGGTTGTGCATTGATTACAGAATGTTGAACAAAGTGACAATCAAGAATAGGTACCCACTTCCTAGAATTGATGATTTATTTGATCAGATGCATGGTGCATCAGTGTATTCTAAGATAGATCTTAGGTCGAGGTTATCATCAATTATGAATTAAAGATGAAGACATTCATAAAACTACTTTCAGGACAAGGTATGGGCATTATGAATTTATTGTTTTACCCTTTGGGTTGAAAAATGCACCTGCAGCTTTTATGAATCTAATGAATAATATCTTTCAAGAATACTTGGACAAATTTGTGCTTGTATTCTTGGATGACATTCTCATATATTCTAAAAATGTTGAGGAACACCATGAGCACTTGAAAATCATTTTGGAAATCCTGAGAAAGAGAAAGTTATTTGGTAAGCTATCTAAATGTTCTTTCTATGATACAAAAGTACATTACTTGGGTCACGTTATAAGTAAAGATGGGATTGTTGTAGATCCTTCTAAGATTATAGTGATAACAAAATGGCCTGCACCTAAGAACGTACATGAGGTAAGAAGCTTCATGGGACTTGCTGGTTATTATAGAAAATTTGTTAAGGATTTTTCTAAGGTAGCTGCACCAATAACTTCGTTGCAGAAAAAGGATAAGAAATTTGTATGGAGTGAGAAGTGTGAATCTACTTTTGAAACCTTGAAAAATCAGTTAACTTCTACACCTATTCTGGTTGTACCTGATCCTAATGGGGATTTTACAGTTGTGACGGATGCTTTTGGTGAAGGTCTTGGAGGAATATTAGTACAAAATGATCATGTCATAGCTTATGAAAGTAGAAAACTTAAGTTACATGAGTTGAATTATGCTCCACATGATTTAGAGCTTGTTGCCATTGTTCATGCACTTCAAGTATGGAGACATTATCTGCTTGGTAAACCTTTTGAATTGAAAACTGATCATCTAGGGTTGAAGTATATTTTCACTCAACCAAATCTGAATGCAAGACAACGTAGATGGTTAGAGTTTTTGTCACAATATGATTTTGACATAAGTTACATAAAAGGTAAGGAAAATAGAGTTGTTGATGCTCTAAGTCATAGGAAGCACATTTATGCTCTTATAACATTAAGAACTCAGTTTAAGGATGAAGTAAAAGATGTTATGGAATCTGATTCTTATTTTTAGCAAGTGAAAATAGCACTTGCTGCAGATCCAAAATACGTAAGGTATAAAGGCTTTCACTTTGATAATGAAGGAATATTACGGTTTGAAAATAGAGTATACATACCTTCGCTTAATGAATTGAGAAAGAAATTACTAGTTGAATTTCATAGCTCACCTTTTTCTAGACATCCTGGCATTACAAAAATGCTTACTGATATAAAACAACAATATTTCTGGAAAGGAATGAAAAAGGATGTTATTGAGTTTGTTAAGCATTGCTTAGAATGTCAACGTGTTAAAGCTGAACACATGCACCCAGCTAGGTTTATTATATCCACATAGCATTCCGTAGTACAAATGGCAAGTAATAAGCATGGATTTTGTACAAGGTTTGCCTATGACAAGAAACAAACATGATGTTATTTTAGTAGTTGTTGATAAACTGACAAAAGTAGCACATTTTATTGCTGGAAATCTGAAAGATGATTCTCCTGTTTTGGCAAAAAGGTTTGTTCATGACATTTTTAGATTACATGGAGTACCTGAGTTAATCATATCTGATAGAGATCCTAGAATGATGTCAAGGTTTTGGAAAACACTTAATGCAACTCTAGGAACTAAGCTAAATTTTAGTTCTACGTATCATCCAGAAACGGATGGATAGACTGAAAGAGTGAATCAGGTTTTAGAAGATATGTTACGCATGTATTGTATGGATCAGTAGTATAAGTGGGAAGAGTATCTTCCACTAGTTGAATTTGCTTACAATAATACATATCACGCCTCTCTTAAGATGGCACCTTTCGAGGCACTATATGGAAGGAAATGCAGAACTCCCGTCAGTTGGGACAACATTGAGGATAGAGAAGTAATTGGACCTGAAATCCTTACGGAAATGGAACAACAAGTTAAAATGATTCATGAACGCTTGAAAGAAGCAATAGATAGACAAAAGAGTTATGCTGACTTGAAGCGGGTTGATAGGAAGTTTGAGCTTGGTGAGAAGGTCTTTCTTCGAGTAAAACTGAAAAAGAGTTCTATAACTTTTGGCAAGGCTGCCAAGTTATCACCTCATTTTGTGGGACCTTTTGAAATTATGGAAGTTATCAACCCAGTAGCTTATCATTTAGCATTACCTCCTGCTTTATCATGAATGCATGATGTTTTCCATATTTCTTTGCTTAAGAAATACGTCTCAGATTTATCACATGTGTTAAATTGGAATTCCTTGCAGGTCCAAGACCTAGGAATAATCGTGGTTAAACCATTATGAGTGCTGGAAACTCATCAGTTGCATTTAAGAAATCGTGAACTGAGGCAATGTAAGGTCCAGTGGGACCAGTTTAATGAGGAAAGTGCAACCTGGGAAAACTTGGAGGATATGAAAACTGCTTTTCCATTTTTGTTTGAATAGAGTTAAATTTCAAACTGATAAAATTTGAAATTTTATACATTATGACAATAAATCTGCCAGTTTTGGGTAGATGACAATTTAATTCTTTGAATAAATAGCTGTGTGAATGTTGATTTTTGGAATTATAAGATTTTGATATGTTTTGACATATGGTGATAAAGTGAATGAATTGATTATCCTTGATATTAATTGTTAAAGTAAGGTAATCATCGGAGACGATGATTCTTTTTAGGAGGGAAGCATGTAACACCCTTGTCAGTTGTTATATTCCTCCTTTGCATTTCAAGTGTTGACATGTGATTTTTCCTTATAAAGATGTGTTCTTTTGATTATAGGAAATCATGCTTGAAATGAATGAATCATTCTGTTCTTAAGATCTTTTGATTGAAATAAAAATGGTTTCCTTGAATCCATTTTTCACTTTTTGCTGGTAAGATGCAATCAAGTTTTGGAGTTGCAAACTTAACTCTTAATCTGACACATCCTTGGATCAATTCCATTGATCCAAGGAGTGTTTTTAATCTTCTTATTGAACAAATGGAATATTGACATCAATAAATTTAAGGACAAAATGGACTGAACTTTGTTGTTACAAGTTCTTTGACCTTGTGTGAACGTGTTTCAATTTAGTTGTCTAGTTATGCTTTGGTCTTGGAGGTCGATCTTGGTAGGACATTCAGGTGTAAATAAAATGCAGTCGTTTCATGACTTAAGAAGGGTTTGGAATCCTGAGTTGGGTAAGATTATCTACTTCTCAGCTATGTTGCGTAATTGGATTCTATTTTATCCTAAGCCTTGGTGCTAAATAAAATTGAGAAGAAGTTGTTAAGGTTGGTAACCTATTTAAATTAATCTAACCTATTTCCTAAGCTATGTATAGTTGTGAATTAATTTTATTTAATTCCTAAAACTATATAATTGAGAACTAATCTAAGTTAATTCCTAAAACTATATATTAGTAGGTTAGTCTAACCTAATGTCTAATGCTATATGGTTTTTGAAATTAAACTAAACCTATTTCCTAAAAACTATGTGGAAACTACCTAAGGCATTGATTTGGGACCTATGGTGACTAATCCTAAACTAGCCTAAGTTTTAAAAGATCTAACCTAAAACTATTTGTGAGGGGGCCTATGGTCACATATACAAGGGTGACGGTTCCAATGGGCATTGAATGTTGGGATAAGGTTTTAAATACTACAGGATAGCTAGTTATGGCAGGAGTTAGTGGACTTAGTGGAATGTTAAGTGGAAGCTCCACTAAACTTGGAAATGCATGTTGATTTGGTTTTGAAGCTCACCGGATTTGGAAGGTGGTGGCAAATAAGGATAAGCGGGAAAATTTCATTTAATGGAATTAATTGGCCTTGGTCAAGTGCTCAAATAGCCTTGGAAACTTGGAAGGTAGATTTTGGGGAAGTTGTTTGTTCTCTCACTCTCTCGGATTTTGCTCTGCATGAGAAAATTGGTTCTTCGAACCAGCAGTTTGACTTGCAGTTTGTGGCTATTTTTGGTCCTTTTGATCTATTTTCAATCATGGGAAAATATAAAAGGCATTCGGAGGAAAGTTGTTTGTTGTTTGATCTTGCGTGGAAGAGAAAGGAAGTTGGAAACTCGTCTTGGAAGCTCCTTCGATTTGGCGAAGAAGCGCTATCAGGCATGATAGGCTCTAACCATTAAGATTTCTTGCTTTCTTCAAAATGTTCCTTTAAATGAACTCTGCTTATATGATATTCTTGGCTTGCATGATTTAACTGGTTATTTGTCTTGGGTTTATGTATATTTTGTGAAATCGGGTATGAAACCCACTGCAAAAATAATGTTAAGTTTGGAAACTTCATTTGAGTTTTGTTAGCAAATCATGCATGTAAATCTTGATTTTGTAACTCTGCTTGACTTTTGGAACTAGAGTATGAAGTGTTAAGTGGAACAGACCTTCGTTGCTTTGTTTTATGCCATGATTTAGAACTTGATGAAATCTGGGTCTTGTCTGTTCTTGTTTGAAGTTGAATTTGTGTATCATGTTGAGATATAGTTTGAATTCGATGCTCACGTAGAGCTTTAGCTTGTGTAAAAACTATGTTTTCGTTTTAGCTTATAATCGGTCCGTGTTGGGCTTGAACTTGTTTAAATTCATGTTTCATCTAACTTGTATTAGACTGTTGTGTTGAACTCGAGATGAATATGAAACTCGTGTTGAGTTTTAGCTTTTAATGAGACTGTTTTCACTTAGTTCATCTTGACCATGTTGGGCTTGAGCTCTATGGAAGCTCGTGTTTTGTTAAGTTGTATTCGGTTTCATTTTTGTTTAGAGCTATACTGTAGCCTCTTGGTGATCTAAACTCCATTGGAAAACAGGGTTTTGTTGACCATGTGTGAAACTTGTGTTTAGTTTGGGTTTGAAATTGTTTGTAAGCTCGTGTTCGCTTGAGCTTTGGCCTTTATTGAACCTGTGTTTTACTTTTATAGTATTTGGGGCCGTGTTGAGCTTGAGCCTGTATGGAAGCTCGTGTTTGAATAAGTTGTAGGTGGTCTGTGTTGGACTCGGGACTGTATTTGAGACCCATGTTTTTGTTTAGTTGTTGTGGGCTCTTGTTGATTAAGTTGTAACCAGACTCATGTTCATTTGAGCCAATGCTTGTGCGGAGCCTGTGTTTCACCTTAACCTGTATTGAAACTTGTGTTTCATGGAGCTTGTTTTGGGCTCGTGTTTGAGTTAAAATGGTATTCGGGTTTCGTATTGTTAAATCTAGCATTTCAGTTCTTGTTACTATAAATAAATGAATGGGATAGTGGGTAATGTGGGACTATTTTGGAAGCCTGTTTGTGGTTTTTGTGCTCATGATTTATCCTTGTGATTGATTGGCTATCATTGGGAGCTCATATTCAATACTGCACTTGTATTTTTGATACTTGCTTAATTCTGAATTCTTGTTTGATTCTCGGGTTTGTTTTAAGACTGGTTCGAGTCTCCTTCATTTTGAATATAAATTTGAATGGGAACTGAACATTACCCTGAACCCGTGATTAATCATTGAGTTGTCTTGAGCCAGTAAGTGAAGTCTGTGTTTGTTATGGCAACTTGGATTTTGGACTCTGAGTTCTGATCTGGATTTTCTTTTTTATCGATATGTTTGATATGGGTTTTCTTCTATCCTATTTAACTGTTTAAGTTCTGAACTCTATTTTAAGTTGAACTACTTACTCAAAGAGATTTGGGAAGAGTAGTTTGTCTATTGTTATAAAGTTCTCTTTGAGATCTTAACTTTAAATGAATTTGTAGATGAATGGTTCGTTCTTCTTTTCGACTATTCATTCTTTGAATTTGGCAATAGTATTTAAATTAGAGATAGTCTTTTCTTCTCTGTTTTGAAGAAATACGCATCTTGGGTTGTGTACTGTTTCTGAACTTTCCTGTTTATTTCATTTGAAACTGAAATATGAAACTTATGTTCTAATTGATAAGGAATATAAAAGAGACTGGAAGTATGTCTTCTTGGAACTTGGAAATAATATTGATCTCTCTTTTTTGGAAATTAGTGTAGGAACTAAGTTGTTCGGATTAGAAAGAGAATTTGTTTGTTGGGTACTATGAAACGAAATAATTGACTTCTTGAAATAGAGATTTTATAAGTGTTGGTCTTCCTTGTTTATTTCATTTGAAGAAACCATGCAGGAAGAGGTTAGATGTCCCGGTTTGTGGAACAGGAAATGTAAATACTTACTTTGTCCTTAGTGAAGATTAATGTTGTATTCTAAGATGATAGAATTGGAAATAATGATAGGATGAACTATTGTTATAATTGATAGGTTCAATTTAAACTTTAAAATGATAAGGCAGATAGTTGTGAAATATATTTTGTTCTTTTCTTACAAAGGAATTCAAATTTATTAATGTATTTATTTTCTCATTGTTATTACTTATGCTTTTATGTTTGATATATTAATTGTTTCATTAAAGCAGAGTTGTTTTAATGGAACAATTAGTTGAAAGCATGAAGTTTTAATGTTTGGTACTTATCATGCTTAGTTCTTTGAACTAACCCGTGCTAGCAATTTTTGCAGATGGATTCCGTAAGTGGTAAAAGAAGGCAAAACTTTTATGATACATTGGCTGATTTAAGTTTGATTCCTTGTGAAGAATCCTTATTTCTTTCTTGGGTTGTAAATTTAAAAGAGAAATTGTATTCTTGTTGAAAGAAGACTATTGTATTGGCAGTTTGCCTAAAATGCATAGTATTGTAATTATATAAGTTTACAAAGATGAATTGAAAGTTGAAAACTTACTTGAATTGGATTTGTAAACTATATGGTGTTAATATGAAAGAAATGGAATTCTGTCTTGTTGATATTATTCATATTATTTATATACTTAATTGATTATCCTTTGTTATGTTGGATAAAGGGAGTTAAGTTCAATCTCCCTAATTAAGATACAACTTGATAAGTTGTAGAATATGATGTTATTATCTAAACAATTTTGTATGGTAATATGATGTAATAAACATGCAAGTAAAACCAAAGAAATTGTAAAAGATAAAGAGGGTTGTTAAATCCTAAAACTTAACCATAAAGAGGAAGACTCTTCCTCTTTCAAATTGAATGTAAACAAAAGGAAAGGTGCAATGATCGTTAAATCATTAGACCTCATTCCAATGAAGTCTACTTAGGTAATCCTATGTGGTTACTACACCTTCTTGAATGGTTAAGTTGCATTTAATGGAACTTATGACGTTGTTGTCTTGTTTTTGGTTAACTGTTTCGTTAAGCCAATTAAATGAACTTAAAAAGCAATCTTAAGTTAAGTAAGTTCTTAAATGGTTACTTGAATCAGATTTTGGAAAAGAACTTAAGGAGTGTGGATTATTACGTTTCGCAAGGATATGTAAAATGAATCTTAAATCCACTAATTAACTAAATGTTAACATTCTCCTTGAAGTATGTACATCTCGATGAGGTAGTTCTGGTGGATGTTGGCACACACCATCTATAGAACTGTACCTTTGAGAAGACTAAGGTCTTCTCGAAGATACAATATTGTAGTTGACATGTGGCAACACCCTTCTGCATTTGACCATCCAGACCTACATATGCTGGGGACTTGTACTTGGTTTCCTTCTGGACTGAATTAGAAACATGATCTAGTTTAGGGGATGACTCTCACTAACTAGGGGTAAGTAGGCACATTCAATCAACTTAGGTTGATTGAATATGTCTAAATACCCTTAGTTAACGTGAATGATCCAATATACTATATCATGTCACTAATCTAGGTTAGGATAAAATCTTGGACAAGTGGACTGACAGAAGTTAGTAAAGACCATTCTAGATAATAGAAGAGTGAGGTGAAGGACATATTCCATTGACGTGTATGCCATCTAGGAATAATCACATAGACAAGTATGTTGAAAATATTTGGCCAAAGTATCGCAAGCTGCTGGTTGCGTTGTCCTGTATCACCTAGTTTAGTAGAACGTGATGTCGGATGAATATTGGTAACAAATATTTAGATAGGTTCTTTAAATAGATCACTCGGAACCCGGATTAGGGTAAGTAACCAAGTATACGTAGTATACACTATGTGTTCAGATTAACATGAGAGATCGGATTGAATCGAGTCATGAAATGAGAGATCGGAAGATACCGAGTCATTACAGTTGCATATGGTTATCTGTTATGAGATTGATTGGCATAGAATGTGTGTTCTAAATGATGTATTATTTAGAACAGAGAACATTGCTTCAAAAAAAAATTCCCTTGTTTCTAAAGTCTTAAAATGGGAACGTTTTATTGCTAGATCTGCGAGATATGTCATTTAGACCATGATGCAACCTCGCCCATTATTTACAACACACGATAAGGAAGAACATATCTTTCTCTGTAATATTTTTCAGTCCATGACTCGAATACCAAATACTATAGGTTGATTGATTAGATCTATGATGCCATTGATATTGGCATACGACAAATAAGGGTTTTGAATGAATCTAAAGGTAAAAGTGAGCACCATGATCATGATCACACTCAAGGGCACTACACTCGGAATAAAGGGAACTTTAAAGGAGGTCATGGAAGAGGCCAAGGATATCATGGTGGTGGATGAGGTGAGTTTCCTTATGGAACATATTATACCTGCAGATCTCTTGGTCACTACTGAGACGTGAATGTCCTCGAGAATATTACTTGTTCTTTTTGTGGAAACAAATTTAACTATGAAGAGTTCTCGGACTTCTATGAGAATATTATCAAGTATCATAAATAGGAGAACAAGGGTGTAGGGATGGTTAATATACAATGCGTCATGGGAAACCAATGAATGCCAAAGTTGGAACCGAGAACATGAGGTAGTACTTCAAAATTACTACATGCCTTTGAAGTTTGCACACACCAGGAGAAGTGTTGCAACAAAAGCCTACCATTAATAGGGAGGAGGTTTTACCATAAAGATACCCAGATCCTACACATCGAAGGAGGTTTATCATGAAACCATGGAGGTGCACATAAATCTTCGAGGGTGAAATACAATTTTTAAAGGAACGATCGCAGAAGTTTGAGTAAAATAAGGTAGAAGAGATGGTCCAGTCCTACGTTGATGATATGAAAGAGTGTTAGGCCTTAAAATATTGGCTAAGTACCAAAGGGAACACACACATAGGATTAAGAAGTGCGCTCAATGGTAAAAGCACATAACAAAGGGGTTTAAGAAGGGTTTAGGTGAAACCAGAGCGTGTGTGGAAGGAAGAACACGAGTTTAAAGGAATTAGCCATATTTTTCATTCTGAAGAAACTTGATGGAAAATGTGAGGACCCGATTAGGTGTGATGAGTGGATGAGATGCCAGCCTAGAACCTTGGAGGTCAAGAAAAGGATATTCCACACAAGAAATATTCCTAGGAGGCATCATTAATGCGAGGGAGGGCTTGAAAAGAGAAAGGAATTCACCATTGAGAAGATCACATCATCATTTGACACGTAATTTTTTTCGAGAAGAGAAGGCATGGTGGTGGGTGTTGGTCTAATAAAAATATATGCTTAGACTATAGAAAGGGGGAGATCGGGACGAATAGAGGAGAGAAAGCAAGAGATAGAAAAAGAGAATGCATAAAGTGTAAGATTTTGAGTAACAGAGTGTGGCAATAATGCTACAGTTTAGAGCACTTAGTGCTAAGGGTTGTGAGGAATTTCATGAGCCTATGTATGGCACTAGGATCTATAATAGGGGTTAAAAAGGAAGGGTATGGCTAGGATCTCATACAAGGAAGATATGTAAGAGATGGGTCTTTATCATTTAACATGTATGGTCTGTGATGACCTCTTTTGATTTTAATGTGGCAACAATAACTAATATAAATGAATATATATATGGGCTCGTTATGCATATCATGTTTAAGGGTGTAAACCCTCATGTTATATGACTATCATGGCTTAGATTTGGTTTATTATGTTTATTACATTGTTGTTAAGTTTCTTTAATGCATTAATGTGTGGATCTGTAAGTTGTCCCTTCCACTTTTATTTTAACTAAGTAAATGTACTTCTCATTATGTAATTCATCCTCCATTAATGGAAAAACCTTCTCATAATGCTCACATAAAGGAGGGGCTCGGCACCCGTGCATGCCTTGGATGATCACCCAAAGCACCTTGGCCGCTGATATGCCACCGCGCTTGGGGTTAGAAAGTTGTATTAATGGTAGATAAAATGACTACATCTCGGTTCCATTGCGAGACCTATTTTCAAAGCTATTGCGATAATGATGCATGATGATGAGAACTCTAGACATGGACAAAGTGTCGAAGTATGGTTTAAGAGTATAGAGGATGAGTTTTCTCATATATTTAGTACTAAAATTGAGTTTGATACACGTAAATGGGTAGAAGATAATCTATATCATGAGTTGTATGAGACCTTCTTTTGCTGCTTTCCAGTGGAGTTGTATGAATGGATTTCGACGTATGCATCTAGATCAAGCCGGTACTATATATCTCGCTTGTGAACCCAAGATAAGTATCGAGAGGTTGTTGGATGCTGATCTGAATTGGACATGTGTTGTTGATCATTGGTGGAGAAGATTGTTAACTAGTTACACCATGGAATACACTATTTCTACATATTCTTGTCCAAAGGTTGTTGAGTTTGAGTTCTTAAGGGAGCCTAGAGGATCATTTTTACGTGTTATCCCCTTAGCTATAAAGATCTTGATCATTATAATGAGTCTGGAAGCATTTCCTATGGTTGGCTAAGCTTCTTTTGAGCATTGGGTGAGGAAGCTAGGGTGGAGGAAGATGACAGACCTTACGGTTGAGTAGGAGAGGGAAGAGAGATGACTCAAGTATAATGAAGCTCATGAGAGGGAGTTAGCTAGACAACGTGAAGTTGCAGGAGTGATGGATTTATGGAGGTAAACATTACGGGAAGGAATTAAGGTTCATGTAGAGGATGTGGAGCCTGATCAGTTTGTGCTACCCCATCTTGGCAAGCACAGGAGAGAGGCCCCTTCAAATTTTCATGAGATCTCAAGACTTGGAGAAAGGAGAGTCGTCGGTGCGCATTTGAATCCACCTAGTGACCAACCCATGGTGCTTAGTTTTCCAAATCCAGAGATAAGTATTGTAAACCTAGTTGGTATTGGTGGAAGTAACCGATCAACACCGAGAAGGTATAAATTTCATTTGGCACATCTATGGTTACACAAGTATTTCTTGTGTTTAGAGGTATATTTTCTGGAGTGGCATTTGGGAAAAGTACGGTACAAAATCTTAGGTATTACATCTAGAAGTGGCACTGAGAACACACATATGGTAACGTTGCAATATCACATTTGTTGGCATGTATTTTAGCGTGACAGTGGGGACATAAGGCATGACCACTATAGGACCTTTACCAGCTATGGGAGGTGGATCTGGCGGAATAGGAAGTAGTGGACCTAATGAACTTGATGTATCTGGAGGATCCGGTGGATCATGAGGATATGCCTTTGGCCGGTCCTAGTGGATCTCGGTGGTGGAGGGAACACGGAGGAAATCAAGGTTACGGATCGGGAGGATAAGGCCTCAACTACCTCAAGCAAGTATTTTTGAAATTTCTTTGCACCTACCAGACTACAAAGGTGTTGAGGATGTTGTAGAGCACGTACACAAATGTGAGCTACTATGGTGTGTGAAAGGATCACTACCCCAGAATGGAAGGCAAGTTAGTTTGAAATAATGTTGTAGGGATGCGTGCATAGTTGGTACCAGAAGTATAACCCCCACTAGATAGTGGTATATTACATTGCGCCATGTAATGCCTTTTTAGTGAGTTTCATGTCCTTGATTTTAAACAAGAGCATTAGCGTGTTTAAGGAGATTAAAAAAGGAATGGAAGAGAGTGTGTAGGAATATGACGTGTATTTTAAGACTCTCTTATCAAAATTATCTTATGATATTAATACCTCTCAAAGCATGCTCGGTGGTTTTTTAGATGGTTGATAAGGCCTTTTAGAAGATCACTTTCACACAATACTTTCACAGACCTGCATGAGGCCTTAGAGGATTCCCTACACACTCAGGTGGTTAGAAGCATGGATACTAGTGCTATCCCTTTTCTTGAAGCTCAGATTGCTACCATGGAAAAGCATCTAGAGAATCTCTCAATGAATTCGGTGCATGAGACTCACAGTGACCTATGGTGCATGAAATGTGATATAGAGGGGGATACAAAGGATAATTTTCCTTGGAGATCGTGACGTGCCATGACAATAAAGCGTGAGATTTTCCATGGAGATCATGATGCAAGTAGGTGTTCACTACTACAATGTGTGATCCATAAGAATGTATCTTGTTATTGCAAGATTTGCACCTCTACTACTCATGACACCAAGAATTGTAGATTAATTGACGGATACATAATGCCATTGATATTGGTGTGTGACAAACCAACCTTGCAAATAATTCCAAAGATGAGGATCATCACTATGAAGGGCACCGGATGGAGGGGCATGTGGAAGAGGTTTCCGAGGAGGATTTTTGGTTGTGGAAATTGTGGAGGAAGAAGAAGTGAGTTCCCGCGTGGAATTTGTTACAATTGTGGGTCTATGGAGCACTATAAGTGTGAATTCCCTGATCTACTGCAATGCTCTTGGTGTGGGAAGAAGCACAAGTATGAGGAATGTCCTAAGTTATTTGAACATATGAGCCAATAACACTGTAAGGAAAAAGGTGTCGGAATGGTAAGCTTAAAGAAGACCGACTTGCAATGGATGCCAAGGGTGGTGCATGAGTCAGAGTTAGAACATGTACTGGTGACCACATGAGCTGATGCTACATGCGCAAGAGAGATACCAAAGAAAAATCCACTGGTTACTAGAGAAGAGGTGGTGCATGGGAAGTATCCAGACCCTACTCATCAAAAATAGGTTTATCAAGAGACCATGGATGTAATTCAAAGCCTACAAGGAGAGATCCAGTGCCTAAAGGAGAAATTACGCAGTTAGAGTATAAGAAGAACAGTGAAGGCTCCATAGAAGAATTTGGATGAGGTCAGGGAGGTATGTAAAATGCTGAGGCATGATAATATCATTCCTTTGCAAGGGAATGGTTACGGGAAAAAGTACCGTGCGCTTGAGCAAGCGCAAGATGTAGGTTCTGCATGCAAACCTTCTCCCCCATATCCTCGACTCTAATAAGGAGATTACCTTGAATGCAGTTGTGGATGGGTGGCTCCTAAGCAATACTTTGATTGACACATGCGTAAAATTCAATGTTCTCACTCTAGACACTTGGAACCAAATGGGAAGGCCCCCATTACATCCATCTTCAAATGTGTTGTATATGGCCAACAAGACAAAGGAAATGCCCATTGGTGTTTTGAAAGACACTTTTATCACTATCCAAGGGGTGAATTTCACTAGATATTTTGAAGTATTGGTGTTAGTTGAGGCAAAAAACTTTCCAAAGACACTACTTGAAGCCCCTGGTGTTATAAGAACAATGCTAACCTATGGTTCAATAAAGGGTACATAAGCTTTGAGAACAAGGAAGAATGGGTAATCATCCCCTTAACCGATGGGAATTCAACACCCTATATTGATCCCTTAGGAGAAGAAGTTCTTGACAGGATCTATGTGCGCTCTATCAGGGACCCTGAGGTGATTAATCCTACGGAAGGAGTTATTTAGTTTGAATACACTCAATCTATGAGTGATACCACTAGTGTAGTGTGTGATAATTGGGCACATGGGACTTGTGATTTAATTAGGTGGAAATTGAGGGGATCTGTTACAAAAGTAACAAAGGTGTGCTCATCAAGCACACCGGGAGGAAAGAAGTTTTGATTTATTCGGAGGGGCCAACCCTGATGTTTTCTTACAAGAAATGGAGACCCAATGGAAAAGTGAGATCAAAAGAAGAAGGATGCTCAACTATAACTTTCTTGGGACCACAGCACATTGGTGGGTGACACATCGTGATAGCCTTCTAGAGTGGCGCAAAGTAAGAATCATGTTCTCTGTTAGGTTTTCCCAGAGCAATGCACCCACTATCATACAAGACTATCATGGGAAGGAACCCACCTCATTTCACATCCAAGCATGTGAGAAGGCTTGGATGGAAGGTGTGGAAGCATTACCACCTTCTATGGGTGTATAAGTTATACTCCACCTTACAAGGTTGTGTGTATGCATGGTACATTCACTTAGAAATGCGTTGTTAGATAGGAAATTGGAAGGAGTTGACGGTGACCTCCTTCAATATTTTGAATATCAAAGCACCAAACCATCGGTGGATAAGGCATTGCAGTTGTTAAGCACCTCACAATGGGCAATAGTGCCATACTAGAATTATTATTGGGTGAACCTGGTTTAGAGGCACATTTTGATGAGGAAGAATCAGAGGAGATATAATTTGAGTGTGCATGCATGGAGAAAGAAAAAGAGAATTTGGTCTATGTGATAGATGACGAAGAGGTGGAGAATTTGGACGTTAACCATATGCGAAGGTACGCACAAAGTTAGAGATAGTGTTGATAAGTTAACATTGGTTTAGAGGTCGAACCTAAGGAGGATACTATTAGGGATTATTGGTGAAAGGGAGGTTTCAAGATCATTGATCTATTGCGTGAGTTCCAGGACCTATTTCCACATGGGTACCATGAGCTTAAAGGCATCCACCACTCCTTGGGGGAGATGAAAATCAATTTAAAGGAGGGTGTACACCCAATTCGAATATACCTTACCAAATGAATCCAAATTTACACGTCTAGGTCAAGGAGGAGATAGAAAAGATGATCACATCAAGCATCATTGAAGCTATGGAGGAATCAAAATGGATAAGCCCCATGGTCATAAGCATTAAAAAGGATGGAAGGATAAGGATCTATGTTGACTACATGGACCTAAATGTGGTATGTGTAATTGATCCTTTCCCAACCCCTTTTACCAAGGAAATTCGAAGGGAGTAGCTAGGCACGAGATCTATTCCTTCACGGATGGATTCTTAGGGTATCATCAAGTTAGAATTGTAAAAGAAGACCAAGAAAAGACAAATTTTTCCACTAAATGGGGAAGTTTTTCCTACACGGTCATGCCCTTTGGACTAAAGAATGTGCCTACTTTGTGTTTTTGCACATAGTGGTCCAGGCATTTCAGGATTTTATCCATAAGTTCCTTCAGGTCTACCTTGATGACTGGACAGTGTATGGACTAGTGAGAGATCATTGTGACAATTTTTGGTTAATGTTCAAGAGATGTTGGTAGTTACGCATATCCCTCAACATAAAGAAATGTCTCTTCACTACTCCATTTGGAACCTTGTTGGGACATATCATATGTAAGGAAGGTTTCTGGTGGATCCTGCCAAAGTTTTCGTTATTGTGTGTTTGGGGGAAGCTAAGAGCCAAAGTGGAGTGTTTTGATTCCTTGGGCGACGAGGTACTACCAAAAGTTTATTAAATGGTATGCCAAGATCATCGCATTACTTAGAGGAGTTACTAAAACATAGAAGTGCATTTCACTAGGTAGAGGCACATCAAATAGTGTTTGATACATTAAAGAATAAGCTTATCATTGCACCCGTATTATGCTTTCCTTCTGGGACAAGCCATTCCCATACATGTTGATGCTTTAGGGATGGTGATTAGGGAGTCTTAGCATAACCTGGAGAAGGAATTGTTAACCACCCCTTATGTTTTGCTAGCCAAAAGTTGACACCAACAGTAGAACTATACTTTGTTATTGAGTGTAAGGCACTATGAATGATCTACACATTACACAAATTTAAACAATATATGTTGTCAACACCCTTCATATTCTACAAAAACCACATGACATTGAATTATTTGGTGAACAATCATGTTTTACAAGGGCACATATGTTGGTGGGTCTTGTTGTTTCAATAATTTGAGTTTGATTGTCGTGAAACCATGGAAAATTAATTCGAGGACGACCATTTATCAAGTATTGATTCAAGGGAGGACACACATAGCATTGATGATAGAATTCCATAAACGTAACTATTTAGGTTGCGGTGTGTGTGCCCTACGATTTGGAAGATATTGATGTGTTTCTCAAAATAGGTGTGGCACTAGAGGGAATAAGGACCTTGAAAAGGAAGAAGTTATCCATACATGTCACACCCTACATGCTAATTAGTGGAGACCTATACAAGCTAGGCACAATGAGGTTTTTCTCAATGTGTACTAGAACATGAGCATGTTACAATCATGGACGAAGCAAAGGGTGGGATTGGAAGAGGACACTATGTAGGGAATTCCATTGTGTGGAATATTCTACTGGCGAGGATTTGTGGGATAGTATCTACCAAGACTTTATTGAGTATTGCAAGGCCTGTGACCATTTTCAGTGCCTTGGAAAACCAATAAGAAATGATGAGATTCCTTGAGACCGATAGCTATTGCAGAACCATTTGAGAAATGGGCCATTGATTTTGTAGGACCAATTTCACCTGCCACATGAAGGACTGGTTTGTGCTTTATCATCACTTATACTAAATACTTAATAAGGTGGGTTGAGGTAGCACATAGAAGGGATTACACAGTGGAATACAAGAAAGATTATTGTGGGAAAACATACTCAACAAGTATGGGTGCCCCTTAAGCCTGACTAGTGATCAGAGGCACACACTTTTTGAATGAGACAATCAGGATTTTATTAGTAGATTTCATGGTGGCCCATCACAAGACCACCCCGTATCACCCACAAGCTAATGCAACCCTTGAGGCATTTAACAAGATATGAAGTTACACACTGACCAAAATTTGTGATATGGGAAGACAAGATTGGGATGACAAAGCCTCAGTTGTACTATGGGCGTATAAGACTACCTACAATAGATTGAACAAGGCCACACCTTTCCAATTGGTGTTTGGCACAGAAGTTTTTTTACCAGTAGAATTTATGCTACCATCCCTGCGCATTGTGTGCATAGGAGGATTAACTGATGAGCAAGAACTACAAGAGCACATGGAGAAGTTAATGCAGTTGGACGAAAGGTGATCACTTGCTAGGTGGAGTCAGAAGACTGAAAAGGCATGACAAAAGCATGACATGATCACCATATTAAAAACAAACAATTCAAGGTTGGGCAGATGGTCTTACTTTATGACTCCAAATTTCTGTACCATCTTGGGAAACTAAAAGTCCATTGGTTAGGACCATATATCATCTTGTACATCCTTGATTCAGGCGCATGCTAGTTACAAGCACTGGATGGGATGAGGTTACTAGGTTACTTCAATGGGAGTAGGCTAAAGCCCTACTATAAATAAGTCTTCCTTGTATGCATAAATAAGGTAGTATTTCCATTTAGCCTAGGATTTCCCTTAATGTATTTCCTTTCTTTGTGTTTCCCCTTCTCATTGCTTGTTCCCTTTTCATTTGTTGTATGTACAAAATGCATTGTGTGCTAGTAGCCACTTATTATTTTCATAAGATTTCTATGTGTAGATGACCACACATCTATTTTTGTGTGGGGTGGAGTAATGCAACAAATAATGGAAGCTGGTAGTAGAAGTTGTGTTTCGATGGCCCGGATTGAAGGATTAAAAATGTGTATTTTGGAAGAACACACATAGAAAAGGTGGACATAAGGAGTTTTTGTAAGGATTTTGGAAGACCGTGTACAAATATGAGAAGCATAGGAACAACATGAGGTATGCAATGTCAAAAATCAGGGTAAGGACAGAAGAAGTGTATTCGGCTTTTGTAAGCACGCGTAAAAGGATCTTCAGTCAAGTAAGGATTTTTACATGCTAGAAGGTTGTAGGAGTTTTCATGCAAGATTGGGTGTGGGGATAAAAGTTCGAGGTTTGGCTTAAGAATAAAAATCCACCTTTATTGCAAAGGTATGATGGTCGGTGATATTTCATTTATCATGAAAAGAAGAAAAACTATAATTACAAGGTCATTGTACATTATTTTTACCTTGCATTTGTGATATCGAAGAGCTCTTATGAACTAGGGAATCCATGAGAAAAGTTGTGCAAAAGAGGGTTATGAAGATCCGAGTGCATAGCTAGGTTTATTAGAGAACCTAGGGGTGAAAAATAGTACACCGACGTGAGGGGAGAGGGTTGTAGGAGTTTTGAATCTCGTAAGTGAATATGTTGTCTTGCGAAGGAAGAATTTTTTTCAAGGTTAGGGTTCCATAGCTAGGGCACAAGATTAAAGGGATTTTTGTGGAAGAGGAGGGCCGAGAACTAAATAGAGCTAGGATTAGGAAAAAGGACTTTGATTAACTTGACAATATAAATGGCACCAAGGAAAGTAACCACCATTTCAACAAAGAAGGGAAAGGGCAAATAGAAACAAGTTGTTTCCACTAGTTTCAATGAGGAATGGTAAGCAAAAATACCATACCCAGATGACGTATTGCTTGGAAAAGAATGGGTGTCGCATGTTAGAAATATGGCTATAAGCGACTACAACCATCGAAAAAACCACAGAGAATGATATGGCATTGGAATTTGTTCACTCTATAGAAAAAAGGACACTAGATGAAATTCCTATCTACAATGATGAAGTAAATGTGAAGATGGAGAAGGTTGGGTTGTTGCAACTCTATGAGTTACCCTATTTGAGAAAACTTGAGTGGTTGTACCAGTGGTTAATGTCACACGTACATGAGGACCATTTTTTTGCATAGGACGAAGAATGTGGATAACTCCCAAAGTGATCTCTAAATTTACTGGTCTTACCTGCGAGGGAGATTCATTTGATGATGACCTAGACGACGAGGACATCAAGAAGACTGTGGAAGCCTGTGACTATAAGAAGGGGTCGAGGTAGTTTGACATCTCTATGATTTCTGACCCGTAATGAGGATGGTCATGCTCTTGGTCACTAAACTAAATGGATAGGAGAGATGGACATAGATCAACAAGGCTTGGTTGAATGTTTTTCGGAAGATCTCATAGGGGACCATCTATAACCTCTCAGCGTTCATCACAAAATAAATCATCGGTTCCATGTGTGATAGAGAGAAGATCGTGTTTAGTAATTTCCTCCTTCTATCATATTTTCAGAGATTATAGTGCCCGATGGGCCAGAAAAATTTATATGGGTGTACCCATATGAGAACCCCTCCCCTACCAAAATATTTGAGAAGTACAATTTTGACACCATGACAACCGCCCACAAGGCATGCCTAGAAAAAGGCTATAAGTGGATGCATGATGCATTCGATGCAGAGTGGAGGATACCTGAGAAGTTACCTATTTTATTGCAAGGTGAAGCTGAATTCGTCATATACCAACATTTTTACATTGGCCAGTTTACTCTAGCAGATGGCGCCAAGGGTCCCTAGTGTAAGTTATCATTCTCCTTCATAGCACAATACTTCCAGGTCAGAGTTAATAGATTCAAAGAGGTAAAGAACTTAAGGTTTTACCTCAGCATGGTAGACCAAGATTACCGTGAGCTACGCAGGATATTTATATACCCAAAGAAGCGCGCCTATGTGGAGAATTATGTCTCCCATGACGTGCATATGATAAAGGAAATTAAATTTCCTATTGCTAGGAGAATCGCAGTAAGGGTATACCTATGAATAAGTCTGAAGTATGAGAAGGGCGCTTACATGAAGAATGATGTCTCTATTCTAGAATACCCCAACTTAAGAAAGAAGGTCGTATGCAGATGAAAAGGGAGAGAGAGGAATCCCCTGAGAAAAATTCACCAAGTATATAGATAGTGCAATCTTTACATGCACAGAGTCAAGTGAAAACCCAACACCTATAGATAGAGGAAGAAGTCCTTTGTGGAAGAGAAACATAAGACATATGAGGAAAAGGTGCCAGAGAAAGAGAAGCTCCCTGAAAAAGAAGAGTCATCGAGAAAGGAAGGAGTCACCTACTGAAGAAGAAAAGGAAGAGTCTCCTATACTAAAATCAAAATTTAGGAAGAAGAAAAAAGTAATAGAAAAGGTGGACTCAGAAGAAACAGAGAGCATAGATGCCATCAAGGGTGACAAGGATGACAATGAGTGTAATAAGGCTCGGGACCATCCTATGTATGATGTACATGTCTCAAAGGAGGAGTGAGATGAAGAGAAGGATAAGGATGAAGGAGGAACTCACGGAAAGGGAGAAAGTGAGGAATTCAACATGAAGGATCAAAGGACCCCAAGCATGACCAAGGAGTAGATAGAAGATGCTAGAGAACGGGAGGTAGTAGGAAAATTAAAAGGTTTGGTGGAACAAGAGGTGGAGTGCGGTGTCGAAGAAGTGCTCAAAGAGGTGAAGGAAAGTGAGAGTGTAGGAAAGGAATATGGAAGCATGGGAAGAGATCCTAGCCTTGCGGTAAGCTTCCCAAAGGCAGCGTGCACAAGAGGAAAGTGTATGGTAGCAACACATGAGTGAGGAATGACCTATATCAATGATTCAAGTAAGGTATTGCACTCTTGTTTCCAAAGCACCGTGCCTATAAACCAACTACTTCTATGGTCTTCATTCGAGGAAGAGGGTGCATACCCATGCATAAGGAAGATGTTGTCTTGGGATTTTGAGTCCCATGTTGATGAGCCCAAGTTCAAGGTCAAATAAGAGGCATTGATGAAGATACTAGATACTAAGGGAGTAAACCCTCTGGTGAATGTCCAACAACTATTGGATGAGAAATTTTGTAATGCACTCAACAAGGTGTTGGTAGAGGTTGAGGTGAGGCTCTTTGGGAGAAATGATAGAGTAAGGGTCCTGGAGGAAGAAATGGAAAATAAGAATGAATAAATCATTGAGAAAAATGAGTTAAAGTAGGAGGAGTTGATCGGAGTGTGCGGTTAAGGCATGAATTAAGGGAGGAGAATGAAAAGATGCGTAAGATTTATAAGAAAATAGATATTATTTCAAACACCATAATATTGAAGCACCTGCACTGGACCCCACCCGAGAAAAAAATATGAGTCAACCATGCAATGCTTGGAATACTTGACCCGCATCCTCACCTTGAAAAGGAGGTCACTCACATAAGAATAGGCAGAAGAGGCATGGACGTGCTGGAAGGATGAAGAAAGACTTAAGATCAAAGAAACATTACTCAAGTATTTCAAGCTCCTTGCCACTTTGTAAAAGATCATTTGCATAAATAGCCGAGATTGTGTTATCCCAAATTTCCCACCAGAAAGTTTGGTCAGAACAAGCCTTACACATAAAGAAAACATGAAGGGAAATGATACAGACCCACGAGCTCACATCCCAGAACTAGGAAAAGTAAAAAAATAGAAGCCCGAGAGAGTCAAATTCGACCCCACACAAGAAGAAATAGAAGAAACGGTTCTTTTGAGTGTTTCCACATCCTAAATCTATTTAAAGGGTCAAGGGAGGACTCAACAATGGAGTGGCGGGGAAGAGAAGAAAGAGGAGATAGTTTTAAAGAGACCAGATGCAAGAAATAGAAGAAACTAGTGAAGTCTAGAAGTTTTGGGCTCGAACAGTTCAGGAAAGGGTCCAAAATCGACTAAGTATGGAGGAGGCAGTGGAAGAGACCACATGTCCTCATGGCGCTTCTCCAAAGATGGATCCAAATAGAGAGGCTCAAACAAGTGCCGCATCTCCATGTGTCCCAGGGTGGAACAGAGGCAGGGTCAAATGGTCAAATAGAGTCAAAGGCAGATAGGGTGGGCCTCAAAAAATTGGCTAAGTATGAATGTGCAAGCGAGAGAGTGCCAAGTGTCAGTGTGGCGCATCCCCAAGAGTCGGTCCAAAGTCGAGACCCAAATGAGCGCGAGCTCGCCACATAGCCCAAAGTCTAAAAGTAAGAAGGACCATTGAAAATTCCACAAGCAAAGTGGAGGCTGACAAGTGTCAACCCGACGCTCCTCCAAAGGCAAGCTTTGGGTCAGATTTGCAAACATGCACAGTGCCTCCACGTGTCCTCAAAAGGGGCAGAGTTAGTTGAATTTTCAAAGCATTAACAGGCCGGCGGAAGCTACCAAGTGTCCTAAGGACGTTGTTTCGGGGAAAATGGAAAAGAGATTCCCGAGCAAGTGCCAGAGTGACACGTGTCCCAGGGGAAAGCGGGGAGTCGGGGAAAAGGTTAGTTTTGTGCCCTTTGCCTCAAAAGGGGTAAAAGTTATAAAAAGACCCACGACTCCACCCAAGAGGGAAAAATTCAACATATAGACCCGAGTCAAAGCCAAGGCGGGCGTCGGGGAGAGAAGTGAAAGTTTTCCTTTCATTCAAAAGGCATAAAGGAAAAAGTTGGAGCGCATCTCCCCAGCCAACCAAAGGGTGCCATGTGTCCCATATTAAAGAGGGGGACCCATTTTCAAACTGTTTTCCCCATCCATTCATACGGATCTGATACAAACTTTGAAGGGGCATATCTTTTGACTCAGGGCTTGAAATATTGTGAATCTGACACCATTGGAAAGATCTCGGCCTCGCCCACACAATGGAGGTCTGAGACTTTGTTTTTGAGGAGGTTAGGTAAAGAAAATGGAGAAACGTCTTCGGGCCTTCAATGCAGGATCCATCTGTCTCAACAACCAGATCGGATTCGATCTGTTTCCACCATGTCCTCTTCCTTCAAAGCGCCAAACCGAGGATTGACGTGGTAAAGACAGATTTGGGGGCAAATTTCATCAGAGGCATTAACAGCGGTGGTTGAGCTTCGACCCACGTTTTCCCACTTCTCTCTCCCTTTTTCTTCTCTCAGATCGATTCTATAAATACAAGGCAGGATTCATTATAAAATTTGTTGTTCATTCTTCTTCTCTGCCTCCCCTTTCTTTTCTTCCTGGGGTTGAAATGGAGTTTGAATCTCCCCTACTCTGTAAATGGAATTCTTTCCCTTTTTCTCTGTATGATGTTACGTGTAAATTTCAAGCAATAAAGCTAGTTTTTGTGATGCATTTGTCCATCCTTTGCTTGTTTTCATTGCATACTCTTGCCTCTCATCATTCTAGATTATTCTATACATGTTTTGGATGTTTCATTTGTAAATCTGGGAGTTGTGTTCGTGGGGATTGAAAATGGAGTTCTGTGTGAATCTGAAATTTGGTCTATGATGTTGTTTTCCATCCTCTCCATTGCTCACCTCACCTCTCTTTGTTTCTATGGCCGTTTTGATAGATTATCAACATTTTCCTTCTCTGGTGTATCGCCATTTTAGTGTAGGCTCTGCTTTTTTTCTAGTTGTCTTTCTCTCCTTATCTTCTTGGAAGTTAGATTAAAATAAGATTAGCTTTCTTACCTTGGAATAGCTTATGGAAGGTAGTTTAGGAAGAGGAACCAGCCTTCTCTGGAGAGATTTCCCACTTTTTCAAGGTCCCACACCTTGGGGAAATTTCAATGTTATGCAATCACACTAGATGATTCTTCCTTAGAAAAGAAAATTTTTAGAATTCATTTGGGGGTGTTGTGATTTCACACTAACAAGTTGTGTATGACAATTGCGCTAACAAAGACAAGGTAACAAGCATACTATTTGCTATGCATGAGGTAGATCTAAAGGAGTTTCAAGAAAAGAACAAGGAAAACACAAGCGGGAGCAGGATAAAATCCTAGCCGAAGTTGAGAAGAAGATGGAAGTAATGGAAGCCTTTCGGGGTTCATCTTAAGGAGTTATATCCCTAGGTCACTCACAGAATGGACGTGTTAGATGACCTTAACAAGCAGTTAGAAGGAATTGTAGATACACTGAATATTGAGGGTGACAAATTGAGCTTTGAGGAGGTGAGCGCTCTAGTGGGTGACCTAATTTGGAAGGCGCAGGGTAAGGTGGATTCCTAGGAAAATATTGAGGCAAATGTGAGGAAGGAGTTCCCACTCCTCCTAAAGCAGTAGCAAATTCTTCCCTTCTTCCATTCTCCCATTCTTTCTTTCTTTATTCGATTGTCTTTGTCCCTCTATTTTTTATTCTTTGAAGGAGCGGGATGTTTTTCGGGGGTAGAGAACACACTTAGTGTGGGGTGATGTCAAGCCTTGAAATATTTCCTAAGTACCAAAGGGTGCGTGCTTGTAGAATCAAGAAGAAGGGCACTCAGGGGAAAGTGTGCAAAATAACGGGGTTTAAGAAGGGTTTATGTGAAACCAGAACGTGCACGGAAGGTAGAACATAGGTTCAAAGGACTTAGCCATATTTGGAATTTTGAAGACACTTGAGGAAAAATGTGAGGACCCAACTAGGCATGATGAGTGGATAAGATGCTATCCTAGAACCTTGGAGGTCAAGAAAATGATATTCCACATAGGGAATATTCCTAGGAGACATCATTACAAAGAGTGGAGGGTTTGAAAAGGGATAAGCATTCACCATTGAGAGGATTAGATCGACACTTTGCACATGATGCATTCAAGAGAAGGCATGGCGGTGGGTGCTTTGGTCTTATAAAAAGATATGCTCATACTACAAAAAGGGGGAGATCGGATGAAGAGAGGAGAGAATGTAAGAGATAGATGAAGAAAATTCATAAAGAGTAAGATGTTAAGTAATAGAGTGTGGCAAGTAATGCTAGGGTATAGAGAACTTAATGTAAAGGGTTGTGAGGAATGTCATGAGCCTCTCGTATGGCACTAGGATCTGTAATAGGGGTTAAAAAGGAAGGGTATGACTAGGATCTCATACAAGGGAAGATCTATAGGATATGGGTCTTTATCAATTAACATGTATGGTCTGTGATGACCTCTTTTGACTGTAATGTGGCAACCATATTTAATCTAAATGAATATATATATGGGATCATTATGCATATCATGCTTAAGGGTGTAAACCCTCATGTTATATGACTACCATGGCTTAGATTTGGTTTATTATGCTTATTACATTATTATTAAGTTTCTATAATGCATTAATATGTGGATCTGTAAGTTTTCCCTTCCACTTTTCTTTTAACTAAGTAAATGTACTCCTCATCCTCCATTAATGGAAAAACCTTCTCACAATGTTCAAATAGAGGAGGGACTTGGTGCCTACGCATGCCTTAGGTGATCACCCAAAGGCCCACTGGGTGATAGGCTGACACACTTGGGGTTATAAACTAGTATTAAGGGTAGATAAAATGACTAGAAAGAGGTATGCAAGATGTTGCGCCGGGAGAATATTATTCCATTACTAGTGAATTGGTTAAAGGGAAACACTTCACACATAGATATTGAGAATTAAAGGTAGATCCTCCATGCTAATCTCCTCCCTCATAGCTTGAATTATGATAAAGAGATCACCCTAAATGCTATTATTGATAGATGTCTTCTCGTAATATATTGATTGACACATGCACAAAAGTTAATGTGCTTACTTTAGATGCATGGCTGTAGATGGGCAGACCTCCATTATAACCATCCTCTAATGAACTATTTATGGAAAATTGAACTAAGGCCACTCCAATATGATTTTTAAAAGATACATCCATTACTATACAAAGGGCCAAGTTCACTAGGGAATTTGAGGTTTTAGCGCTTGCAGAAGTGCATGACTTCCCAGATCTACTTGGGAGCCCTTGGTGTTATGCAAATAATGTTGATCTATGGTTCAACAAGGGGTATATAAGTTTTGAGAACAAGGAAGAACAAGTTATTATCCCTTTGACAGATGGGAAATCTACACCTTATGTTGAACCTTTGAGTGAGGAAGACCTAAACATAATTTATGTGCACGCCATTCAAGATCCAGAAATACTTGAGCCATCTAAGGAAGGAATCCTCCAAAGTGGGATGATGCACAGTCCATTAGTGATACTACAAGTATTTCCTGTGATAATTGGGCACATGGAACTTATGAGATGGTTGGGTGTGAAGTAAGAAGTGCATCTACGTGTATAAGCAAACTGCGATGTGTTAGGAGATTAGGTAACAACTTTGTGTACTCCGGTACACAGGAGAAGGAGACCCTGAGGTATTCTTGCATGCCATATAAGAACAGTGGAAGTATCAAGTGGAAAAAATAAATATGTTAGTATATACCCTACATGGGAAAATAGTGCACTGGTGGATGGTTCACAGGGATAATCTCATAGAATGGAATGGAGTGATAATTTCTCTAACAACTCGGTTTCTCATGAGCAATGCACCTACTCAAATCTGCACATATCATGGTAATCATCATGTTCAGCACCACGTTCAATAGTGTGAGAGACTCTAGACAGAGGGGCAAGAAGGTTTATCACCTTTTTTGTGGGTGTACAATCTTTATTTCACCTTGCGAGGCTATGCATGTGCTTTGTATGTTTATTCAGAGCTGCATATGGAGACTGGAAATTGGCAAGACTTCACTATAGGAATGATCCATAATTTTGACTACTTCTCCACTAAACCTCTGGTGAAAGAGGCATTACGAGTTATGGAGTGATTGACTATGGGAGACAGTGTAAAGGATGAAGAACTCATTCAAGAGTTATTTGGTGAGGAGACCTAGGAGCACATTTTGATGAAGTAGATGAGACAGATGCCAAACTACTTGAGTGCGCTTTCCTTGAGAAGGAGAAAGGAAAGATGGTATACATAGTGGATGAGGAAGAACTAGAAAATTTAGACATAGATCATTCAAATGGTAAGCGTGAGGATTTGGATAGTGATAATAAGAAGGCACGTGCCTATCATGAACCCGTGAAGACTAAGAAAGTGAACATTTGTACGGATGTTGAACCTAAGGAGGCCATAATTGGAGACTATTCATCTGATTTGGAGGTGGCTAAGATAATTGATTTACTATGTAATTTCTAGGACATATTTCCTAGGGGATACCATGAGTTAAAGGGAGTTCATGAGTCTTTGGGTGAGATGAATATTAATCTATAGGAAGGTGTGTTCCTAGGTCGAAGAGAACTTAAGGATGAACCCTAACCTACGTGTAAAAGTTAATGAAGAAATTGACAACATGTTGAAATTTGGCATCATTAAGCCCCTAGAAGAATCAGAGTGGGTTAGCCCCATGGTAATCAGTATAAAGAAATATGATCGGATTAGGATTTGTGTGGACTACAAGGAGTTAAATGTTGCATGTGTGATTGATCCTTTTCCTACACCTTTCACCGAGGAAATATTAGAAGGTGTTGCAGGGCACGAAATTTACTCTTTTACAGATGGATTCTCTAGATATCATCAGGTAAGAATTGTAAAGGAGGATCAAGAGAAAATAACTTTCACCACTGAATGGGGAAGTTTTGCATACACAGTGATGCCCTTTGGACTGAAGAACACACATGTAGTATTTTCATGCATTGTGGTTCAAGCATTCTAGGATTTTATTCACAAATTATTGCAGGTTTACTTGGATGATTAGACAAAGTATATGGGCTTTTCAAGGATCATTGTGATAACTTACGATTAATGTTTGGGTGGTGCAGACAGTTAAACATATCTTTAAAAATCAAGAAGTGTGTATTTACTACACCTTTTGGAACTGTGCTAGGACATATCATCTGTAAAGAGGGTTTGTTAGTAGATTCATCCAAGGTTGCAAACATCTTAGACCTAGAGTAACCTACCAGTCAAAGTGAGGTGTGTGGATTATTAGGCCACACAGGGTATTACATAAAATGTATCAAAGTATATGCTAAGATTGCCACGCCTTTAAAGGAGTTATTAAAAGGTAAAGGGACATTCTATTGGGGATAACCACAACAATGCACATTTGAAGCGTTGAAGGAGAGGCTTACTATGGCACCTATTCTACACTTTCCCTCATGGAACTAACCATTTCATGTACATGTGGATGCCTCTAGCATGGCCATTAGCACAAGTATTAGCTCTCGCTAGAGAAGGTATTATAGATCATCCTTTTTTTTTTTTGCTCGTAGAAATTTGACTCTTGCAAAATAGAATTATACAACTACAAAGCGCAAGGCCTTGTCAATGATCTACATGTTGCATAAGTTTAGATAGTACTTTCTAGCAACACCTTTTTTGTTCTATACAGATCACATGGCATTGAAATACTTGGTAAATAAACCCATTTTATAGGGGAGCATATGTCCATGGGTTCTACTATTCCAAGAGTTTGATTTTACAGTGATGGTAAATATAAGCAAAAGTAATTTTGGTCTAGACCACATATCAAGAATTCAATTAGGAGAGGATGTGTCGATAATTGAATAGAAAATTCCATATGCACGGTTGTATAGGTAAAACCGCGTGCCTTGAGTGGAAGATATTGTTGCCTTTTTATGCACATGTATGGCACGTAAGGAATGAAATCCTTAGAAAAGAAACAAATTAAAATTTACGTCAAACCTTTCATGTTGATCAGTGGTGACCTATATAAACTAGGATGAGATGAATTATTGCATCGGTGTGTATTGGAGCATGTGCGTATGACAATCATAGAAGAGGCTCATAGCGGTATTACAGGTGGACACTATGCAAGTGATGCCATCATGTACAAGATTATTCTCACTGGGTTATGGTGGGAAACCTTGTACAAGTATTACAAGGAGTATTGTAAGGCGTGTGATCACTGTCAACACCTTGGAAAACCTAGGCAAAGAGATTAAATGCCTTTAAGGCCTATTAATAGTGTAGAGCCATTTGAAAAATGGGAAAAAGACTTTGTGGGTCCTATTTCCCCAGCCATGCATAGAATTGGATCACACTAAATCATCATGTGTACAGATTATCTTACAAGGTGGGTAGAATCATCACCTACAAAGGATTTCACAATAGCTACAACAACAAGATTCTTATGGGAAAATATTATTACTAGGTATGGATGTCCGTTGAGTTTGACAAAAATAGGGGCACACATTTCTTGAATGAGACAATCATGATATTATTGGATGAATTTATGCTTGTGCACCATAAGATAACACCCTATCACCCTCAAGAAAATGGGACTACTAAGGCCTTCAACAAGATATTGAGCCAAACCTTAACAAAAAAATTTGATGTTGGAAGGAAAGATTGGGATGATAATTTTTTGTTGTAATTTAGGGCATATAGAACAACCTAAAAAGGTTGAATAAGGCCACGCCCTTTCGGTTGGTGTTTGCACAAAAGCAGTTCTTCCCATAGAATTTATGTTACCTTCTTTGCATATTACATGCATGGGAGGTCTAGCGATGAGCAAGAATTGGAAGAAAGAATTGACAAATTAATGTCTGACTAGATGAGAGGCACGTCATAGCATGTTGGAGTCGGAAGCGGGAAAATTCTAGACATAAGGCATGACGTGACTGACACATCAAGGAAAAGAATCTTGAGGTTGGGCAGATGGTGCTTCTTTATGATTCAAAGTTTCTGCACCACCCAGACAAGCTTAAGGTGCATTGGGGACCATATGTTATCACTCACATACTTGAATCAAAGCGTTCGACAATTAGAGGTGCTTGATGGAACACGGTTACTGATTACTTCAATAGGAGTAGGCTGAAGCCCTATGATAAATAAGCCTTCTTGGTGTTTTTAATAAGGCAATATTGCCATTTAGTATATATTTCCCTTATTGTATTTCCTTTAATGTGTTTCCTTCTTTGTCACTATGCTTTGTCAATTTAGTTTAGTGTTTTTTGTAATAAGTGTGTTTGTGTGCGAGTTTGATCACAATCTAAAGTGTTTTTATGCGTTGATGACTATACATACACTTAATATGGGGTGGTTTTCATTCAAACATGGGTATACATAAGAAAATACCATTATAGGTGATTCCTCTTGTTAAAAAGTGCAGATAGTATGGAAAAGTGCTGCTAGAAAGAAAATTGCTCCTAAAGAAGACCATAGTTGGAAACAAATGAATGAATAGTATAACGCGAGGTAATTTATGGCCATAAAAATTTCTCTAGAGGAAGGCACAGTGGTGAGGTACTTCAGCGCATGGAAGCGTGTGGAAGGAGGTCTGTAGCCAAAAGTTAAGAAGGGGTGCTAGAATGTTATAGCTCTACAGCACGTAAGTGTATCACACGAAAATTGGGAAAATGGTCAATTAATGAGAGGATCAGTGGTAGGTAAAGGAGCAATAAATGTGTTAACTTTTCCCAACTCTATATAAAGATATGATGCGGGTTCATTTCTACCTTTGCGATCACAAGTATTCGAGTGAGCTAGTTGCGACCAAACCGAGCGAAACATGTTGAGGTGTAGAGAGTTGTGAAACCAAGCAAGGAGAGTAGATTTGTGCACAGAATTGGCTTGCATCCCCATTTGAGAAGGGTTTGAGCGAAGTAGAAGTGTGTAGAGAGAAGAAATAAAGCACTAGGGTTGAGAAGGAGCTAGGGAACGTGGTTTCAAGCTAGGGCATCGAAGCTTGCTCGATAGAGGAAAAAGGCGCAACTTTATCTTATCATGGCATCGAGGAAAGCACATGGAGCAAGAACAAAAGGGAAAAAGAAGGTAGAAAATGAGGTCAAGGAATTTCTTGAAATAAATTTTTAGAAATGTAGTATCTAGATGAAGTAATTATCAGATGGGATTAGGATTCCCATATCCACAGGTGCAAGGTTTGTGCCTACAAACATCACACCATTGAGAACATGGAGGAATTGGACACATTGTTGAATAGGAAGACCTACAAGCCAACGGTTTATGACATGCTAGTGTATGACAATGTTGGAGAAAAGTTTTCGAAGAAGGTAGGGGTGTACCAGCTGTACGAACTCCCGTACTTTAGAAAACTAGAGAATCTATACTGGTGGCTAATGAGCAGAGTCCATGAGGACTTCTTCTACTTTGTTGGGCGGTGGGTGAGGATGACAACACCCTTAATTTCTACGTTGATAGGATGAAAGGGCACATGGTCGAGGTTAGCAATGATCTAACTGATAAGGTAGTTGTCATGGCCACCAATAAGGAGTTGGGATATACGAAGGGTCCATGCGGGATGGATATTTACAAGTTGAGGAAGTATCTTGTGATATAGGCAGCCGCACATTTACTCACCAAGATAAATGATCAGGGAAGGTGGTCACAAGTGAACACCATGTGGCTACACGTTGCTAAGAAGATTTCATAAGGATAATTTTATAACTTAGCTGGGTACATAGCAAATACAATTGTTGAGGAAGTGTGCACAGGTGAGAAGATAAGTTTTGGCACTATCCTGTTATCACTTGTGTTTGTAGAAATTGGAGTGCCCAATGGTACAAACAATGAAATTTGGGAATATCCCATGGAAAATAAGTCCCTTGTAGAGAGGTTTGAAAAGTATTTGTGTGAAGGATCAATGAGTGGTCTGTTCAAGCAAAGGGTGGAGTTATGGTATGACCAACTTTGCATGGCCTTTGAGGAGGAATGGCATATTCCAAAGGAGCTACCCTCAGTGGTGGGCAAGGCCATGCAATTCGTAGCATATCAAAAATTTTGTGGCTCTCTGTTCACAATGAAAGATGGGACATGGAGTCCCTGGTGCAAACTACCATACACCTTCACAGCGTGATTCTTCCAAGAAGTAGTGCATAGGTTTATTGATGCGCGTTGGTTAAGCTACAATGTAGACAAGGTAGACTGTGACTACCATACCTTAAGAAAAACTTATGTTTATCCAGGTTGATCTACCTACATTGAGAGGCTTATTTCTGATGTCATAAGTATGAAGCCAATAAGTTTGGCTATTGGGGATAGTGGGGTCACGCTTATCTATCTCTAGCTTAAGCCTAGGATGGAAAAGGGAAAATACGTGGAGAATGAGTTCATGCTCCCAGGCCCGCCTAAAGGAAAGCATACAATTGAAAATGTGGCAGCTCCAAATCCTGCCTCGACCTTAGAGGAAGATGAGGAAGGAGAACTCAATGAGGATAGTGGAGGCTTAGACCACAAAGGCCAGAGGCATCCCAATGACAAAGCAAGAAGTGATCATGCATATACTCCTCCACAACAACAAGGAGACAAGGAAGACTTGGATGAAAGCTGATCCATGAGGAGTGCCAGTTCAATAGGGTGTTCAAAAGAACTAGAACCCAAGGAGCAGGGACATCCAACCTTTACAAAGGTCACCTCAACTCTCCTCAAAGAGAAACATCAAAGAAAAAGAAGAGAAGAAATTTGAAGCTTAAAGATGACGAGGAGGAGTCAAGGGAGAGTGCATTAGGAACCCCGATTTAACCTAAAGATGCAGAAGAGCCCCAAGATGAGGAGATGAGAGATGATGAGGAATGGGTGAAAGAAGTAGAGGAAGCTATGGGTGAGCCACCTAGCATGCCCATTACAACTCGGGAGGGAGAAGGGCCAACTCTATACCCTTGTGCCCAAGTTCCTAAGGGGCCAAGGACAAAAAGAGAGGGGAAAAGTGAAGAATATGTTGTCCCTAATATGGGTTATGCTGAAGACACAAGAAAAATATCTCGCATCCATTTTCAGACCATTGTGGGCCTGAAAGAGTTATATGGATGGGAGCTGATGGATCCAGATATGTCTGCTACATGCATGAGGAAGCAATTATCGTGGTCCATGCGAGACTCATATGGACAAACCATATTTTGATGTGAACAAAGAGTCGTGTATCTCACACAAAGTGAAGAAGGAAACACAAAGTAGGCACATGACAATAAAACCTAATGTAATGCCCGATGAGTAGGTCAACAATGCCTTGGTCAAGGTATCTGTGAGGTGATTGTACGTACCCAAAATTTTAAGGTACCGCATTTGTCAAAATGATGTTACACGTGCCCTAATGATGATACAGATCTCCTTGCAAGGCGTTCAGAATCTAGAAAGGTTCACCATGTATACACTTGTATCCCGCATGCCCCGCTCAGCCTCCGCATGCCTTGTTTTCCCCTTTTCCCCCCTTCTTCTTGCATTTTTGTCTTCAGTGACGGAACCGCCGCCCTGCCTAGGTGGCGGTCCTGTGATTGCCTCCGAGGACAAAAGCGGCAAGTCCAGTAACCACCGCCCTGCACAAGGCGGTGGTTTTGTTCACATTTTCCAGATTCCTCCAACGATTGCGTCAAATGTAAATCTTCAAATTTACATGCTTTCTTCAACCACTTTGGCTTGCATTAATGTTTTGGTCCCCTGGTAATAGTTTTTTTCCTTTGTTTATAGTAAAAGAGTTCAAATGGGAGTTACCCTCTAGTAAATGCATTGGTTATAAATAGCCAGCTTGTTTTCAAGCAAATGGCCCCTCATCTTCTCAATTCTATTATTCAGTTTTTGAATTTCTTGCTTAGAGGTCTACTAGCTTCATGTTTTGCATCAATTATCTATTTTCCTTTGTTGTTTAGAAGCCATTCAATCTTCTTGTTTCAGTCTTGTTCCATTGCTGCTCCATACAATCAGTTTAGCATAGAATAACTTCATTTCTAGCTTAGAATCCATTAAAAGTTACAGGTTTTTTTTTTGTCACAAGGATAGATTCTAAAACTCTCTGTACACATGTGTTGTATTCCCATAATAAATCCCGCTAGGAATTGCATAGTCAAGCTCTGTTCACTTGCGCTATCCCTCTCCTACTCGCATTGTATTTGGTTTATATCCAAAGCTGCCATTATTTGAATACCATCTTCTATTGATACTATCATATACACGCTTTTTCTAGATTCACGAGAACATGAAGGAATGAGGAGATCACACTAAGGGGAAAAAGTCACACACAACTAAATTTGCCATTGTTCTGTAAATGCCAGGTTTGAGCTATCAAAGTTATAGTTACAACGTATCAAATAGAGTAGTGAATCATTTTATTTCAGTTAATCTCACTTTCAATATTGCCAGGGAAGCTATGGGGAATGATAGTTTCTGAGAAACTATGATTTTTTCCTCACTTCTGAGGTAGGATTGAAGGTTTTCAATTAAGTTAATTAGCTATCTTTTATCTAAATTCACACATTTACATAGGTGAATAAGCACACCAAGTTGTCTCACTTGTTTAGTTTTAGTAAAAGAGTATTTTAATTATTGTTTGTAATTATAATGTTTCAATCGTGTATTTTTTTAGATTAGTTTCCCTTTCAGCAGTAGTATAAATTGTTATTTTCAGTTTAAGAGACTTCATTTTAGATTAATACTTAGATCCTAATTAAGAGAATAAACCATAGGGAACTTACGCTACCCGTTCATAGCCTCTAAATCTCCCCTTTGTCATTTCAACTACCAGGAGATCACACTACCAGATCTTAGTCACTGATCCTCCCATAGTTAGCTATAGGAAAGTTGCTTGTTGATTCTCATCCTCACATGTAGCTTTTTCTATCGTAGAAAACTGGCCATAATCCCAATTGTGGCTTCATCTAATTCACTTGCATTACAAACCACTGGCTATCTCTCGCACGACTCGGGAGGTCGAGCACGGGAAGGTCACTTGTCGATTATCATCCTCGCATGTCACTTTTCTGTTGTACAAAATTGGTGAACTCGACATGAAACAAACAATTCTTCCTCTTTTATTTTTAATTTCTCTCATCCACCTTCACTCTTTCCCATTATTCTCGGGTATTAATATACCCCCCGAATATGTTGGGATACGATGCATATGGAAGACCTCTCTCAGGTCTCGAAGTAAACTATATTCAAACAAATAGACAACCATCGCCTCGCTTTTTTGCATGGGCTGATAACTATTCAAGTAATTACTTGTCATCTCAAACTCCCCCTCAAAGAACTAGCTCAAATTCTTCGCTCTGAATTGAGGAGTTTGATCAGCTTACACAAACACAGCAGTCAGAGCCATCAGGCTCTTATAATATGACATTTACTGGAGAGTCCACTTCATCTCCTCAGGTCTTGTTCTGACCACAGATCAATAGACAATCAGATCCACTCGCCTTTTAGATGAGAAGTACTTAGCATGCTTTTCTAAAAGCGAACAACGCTTCCAAAATATGTATCCACCTATAGGAGTTTACAAATACAATCGATACCCTATTCCAGAAAACACCCCCATCCCTCCACCTATGGGAAATGCCCTCGAGTGAAGCTTAGAAAGGTAATGATCAATTCATAGCAGGTATCACACCCTTTACAACCTCAAGGTATACAACAAACATCGTTAAGACAAAACATAGCATCTTCACTAATAAGTCATTTCAACCTTAGTTGAAAAGGTTAGAGGGTGGAACTTGCTCAAGCAAAAAAATTCATATTTTGGGCAAGCGGGAATCCCCAACCCTCCGCATCACCCTAGTCAAGTTGACCTCCTTACAAGAATAGGCACGTTAGGCATGCCTCCTCAAAATCCTTATAATTATCCATAACAAATGCCAACTAGGAAAGCATTTTCAAATGCCGCTCCAGTTGAAAACATGACACCTCTCACTTGGCACCAAACAATCCATACCAGAACAATGCTCCTCCTTATTTAAAAATTTATTCAAAGTCACCACAAGGATACATGTTCTCTTCTCCCGGGATGTTCGTTCAACCACAGGGATTCCCTTATGTCCCTGCAAATGCATATGTTATGTCGTATCAACAACCCATTCCACCTCCACCCCCATAACAAGTGCCATCAATAGTCGAGGCCTACGCAGTAGGGACTTATTCATAATATTTAAAAGAGCCCCTAGACTTCACCATACGAAGTGTTATGCTTCTAATACCTCTTCCCGATTTTCCCAAATACAAAGGAGAAGGGGACCCAAATGCACACATTAAGGCCTATGCCACAACCATACGGGAGTTACTCCCTTGGGATGGGGTTGTCGCTAAAATATTCCCTAAAACCTTAGAAGGTATTTCCCTTGATTGGTATTATAGAATACCTAAAGCCTCGATACACTCATTCAAAAACTCGTGTCTGAGTTTATCAAAGCTTTCGACATGAACAAATTGTTAAGAACAGGAATCAAGGAGTTCTTGCATATCAAACAAGAACATAATGAGTCCGCTGTGCATTTTATTCAAAGATGGCATACGGTTCTCTACTCATCAGCAAGTGCTCCAAACATGGATCAAATGGAACTATGCGATTTATTCCTTAATTCTCTCAATAGAGAGATAAAGGAAGAAGTCCAGAAGTTCCCACTAAGAACTTACGATGAAGTACTTGAGAGCGCTCTCCGAATCGACCAAGCAACGATAGATAGTGGTCGTAAGATATATGGGACAAACGGGAAATTAACCACTCCCAATCAAAACACCGTGGCCTATCCTAATACTGGGAATGCTAATCAAGGACCTAACATCCTTAACAAGAACCGCGGAGTTACAATGATGGAGTAACTGATCAAGTTAAAAGGGAAAATGTTGTAAACATTTTGCCACCTGTTAATAATCAACGAAATAACAATTTTACTCCAACAATCAACGTGGTGGATTTTAATCATCCACCACGGAAACAACAAAAACAACGACAAGTCCAAACACAAAGTCCAAATCAAAACCCAACTAGATATCAGAGTCAAAACCAAAGGCAACAACCTCAAAATTTTAACTCTAACAACCAACAACCTTATCAGAATTTCGGGTCACAACAGATTTTAAATCAACAACCTCGAAACTATAATCCTAATCTATATTATGGCTTCCAAAAGATTCAAGGCCATGATACTAGTACTTGTCATGAATACAATAAATTCATGCAGTGTTTGCCAGAAGATCAAAAACAAATCTGTATAGATATGCTTTTAGAAAATTTTGTAGTACCCATGCCAAATACTTATGCAGGGGCTGTTTCCCCTCAAAATGCATCCCTCGAGATCTTCAATGACCCACTCCCAAAACATTCTAACAATAACAGGTTAGATCCTAATGGAACAAATAAGGGTGTCATGACAGGAAACAATGATCATGAAGCTTCAACTTCATTAAATCCACTAGTCGCACCCCAATTAGGAACTCGACCTCAAACTAAGATAGTTGGTTTAGTGGAGTTAGATGTCGAGCTACCCGTAGAAACCATAACAAGAACATGGGATTATTCTTCTCAACCAACTCCAAGTTATTCATTAGATCCAGACAACACTCAACAAACATTGGTAAAACCTATAGGCACCTATGATTTAATTAATGATTTAACTAAAACATTCTCGCACATCTCCTTCTTGGATTTGTTAAAGAACTCTCCCACTCATGGGCTTATCTCTTAGAAGCATTAGGCCTTGGTCATTTAATTAACATCACTCCTCCCCCAAAAACACAAGTAAACCATGTGGACTTTGACGTTTATCCCTTGGGGCAGCCAGATAGGGATACGGAATTTATATTCGATATAAACAGCAGAATCTGAAATTACACAAAGAGGTGACCCTAACTTTACATTTACAAGTTTGGGTCTACAATAATTATGTTAAATGTGCAATGGTTGATGATGGGGTAGTATTTAACATAGTCCCCTTCGCTTTCCCTTCAAAAGTTAGGATATGGAGAGACAAACTGCTCCACAACGTGAAATACGCTAAGAGGTTATGACCGCCTCAAAGCCACTTTGATTGGAACCATAGTTTTACCAGTACTTTAGGACCCAAGAAAATCCTCGCAGAGTTTTATATTATAGATCGGGAAACCAATTATAATATGATCCTTGGTCAACCATGGATACACCGCATGAAGGAAATCCCTTCCACATTATTCCAAGAAATAATATTTCTACACTTAGGGAAAATATTTGTGGCACAAGGTGACCCAAAACCCTTCGATATACACCTAGCTGATTTAAAGAAAAGACCAGGTATTCACTTCGAGTTTGAATTTCCAGCAAACCAGCTTGTCAAACCAACTAATTCACAACCAAAAGAAAATATGATACCCACCACTGAGTTGAAAATTTTAAATCCAGTTGAGGACGTTCCAATACTCAAAAGTGAGACCAATGTTATGAAAAAACAAGATCACTAGGGACTGCCACAAAAAATGTCGAGATTCTTTGGAGAAAGACTTACCTATTCTCCTACCGTTTGATTCCATGGGTATGGGACATACCCTGGCAATTACTTCTCTTCCATCGACAAAATTCTTATGGTAGAGGTAACCAAAGTAGAAGAAATAGCAATGACAGATATCCCAACATCCATTTTTCCAAGTGAGTATTGGACTCTCCACTTCGATGGAGCTAGATATCGCTTTGGAGATGGAGCGAGAGTAATATTTACTTCACCTGATGGAAAAATATTACCTTTCACCTTTAAATTAAACTTTGAATGTACAAACAATGGGGCTGAGTACGAAGCTCTCCTCCTCAAGCGTCATTCTAGCTAAAAGAATGGGTGTCAACAACATTAGAGTACTAGGAGACTCGCAATTAGTTGCAAAACAAGTCTTTGAGGTATATGAAACTAGAGATGAGCACTTACAGCTCTATAAAATAGTAGTATTAGATCTAAGTAGGGGATTTAACTTCATATCAATTGAAGCAATCCCACGAGAGTAGAACCTTCTCGCAGACTTGATAGTAACCTCAGCTTCTCGTTTCACCCCAAACATTAATTTGAAGGATTAAATTTGCATGGTATCACTTCGTACCAAACCATTAGTGCGTAAAATACCAACAAACTCACTCCTAGCTCATGGAGAAGTTGAGGATTATTTTTCTATCATAGGTCACTTTGATGATGATAGAGTCACTCTCGAATATATAAATGTCTATGCAGAGCTACACCTTGCTCACCGTATAGTTGATCTTTCCCTAATACCACATTCCTCTTCCTACTTTGGAAACCCCACGGTAGAGTCTCTTCCAACAAAGGATCTCGATATCTACGAGATAGAAAATAGAGAAAGCTTGGAGCTACCTTTAGCCCCACCTGAATTTGAAGAAGGTAACGCTTCTTTGATAGAAGAAACCATTGACATAAACATTGGAATGGAGGAAGAACCAAGAATTTTGAAGTTGGGATCCTTGTTAACTCCAAAGGAGATAGAAATACACACCCAAATCCTCAAATAACATCAAAAGGCTTTCACATTTAATTATAAATAAATGATGGGCATACAGTACATAATCTTGTCACTAAACCCAATACGAAGCCAATTAAACAGAAGTCAAGACCAATGAAGCCAAAAGTGGCTCTCATGGTAAAAGAGGAAGTAGTAAAACTTCTCCATGTAGGATTCATCAAGCCCGTTGACTATTCACAATGGGTATCTAATATCGTTCCCATCATCAAAAAGAATGGGAAGATACGCATTTGCATAGATTTTCGAGATATTAACAAAGCTTGTCCCAAGGATGACTTCCCATTACCATCCATTGACATTATCATTGATGCAACACTAGATTTTAACCGATGTCCCTCATGGATGGGTTCTCGTGGTACAATCGATTAAAATATCTCGAATAGGATCAAGCCAAAACTACATTCATAACCCCCGGGAACTTATTGTTATGCTGTCATGTCATTTGGTCTTAAGAACGCGTCGGTGCTACGTATTAGTAGGAAATGACTTATATATTCCACGATCTTATCCATAAAATTGTGGAATCCTATGTGGATGAATTTTTGGCCAAATCCAAGAAATGTTGTGATCATCCAAAATTGCTTCGTATTATCCTCTCACAATTAATTGAATATGGCATCACATTAAATCCAGAGAAGTGTGTGTTTGGTGTGACAGGAGGCAAACTTATAGGCTACATTATATCTTCACGAGGGATTGATGTTGATCTAACCAAAATACGGGTTGTTCTTGAAATGGTCCCACCCTCAAATGAGTCTAGAATCAGGTCATTTCTTGGGAAACTCGGTGCAATCCGCAAGTTCATCCCAGATCTAAGTTTTTCCATTCATCCAATCAACAATCTATTGAAGAAAGATTATAGTGTTGATTGGACTGAAGAATGCAACGAGGCCTTCAAAGTAGTTAAACACTTCTTGTTGTCTCCACCCATACTAATGCCTCCCAAACTAGACCGCCCTTTGATCCTATACTCACGAGCCACTCATGTTTCACTAGCCTACATGCTGGCTCAAGAAGATGATGATAAATGGAAACGTGTGGTCTATTTCATCAGCTGAACATTGCTCAATTATGAGACACGCTACACATAGGCAAGAGAGAGAATGCCTCGCCATAATTTTTACAACAAAATGTTTAAGACATTACATGTTAAACCAGGAAACAAGGGTCATTGTAAAGACAGACCATTTACGAACATTTCTCACACAAGGATCTTTATCTAAAAAGGTTGGGCATTTCATAACCTTAATGGGAGAATTTGAGTTAACATTCGTAAACCAAAAATTCATTAAGGGACAAATCATTACAGATTGGTTAGCTGACAATCCACTAGATGGAGGCGAGCTGGTAAATCTAGACTTTCTCGATGAGTGTGTATACTTCGTCGAAACTAGGCCCCCATTTCTACATGTCCTTGGTATACTGATATCATCAATTTTATCATGGACCATACATACCCGGAAGGTGCCACATCACAACAAAGAAGGTGGTTATGCATTATTACCACTAAATATGTTGTTTTAGACTAGGTACTCTATCATAAAGCCTTCGATGACATGCTTCTAAGATGCGTCGACATAGAAGAATCCAAGAAGATTCTTCATGAATCCCATAGTGGGATATGTGGAGGCCACTTCGGTGGTCACGCCACCACTCGTAAAATACATCGGATGGGCTATTTTTGGCCCACTCTCGAGCATGATGCAGTGGAATTTGTATGTAAGTGCCACAAATGCCAATAATTCTCTCACGAGATTCACATGCCAAAGACAATCCCTACAACCAATAAAGTGACTCGTGGCCCTTCTCCACGTAGGCTCTAGACTTGATAGGAAGTTCACTCCTCATCAACCAACAGCCATAATTTTATAATTATAGCCACGGAATATTTTACCTAAATGGGTGGAGGCCATGCCTCTCACCACCGTACCAGTTCGGTAATTTCCAAATTCATTCTAAACCAAATTATCTACAGGTGTATGGTGTCCACAAGTCATTATCTCAGATAATGACACTTCCTTTAAAAACAATGAAGTCCGTGAGTTATGTAGCAATTTTAAGATAAACCATCACACGGCCTCTCTTTACTACCCTCAAGCCAATGGGCAAAGCCAAGCAACAAACAAAACGTTAAAAGCTATTCTCCTCAAAACAATCAAGGAGAACAAGTGAGATTGGAATTTAAAACTATATCCGGCCTTGTGAGCCAATCGAACCTCAATAAGAACACCAACAGAGCAACTCCTTTCTCGCCGGTATTCGGAGCAGATGTAGTTCTCCGCTTAAGGTTGAAATACCCGGTCTCTCGTATCTCATTACAAGGGATTTTGGATGAAGAAGCTTACAGGGAGGCATGCCTCTCTCAACTAAAAAGCCTTGACGAAGCTAGGTTAAATGCCGAACAGTGGCACAGAGCCTATGTTGACCGGATGTGCCGGCAGTATAACAAAAAAGTATATGAGCAAGAAATATATGAGGGAGATCAAGTTCTAAGACTAAACAGTCGGATTCATAAGAAAACCGGTGAAGGAAGGAATTTCCAGCCCAAATGGTTGGGCCCATACCGAGTCATGAAGGACTACAAAAATGGTGCGTATATTTTATGTACACTAGAAGGTGAGGAATTTGGGGAAACTGACAATTCCTTACATCTTAAGTGGTTTTACGAATAAAACATCAAATTCATTACTAGTACATTATAGCTACCTACATTGCATTAGTCTTTTAGTTGTTTCATTCTGTCCATTTCGTAAAAATGGTAGTCCAGGAGCTTACTCTTAAACAATCTGTTACAAATTTTTGGAAATATTGGCAAAAGCATTCATATCACATCTCTCCAAGCATCATCAACTATTTTCAAATATTCTCATCAAGTTTGATAGACAAACATTGACGGAAACCATACCAAGGCCTGCATACTTGGATTTTCTCTTTCTTTCTACTAGGTGAAGTTGTCCTTGCCTACGGTCTGTTCTAGAAGCTTCTTGGTGTCACATTTATCCCTCTTAAATCTCTTGGAATGAAAGGATATCCCAAAGTCATAGATCAGAAATGTCAAAATCAAATGAAATCAAAAGCACCAAGCAAACAAAATATTTTATTTTACACACTTCTTTGCCCCATCAACCTTTGGTGATAAGCCCACATCTCTTACCGGTGATGTGAGGTTGGGAAAGGAAATAAGTTCCCTTATCGAGGAGTCCTGTTGACGCGCGTCAATGCATTTTTTTGATGCGCGAAAGAAATATCCTATTCATGCGCGTGCTGCAGCCTCTCCGCCTCTTCTTGCTCATAAAAAATCTGCATGTCTTTCGTCACAACAAACTCTTTGTCATGTGTCTACTATGCGTTAATATCTGCAGATCTCCTTGTCTACAAACCCTCCTCGCGCGCCAATAACTTGCCCCCTTGTGCGCGTCATAATATGGGATATATCATATTGTTGAAAAATTTAAAGTAGAAGTGTTCTACCTGGTGAATAATCTAGGTTTATATAGGGGATATTTTTCAAGGGTAGGCGAAGCCGACCCCTAAAAAACATTAAAGTGTAATTTTTAGGCGAACAGGTCACTGACCCGTGCCAAAAAATTCACCTTTTCAAAATTTTCAAAAATGGAATATTCGCCATATTACGAATATTTGCCACTAAAATTTTCCATGTTCCTAATTCTTGGTGTTAAGCCATCACGTCTTACTAGTTGCGTGGATTTGGGATTGGGGAAATTTCATCTCATTATCACTATGCATTCATCATGTTTTTCCAACATAAGAAGAAATTACAAACATTTCCCAAAGAGTTCAAAAGTTCAAGACTACCATATGTTAGTATCATCTCATATCAGCATTACAAGAACATACAGAGTAAAACATTCTATCTACTATCATTTGTTATCCATTACATACATTCAAAACATGAAAAAGTATTCTAAAAATATCTAAAGTACACATGTCGAAAAAAATTCACAAAATTGTAGATGCCAAGAGTCTAGATCTGAAAAGATATATATATATATATATATATATATATATATATATATATCAGTTTCATATATAATGCCATCATGCACTAGGCATGGTCAAAACGCTCAATGAGCCCGAAAAGTACAAAAAAACACTCATATAGATCATCGACAAAATGCTACAAAGATAGACTCTCAATCCCTATGGGATCCCTCGAAGGTGCGACGACCACGCCGGGACTGCACACCAAGGCTCGAGTGCACTAAGGGCTCGCGGTTGTGACCAATAGTTTCGTCTCACTACGAGAATGGATCCTCCTCATCGTGCACACTCGGTTATCCTATATCTAGCTACCTCTGTGTGGAGAGAAGTCATGTTCTTCACACATACCAGACAGAGGAAAAAACATTAGTGTGCCTACTACTGCTAAGGGCTCCCCCACGTCCATGGAAAGCTCAACACAAGTCTTCTCCGAGGGGAGAAGCAAGGTATCAATGCACACTCGGTGAATCAAGTCTCACCACTCATCAGCAATCACTGCAAACAAAGGAGAAAACAAGTTAGAAAATGATCAATGATAAAACCAAGAGAAACAAAAAGAAATAGCAAACTAGGACAACTCTAACTAAAACAAATGTCAAGAGAAGAGTGATAACCCACTCGGATCTCTAGGCCTCCAAGAAGGATCTCTAGGATCTACGCCTTCCACTGACACCACCACCGACTGGTGCCCCTCGCCCACGTTTGGGGCAACGTAACAGCCTACAACAGACTCACCATCCCCACCTAAATCCTGAGAGAGAAACTCCTCTGAAACCAGAGTCACCCTCTCTGCGCTCCACTCTGCCCTCTCACTGTAGGATCTCTTGAGTGTCATGCCACTTGGGATCACTATCATCCCCCCACCCGTCTCACTGATCTCCATGTCCTCTGTCTCCTCCTTGGTCTCTCCCCAGTGAACTCCTTAGACTCGAAGTCCATGTTAATGGGTTCATCACTACTATGAGCGGGACTGGCAGCAATCCAAAGTAAGGGTGCCTAAGGAGCACCGGCTCTCCCTCATGCACGTACCACCCTCCTAGCCGCAATAGGAGTACCAAGAGTAACAATAGGCCAACCCTAGCCTATAGGACCTCCCCGAGCCTCATGGATAGATCTATACACTGGCATCACTGGAGGAAGCATATCACTATAGGGGAGGCCAAACTGTTGTGGACCTCTGTTAAAGGGGTGTATCTCCAACTTCCTCACCCCCGTCTATCAATCTGCCCGTGGTCCTGGGCAGAAAACAATGTAACGGCCTCCTCTCCCCATACCTCGCCTTGGTCTAATAAGGAGTGGCCTCCATGTCTCGTAGTGGTCGTGGAAGCCACCGGTTGGTGGGGTGCTCTAAGAACCTGTCATCCCCGCCCACCTCATTGCTCGATGGCCCCGTGATCCTCCACCTCTACACCTCTCCCATATGGGGTGATATTCTCATACACCCAACTCATGACAAGAGTTGGGTAGCTCAATGACTCCCCCTATAAATGGACTACCATGTATATGTCATGGTAGGTAGTCCCGAGGATATCTTCTCCCCAAGCGTAGACACGTCCATGGCCCTCAACTCGTGCAATAATGGGGGCCCAAAGCAATATAAGAGGGTGTCCCCTCCTTATCCTCAATCGCCTAGATGCAAGGATGCCCATAATGGTTATGCGGAGCAAGGGAATGTCTCGACTCAATAATAGAGTGGATCCTCACGCCTGTTCTTTGATCCCATTGATACAACCACATCTCCCATATAGGTGGCCCACTGAACCACCTGTGATCTAGATATTGTTGTCTTAAGAGACAGCTGACGCCCAAGGATCGAAACCCCAGTATACGGTAAACATCCTCCAGGGTGATGGACCACTCACCCCTAACTCCTGGAAATCGAATGTGTTCCGATCCGCATCCTAATATGAGAACAAGTCGCACAATATGTGACTGGCAGTGCAACATGGGAACTGTGTGTAATCCTCCATATACCATCCCTCCGGAGAGTATCCCGCTCGCCTAGAGAGTGCCTCTAACACCGCCGCGAGCTAATCACACTCCCTCTCCGGCTTCATCTAATGTACTCCTCCTTCTTCTGCATACACCCTAAAACACAAAAAGAAGTGAGTTAGTACTGAAATCTAGTTGAAAAAAACTAGTAAAAATTCTATACATGCAAAAACAAGTTAAACTTTGTATTGTTTTTGTCCTCTGTCACGGACCGCCACCCTATGCAGAGCGGTGGTTCCGTAACCGCCACCTTCTAAGGCGGTGGTCCCATAACCGTTGCCCTACACAAGGCGGCGGTCCTATCCCGCAAACCCAAACAGTCGTAAGCCCTAAAAAATGCTTAAAAACAAGCAAAAACACCTTTTTAACAAAAAAAGAAACCTACCCTATGGGTGCCCCCCCTAAAGACACATTTAAAACTAACATTTTCAAAATGATCCCCTCAAGGGAAAGATTTCATCATTTCCACATTTTAGGTTTAAAAGAAATAAATTGAGAAGAACTAACCTGAGACTTTATGGGTCGATGTTCTCGCTTCTCTGAGGCATGAACACTCTCTCACCACAAACATTTTGACTATACTCTTGTCAAAAACCATCACCGTGGGTCCCAGAGCTCAAAAACTATCAAATCAATCACGCAAATGAATAGTAAAATGACCTCATTTTATATAAATAGCCCTCTTAATTTGATTTCAAATGTCTTTCACAGGGTCGGAGTGCCAACGGAGGTAAGTTCTAAAACCCCACGTAGATGGTAAGTCCTCTTTTCATGTCAATTCAGTCTTATTTCTCAATTTGTTTTATCTAGCTACACTTGAGTCCTTTTTTTTTATTTTGCAGGTAGCAGGATCTTGGATGGTGACTTTCCAGCACACGGGCATGTCAGGTATAACTCCTAACCCCCCATTTTGGGACCACCATACTCAAACCCACCATTTTACGCCTCTTCATGGCTAAGACGTTTCTTCAAGGGGGCAATATGTACGTACCCAAAATTGTAGGGTACTACACCACCGGAATGATGTTAAACGCTCCCCAATGATAATACAGATCTCCTTGTAAGACGTTCAAAATCTAGAAAGGTTCACCATGTATACACTTGTATCCCACATGCCCCGCTCAGCCTCTGCATGTCTTGTTTTCCCCTTTTCCCCCCTTCTTCTTGCATTTTTGTCTTCTTGATGTAACCACCGCCAGATAGGGTGGCGGTTTTGTTCGCATTTTCCAGATTCCTCCGACGATCGCGTCAAATGTAAATCTTCTAATTTACACACTTTCTTCAACCACTTTGTCTTGCATTAATGTTTTTGGTCCCCTAGTAATAGTGTTTTTCCTTTGTTTATAGTAAAAGAGTTCAAATGGGAGTTACCCTCTAGTAAATGCATTGGTTATAAATAGCTAGCTTGTTTTCAAGCAAATGGCCCCTCATCTTCTCAATTCTATTATTCAGTTTTTGAATTTCTTGCTTAGAGGTCTACTAGCTTCATGTTTTGCATCAATTATCTGTTTTCCTTTGTTGTTTAGAAGCCATTCAATCTTCTTGTTTTATTCTTGTTCCATTGTTGCTCCATACAATCAGTTTAGCATAGAATAGCTTCATTTCCATCTTAGAATCCATTAAAAGTTAGAGGTTTTGTTTTGTCACAAGGATAGATTCTAAAACTCTCGATACACTTATGTTGTATTCCCGCAATAAATCCTGCTAGGAATTGCATAGTCAAGCTCTGTTCACTTGCGCTATCCCTCTCCTACTCGCATTGTATTCAGTTTATATCCAAAGCTGCCATTATTTAAATACCATCTTCTATTGATACTATTATATACAAGCTTTTTCTGGATTCACGAGAACATGAAGGAATGAGGAGATCACACTAAGGGGAAAAAGTCACACACAACTAGATTTGCCACTGTTCTGTAAATGCCAAGTTTGAGCTATCAAAGTTCTAGTCACAACATATCAAATAGAGTAGTGAATCATTTTATTTCAGCTAAGCTCACTTTCAATATTACCAGGGAAGCTGTGGGGAATGATAGTTTCTGAGAAACTATGATTTGTTCCTCACTTCTGAGGTAGGATTAAATGTTTTCAATTAAGTTAATTAGTTGTCTTTTATCTAGATTCACACATTTGCATAGGTGAATAACCACACCAGGTTGTCTCACTTGTTTAGTTTTAGTAAAAGAGTATTTTAATTGTTGTTTGTAATTATAATGTTTCAATCGTGTATTTTGTTTAGATTAGTTTCCCTTTCAGCAGTAGTATAAATTGTTATTTTCAGTTTAAGAGACTTCTATTTAGATTAATACTTAGATCCTAGTTAAGATAATAAACCATAGGGAACTTACGCTACCCGTTCTTAGCCTCTAAATCTCCCCTTGGTCATTTCAACTACCAAGAGATCACACTACCGATCTCGTCACTAATCCTCCCATAGTCAGCTATAGGAAAGTTTCTTGCCGATTCTCATCCTTGCCTATAGATTTTTCTATCATAGAAAATTGGCCATAATCCCGGCTGTGGCTTCATCTAAGTCACTCACATTACAAACCACCATTTTTTTTTGGCACGACCTCGGGAGGTCCAGTGCACGGGAAGGTCACTTGTCGATTATCATCCTCGCATGTCACTTTTATGTATGTCGCATGCTGACGTAAAGGAACATTGATAAGGCCACCACCATTCGAGTGCTACTTGAAGATAACAAGGATAAAACTGCAGAGATAACACATTTAAAAGAAGAGAAGGAATGAGAACATGAAAATAATGAGGCCTTCGTTAGCATGGTTGAGGAACTTGGTGATCACATTCTTAAAACAAGGCCTCATCTAGAATCTCAAGTTCTGAAAAAAATTCCTCGTGCTATGCATTATTTGCGTACTTTCGTAAATTTAGTATTAGATGACAAGCCAACTCAAATTCCCGCACCAAAAGATTCTACACATGAAGCAAGTAAGAGCAATGATCACTATTGTTAGACAAGTTTCAACTTACGATGCTTTTCTCCAAACCTTGAAAGATGAGCTAAAGAAAGTTGACCAAGCTCTCAATATGTGTGCAGACTAGAAGAAATAATAAGGATCAGAACTATAGTAGAGGAAAATGAAGTTCAAGGAAATGAAAGATGAAACACTTGGGTATGCATAAATATTAGCACTGGTAAAACAAAAGCATGAGGCCCTCACAGCATCCCAGGATCCGCACAAGGATAGAATTGATGAGATTGGGAAACTCATAGCGTAGAAGATGGATCTCATGGAAGGAATGTTGTCAGGTATGGCCAATGTTGTTTGGGTGCTACAAAATGAGAAAGAGAAGATCACTCAGGATGAATTGGATGCCATAGCCACAAATATTTTGGAGAAAACAAGGAACATGCTAAGTGACTGGAAGACATTGGAGGCTGAAATCAAAATTGAATATCTAAAGTTAATCCTTCCAGTTGAAGAAGAGGGTGTTGTAGAGTAAATTTCATTCTTTTGTACAGTGTTTCATTCATTATTTCATTACTTATTCTTTATTGTTGGAGACATAAGAAAGAATTCCATTTTTGGGACGATAATGTACTTTAGTGTGGGGTAATGTTGAGTGCAAGACAGAATGTTTCTCTAAGGAGAAGACACACAAAGGATGTGTGCACAAGAACAAGGCACATTTGAAGGCGCGGGAAGATAGGAAAGGAAACACGCGCCAGAATACTTTGGCTCAAGACTTATCCATTTTTATGGATAAGGGATATTTTTGGAGATAACATGTGGAGCACACATAGAGATGAAGACTTGCACTCCATGCAATGGTATTTTGGGAACAAGCAACAAATAAGCGCCATGCATAGTTTAAGATAATAATAGGATTTCTACTTAGATTTAACTATAGGACATCTATTGTTAGAGCACTTGCATGTTGTACATACTACCGTAAAAGTGCATGGCTATTATTATCATGTGACCTATTTTGAGAAGTGCATGGGTGGTGAAGGGAAAGTCCCCACCCCTATAAATATGTATTTATTTGCGTAGTTTAGTGGTGGTGAAGTATTGTAGAGTTGTGTTGTTGGTTTTGCGCACACATGACTCATGGATATATGCATATAATCGTAAGAAGCTTCTGTGTTTTACAAGTATTTAATGCAATGGAGTATATTGGTTGGATAATGGCATTAGACATAACTGAATTTGGTTCTTATATGGTTAATCTTATCATAGTTATTGTTTAGTTCATCTTTCATACAATCTAAGATCTAGATCTAGTTTATGCACTATGGGTAGTTTACTACTAATTATGAATCGAATATGTTTAAGTATCATCATGCTAAAATTTTGTACAAGCAACTCTAAAGAGGGACTTTGTGCCTTTGTACACTTTGGGTGAGCACTCAACTTAAGTGTTGAGTGATGTGCCAACGCGCCTAGGTTATTCACAGTAAATTCTAGGCTGCATCAATGGAATCCCATGGTCATTTGTCACTTCTAACCTCTCTTTAATAGATAACCTCTGTGTGTTATGGTTTTGTCTTCATAAAAGAAGCCTATACTCCTTTATAGTCTTTTCCATGACCTAAAAGTCCAAAACAAAAATTCAAAAGTAATATACGAGATTTTCAAATTCAAACTCCTTGAGTCAAAATTCTTGTAAATAGATGACTCCCTCCAAAATGACATCTATCTTTCCATCTTGTTGCTATAAATAGACTGCTCCCTTGAAGAAAAGCTATAAAAGCTAGCCCTATTGTACATAGTCTTCCCGCATCGATCAGCTTCATGAAGACCTTAAGGAGATATTCTATTCATCCCACATAGACTTCCCGCATCAATTAGTCTATAAAACAAAAGCAAAAAAATAACTTTTTGTCACTGACTTGTATATTTTGGTCTTAGGTATCTTACAGAAGAGGCATGTTGTCTCCCACCAAGGGTATGCTAAAACAACCCATTTCACCTCATTGTCTTTCCTTTTAATCTTCTACCTACTCAAGGGATGTGCCACAAATGTGACATTTCATGATCATGTGACTTTCTTCACCCTTAGAATAGTCAATCATGCAACACCTTTAGGGTCTTATGTTCATAAGAAAATATTTGGTATGATAGACTCGTAATGGTTCTTACCAATTAGGTGACTTTTTGTCTCCTCTTACCATTCACCTCTTTTCTTACTTATTGATTCTGCTACACAAGACCAGACCTTCGACACCTACATTCTAGGAATTCCTCTCCCACCAAAATCACCCATGCCTATTCAACCTAAAATCACCCATGCCTATTCAACCTAAAATCACCCACACCTATTCAACCTAGATGACAACCATGCCTATTCAACCTAAACTCAACCATGCCTAAATGACCTAGACTCAATCATGCCTAAAACCTACCAACCCATTCATCTCCCTTATCATATTCTTCCCTAGCTTATGGGAGAACTACATTGGCTTGAGGCCCCTTTTCACAACAGCTATGACTATGAGGCAAGACTTCGAGGGCATGGGGCCCTGGAGGTTAGCCCGGCCACTTTTACCCCTAACCAATTTTACCCCTTTCCATTCACATTCTACCCTAGTTATTTTTCATTTACACAAAAATTGGAAATTAATATATCATAAAAACATACATACCTACCATTTTATCACCACAACCATATTCTACTTAAATCATTTCATATTTCCATGATATTAATTACTTGGAAATTTAAACACAACATACATACAATACATTATTTCCATAAGATCAATAACTTGGAAATTACCTAGACTCCATCATGCCTATACTTGACCAAATCATACCTATACCTGACCAAACCATACCTATACCTAACTCCACCATGCCTATACCTAACTCCACCATGCCTATACCTGACTCAATCATGCCTACAAGACCTCAACTCAATCATGCCTAACTCACCTAGTTCCCATGATACACAATAACAATGGAAATTAAAAATAGTACATCATTCATCCAATAATAATCATCAATTATAAAAGAGGGAATGTTTGTGTATCAATACCTATGTAAACATGGATGCAAGTGACTCAAAACTCTCATATACAATCTCAAAAATATTCGTAACGTAAACCAATATATATATCAAAATGAAAATATAGTATCACATATCATGACTATTCAGCCCCACCGAGACCCTCCTCTCCACTCTCACCTTTCTCTTACTCTCTCCATGTCTATTACCCTATCAAGCATCTCTCCACCCTATGTTGGTCCATGTCTAACTTCCATCTTCTCCTCATGCCCCTCTACTAGTCCCGGTCTCCAAGATCTCAGTAACCTCACCCCGACCCTATCTCTGGGGCCAACGACCCCCTATGATACCTGAGCTATAAGTCTTGGATCTGGTCCACTCATCGGCATTCTGCTAAGCCATGTGCTCAAGCATAAGAATGAACATATATCCTTACAAAGTGGCTAGATGGTCCTAGTAATAGCGGGCCTCATTTAGGGTATCCTTGAACCTCACCATAGATATGGTCTGGGGTGGTGCCATCAGCCTAACTGCCACCTATGAACTCTTTCCTACCAATAAAGGACCCTGTCTTGGTGCTGGAGCCTTTACCGTGGGACCACGTCCCAGTTGCTTGTGTTGATACCTGTGCAGCTACCTGGGCCTGTAAGGCCACAACCTCTACCTCCACAATGGAAATTGTCCCTGTAAACTAGTGACCTACACTTGTAACATTGCTACATGTGTATTCCCTATATGATCCCGCACATGTACCTATATGCGTGCATGTGCTACTATCAACTGAACTCCCATTATGGTCACCTGTCCTTATAAGGCATCCCTCTGGACCATCACTACTATTGTGGTGTTACATGTAACTCCACTGCCCACTACTATCTATATACCACAGTGGTCCTTGCATCATCCAATATCATATCCACTAGTACCTCCTCCTGTCATGTGGGGTCTATGGGCCAAGGTGGAGACAAATGTCTCTCCACATCATCCCTGTGGTACTGTGGGAAGGGTAGCGACACATTCTATTCTAATCCAAATTGGTGTCAGAATCTATCGACTAGGATCATCTCATGCTCACCTGCACATCTACCCCGTATCCATCGTAATAACTACAACTTTTGTAGCTCATGCACCATCCCTCTAAAAGTTGGCAAACCAACATAGGGCCTGGATAATTTCCATCGCATACAAGCCCTCCAGCTCTCTCCTGTAGTATACTACGTCATGAGCTACCTCCTCTAATCAAGGATGACCACCTATGACCACCCACCTCCAATAACGTGCCCTTTGTCCCCCATGGTGCCAACTGCATCTGGTAGTCCTCGTGGCCACACTACCACAATATGCTTGTACACCTAGTAGTACAATAGGAATGTACAATAGATGATGTAGTGTCACATCCTCTGGTAAGCCCACAACTCCCTGTATAGCTGCACTAAATATGCAGTGCCCATGTAAAGTAGACCCGATCCTCAATCATATCTCATAACACTCCCATCAATCCTCCTGGGAAATCAACCACCCTCTAAATTTGGAAGTGCATAGCACCCCACCGCTACCATCATCGATCGCTAACCACGTATCCCGTGGGTGTGTAGTACACAAAGCCCCATAAAAATGATTGGCATTATGCTCAATCAAGTCACTCGCCATCTCCCCAAATACTACAATCATCACCTCAAAATCCCCATCTACTAACACTGAGTAAACAGGCTCACCAACAATCGGTAGTCGATAATCCTATAAACATCCTCCAGCGTGATCATCATCTTACTTGGTGGGTAGGTGGAAGGTATTGGTTGTTACATCCCATCTATCAATGAGAGTGACCATGATATTATGATCCTATCGATCCGCCTATACCACCTAATCCCAACCAATCCAACCTCTCGCATGTGCATCCACTCATCCTCAGTGATTTGGGTTACATCTCCACTAACAATGGTGGGACCCTTTCTCACATCGTCAATTGATGTTATGCCTACATCCAGGAAACTCAAAATTTCAAGTACTTACCTACCTATCTATTTTCTAACTATTTCACTAACCTACCATCCATTTTATCTCACCTAAACAAGTCCCCATGTTCCATTTCATCATTTTCTCTCCTTCAATATTTGACCTAACCCATACCCACCTATTCCTAGCTATATCTACCTTCAACCCACTCGAGTCTATTCTAATTTACCTCTCATATCTCTAAATTCAACTACCTATTTTTTAAAATAATTTTATTTTCCCCATAATTTACCCTTTTCTACCCTAGGCCACTTTTCATAGTGATCGACATCACATTTTAACCTTTAACCGACACCTTTGGTCACCCTAACTAACAGTACCAGTCACCTATCTAACCACCGACACCAGTATGCCCAACCGATGTTGGTCGACACCAAAACCATTGTCGATCTCTAGTTTGGCCTTAAGGTCGAACCTCCACGCCCCAAATTTTGAAAAATTTGAAAAAACAACCTAAATTCTACCCCAATCCCACCTAAACCCAACCCCAATTCATTTTCCCACCTAGTTAATCTATATTGCACCCTCCCATACCCAATTTCATTCATTTTTACCCACATTTCAAATTTTTAATTTCCCACCCCATTTTTTCATTTTAGCTCAAATTTCAATTGAAAATAACATGATATGGATTGATTCCTACCTCAACACGTTGCCTCCTCCTCACTGGCACCTCTAGTCTCTGAACTGGTGGACCTCCAATGCCTCCACCTGCTGCAGCCATGCCTCCAATCAAACTCTCGGTCCTCCGACCAATCCAATCACTCTAAATGATCTCATGGACCCATCCACCTACCTCCTCCAACCACTTAAATACCTCTAACTTGGCCTGGTACAACACCTCTTCATTTTCTTCATGGAAAATGCTAAAAATGCTTTGCTCTATCATTTTCTAAACATAGAAAGGTTAAAGTGAATCTCAGTAACATATGGATTTTTACTTTTTTACCCTACCCCGACTTGACCGACGTCGGTTTAGCTTGACCGACATCGGTCATGTGCCCTAGTGTACCACAATCAATTTCTTTAGACCGACATCGAGTTTGCTTGCCATAGCTGGTATTGGTTAGCCTTTTTCCCCATTGCACCATATTGCACTACATCTGCTTTCCCGAAATATTTTCTGCCTAACCCAACGTTGACCCTAACCTTACACCTCACCCTCATGACCTTATTACCTATCACCTAACCTCACCATCAGTTTGGGCATGTTTTTGCCCCTCATGTGGCCTTACCTATGGCCTTACCTAAATCACCCAACCTAACCTCACTCATTGTGACACTCAAATTCATTTACTCACTATACCTTGTGATGCTGCTACTCATGTTGTTTAGCCTAATGACCTTACCTTTCCTAATGTCGTGTTGTTTATCCCAACCTAACCTTTGGTGCCTTGGAAAAAACCTATTACCTATTCTAAAGCACCTTGCCTAGTTGTGTTTCATGGCCATATCCTATACTTTGGCTACCATGACGACATCAACCTTGTTTGGATAAACTTATCGACCTTTGACAATGTAGATTTTGTAAGCTCTTAACCCTAGTACATTATTACATTCTATACATGTGTGTGTGTTAGACTGCCACTACCTATTACCCAAACCAAAATCACCCTTACCTACAACCAACCTACCCTTGTTTTCATCACTTACCCATTTATCAAACCACTCACTAACTCCATTTAACACCTCATCAGTTCCTGGTTTGAGGGGGATCACCTCCACCCACACTTGGGGCAACCTAACCTTCACTCATACTTGGAGCGCTGACTTCATGTCTTTGTCATCTTCGTTTATATATACAAACTACGCAACAAAAAGGGAAAATGTAGACACCAAATTTGGGTCACACTCCCCTTGGTCCCCTTCAATTAATTAACGTAACACATTTAAATAATCATGACCCCTTTACCCCATATTAATATTCATCCTCACATTATTAATTAATTTAATTAAGTTAATTTCATCCTCACACCTCCACCTCATCATGACACCTCACCCTGGACCCATTCCAGGGGAATTTAACTCACAAAGTGACCAAGTCATAAATCTCAAAGATCGCGTCATATCTCCCAGTGTTGAGTCACTACTTGACCTAACTAACTAATAATTATTCCTAAACCTAACTAGACTTCTTCTAATATCTTCCTACCTTCTCTCACATGAATTGTACTTCCCTAAGCAGACCCAACAAGGAAAACACACCAAATCTGGAACTATTGGCCTCACAATCACATGATATGTGGTTTTCCTTTATCCTCTTGATGTTGTCAACCACGTCAAATGTTACTTCAATCAAGTGCAAGCCTATCAAAGAACTTCATTCTCCTTCCTAGGTATGGACACAATGTTGAAGGCTTTGAAATCCTCAATGAGATCCCATACCCTATTCTTGTAGCTCTTGAGTAGGTCATTCTTGACAGCATTTTTTCCTCTGACTTGATTAGCAACTAGTTCACTATCACCAAACACTTGCAAGTTCTTGATTCCTCATTTTATTTCCCAATGCAATCCATGAACCAAAGCCTCATATTCTGCTGTATTGTTTGAACATGCAAATTGGAAATGGAAAGTTGAGTAGTATTTCATACCTTGGGGTGACATAATCATAGCTCCTCCTCCAGCTCCTTGCCTACTTCTCAAGCCATCAAAGAACAATTTCCATATTTCATTTTCATCTTTGTGTTATGGCTTAGTGGTGTCAGGAAGAGGATGATTCTCCTCATGCAGTAGTAGATTCCTAGCTTAGATTCTTCCATATCCTTATAGGGGTCAAAAGCATGTCTTCTATTTGCCCATTCTTCGAGAGTTAACTCCGAGATACACCCCCACCTTGGTATCTCGCTTCAAAAGTGTTTAGGAGGTCCTCATGATTAAAAGCTGAAAATTTTCATTGATTAGGCTAGGCACATAAGACTCAATGTGGTAATCCACTATGGGCTCAAATCGATTTCGGCCTTGGCTCCATACCTTGTTCTAAAATCATATGAGACCAATCAGCACAGACAAATAGCTTCCAATTTTGGCGGTGAAGTCCCTAGACAAGCACAATGTAAAATGTGGGGCAAGTCTATGACTGATATGTTCTGCAATATAGTCACATTAGGGTAGGCATGCAATGTGAGGCTCAAATCCTTGATGACTCCAACAATTGTCAATGTTGTCCCATCCAATTGTACTACCCCTCTAGAGATGACTTCATATTGGAGACCTAGTTGATCAGCTATTTGTTTTATCATTACCGAACTACTTTCCCCAAATCAATCATGTAATTATGCACCAATTTGTCCCCAATGATTAATGAAACATAGAATGGAGGAGGCCTTAGGTTCTTACCTTGTTGTTTTCCATGTTTCCCCTCAGGTTGAGTTGCATTGGTAAGCACTTTCTCTTGCTAGTTAGGGGGTTGATTTGAGCTTGACCAATTGGCCATAGTAGTCTGCAACAGATCCCTCTGTCCTGGAATGGCCAATGACTCCCACAGTGAAATGTTCACATTTTTCTTCTTCATTTTCTCAATGATATTAAATGATCTATCCTTCTACTACGCCCTTCCCGACACATTTTTCTCTTGCACATGGGTCGTTACAACCGGTGCTTGAGTAGATTTGGAAGGTGGTTTGGATTGAATCTGCATATTAGGAGTTGTATTTTGAGTGCCAATACCTTGTGGAGTAATGGAGGATTGAGGATTACCCGAGTTTGGTGACTTTCCTTCTCCAATATCTCTCTTGGCTGTGTATTGGCAGCTATACTTTGAGAAGGAGCCTAATTCATTCCACAGAAGTCTTCAGCTTGCCAATTGACAAGCATAGTTTCACTTGGAGGTCCCTCTTGTTGAGCTCCTTGCTGCTGATTTTCTTCTTGGCTAGATTCTTGTGACACACCAGTGGTCTGTACCATCAAGGCCTGGTTTAGTGCACCATTGAAGCACATTGATTGATTATGTGGCTGATTGCATGGGAAACACCAATCATATTCTTGTGCCATGTTATTTTGTGTTAGAACCAATGCCCTTGATGTTGAAGTTGTGTTTGGATCATATGACCTGAAAGGTCTAGCAGCTTGAGGTTGTCCTTGGTTTTGAATCTGATTTACAACCTGAGTTGGTGGTCTATTTTGTTGATACTAGGGTCTATCTTGATATCTGAGCCTGAAACTGATATGGCCTAGAACTTTGAGCCTGTTGCCTCTTGATAGTTACTAACTCATTCCCTAGGTTTTGAAGTTGTTTCATGACCTCTTGAAGTTATTTTGAGGTGTTAGAGGATGAGGTGGAGGCTTTAGCTGAACTTTGATTCCTAGGAGTAGGTATATGAGCTAATGTGGGTGTCTGACTAGTGCTTGGGATTCCTAACTTTGGGTATAGAGGCATGGGTGGCCTAGGAGCAAGTTTTCTAGCCTGAATTAAACGATTCTCAACTCCTATGGAAAGGTTATAAGTTACAGGTAAGGTTGTGCCTCCCATTGACTGAATCATTAAAGTAATATCAGAATTTAGAGCTCTAAGGAAGTATAAGAAAGCACCTGATTCTGTGGGCTTTATAGCTGATGGAAATCTGTCCCAGGTCCTTTAAAATCGAGGTTGAAATCACAACTACTTGTTATGAGCTCTTTTGATTGTTGTCAATTGCTCCAATAAGGACGTGTTATCTCCCTTTTCTCCAAACTAGTCATAAAGAGCTCTGCACATATGGTCCCAATGTTGAATAGAGCCTGCTGCTAGGCTCGTGAACCATTGTAAAGCTTTTCCTTGAGTGAAGAGGCTAGTAGCTTAATTACAATTTCAGCTCAATGACCTCATGGATTGCATAGACATTTGCAATATCTTGAATGTGGTCACTATGAGAAGTATGGTTTTCTCCAATGAAATATGGGATATTCTTTAATGCGCCATTGGGACCTGGATTTTGTGCATTAAGAGCTAGTGGGCTACATCGTCGCTGAAACTAACATAAGGATTTGGTTGTGCCATCCTAATTGGCTTGAGCACCCTTCTTGATTGAAAGAACGACCTACTAGGAGGAGGTTTTGACAGGGCTCTATTTGGTGGAGATGGAGATATCTCTGGGCTCTTCTCCCCCTTCTCCTTCTGTTTGGAGACAAGTGCAAGTAGAAAAATTGTCCCTCTTCTCTTGTTCTTGACCTTGTTTTTATTCTTCTCACGAACTTGGAAAGCCTGGATGCTGAAACCAATGGATTCTATCCCTTTTGAGTTGTCGGATGTGTAGTTTTAAAACTTCTTAAAAGCTAGAATCACAGCAAGTGCACATCAATCTTACTGTAATAAATATGGAGACTTCTTTGTCCCACCAGCGTACAAAAATGTTAGTGCAAAATCACAGCACCCCAAATGACCTCTCATATTTGGTGTTTCAAACTTGTCATTTGATGTGATTTGCATAACATTGAGTTTTCCCCAAAAGTGTAGGACTTTGCAAATGGGAAAACTCTCCAGATTAAGGTTGGTTCCTATTCCTTTGTCTAGGTGCATATGTGAAATTTGCAAAGGATTGATTCCTAAACCTAATCTAATATTGTCAAGGAGACAAGGATGAAAGGAATGCAAGAAATTAAAACTAAGCTAACCAGGTGATACACCAAAGGAATGATGAACATTTGTTTTGTTGATAGTATGACTCAAAAATGCATACAATAATCAAGCACGAGATAACCGGTTGTGCAATGAAAGACCAGATGAGAGCAATGAAGACAAGAAAGGGTCAAAATCAGCCACAAACATGTAATATTGCTCTACTGATTTGATATAATGCATTTACAAAATGGTAAAAAAGGCAGTAAAACATGTTGCAATCTAATGGAAGGTCCTAAACTCCATGAATTCATTTGCAGGAGGAAAAGGGGAGCATACAAAATAGAAGAATTTCCAACCCTTTACAATGAATCCCGACCCTAATTTTATAGATTCAACACAGAGGGAAGAAAAAGGGAGAAGCGGGAAAAATAATTCAAAGCTCAACCACTATCATCAATTCCTCCTACAAAATATCCACCCCAAGTTTGTCTTGACTACATCAATTACTAGTTTGGTACCTTGAAGGAGAGGGAAAGGGTGGATCAGATCGAATCCGATTTGGTTATTGGGGTAAAAATAGATCCTGCATTAATGGAACGAAGACGTTTCTTCATTTTTCTCCCACCTAACCTCTCCAAACTTAAAGTTTCAATTGTTCATGCCATAGATGAGGATGAGATCTTTCCAATGGTGCCATATTTGCTGGATTTTGAGCCCCGAGTCAAAATATATGCCCATTTGAAATTTGAATCAGGTCTGCATAAAATAGCGGGAAAACTAGTTCAAAAACGGGCCCCCTTTTGAAACCAGACATGTGGAGGGCTGGCGCATGTCTGAGGGAAGCCTCTATATTTTTATTTTGGAGTGGCATAGGGCTGACACGTGGTTTCCTCCGTGACTTGCTCGATTTTTTATGTTTTTGGCTAAGTCCTTTACTCGGCGGGGTCATATATCTTATCGGGGACACGCGGAAGCTCTTTGCTGTTTGGAAACCCTCCCTTAATTCTACTCTTGAATTAGCTTCATTTGGACACTTGACATCCTCTCGTTGTCTTGTCTTAATGCATTGATTATTCAACCTGACCTTGTCCCTTTATGAAACTGGACGCGTTGAGGCTCCGCTCACTTAAAAGCCTACTCAAGATTTACCTTTCAAGGAGCATTGGCTTGACACGTGGAAGCCTCCACAGGTTCTTTGGACATTTCAACAGCCTCCCTTACCTTTTCGGACCCTAGACAATGTGGTGATCCTGTGCTCATTTGGGTCGCTACTTTTGGATTAAATTTTGGAGATGCACCAAGCTGACGCATAGTGGCTTCCACTAACACTTCTATACTTAGTCCTTCTTGAGGCCCTCCTGTCTACCTTTGAATTTCAGCTTTGACTTTTACCCCACTTTGTCTTGGGACATGTGGAGGCATAGCGCTTGTTCAAGTCTCCCTTGGATTCAGCTTTAGAGGTATGTCGCTTGGACACTTGGCAACGTCCGTTGTCTCATCCATACTTAGTCAATTTTTGGACTCGTTTCAACCATTTCAAATCCTCAAGACTTCAAACCTTTTTTTTCCCATTCTTTTGAGATTATGGCTTCTTTGAAATTGTCTCCTCCTTCCCTAACCCTCGCTATTCCATTTCGAGCTTGCTTGTAACTGCTTAATGGATTTAAGACACGGATTCGCTCGACAGATCCATTTCTTGAACTTCTTCTTACACGGGGTCGTTTGATCTTTCGCAGGCCCCACCACTCCATTGTAGAGTCCCTCTTCAACCTGTTTGTAGGATTCGAACGTGATTTCTTTGTTTCTTTCGTGTGAGGTCATGGCTGTTCCAATATTTTACCGGGGGAAAATATGGATAACAAGAAGATCTACCTATTTTTGGTAAATAAGACTATTTCACCCTAACTGATGTTGGTTTATCCTCACCGATGTCGGTCACCTAAACCACCATCAGTTCCTTTATATAGAATTTTACAACCCTTTACCCAAGTTGGTCATTTTGAGTTTTGAGAGTGTTATTGCAATCTAACAAATATCTTAGAGCCATTGCTTCATCCAAACTACATCTACACACAATCAAAGAGCAGTAACATGCCAAGAATTCCCTTCCAGATCTTTAGAGCATTCACCAAAATACATAGGTCATACCATCATGGTACTAAACTAGCTACCACCTCACCAATCAATCACCAGCCTCCATCCAGCCACGAGATCTTCATAGCAGCAAGTAAGTAACGTGATCTTAAAAAAATTATTCCTTTATTATAGATCTCTTTACTCCTTCATTATTTTTAGTTTCTACTATTATCCAGATATCTCCATCTTCTCACCAATCCACCAACCCAACTAGTTCAAGCCCTTTCACCCTTTTGACCTTTCCTCTCGTATTCTTGAGTCTTCTCAGTTATATTACGAACCTAACCACACCCTCCTCACTCTCTGTGCAATCACAGAGAAGCCCAAAACCATTTTTATTAAGTTATTTCCAATTTCCCCTACCAACATCGGTTTAATACCGCCGTTAGTTTCATCCTGATCGACAACGGTCACACCGACCGATATTGGTCTGTGTCATTTTATATTCTCAGACTAGCAAGCTTCCCACTCACCCAAATCTAACCTAGATCTCAACTAATCAGCCCTGCACCCTTACCAAACCTTTGATGAGACATATGTATAACCTAAATAAACCCTAGTTATAATTAGATTTAGTGTTATTTTGATATCTAGTATAAAATCTAGTGTATTGTGTGTATGAGAAACCTAAATCATTACATTACAATAGGACCTATTTATTTCAGTTTTTATTCACATTGAATTGTTATTAAACAGTGGATTGATAGCGTCTCTAAGAATCACCACACTTCTGGATCTAGCATACGCTAGGAAATCCACTATCATATGCCATTTGATACTATTTTGTGGTCTTGATTTACATTTACAGGTAGTCCTTCCCAGATAGAAAGGAGTTCTCTACGATCACCTTGGATAATGTTAAACAACACGTGCACTCTACCATCCACCTTCACCTCACAGGTATTCCTCCTTAACCATTTACCTTCTATCTGTTTCATCCTAGAAAGCATAAAAATATTCAGTGAAATAGTAAGATGCTGATTATAATGTCAAATTCACCAAGTTATAAACTAACTAAGATTTTGGATGTGATTCAATTAACCGAATTCTAGGTAGACACATAAGAACTACACTTGATCATCTATACCTGACAAAGGTTAACCAACTATATACTTTGTATACACACTTGTGGAGAATGAGTTATGGGGATTGGGGAGATCCGGTTGAATAATAGATTTGCACATGGTTATGATGTTATCATATGGCTTTTGAACATTAATTAATGTTGGATTAATCTGCAGGAAGCAATTAATCATGAAGGAATCAACAAAATTATTAATGCTTGAATAATTCAGCACTTGCTATATATGATGACATTCATTTCAGCGTAATATAACTTAATGGATTTATAATTCTTGTATGATGGAATTGAATTGTTGTTATTAAATTCATTAAAGCCATGAACTACAATTAATGAGTTGAAAAAAATCTCTAATTCTCGATGAAGTAAAAAGTGGTGTTACATGGGGTTATACATTGGGTGAACAAATCACCCCATACAAAGATCTCGGAGCTATAACATAGTATAGTATAGCACATGAACAAAACAACAATACAATCAAATAATAACCCAAAATTTGACTTGGGCCATCAAAACATTACAGACACCAACACCTGGCTTAGACAGAGCTCCTAGGCATCTATGTCCTCCCCTCGAGCTAATGTCTATGGAACACAAGATTAGTTTCTCATATGAAGACAATCCACATAAGCCTGTAGAGAAATTTTTTCAGTATCGGTCACAATCCTCCAGAAATAGAATGCATTCTTTCTCCATTTCAATGATAAAAAAATTACATTCGGAATAAATGGTACAACTTGAAACAACATGGGACACACCATCTATACGGTGTTTATCGAGAAGAGTCATGGAAGGATATTAACACTAGACCTCTCTCCCCAACACTTTCTCTTTGGCATGATATCACCCAAAAACGCACACTTGGCATGAGATTTCCCAAAAACTCGCACTTGGCATGAGAATGCCTAAAAAAATTGCACTTGGTGTGAGATCACCCAAAATACTCATTCTTGGCATGAGATCACCCAAAACAAAAATTCTACACACAGTATTTCAGGACACTTTTTTACCCTTTTACACTCTTTTGCATCAGGTGCACACTTTCCTTTTACACATTTTTACATACTTATGCACATTATTCTCTGATTTATCCTATACATAACTTTGAATACATTCTTTCTCTTCTTTTTGTAGGTATTTCCTTATAAGAAGCAGCAATAACAATCACAACAAAAAGTATAACATGGTAGAACACATATGCTTCACCCTAGGATCACTTTCCTTTCCTAGTTCCATGCTTCACTTTTTACATCATTCCATGTTTTACTTTTCTCCTCGTCACACTTTTCATTACATGCTCTACATGGTTATCAAGTATGCATCTCTTATCTAGGTTATGTTATTGAGTATTCACTCAACAACATAAATTGGGGAAAATGTAGAAAAAAATCACACACTTGGGTACATTTCTAGGTCCTAAACACATATTAACATTCATATGATTTCTAGGGAAGAAAACTAGTAATTGATTTACTTTATTTGGCATTTTTCCTTTGCTTCTTGTTTTTTATTTGGTATTTTACACCCTACATCCTTTTCGGTATTTTACTTATTTATTTTTATGGCTTCAGACTCCAATTCCCATCTAAGACGCAGAGTGCCAGTGCACCCCTATCCCCTATGGGAAGCTCTAACCCTTTTCCATCTTACTCGCTCCTTTTGGGTATCTTATATCTTTTGGGCATCTTATTTTCTTATGGGTCATCCTTCCAATTGTTAATTATGAAATTCAAATAAGGGAATTATATAAATACATAGCCATGTGTTCAAAATAATGGACCAAGCATTAAGCATCTAATATCATCACATAAGCTTGCATCTAAAGGCACCTAAATCACTCTAAAATTAAACATCCAATATTAAACATCTAATATTAAACATTTGTCTAGCATCTATTCAAGGGACAATGGTTGTAATAACTCGTGCATACACATGTATAGGAAGGAAAATTTCATTATTCCATCCACACATCTATCTACATTGTTACATATAGCTACAAATTGATATCAAGTACACTCCGCACAAGGGAATCCTAGGGCATGATTCTTACACACACTCACAAGAACTACATGGAATCTAAGATGTAGTGCAACACTCAGTCATAAGTTCACTTGGGGTGACCGTCAGGGTCAATTCAACTCCTATATTGTATCTTTCTTTTTGTATTTGATATGGTATTGTGGGTTGTATAGGTGATATCTATTTTATAGGCTACAGGTACCTCGGTTATCATATTCGTTAACACATAAGTGATTATCATATAATATTTGTGACACTAGTACGACACGGTGAAGATCAAGTTCTCGACCATTTTTATAGTCATAGATGCCCAATATAGGTCATCGGTTGCCCATGTCCTGTCATGGGCACCCGTGTCCAACCATATTCCTATAGTCTATAATTTATCTTAAACACTTACGATAGTCTTCACTTCCTCTTCAACAGTTTTCCCAATTTGCATCGACTCCAAATCAAGTGTAAATCAAATAAATCCTTTCCTATCTCTCTTGCACTTAGGGTTTAATATTTTATCATCATATTAGCTTCTTCACAAATCTGTATTTTATCATTTTATCATCATATGTTACTCTCCAATTAGGGTTTAATAAAATCATATTTTTGTTAAATCATCCTACTTCCACACTTCCCGCATCACACTTCCAATTATTGGCACCATTTCCTCTAATATCCAATTTGGCACCTATACTCACATTGATGTTGTTCCACATGCTCCTACTATGCATCACAAGCCTCTTCACCTCTAGTAGATGATATCCATTTCCATCTCATTACCCGATGACACACTCATGTTCTCAAGGTTCATACATGACTGTTGAGGGAATTATTACTAAAATGAACCTCACTCTCACACTGGGGGGAAATTGTTATTTCTTCCCTCCTTCATCTTCATCACACTCAATTTCAAACATTGTTCTACATCTCCTTATTATAAAATTCTCAATACATCATTATTTTACTCTCTTATCTTATCTAAATCACATTGCCACTTCTACTTATCTACCACATTACATCACATACATACATTTATATTTATCATATGTTATATTATTCACTCTTATTCATATGTAATTCCTATTCACTCTATTACTTAGAAATTATTTCCACATCATAATGAATTTCAACAACCAACAATATATATTAAATCAACCATTCCAACAATACATATAGAATCTAAAAACTACACAACCACTACCAAGTGTAAATCACAATCATCGGATAGTATACAAATGCACATCAACAACAAACACAATATCAACACATGTATATATCTTATCAAAAATATAGTTTCCAAATACAATTGTTGGGGCAATCCCCATGTATCAATACATCATATCCAATACAACATATATCATCCTCACTATCACTATATACAACCAGAGAATCTTTCAAACTTGAAGCTTCACATGAAGCCTACCTCTACGTCACCGATATTGGCCTCTATATCCCTCAAGATGGCTCCATAATATGGTAACCTAAGTTGTCTACTCTCCATATTGGCCCTACGGCTCCACATATCGTGAAAATACATCATGAGCTAGGCCTCCTCCTCCTACAACATGTCTCACTCTCTCTATTTCTACATGATCCTCATCGCGCTGTTCAACAAGATTATGCATGTGGCTAATGCTATATCCACTAGCTCAAACAAATAAGCATGCTTTCTAGTAATCACATCTACCCACTCTAGCATACCTCCTCACATGAGCACATATGGGGTCACGTTCGTGTCAACATACGTATGGAGGTATTTAAAATCAGTTTCAATAGGCATCACCTATAATCACACAATAAACATTAGCTATTACACATATTCATATTAATTTGTTATATCAATCAATCAACAAGTAACAAATAACAATGAATTATACTTACGTTCTTCTCGCACCAATGATGTATCATCTACCTCGAAGGTAGATACATGGCCCTTAAGTCCTCTAACTCTCGGCTCACCTAAATCACTGATAACCACTTTGGAAATAGTAGCACCCATCAGTGTGTCTCCTACCACTGACTATACACCTCAATGCATCCTCATCATCTACATGTATAAGCCCTATATCTAGATTTTCCTCATAAGGTCCTAGGGGAACTATTTGTGCTCTTATAGGGCTGGCCTTGACTCCCTGGCCATCTCGCTACCCTAGTAGATTGACACCATATATATGGCTCTCGAATGCATGTCTTAGTCCATGCCAAATTTTCTAAAACATTTCTCACCCTGGAACAACTCTGCTACTCCTAGAAATTGATCCTCTAACCACGTAGTGCACCGAATACATGACTCAACACTATCCTCCATAGTCTCTATATGGCCTCCATATAATGGCCCCATGGCCCATCTGATCTATCATCGACCTATATGTGGTCATATCTATCCTCCTATTGTGGGTACCCACCACCTCGCTGAAAATATGTCTAGTCGAGCCCAATCACTGTGGCCCACTAAATGGCCTCAATATAGTTATATGCTCATAGGCCCACACATGTAATAAAGTAGTCACTCCTAAGCCACCTCCATGATCCTCCTTAATAAATATATATATGATTCCTTCGTACAAATGGGCTAACACACATCATCCCCATGCATATCTAGTATTGTGCTCCTCTATACTACAATAAATATCATGCATCATGTACAAAATCCCAACTCCACCACCCTCCATAACCATCGACAATGTTAGTACCACCATGATAAATTTCTAAAATCACGGAACCCCAAATATCACAATCACATCCAAGCTAATATGTGTCTTGGCCTATACTCGAGACCTTACCAAATATCATCATGTCGCCTCATCTAGCCACAAACATCTACTACCATCATCACCTACACCCTCTCTCTAACAATAGGTAACTGCAGTATCCTATATACATCCTCTAATGTCACTGCATCTCATATTTTAGCAAACGGAAGGTACAAGTATCCATGCACCATCTCTCGTAAAAAATGGTCAATAAATTCATAGTATGGGGTATCTTCCCTAATCTAGTGATGTGTTCATAGACATCGTGATCCAATATCTCCCACTCGTCGACTATCAATCCCAAACCAAGTAACGTGCTCAAGTGATGGCTTATCCAAAACTCCCTTGAGTGGATATCCTCTATACAAACAAACAACCATGTATAATATTAGCATGCTGATCCAAAAATAATCAGATTATTACTACCTGATCTCGGACCCTTGTAGGCTTTAAATATTTGTCGATGATTTTCTCCTTTTAAGTAATCAATTTAAAAATTAATGCAAGACAATAAGACAATTACACAAAGATTGATTACGGAGTTCGGAAATTGCCTACGTCTCCGGGTTCGTGGTCGAACCGTTCCACTAGTCAAAACTTGTAAGTTACAATAGTACTTTCACAAGAAAACCTAATGGAAACTATTTAAACTTGCTTAGAAGAATAACCAGACCTTCGGATGACAAGGGTGAAAAATAGCACCCGACTCCCACCTTCCTAGTTCAGCAAGCTTGATGGCTCCAGCTCCACTATTCGGAAACCTTCGGTTCTTGATCGGCCTTCCAGATGCTAATACAATGCCCTATGGCTCTCTCGAGTCGATATACCAGGCTTCACAATAATTTACTGTGGCGCTATGGGCTAACTAGGTAGTTTGAATAACTCCTAGCCACAATAATTTAATTTATTATTGCCTAACAAATAATAGGTCAATAATAATCAAAATAATAATGCCTAAAATAATTTAGGTCTTCACACAACAATTTCTCATTCTCCTCTTGGCTCGGACTTCGCCTCCAGAGCACTCTAGGAATGAGCATCTCTGTATTTTTGTGTGTCCATTACAATGAACTAGGTACCCTATTTATACAATTTTAGGGCCCTTAAAAATATGGAATGTAATTTATCTTAAGGCTATTATAAGCCTCATCCCGTAAAATGAATGGGATCAAATATTCCAAAAAATCCGGTTTTGCATGTTTAATGGGATTAAATCCCAAATGGAGCGCATTTGGATAAGGTCCCATATTTTGGCGGTGGGGGATAATGTCTTAGGCTTTATTAAGCCTTTCTCCATGCAAGGATAGTGGTCAAAGGACCATGTGAGCTTATCTACCCCCCTATCACCGCTTCACCTCCTTCTCCACGTGGAAGCTTCCACGTATGGCATTTGCCTCCCACAACACCGCTTCACCTCCCTCTCCTCACGTGGAATCTTCCACGCATGACATTGCATGCCTTTACCATGTGGACATAACCTAGCATGTTGGCTGTTATGTGTGGTCGGTTGGTTTATGTGGGTAAGTGAAGTTTTAATACTAATGTATAAACATTAATATATAGTGGTTTGGCATTTGGAATGGTGTGTAAGTGGACTTACCAAATAAATAAAATTTCGACCCATACCATGGGGTATCAAAATTAATTAACTCGGTCATCATGTAGTCCACTTGTCATCTCGATAGGAAAATTGAGCGAATTCAATGAGTGGTGGCAAGCCACGTGTCACAGTGCGATTGGTCCAATATTGACCAGTTGACTAGAGTTGACTTTCCGTTATCTGAACTTTGACGAACATATCTAGAGCTCCTGATGTCCGTTTGTCACGTTCTCATAGTCATTGGAAAGCTCTCAAGATGATCTTCTGCATTGACACCATTTAGGGATGTTTAGGGAACTTTTGAAAATGATCCCCTAATCACACCTCCCCACTGAGAAAGGCTTTTTGTCCCAAAAAGCTTCCATATTGTCCTGAATCTGAAAAACTCTGCTGCCACCTCAGAAGTGTTGTTGTAGTAGACCCTTGGGTCTTATCCTCCAACCTTCTCACTTGAAAACTCTACTCTCGATCACGGGACTTGTGGGTTATGGGCCCCACGATGCTTCCTTTGCGCCACTCGATATCCGAAGAAGTCCTCCACGCCTCCGCTTTATGGTGCTAAGTTTCTGAATGAAACCTCAACACTCCTTACGTGCGGTGCTAAGATTCTTGATATCGACAACAAGGATCTTCTTTTACTCTATAACATAGCTCCTGGTTCCGAGTTGATTTCACAGAATCCGGCTGGTTTGAAGGAACTCCATGTTACGTATAGCTTTGATTGATGCGATGTCGGTGATGGACAATGCCTTGTCCCTTTACTGAGACCTCAACGCCTCCAATGCATGATGTTAAGCCTCTTTCAAGACCTCAAGCCTCCGATGCATGAAGCTAAGTCTCATTATAAGTGACACCTCAATGACCTCAACCTCGATACATGATGTTAAGCCTTTTCAAGACCTCGAGCCTCCAATGCACGATGCTAAGTCTCATTCTGACCTCAATGCCTCTATACATGATGCTAAGCCTCTTTCAAGACCTCGAGCCTCCGATGCATGATGCTAAGTTTGTTGATCAGCTACCATTCGTATGTGTGGTCATAATGCCTTGACACCGAATGATGTTTGAGCTAATCCTTTGAGAGCTCCTCTTGTTGACATACTAATATCAGGTACCATTCTGCTGCACGGTCGCAATGCCTCTACATAGAATGAAGTTCGACCCGATGTCAATGCCAACGGTGATTCAGCTACCATTTCTGCTACACGGTCATAATGCCTCTACACAGAATGAAGTTCTGAGCTGATCTTTTGAGAACTCTATTGTCTACACAAATGGTAGATCAATCTCCAAGCTTTATATGAGTTAATTCTTGTATCCAAGCTGTAACAGGTACTCACAAGCTTATTAGGAGATATGTTTGGAGCATTAATCAAATTTTCTAAGTAAGAAAATCCACTGAGTATTGTAAACCTTTCTCTCAAAGCATTTTCACACAAAATCGATCTCCAAAATTAATCTTTGCATATGATCCATCAATCTGACTTATGCAATATATAATTAAAAAAAATTGTTGACTTACCCATTTTAAAGGACTTTCACTTTCAGGTATTACCTGGTCCTGGGTTGACTTGTCAACTGGTGGTTGAGTAGAAACTACTTTTGCCTTTGCAATAGGCCTCCATTCCATCTTTGGCTTGCCATTACTCTGATGGTGAGATGGATGTAGTTTCAGCAATTTTCCACCGATGCCCATTCCTCTGGAAATGAGCACAAAAATTCCTCTTAAACTCCTTTTGAGATGAGGAACTTTTTTCCATTTCTCGACTCTGCATGACGAGATTGGTCTTTTTGATTTGCCTTGTTCCTGATGAATGGCATCAAATTCTTCATCAGTGTCCTTCTCTTCCAACATCTGGCCATTGAATGATTATGCAATCCACAAAAAGTACATGGAAAGGAATTCCACATCTTTTGAAAATCATAACCATACTTCTTAAGTTGAAAAAGTGGATCAGAAGTTTTACTGTGCTTATGATTATGGTAAGAAACTGGAGGTGGAATCTCATTACCTCTTCGTTGATTTCTCTTACCACATCTTGCCTATGACAACGAAGCACAACTTTCCTGCTCAGAATCTTCTTGTAGGACTAGTGGGGTATTCTCTTTGCTTTCGGAAGCTTGTCTCCCATCAGCATTCTTGGAGCATTCTCCAATTTCCATTCCCACACTAGGATAACCCAAACCTGTAAAACGAGGACGATCCTCGACCTGTATTGGGTTAGCAATACCTTGGCCATTTTTACCAAGGCCTCTTCCATCAAATCCCATTTTATCTAGTAACTTGGATCCAATGCCTCTAGTATGCTTTTCAAACAAACCAAAGACTTTATTACCTGAATCAAACCGAATGGGAGGAAGAAGAAGATTCCAGTGGTGAACAACTTACAGTGTAGTCATCTACCATGGTCATTGCATCTGAAGTTGAAGGTATTTCCTTCCTCTAATCACCACATTGCAACCTTGCCAAGAGCTCATCCTTGGTTTTCAGTTCTGATTTCAAACGAGCATTCTCCTCTTCCAAGGAGGAATACATTGATCACAGGAGAGAGTTCTCTTCTTGGATCTGGTGATTATAAGCTTCAATTTCCTCAAGATTTTCTGTTTAGACATCTTGCCCATAGTGCACTTGTACCCTGTTCACACAAATTGAACTAACTGCACCAACTTGAAGCAATCACTCTGTTAATCAGATTTACTGAAAAACAAATAAGGAGCTAAACCAGCTCTGATACCAAACATGATCCGAAAATAATCAGATTATTACTACCTGATCTCGGACCCTTGTAGGCTTTAAATATTTGTCGATGATTTTCTCCTTTTAAGTAATCAATTTAAAAATTAATGCAAGACAATAAGACAATTGCACAAAGATTGATTACGGAGTTCGGAAATTGCCTACATCTCGGGTTCATGGTCGAACTGTTCCACTAGTCAAAACTTGTAAGTTACAATAGTACTTTCACAAGAAAACCTAATGGAAACTATTTAAACTTGCTTAGAAGAATAACAAGACCTTCGGACGACAAGGGTGAAAAATAACACCCGACTCCCACCTTCCTGGTGTATTCGGCAAGCTTGATGGCTCCAGCTCCACTATTCGAAACCTTCGGTTCTCGATCGGCCTTCCAGACGCTAATACAATGCCCTATGGCTCTCTGGTTGATATACCAGGCTTCACAATAATTTACTGTGGCACTATGGGCCGACTAGGTAGTTTGAATAACTCCTAGCCACAATAATTTAATTTATTATTGCCTAACAAATAATAGGTCAATAATAATCAAAATAATAATGCCTAAAATAATTTAGGTCTTCACACAACAACAATTTCTCATTCTCCTCTTGGCTCGGACTTCGCCTCCAGTGCTCTAGGAATGAGCTTCTCTGTATTTTGTGTGTCCATTACAATGAACTAGGTACCCTATTTATACAATTTTAGGGCCCTTGAAAATATGGAATATAATTTATCTTAAGGCTATTATAAGCCTCATCCCGTAAAATGAATGGGATCAAATATTCCAAAAAATCCGGTTTGCATGTTTAATGGGATTAAATCCCAAATGGAGCCACATTTGGATAAGGTCCCATTTTTGGCGGTGGGGGATAATGTCTTAGGCTTTATTAAGCCTTTCTCCATGCAAGGATAGTGGTCAAAGGACCATGTGAGCTTATCCACCCCCTATCACCGCTTCACCTCCTTCTCCACGTGGAAGCTTCCACGTATGGCATTTGCCTCCCACAACACCGCTTCACCTCCCTCTCCTCACGTGGAATCTTCCACGCATGACATTGCATGCCTTTACCATGTGGACATAACCTAGCATGTTGGCTATTATGTGTGGTCGGTTGGTTTATGTGGGTAAGTGAAGTTTTAATACTAATGTATAAACATTAATATATAGTGGTTTGGCATTTGGAATGGTGTGTAAGTGGACTTACCAAATAAATAAAATTTCGACCCATACCATGGGGTATCAAAATTAATTAACTCGGTCATCATGTAGTCCACTTGTCATCTCCCGATAGGCAAATCGAGTGAATTCGACGAGTGGTGGCAAGCCACGTGTCACAGTGCGATTGGTCCAATATTGACCAGTTGACTAGAGTTGACTTTCTCGCTGTCTGAACTTTGACCAAACATATCTAGAGCTCCCAATGTCCGTTTGTCGCGTTCTCACAGTCGTTGGAAATCTCTCGAGATGATCTTCTGCATTGACACCATTTAGGGATGTTTAGGGAACTTTTGAAAATGATCCCCGATCACACGCCGACATTAGTCAAAATTAACTATCATAACATCCAAACAACCTAAAATACCCAAACAATGCCAAAATCCTACCCCTGCAGACACCAAAGTGCTCGGGACACAGACACTAGCCCAACAATAGTTCACTAGTGCCAGGAGAGTGGTGCTAGTGTCACAAAGGATATAAATTCCCTTTCCACTTCCGTCTTGGTTAAAAACGCATAATTCTACAAAATTTTAAATTTTACTACAATTGATAAAAACACGGGAGCTAGACACTGGCGCCAACAATGATTCACTAGTGCCGGGAGGGGTGCTAGTGTCACAAAGGATAGAAATTCCCTTTCCACTTCCATCTTGGTTAGAAATGCATAATTCTACAAAATTTTAAATTTTACTACAAGTGATAAAAACACATATATTTGATAAAAAAATTCCAAATATGATCACACATACTAGCTTCTCAGTCATCTTCCTAGCCACGACCGTCGTCACCCCTCGAATCTCATCCGACTAGATGTTCTTACACATGGCATCCTCACATCTCAGTAGATCTAGATTTCAACTAGTCTCGATAAAAATGAAATTACTATTCACTTCTTTTCCATTTTATAGTAATTCAACTTTACTCTATACTATAGTCATTATTCGTCCTTAATCTTACAAATAATACCCGACACACTTTTAGCTCATATCTTGTGCCTCGTTACTTTTTTTCCTCCTCGCTTGTGTCATCCAGATCACGGTCTCATATAAAACATAGTATATAGTTCTCACCATTCCATATTCACATTAGGCTCATATACTAATCAATAAATATACATACTTTGTCAATACTACTATCTCTTCTATACTATCTCTCAATTACTATTACAACCTTTCACAACCTTGCTTTCAGCTTAGTTCTCTCTTCTACACCTCTCATTTTCACCAAAAGGGGGAATACAATTTATATCATCCTATAATCCCTCTCAGGATGTAAAATACAATCAATCGACATTCCTAATACATTACCATCACATTTTCTCTTATCTCAGTCAAACATGATTATAATTATTCTATACAACATGCAATACTTTCTGCATATTTTCAAATCCATTTTCCCCAAATGACCTAATCTAGGGAAAATAAAAACCTCTCTGTGAGTAATCTTATAAATACATCTTATTTAAATCAACTCCTATCACTTGAAATCAATCAATCAATACAATAAGCATAATTACTACCGCTTCTAGATGACCTAACTTGGGAGCCACATTACATCACCATCACTTCTAGATGACCTAACTTGGAAGCCATATAATACTATTCAAATTGGAACACCCGTTACTGTAGGAGTGGGGACAATGAGACATCATTTCCTTTCATGTACTGCTCCTATGTGGGTTCTTCAATTAGGAAAAAACAAGTTACAATTGAAACTAAATAGGTAACAAATTTGGTCCTTATCCATCTACAGTGGCTGAACCTTTTGGGAAGCATCATGGAAGGAGATAAAAATAAACCTCTCTCCCCAACACTCTTCCTCTGGCAAGTAGGATGCCCAAATCCTCCAATTATAAAAAAATTGGGTTAGGAATTGATCACTCCCTACCTCTTCTATCACCTTTGACAACAATCCAACATCTCCAAAGATCATCACAACTATTTCTCCAAGTTGCTCCTTACGATAGTTTTTTATCTCCTCTTATGCCACATGGGTCAAAATATTGATCCATGGTTCGCCACGCTACAAGTTTCTATATTCTACGTGCACTCTATAATATGGATTCTTCAAACTCTATACAAGTATGTTCCTTACTTCCTTTACACTACTTAAATTTCATTCAAATAACATAAATGGGGGAATGTAGACACAAAATCATGCACATATTACTATTTTAATATTCCATCAAGTATGTTATTATATGCATGAATCTTAAGTAAGAAAAGTATTCATTGGTGACACTATCTCTTGTCCATTTACATATTTGATTAATTTTTACTGTAACTCTCTTCTGCATTTATCATTTCTCTATCCACTTTTGGTCAAGTCACAGTGATCCATGTATGTCTATCTTTTCACATCTATCGTTATTTATCTTAGGACACTAGTGCCCACTTTGGACAATAGTGCCAAGGCGCTTGTGTCCATTCTAGGTGTTTTTGTCCTCTTTGTTTTTTCTACACATTTTGACATTTTTGGTCGGTCTTGTTTATTTTATTACCCCTATCATGTGTTATTAGTCAGCCTTTTGTGTCACTAATGTCAAAATTAAAACAAGATATTCATATATATATATACACAACATACACACTATTATTTTGGTTGGAAATTCAAGAGGGCTATCACATCTACATATTATCATTACTATCAAAAGGGATTGCATTTTAGGTTGCATACACTACATAGGAAGGGGAAGTGTTGAATTCCATACCACACATTTGTATCAAAGATAGATATATTCCACTATCTTAGCACCATTGGCATGAGGGAAAACCTAAAGACAATATTTCACACACAAGCATATAGAAACACATGGATTTTGAAATGTAGTACAACACTCAGTACTAATTTCACTCATCAGGTGACCATTGGGGTCAGTCGACTTCACATATTACATATTTTATTCAGATCTAATGTGTTTTTAGGTTTTTGCAGATATTAGGATTTTTTTCAAGGTTACAGTGTGATGAAAACCCTAATGAAAAATTTGAGCGAGAAAGCGGATATTGGAATGAATACCTTCAAACCCAAAAAAGGAGTAGATCTTGAATATTTACATAGACACTAGTGCCCATAACATACACTAGCACTCAGGTGCTCATGTCCTCCTATAGGCGCTTTTGTATTGAACAATACATAGTCTCAAAACTCTCTCTCATCCATTATGACATCATTTCTATTCAGGACCGGTAGATGCACATTCCCAACTCCCTCAATATTACACATAAATCAACTAAATAATCTATCTCTCTCCCATTTACTTAGATTATATATCACTATATATTATCAATTGTATAGTACTTGTTATATTAGTTACTCTAAAATTAGATCCAATTCAATTTATATTAAATCGATTAACAAAAATCCATGAGACGAAACAACTCTCCCATATGGCTTCTAAGGTTGTTGAAAATGTAAACAATGAAGAAAACAAACAACCTAGTCCAAAAACCAATGAAACCATGGAAACCCCTAAAAAAACTATCCATTCACACAAGAATGGAATAACATGAAAGAAATGCTAATGGGAATGCAAAAACCAACCAAACTGTTTAATTTTGAAGAGCTTTGTCCTTATCCATTTAATAAAGACATGTTGCACATACCATTTCCTCCATCATTTGAAACTCCTAAGTTTGAAAAATATAAAGGAAATAATGACCCAAGAGAACACATAAAATAGTTCTTCATGGCATGCCAAGAAGTAGCTTACAATGATATATACCTCTTGCATATTTAACTTTAGATTGGTTTTTACACCTTCCTAAAGGATCCATTACTACTTTCACTAACTTATCAAAAAAATTTGTCAAGAAATTTTTTTAACTTAGATTTTGAGGTCACTATGATGGACCTTTGCAACACAAAGCAAAGAAATAATGAAACATTCACATCATTCCTCCAAATATGGAGGGATCACAAGTTGATTCCCTTGTTCAATTCCCCTGAGAAAAAATTAGTAAGAATTTCATACCTAATATCAATCTTGAACTATCATTTCAAATGCAAATGCATTTCTTAACCAACTTTGAAGAAGTAATCAAGAAGGGAACAAAAATTGAGAAATACCTCATTACTAAAGGCCTCATCAAAACTCCTTCTAGGGATCAACCTAATAAGGATACTTATAAAAATCAAGACAAATCAAAATTCATCAATCAAAATCACAACGTTGTGAACAAAGGGATCATTGATTCTCCCAATATTCAAAAAGTTCCAACACCTCAATAAAAACCAATCAAATCCACTAATTAACCAATTATCATTCCTAGTAAAGAAAAAAATCCTTGTGAATTCAAACGATGACAATTCACACCACTATGATGAAGTATTTCTAGTGTATTTTGTCTTCTTAAGCAAGTGCATATATGATCATTTACCCAATATCAATACCATTTGAAGAATGGAAACCAAAATCGACATGGTATAAATAAAATGAATATTGCAAGTACCATCATATAAATAGGCATCACACAAATCGTTGTATGAAACTCCATCATTTCATTCAATATTTAATTGATTATGGTGATATTGATATTGAAAACACATATAACACTAAAACACCAAATGAGAAACTAAATATTTTCTAGGACCCCTTTCCAAAACATGGTATGAATAATAAAGCTAAAGACAAGGGCCAATCCTCAAACAATGTTGAATTTGATTCTATCATTTCATTTATAGAACATACACCTAAATCCGTGGCCATTATCAAAATCCATGCTCCTAATTATGTGGTAACGATTCGATAGAAAATGATTTGGATACGTACAAAAAAATAAGTTTTCACATCCACAATATCTCAAACATCTAATCCAAAATCTATTCCGATCCAAAATAGACATCCAATGCTAAATCTTCCTCCAATTCCTATGATATTATCAAACAATTAGAGAAGACATCTACACAAATCTCCCTCATGGAGTTACTTAAGTCATCACCCATACTTCAAGAGACCCATACTCATGCACTTGATGATGCACATGTCACATCCCATTTTAGGATCCCAAAATTTGACGTCTGTAAAAGTCATCAATAGGCTTGATTATATAAGTAAATGTGATATCAAGTAATTATCCAATTAAATATTAGTGTACACTTTGATAAATAAAGTTTGATTAAATTTTGGGAGTCTTAACTTGCACCGACATTGTTATTAAATTATTGAAACCTTATTTATCATAGCATTAAGCTCTTGAAAAATATGATAATGTATAGTTGATTCTAGTGTATGTTGCTAATCTTGAAGGTCTCATTTATGTATTAAGAAAACAATATGTTTATTGTATTGAGTATGATGACATAATATCAAAGAGACCTTGGGATTTTTAATAATTACCTTACCATTCAGTAAGTTTTGATAATAAAGGATGTTTAGGTATAGTAGGAAATCATTGCATCAAATCAGTATGTGTTGGTGTTGAATAGCATAGCTCTTAAGCTACCATAAAGTGCTTAGTACATATATAACTGGTATCCATAATATTGTCATTAGTTATTAATTATAATTCCTTGAATAAGAAGCAAAATATTAATGTTATAAAGTATGAGGTCCAATTATTCTTGCATTGATAATTCCATTGAGAAAATATGATGATGTTTAAGACATTTGTATGATAACATGGATTATTGGGAACATGTAGTATAAGTTTAAAATATTATGGTATTTATTATTAAGGTACATGATTGACTTGGTGGTTGCACTATAACCACCTCCTTAAGTAGTATCAACCTTGTGAATTATAATTAAATATATTTTTTAAGGACGAACCTTGTATATGTTAGAAGCATTATCTTTTGGCTTGTATCTTATCAAGTTTTTCTTGATTATTGGAAGTTGATTGTATTGTTTGGCATTTGAAGACCAGATACATTGGCATATAAAGGTGATGGTTTGTTTTATGTCCACTAACCTTGGTATTATGTATTTATGTGTAATTAAAAACTATAATATATGCTAGTATCTTCATTGGACTCCATCCCTTATGAGTTGTGTGATTGAAATATGATTGTTTTGATGGAATACGCAAAATGAAGATTGTTTTGTTCATAATTGGAAAATTAGTTTTTTTGACCCATTTCTATTATAATGTTTTTTTATTAGTGGTAAATGGTTTTGGAATGGATCATACCCTGGATTACAAAAATCCCAAAGGCTAGATAAGCATGAGTAATAACATGGTTTTTTGATAAGTGGGGCCACACCCCACCAAAAAGGCCTAACTACCATATATAAGAAAGAGTAGCAATGTGGTTTTTTGATAGGTGGGGGCCACACCCCAACATAAAGGCATAACTACCAAATATAATAAAGAGAAACATAGGCAGAGAATAGACTACCAACAAGGAGCAAAATAATAGTTAAATTGCAGCCTTACAACAAATCTACACAACCAATAGGAAACAATAAAAACACAAAGAAAACCAAGAGGATCCCGACCCCTCTACTGAAGAGATTTTTGAAACACTTTTTTCACGTCCTCTAGAGATTTGAAAAGATTCAGAGAAGTATGCATCATTAGGTCCTTGTTGCTGGAGGAAAATGTATGCTTTGTTACTTTTCCACCTTTCCAAAGATCTTATGGGATTCCACTAACATCATAAATTTTCTTTACCTAAATGTGTAGGAACTCGAGAAAATCCTTCTGCATGATGAGGTGATTGACTTGTTTAGTGATAATCTTCTCTAGTGTAGTATAAATATACTTTTGTTTCTTACTAGTCTCTTTAAGATTTTCTCAATATCCATAGTAGGGGTTTGTTTCCCCTTAGCACAAGTGTTAAAAGTAAGAGGAACTTCCTCCCCATGGCCTGTAAATTCTAGGTTTTTATGTCTCGGTGGCTGAGGGAAGGATATTTTGACTAATGGTCAGCAATATTTCCGCTACATCCAAGGCTTTTCCTATAGTAGTACTTTGGAGAATTATTTTCACATGGGGGAGATGGATGCACGAGTCTTTTAGGTTTGTTAGGTTTCATGTGAGGGGAAGATTAGAACTTGAGTGGTTATTAGCAACCATATCATGACAGTAAAGGTGGAGAAGGAGAATTACACCTTGGTGGAGGGGAAGACCTCTCTTATGAGAGTGAACCTCCTGAATAGATCTCTCAAGAGATTGAAGAATGTAATAAGAAAGGATAACTCGAGGAGATCTTCTGAAATGATTCAAAAAAACCAAATGGTGGAGGGGCAGAGTAGAAAAATGACCTTGAAGGGTAACATACCTGACCACCATACGAGAAAATTCATCGTAGGGGGCTAGAATGGATGAGAAAATGATACCCATTTTGCCAATATTCATTTCTTCAGAGCCCTATAGAAATTTCTTCTCCTCTACATCCTTATCAAACTTGTTCCTATAGAACTTAATACCATTAGAGCCCAAACCAATAACAAATGATATCAAATTCTCTATGATTGGGAAATATTTGCCTTTGTAATTAAAGACCATGTTTTTCCAATGCTTGGAAAATAGGATGGAGATGTGCTTATCAAAACCCTTAATCCTTTGTATGAAAGTAGTGAAACCATCCACATCTAGTGCTTTCCGAGCTCCACATGAGTTTTCCAAACCGGATCAAAAGCTGGTTTAGTCCTACATGAAGGTCCCCCCATGATGATAAGATGTGAGACGTTGGATAACAGTGGATTTGTAGGAAGAAATCGATAACCAAGGAGCGAGAAAACTATACAGAGAACAAAGCCGAAGTAAAAGGGAAAAAATACTTGAATTATCCGTTGAGTGAAGGGCCTCTCAAATGTGTGGGATAATCATACTAGCGAGAGGTATTCCCGCAACTAGAATTTGCACTATCCATGGAGACAGTTTTCCAAGGTGTTGTTGAGAATAATCTCATTTGCAATCTTTGGGATTTCATCATTACTGACCCAACAATTATAATGATTGTTAATCACCCCAATGTTAGCAAAGGAGTTCGTTGTTTTATTTCCCTCTCTATAAGTATGGCAGATGCTAACATTAACAAAATCATTACAAATATTTTTAGCCTCATGGATGAAGTCCTTAATAGTCCAACTAGGGGGGTTGCTACCATTAAGGTGATTAATGATATTAAGAGAGTCTCCTTCAACTATGAGCTTGGAGATTTTATGCTTTTTAGCTTCTCTTAGTCCCCATAATGTAGCTAGATCCTCCACATAGTGGTTTGATTGGATCCCCATAGGACTATCATAAGTTGTAATAAGCTTTCCAAGCTAATTTCGATAATCCCCTCCGCCCCCTCGGCACCAAGGTTTCCCTTAGAGGCACCATCAAAATTTAGTTTGCACCAATTCTCGAGGGGATCCATTGAACAAGTGATCTATCAATAGTGGTAGGCCTAACTTGGAGGTTTTCTAAATCAATGTTCCAGTTAAGCATAATTCTCTCCTCTCTTTTAGGGAAACTTTAGTTCTTAGGAGGTTTTAATTTCAAAATATTTTCTTTAATATCAATGGTAATCTCTTTTAGGAGTCTTTTTCTACTGCTTTTAGAATTCTTAAAAATGAGGGAATTTATAGCTTTCCAAATTCTCCAAATGACATGGGGAAAATAAGCCTCCAAAGCTTCCTGATCATGTTGTGTTTGAAGGGAGGATACCACTGTTCCCAAGCGTGTAGAATATCTTCCAGAAATTCCAAGAAATATCAAATCTAGAAAGGATGAGCTCCCAAATACTTGAGGTAAATGGATAGGGAAGTAAGAGGTGATGAATAGTTTCAGCTTCTTCCCTACAAATATAACATCTGTTTGGAAAGGTGGAACCTATTATTGGGGTTAGACCAAATCGTTTCTTTATATATATATATATCAGATTAAATCATACAAGCAATAAACATGGAAATAACCAACAAAAGAAAATACACAAGATATAACATGGTTCACCCAAAGTGTGGGCTACGTCCACCAAGAAATAACCAATATATTATTCCAAAGGTTGTATAATTGAAGATCTGTAATCTTCCACACCTTACACGATGTACAATACTTTTCCTCTCATAAGCTTCTATAAGCTCTCTCCAAGAATTCTTTCTTACAATTCTCACAATCTAACCTCTAACCCTAGTTTCCTAACTTATATAAGCCTATACCCGATGTCGGGTCCTTTATAGCCAACGTTTGTTCACCTAACTGATGTCGTTCGCTCGACCAACACTTTGGTCACTCGACCGATGCTTTGGTATTTGTGGATTTTTGTTTTAAATCCAAGAATGCACTTTTCTCAAAAACTCTTCACTGGTTCATTCTTGGGTACCAAAACTTGATCCCTGTACATTCTCTTTTCATTCCAATCAATGTTACGACTCTTAACAATATTAGCATCTTCTAAATCCCAAAACAAAAATTTGAAATCACCATAACCATAACCAATGAAAGTGCATCTCTTGGATTTAACATCCAACTTTTTCCTATTTTCTTTATCAACATGCACAAAATATTTTAAACCAAATACTCTAAGAAAAGAAATATCTACCTTTTTCAAGTTCATGCTTCTTTTGGTATTTCACCATCCATTGCACTTGAGGGGCCACAATTGATCAAATATATTAATGTATCTATTGCTTTTGCCCAAAACTGTAAGGGTAATCTAGCATGTATCCTCATGCTTCTATCATGTTCCATTATAGTTATATTCATTCTTTCTGCCACTCCATTCTCCTGTGGAGTTCTAGGAACCATTCTTTATCTGTGTATTCCATTCACTAAATAATAATCATTAAAAACCTTGCTGCAGTACTCACCACCATTAACAAATCTAAGGCACTTGAAATTCAAATTAGTTTGATTTTCTACATGGGATTTCCATATTTTCCGATATGAAAACGTGTGTTGTATTTTTTTCACTTTTAAACGTTTCCAAAGATCGTGATTTTATTAACCAATTTTAAGTATTCTAAACTCCACAAATTGATTAAATTTGATTATTATGCATCCATAGAAGTGCGGAAAACTTGTGTAGAAAATAAATAATCAGAAAACTAAAAACATTCAGATAACAAAAGAGATTGTTTACGGGGTTTGGAAATTCCTACGTCCCCGGGTTCAGATTGAACCGATCCATTAATAATATTGAAATGCAAGTACAATAAATCTTACAAACAACCAATAATGAATCACAACCTGCAAATGAGTTGATCAATGTCCCAAGAACTCTAAAAAATAGCAGAAACTGTCCCAAGAACGATTTGTGGCTCCTACAGTGTTTTCACAATGTGATCTCCCTACAACTGTGTTAGAAAAACACCTACAAATGGAGATTTTAAAAACATTCTATGAAAAAAATCATATATCTGAGATCATCTCTGAATTATGAACATTTTTCATGTTTACACCAAGTCACAATTCGGACCAAAAGTGCATTGAAATTTGTGTTTTCCAACTAGTTGTCTTGTAGATCCCTGTTAAAATCTGCATTCAAAGCTTCCAAAAATAGGATAAAACTCAACAAAAAAGATCAAATATTACATTGTTGGAATTGTCTCATAATTTCCTTCATTTCATCTTTTTACTCGAGGTCCCAATCTAAGTGCAAGGCCTTCAAAAATGGCGTTCTCTGAGACTACCTCCTCTTCTGGCTTTTACACAGACCTGCCTCCTTGTATAAGTGGAAGCGCCCCATTTTATAACTTGTTGTGATCCCTTGGCGGGTTGGCTGGTGGATTGGTTTTAGACCCATGAGGTCAGGGGATCAAATCCCGCCTCCTATCATTTTTCCGTGGAGTTTGTTAAAGCGGTCAAAGTGGTTGGAGTTTTTTTATTGTTTTTTGAGCCATTTTGCATTTTTTATGGGATTATATCCCAAAGTGGCGGATTTGATGAAGTGGGATTAAATCCCAAAAGAGGCGGCTTAGGGTGAAGTGGGTATATCCCACATTTTGGGGCCATTAAATTTTGGTAAGGTTTAATAAACCTTACTCTTACCATTTTTCACGTGGAACATTCACGTGGAACACCCCTTCATCCTCCTCCACGTGGAATGCACGCATGGGCCTAGCCCCTACCACTTCTTCATTTCCTACTCCACGTGCTTAGCTTTGCATGTTGGTGGTTAGGTAGGATTTAATACTAATGTATCAACATTAGATTTTAATACTAATGTATACACATTAATATATATAGTGGTTTGGCATATATGCGTGCCATTTGAAAAGTGGACTTACCAAGATAATATAATTTCGACCCATACAATGTGGCATAGAAATAATTAACTCGGTAAATAGCATATAATCCACTTGTCGTCTCCCGATAGGAAAATCGAGCGAATTTGACGAGTGTTGGCAAGCCACGTGTCACAGTGCAATTGGTCCAATATTGACCAGTTGACCATAGTTTGACTTTCCGATGTCTGAACTTTGACCGAACATATCTAGAGCTCCCGATGTCCGTTTGTCGCATTCTCACAGTCGTTGGAAAGCTCTCAAGATGATCTTCTGCACTGACACCATTTAGGGATGTTTAGGGAAATTTTTCAAAAATGATCCCCTGATCACACCTCCCCACTGAGAAAGGCTTTTTGTCCACAAAAAGTTGTGTATCAACCCACAAAAACATGCTATCTCTTCCTGCATTGCACAAACACATACAAGAACCCAAAATAACATTATAGGTTAAATAAATGCAAATAGTTGATTAGCTAGTCACATAACCAATCAGATAATAACACCCAATTAAGCTAGTGTTCAACTGAAACGTGCTGCAACCCTGTCAACTCTATGCACAACTATGAACTATCATACCCCACTGTAATGCCATCACAAATAATTGACTAGATAATAACACCCATTCTATTATGGAAAGCTAGTGTTCAATTGTCACTTTGTGATACGGCCGATTACCAAAAATTACAATTCCATAACACAGATCAGTATACAAGACATCTAAACTACCCACAATTAGGCTAGTGCCCACTGCCCATCTGAAACTGTAACAACTGCAAGTATTCACTATCAGAATATAATAGACTATCAACGCCAAAAATAGCTATAGTCAACAACTGAATCAACATGAATATGCCAAAACACTGTATCGCCATCACAAATAATAAGTCAAATAATAACACCCATCTATAATGAAGCTAGTGTTCAACTGACACTTTGTGATTATGTTGATTACAACTGCAAGTTTCAAATTTAGACATGCTATTGATGCCTATCCCTGCATAGTGTTTTCAACAATGGAACTACCAACCAATATGAGAAAACAAAACATGAGTATGATGAACCTATCACTCAAATCTTCTCTTCAGTTGTTTCCATTCATTTTCAAAGCTTAAATATCAACTTAGGAACAAATCCTTATCAATCAACAGGAATCCCTAAAATATAGCTCTGAAAAATATTTTGCTTGCCTACTATCAACAATTTACTGTAGTGTAAATATAAAGTTGAGGAGTGTTTTTCCAAACCAATCACTTGGGTTTTTCCGTTTTGGTTGTTTTACCTTCTCTGTACCAAAATGAGTTTTAGTTAGGTTTAAGATCTTTGTTGGTTTTACAATATTGTTCTTTTTAACAACTTTCCAATTTTGTTGTTTAGGAACAAACCAACAAACCTTAACATCATGACCATTCCTATTACAATGGGAACAAAATTTAACTTCCCTGTTTTTAGGAGTCTTACCCATTTTTCCATTCTCGTAACTCGTCTACGAGAATGATTCCCTGTTTAGAGAGGTAACATTCTTGCCATTTCTTGCCTTTCTGGTGAGATTGGTCTTTAGCACATGCCTTATCATTCACAAAAGGCATTAACTTCTTTATCAAATTTTTCCTCTTCCAACAATATGCAACAGAATGATTAGTACCTTCACAAAATGTGCAAGGGAAAGCATATTTCTGCCTACCAAAGCTATATTGTTCCAACTGAAAGAGTGTATTAGAAGTTTTAGGATTTGATTTTCCCTTAGTGCTATTTTTAGTGTAAGTGGAAGGAGGTGGAATATGATTACCTCTTTTACCTGTTTTCTTACACCTTTCATTGTTCCTCCTGATGGTGGAATCCTGCAATTCTAGTGGCATAGATCCTTGGCTATTGGAAGCTTGTCTTCCTTCAGCTGCTTTGGAACTTTCTCCAATTTCCATTTTCCCACTAGAATAACCCAAACCTACAAACCGAGGCTGATCCTCTACCTGTATTGGGTTAGCATCACCTTGTCCATTTTTACCAAGGCCCTTTCCATTAAATCCCATCTTAACCATTAGCTTAGACCCAATTCCCTTAGTATGTTTTTCAAACTGACCCAAAGGAATATCTGAAATTGAATGAGAGGAAGAATTAAAATGTGAACAACTTACAGTGCATTCTGTCATAGTACTTGCATCTGATTTGGAAGGCATTTCCTTCTTGTGTTCACCTTGTTGTAGCTTTTCCAAGAGGGCATCCTTGGTCCGTATTTCTTCCTGCAACTCTTTAACAAAGCCCATCAACTTCTTGCTCTCTTCAAGCATCTTGTTGACATACTCCTCTTTCTTGGTTATAGAGGATTGTGACTAAGATTTTAACCGCACGATTTCCTCTTCTAAGGAATAAAAATTAGCTCTCAAGAAAGAGTTTTCTTCTTGGAGTTGGCGGTTTATGGCTTCAAGCTCATCCAGTTGCTCCTGTTTGGATGACTTGCCCATGATTCCTCGTTCCTGCAAACACAACTTGTACTTCCAAAACTACACACTACAAAAGAAGATTAACAAGCCCCAAAATGTCTGCACACTAAATATTGAAATCAATAATGAAACTGAAGCCAAATTTTCAAACACAATTAGAAGCTAATCTGGCAATCCAACTGCTCTGATACCAAACTTGATCTGAAAACGTGTGTTGTATTTTTTTCACTTTTAAAAGTTTCCAAAGATCGTGATTTTCTTAACCAATTTTAAGTATTCTAAACTCCACAAATTGATTAAATTCTAATTATTATGCATCCATAGAAGTGCGGAAAACTTGTGTAGCAAATAAATAATCAAAAAACTGAAAACATTCAGATAACAAAAGAGATTGTTTACGGGGTTTGGAAATTCCTACGTCCCCGGGTTCAGATTGAACCAATCCATTAATAATATTGAAATGCAAGTACAATAAATCTTACAAACAACCAATAATGAATCACAACCTGCAAATGAGCTGATCAATGTCCCAAGAACTCTGAAAAATAGCAGAAATTGTCCCAAGAACGATCCGTGGCTCCTACAGTGTTTTCACAATGTGATCTCCCTGCAACTGTGTTATAAAAACACCTACAAATGGAGATTTAAAAACATTCTATGAAAAAAATCATATATCTGAGATCATCTCTAAATTATGAACATTTTTTATGTTTACACCAAGTCACAATTCGGACCATAAGTGCATTAAAATTCGTGTTTTCCAACTAGTCATGTCTTGTAGATCCTGTTAAAATATGCATTCAAAGCTTCCAAAAATAGGTTAAAATCAACAAAAATATCAAATCTTACATCGTTGGAATCGTCTCAGAATTTCCTTCATTTCATATTTTTACTCCGAGGTCCCAATCTGAGTGCAAGGCCTTCAAAATGGCGTTTCTCGAGACCGCCTCCTCTTCCGGCTTTTACACGAGACACTGCACTCCTTATATAAGTGGAAGCGCCCATTTTATAACTTGTTGTGATCCTTGGCGGGTTGGCTAGCGGATTGGTTTTAGACCCGTCACCCATGAGGTCGGGGATCAAATCCCGCCTCCTATCATTTTGCCGTGGGAGTTTGTTAAAGTGATCAAAGTGGTTGGAGTTTTTTATTGTTTTTGAGCCATTTTGCATTTTTTATGGGATTATATCCCAAAGTGGCGGATTTGATGAAGTGGGATTAAATCCCAAAAGAGGCGGCTTAGGGTGAAGTGGGTATATCCCACATTTTGGGGCCATTAAATTTTGGTAAGGTTTAATAAACCTTACTCTCACCATTTTTCACGTGGAACATTCCACGCATGGGCCTAGCCCCTACCACTTCTTCATTTCCTACTCCACGTGCTTAGCTTTGCATGTTGGTGGTTAGGTAGGATTTAATACTAATGTATCAACATTAGATTTTAATACTAATGTATACACATTAATATATATAGTGGTTTGGCATATATGCGTGCCATTCGCATAGAGATAATTAACTCGGTAAATAGCATATAATCCACTTGTCATCTCCAGATAGGAAAATCGAGCGAATTCGGACGAGTGTTGGCAAGCCACATGTCACGGTGTAATTGGTCCAATATTGACGAGTTGACCATAGTTTGAGTTTCCCGATGTCCGAACTTTGACCAAACATATCTAGAGCTCCCGATGTCCGTTTGTCACGTTCACAGCGATCGTTGGAAAGCTCTCGAGATGATCTTCTGCACTAACACCATTTAGGGATGTTTAGGAAAAAAATTTAAAAATGATCCCTGATCATTTACATGTTTCAAAAACATTAGATTTACGTTTAATACAATAAACCCATACCTTTCTTGTTGCATCATCAATTAAAGTCACATGGTATTGGGATCCTCCATGAGAAGTTACAGGCTAGTCCCCAAACATTTGAGTGCACAAGCTCCAATTTTTGCTCCTTTTTGCCCCAAATTTGAGAAATCTCGCTCTCTCTTTTTCTTTCCAAAGATACATTACTCACGTAAATCAATATCTACATATTTCAAATCTAATAACTTACCCTTTGCCTTTAAGATTTGCATTCCCTTCTTCGCTCATATGGCCTAGCCAATTATGCCACATGCTTATATCTAAATCTAAAGTAGATAGTTTAGAAAAGGAATCAGTAATACAGGTAGACAAATATAATGTTCCTACCTTCTTGCCTCTTGTTACAACAAGAGATCCCTTGGAAACTTTCCAAGAATCGGCTATGAATGTAACCATGCATCCATCTTCACCTAATTGTCCTGCAGAAATAAGATTTCTCTTGAGGCTTGACACATGCCTCACATATTTCAATATCCATGTATTTCTATTCTACAATTTAAGATGAATTTTACATTTACTAATAATATTTTATGGTTCATCATCTCCTAAATAAACATGCCCAAAATTACCCTAGACATAATTTCTGAAATAACCCTTATTAGGGGTAGCATGGAAAGAAGCTCTCGAATCTAAAACCCATGATTCAATTTTATTATCCAAGGAGAGAATAAGGGCATCTTGCATTACCTTTGATACTACATTTTCCTCTTTACCTTTCTCAGTACGCTTTCTTTTTTTTCCTCAAGCAACAATCCTTCTTTGCATGTATTTTCTTTCCACAATTCTAGTAGGTTATTCCTCTACCTCTAGATTTAGATCTACCACTCTTAGACTTTGATTTCCCATTACTCTTACTCTTGGATATCTCCTTTTTCCTTCCTCTTCTTTCTACATTCAAATAATTCCCAGATGATGATTCTCCGAACTTTTCTCATGTATTTATTCATTAATAATTATACCAATCACATCATCAAAATTCAAAATATTAGTAGATATTGTATTACTAACAACCATTACCAAATTATCCCAACTATCTAGAAAAGAACACAAGAATAACAATGCTTTCACTTCATCCTCAAAAGGGATATTAACCAATTTTAATTGATTTACAATAAAATGGAAATCATTCAAATGATTAGACATATATCCACCTTCTTGCATTTTAGAATTAAATAATTTCTTCATCAAATAAACTTTATTCAATGCACTTGGTTTTTCATATAAATTAACTAAATCTTTCATTAATTCTACTATGGTTGATGCTTCTGTTATATTCAAAGCCACGATGATGTTGTCAGGCTCAATCTTATAGATCCCAAAGTCTTTTTGTCAAGAATCTTCCATTCTTCATCAATCATCTTTGTAGGCCTTGCCTTCTCATCCAACAATAAATATAGATCTCTCTGATACAAATAATCCTCCACCTGTATCTTCCATAGCTGATAATTATGACCTTCAAATTTCTCTACTTTGTATTTACTATCTTCTGCCATTGTTGTGCTCCCACTCAATCAAAAATCCATGTGAGTAAATATGTCAACACACACAACCCTCAAACAAATCTCTGATACCATTTTTTGGGGTTAGACCAAACTAGTTGTACAGATATATATCAGATTAAAGCATACAAGCAATAAACACAAAAATAACCAACAAAAGAAAATACACAAGATATAACATGGTTCACCCAGTGTGGGCTACATCCACCAAGAAATAACCAATATATTATTCCAAAGGTTGTACAATTGAAGATCTGTAATCTTCCACACCTTACACGATGTACAATACTTTTCCTCTCACAAGATTCTCTAAGCTCTCTCCAATAATTCCTTCTTACAATTCTCACAATCTAACCTCTAACCCTATTTTCCTAGCTTATATAAGCCTATACAAACTTAGGGCACTTTAGCCATTCATTTACAACCATTAGATCAACTTTATAACAAATATTAGATCTAATTCCCGTGACTTAAATATAAACAATCACACACAGGTAACCGATGACAGTTAGTATGCTAGGTGACCAATGTCGGTTAGCTGACTGATGTCAGTATTGTGTAAACCTGCAAATTGTAAATAAGCTCCTTTGTGAAGAAATTCAACTCCACAATCTCAACACCTATATTAATCAAAGTTATCAATAGTGATTATTTTATTGTTGAGAACCTTCCATAAAAAGTGATTAATTTTGGGGGTAAGATCTTTATGCCAAATGTTGCTTCAGTTAAAATAACATCTAACTTCACCAAATAAAACCTAATATCCTGAGTTGAATGAATAGGAACCATCAAAATAATCAACCCAAATGAACTCATCTCTAGCTTAAGTCTAGCTAATCTGGATATTAGAAATAATTTTGTGAATTTCATCTATGACGCTTCTAAAGGTGGGCCTATCAGTGTGAAAAATATTTCATTGAAACTTACCATCAATACAAGTAATATAGTCCCGACCTTGTACCCATATTCGCAGTGTGAGACCCTGTCGTTAAGATGTTCCTGTGTGTTGTTACTTTTAAGCCACGAAATTCAACATGACTTTCCTTCTAGAAATGGCTATCCTCTCCATTGATAATTTTTCACTTACATCCCTTATCCGTGCCCCTTATAGTTTTTATGAGATTGTTTTACTGTAAAAGGATCATGTAGGAAGAGTTTCCTCTTGTAAGAAGCTTATGGTTATATTTTGAGTAAGATATTTGGCATGTATAATTTTAGACCATGGATGTGCTTCCTTTATGAGTCTCCAACCCATCTTGGTTATGAGGGTTGTATTCATTGTTTTAATATTTTGATACTAAGAACTCCCATCTTCTTAAAAGTACAAACTTTGTCCCAAGCAACCAAGTGGAATCTGTTCTTCTCCTTCATTCATGTCCAAAGAAATTGCCTTTGAATTCTTTAAATAACAATTGAGGGGATGGAAAACAAATACATAGTATAAATAGGAAGGTTTTATAGCATGCTTTTGATGAGCATACATTTTCTAGCACTAGAAAGGACAATCCCCTTCCAACCAGAAGATTTTTTTGAAACTGTCAATCAAAGAGTTCCAAACATTCATAGAGATCTTATTAGTACCCAATGGAAGGCCAATATATGTTATAGGGAGAGATTTGATCTCACAGCCTAGAATTTGGGCAATCTTTTGCTACCTCACGAGAGGTGTACTTGAAAAAATAGAGAGATCTCTTGTCGAAATTAATTTGATAGCCCGAAGCATCTTCATACAACTTGATAATATACTTCATCATTTTGGCTTCAAGGACTGAGGAAAGCAATAAAAAGAAGAGTGTCATCAACAAATTATGATGAGAGACATTGATCCCATGGGTAGAAGGTTGAAAACCTTTGAGGTAATCCAAAGAAATAGCTCTAGTGATGGTGCAACCGAGAGTATCACCATGATAATGAATAAAATAGGGGAGATAGGGTCCCCCTGTCATATGCCCTTTTTGCTATAAAAAAACCAACCGAAACACCATTAACAATGATAGAGAATTTGGGAGTAGATATACAAGAGTTGATGATCTTTCTAAAATTGGGAGAAAAACTAAATTTCTCCATTACCTTGTCAAGAAAATTCCAAGAGAATATATCAAAGGATTTATTCATGTCTAATTTAACAGCAATTCTATCCTTTTTGCTTTTCTCCATAGAACAAATAGTTTCATGGACCATCACCATGTAATCTTGGATAACCCTACCTTTGACAAAGTCACCCTGCTACTTGAAAATCAAATCAAGAAGGAGAGGATGAATCTGGATAGCCATTGTCTTAGTAAAGATCTTGTATAGGAAATTAGCAAGGTTAATAGGCCTGAAATGCTTAAAGTCCTTAGCACCTAGTTTCTTAGGGATCAAAACAATAAAAGTATTGTTAATCTCTTTCAAAAGCTTACTTGTTATAAACAACTCGTTAACATCTTTGAGGATATATCCTAAGTAGATGTCCCAAAATATATGATAGAAATTATCTAAGAAGCCATCAGGTCCAATGGACTTGTCTCCTTCAAGGGAAAAAACTACTTTTTGAAGTTCCTCAATAGTCACAGGCTTGGTGAGGTTGAGGAAGTCTTCCAAAGGAGAGTGATTGCTAGGGCTAACCTCCAACAAAGTATCACTGCAACTAAAGAGATATGAGCATTGTCATTTAGGAGAATTTTGTATAAGGCCAAACCTTCATCTTTGATGATATCAAAATTTGAAGTGACTGAACCACCTACTAGGGAGACATTAGAAATCTTATTATGAGATTTATGCTTAAGAGCTGTCATGTGAAAGAATTTAGTGTTCATGTCCCCTTCTTTCAACTAGAGGGCTCTAGAATTTTGTCTCCAGAAATATTCTTCCCTTGTACAAAGTTTGTGAAACTCAGATAAGATATTATTCTCAAGAATATAATCCTCCATAGATATTCCCTTAGCAGCAACCCTTTCTTCCAAAATAGTAAGCTCGTCTTTTACTTATTTTTTTTTCTATATGAATACATTCCCAAAGACTATCTTGTTCCATATTTTTACTTTCTTTTTCACATGCTTAAGCTTCTGGATGAATTTGAACTAAGCGAGTTCCCTCCACCTCAATACTTTACCGCTCTTTGACTCTGTCCCGGATCTCAGGGTGATCTAGCCACATTTTCTCAAATTTGAAAGAGGAGTGAGTTTTATTATCAAGATCCAACATGTTGAGAACAATGGGGTTATGATCCGAACCAATTATAGGTAAAGAAGAAAGTTGAAAGCTTTGATTCAAAATCCAATCCATAGAAATGATATCCTGTCACAAACCGAACTTGTATATGGTTCTCTCTAGGTCTTTTATTAGACCAAGTAAAGGGATTTCCTTGAATTTCAAGGTCTATAAGATTAGAAGAAGTAATGAAATTAAAGAGATCATCCATACCAACATTAGAATTAGAGGATCCAAAAAAAAAAAATTCAATAGGGGTGAGAGGAGTGTTGAAGTCCCCCAAAATCATCTAGTGTAGGTGTCCACAGTTAGATCCAAAGTTATTTAACTCCTTCCAAATATTTAAAGTCATGCAGAGTGTTAGGAGCATAAATATTGGATAAAATCCAAGTCAAAACATTGTCATTTGTATGGAAGGCCACAACAAGGTGATTAGAAGTAGATAAGATAACCTTCCCTGTAACTTTAGTAGGGTCCCAAAGTAAAGCAATACCTCCAGAGGCACCTCTAGAGTCCACACTAGCAATGTCTACTTTTTCCAAATGAATTTTTTTACAATTGTTAATAGAAACAGAGCTCATCTTTGTTTCTTGAATGGCCAAAATGATGGGTTTGTTGGTTTTTCTTAACTTCTTGAGATTCCTCTTCTTTCCCCCTATTGAGGCCCCTTATGTTCCAGGGAACAAATTTCATCTAAGAAGTGAGGGGAAGATGATTGTCGAATGGTCCAGTGTGGATTGGGTTCCATCTCTAATACTTTTATCAATTTCTCTCTTCCTTTGATCAGTTTCTATTATAATGTTTAAAATGGATTTTTTCTCAAATTATAGGAATTAATATTAGAAAGGCATTGTTGTTTAGTGGATACTTTTTTTTGACTTTTTTTAGAAATAATTATGTTTGAATGCCTCCAATAGGAAAGTGAGGTTTGTGGATTTGATTATGTTTGAAGGAATTGATAAGTTTTTGGAATCTGTTTAAATATGAGGCATTGAATTTGTGGGCAAAATATTTTGGGAATTTGATTTGAATAGGGTGAGTTTTGAGGAGTTCAAACCCTATCTCTATTAGTTACATGAACATAGAAGGTAGTATGGGTGCATTCATAATGACAAAAATTAATCTGGTTAAGTCACTAAGGGTGGCAGCTTTTAGTGGAGTTGCATGCATTTTTATTGAGGTTTGGGAAATGTATAAAATCCATAATCGGGGAAAATTTGTGAACAATGATTTGAGTGGCATGATATGTGTTAGTTGAGAAGGTAGTTTAAATTTTCTTGGGCATGACAAGAAGGAGGATGCATCTAGGAACTCTCGGCTCACTGTGGGCATGTCTCGATATTGCAGGTTTTCGATATATTTTTCTTTTTCTTTGCCTTAAAAGTAGCTAACAATAAAATGTTGCATATGGATTTCTTGCTTAGTTAGTTAGCGTACACAAATACAAACATGTTTATTTTCTCTTGGTTTTGGTTTCAATGTTTTTGGAAGGTGTTTTATGTATATAACTCAATATGCATGTGTGTATACATTGATTTATACTTGATAAGCATCCATTTTTATCTATTTCCGTTGCTGATTTACTAGGTGTTAAACCCATTTTGGTATATGTGGAGTTTTCTCTAGTGAGCCATGTTTTGCACTTTGGGTTCATTGTGTTGAATTAATTATTTGTGTTTCTCTCTCTTAAACTCAAATATGGTAAATGAGGCCATGTTGGCGTTATGTTGAAAAACTCGGAAAAAGGATTGAAATTATTCTCTCTAAAATTTATATGATGGAAGTATTGGTTACATGAAATAACTCAAGATTCGATCTTAAACTCTTAGATGGAAAAAGGAGAAATGGGAAAAATATTGGAACATTTTTGTTATTATGATGGTAACATGTTATGCATGTTTTATTGTTAACTAATGCTTATTGAAAAGGAATGGAATTCATGTCAGTTCATCTTGAGCTGACCCAATATCTGTTGCATGTACTTAAAAGTTAAAGAAATGATGAATGTTATTTTATCTTGAAGAATCTCTCCCCTTGTAGTGAAAGAAGATTATGAATTTTAAAAGGAATTCCACTTATTCATTATGATTTGTACTTTCATAAACTGAAATAGAGAAAGAATTAGGTTTTATTGTTGGAAAAGTATTTCCTATTGAACTAGCATGGATTGATTTTTAAAATAGTTTAGTTTTATTTTGTGATATTGTAAATGGATGATCCCTTGCGGTACTTTTGAGAAACATAGTTTCCTGAATGTGTGCATGTTTCTAATGTCTTTTATTTGGGGTTTTTTCATATACACTGAGTTTGTTGTATGATGGTTTCACACCTAATATGCATAGGCTTGAAATTGTAACATAACATGGATATTATTAAATTCCATATTTTGGATCAACCATTTTCCTTTTGTAATTACTAATCACAAGTTAAAGCTATCATAATTAAAATTCTATTTCGTTTGAACCAATTTGGGGTCCTTAATGCATAATTTTTCACTCTAATGTGGACATGTCATAAGTACATTGAACTACTCTATAGAAGTAGTGTAGTACAATATAATCTTGTCAAATCTATATTGTGATAATATGGATGATGCTTATTTTTTGATTATAAGTCTTTGTACTCAATTTGGTAGGAAAACAAGACCTTACAAAACATGTGCTCATCTCTTGAATATGACAAGTTTCTCAATTGTTTAAAAGTTTCATCATAAACAATGCATTTCATTTATTTAATTTTTTCTAATTTTATATTAGGCATTGTAGTTTTGGAATCATTCGATATGTATACAATTTTTATAACAATCATTCTCAATATTCAACTCATTACTTGGAGTATTTTAAAATTTTGCACCACTTAGTTGGGCACGTTGGCATATCACTCGAGAATGATGTCCAAGTACTCACCCAAAGTGTGCGCAACCTACCAAGTCCCTCTTTATTTAGATCATTCAAGATGTATAATTAACAATTAACATTATATAACATAAAATAGAAGACAATACAGGTTAGATATCACAACAAAGACAATAAAGGGAATGACAATATGGAGCTTGATAATTCATTCCTCACCATATATAATCAACAAGAAGATATGTATACCAATAATACCTTGTTCATCTCTCCTAACCTTGTAAATCCATATCATATCATCCAGTACAAAACATTATAATCATTACATCACACTCACACAACAAGGTGCCCTAATTACATAACTAACTCTTACACACACACACACACACACTCCGTATAACACAAATATGAAAACTATTTATAAGCTGGTGGGAACTTTTCCCTCACCTCTTTACAATGCTTTTAATCTATTAATAAAGTATTCTATACTTAGGCTACATGTACCTTTAATATGCACTTTAGTATTCAATTGGTCATTCTATCTTCATGTGTGTTATTAATAGATTACTTTTCCTTAATTTCATGTTATATTTAGTTACATCTGCACATGCTTACTCTTCCCTTATTTATCTTTATTCATGTGTTTTATCCATGCTTTTATCCAATTAAATCTCTTCCTTGTTTATCATGCCAACCCTTGTTTTTCCTATTTTCAGCCACTCTCTACTTTTCTAGATATCAATTGTTCTAATTGTTCCTTCACAAAACCCTTTGTGTGTCCTATTCTTATTACTTCTACACATACCCTCGTGTAATTCCTTGTACTTATAATATTTCTCCCTTTTACTATGACACATGTACCTTTGTGTGGCTCATACTTAGCCATTTTTATCAGTCCAACATTACCCCACACTAGGGATATTGTTTGTCCTGGCAATATTAAAAATCAAATAATGATGGATATCCTATAATCGATGAAATAATATATAGTAGAATATGGGAAATACCCCAATGAATATCAAAGAATAAATAATACTTATTCCTTTGTACGCAACCAAAAATTATAGTCATGGTGATGGCATAAGTTTTGGGTACTCTATGTTGATGCTCTACTCCAACTACCTCCATTCCCTGAGCCCAATGTATACCTTATGCGGAGCCAAATCAACAATATCTAGAATTTTTTCCGAGTTAGTTAATTTTCCTGCTCTTGCACTCTTTTAGCATGACATCCCATTTAGTGGCAATGCCCTCCAGGATGTCTACCCTTTGCATCACCATTATCTATATTTCTTAAAGTTGTTCTTCCATCCGTTCACGCTTATCCTTTATCGCCTCTTTATTTTCTCCAACTTCTTGTAATATTATCTCACACAAACATGTTTGTCAACAATGAGGCTTGTAGTTCTTTCAATTCAGCCTCGTCCTCTAAAGTGCATGTAATTAAGATAATTGAAGCATCCCGACACTTTCATCTAAGCCTTGTTTAATTTCCTTGAGCACATTGATGTTTTGATGCTCAAATTATGGTATGTGAAATTTGTCAAGAAAGGTGGTATGAAATGTATCATAGTCTACTACCACATGATGTGGGTCATACTTCATAAACCAATGGTGTGTGCACCCTTGAAGCGTAATAGAAAAATGACTCACCTTTCTATCTAAGGTTATAATTCCCTTGACCCTCCATAAGATTTACACTTGTGAACATGTTCTTATGTGTCTTACACACCTCGATACTACGGTAAATGGAGTGACATCTCGAATAATATATGAGGAGGATATTTTTGTGGTATATTACTTCCTTATCCTTAATTACTTCCACTTAAGGGAGGACCAAATCCTAAACTCCGTACCTCAACTAGGATTTCTCCACTCATGGAAGGACTAGAGCCTCTTGAGCCTTATGTCGTTGGGACTAACGGTGGTCCCGAAGAAGAACTAGTCTGCGTGGCCATAGTTGAACTAAACTACACGCAAAATATTTTTACCGATATCCCTCCAATAGGGTTACTACCAATGGGTGTCATGCCAACGCCCCTGTCCCATTGTTGCACCTACCGGATTGCTCCCAAAAAAATTTATTTTCCGGCTATGGGAGCTTGTTGTGCTACCTTAATCTATTGTGCCTCCCGAGTAGATACCAAAATGTATCTTCATGCATCCTCAATCTAACGTAGTGATCCTTGATTACCTTCTTACTCTATGTCACTATGATGATCTTCTATAACAACTTCTATATTCCAAAGAGCATGTGTAAGGGCTAGGGTTCCATGGTGGGTGAGATGCACACCAACGGTTTTTATTATTTCTTCAAACTCACCATCATCTGATGTCATTGTGGTTCCTTTTACTGCACTTCCCTAATATCTGAGGGACATGGTCCTGTGGTCCCTCACCTTCTACAGGGTTCTTATCACTTCGCCTAGCCCCATTACTCTCCTCCCGAGCACCTCTTCAACTACCCTTTCTCGTGCATCATTATATCTCGTAAAGTCTCTCTTCTCTCTCTATATTCCACTTGGACCAACGTCATCCTTCCCGAGCCCTTTCCTCCCCTACGCATGGTGGGGTTTTATCCTACCATAGGGAGCTTCTCCAACCTGAGATCAGTCATTAAAATCTTGATAGAAAATGGGAGCGTGCATACGTAAGATCCTCTGGGTTCATGTACGAATTAAAATTCTACCTCCTCTAGACACGAATACATTGAGATTGCATACTCCAATGTGTAATTTCTCAATATTCCTGCCCACTAGTGATCTACTACGTGTGTCCAAGGTTCATCCAAATCTGCGAGTGCTTGGTACTTATCCTAACTCCACATGAACCTTCTTCCCAATTTGATCACTTTATCTTGAGAGTATGTTGCTAACCATTCATATAGCTCTTCATAAATAAATTGAAGAAGGTCTCATACAACTCATCATACAGATTATCCTCTACCCATTTGCATGAATTGAAACTACTTCATGGGATGTATCTCTCGAGAAAACTCATCTTGGCCATCCCGTACCCAATGTTCAATATTATATAATGACAGTTAGAATGCCATGCACACACCACATCTTAACGATCATATTTAAAAGAGGTCTTGACGATGGAACCAAAATGTAGTCTTAAAATTTAGCACCACTTAGTCGAGCACATTGGAACATCACTCAGATTGATGTCCAAGTGCTCACCCAAAGTGCATGCAACCTACCAAGTCCCTCTTTATTTAGATCATTCAATATGTATAATTAACAGTTAACATTGTGCAACATAAAATAGAAGACAATATAGTTAGATATTACAAAAAAAGACACTAAAGGAAATAACAATATGGAGCTTGATCATTCATTCCTTAAGATATATAATCAACAATAAGATTTGAATACCAATAGCACCTCATTCATCTCTCCTAACCTTGGCAATCCATATCATATCATCCATTACAAAACATTACAATCATAACATCACACTCACACAATAGCCGCCCTAATTACATTAATGACTCTTACACACACACTCCATATTAAACATATATGATAATTATATATAACTAGTGGGAACTCATCCCTCACTACTTTACAATGTTTTTAATCTATTAATATATTCTTCTATACTTATCCTGCATGTACCTTTAATTTGTGCTTTAGTCTTCAATTGGCCATTATATCTTCATTCATGTTATTAATAGATTACTTGACCTTCACGCCATGTTATATTTAGTTGCATTTGCCCATACGTACTCTTCCCTTATCTAGCTCCATGCATGTGCTTTATCCTTCTTTAGCATTGCTTTATCCATGTTTTTATCCATTTATAGCTCTTCCTTGCTTATCACACCAACCCATGCTTTTCCTATTTTTAGTCGCTCTCTACTTTTATAGCTATATGTTATTATGATGTTATTTTGTGAAACCCTTCGCATGTCCTATTTTTCTTGCATTTTTCCCACCCTTGTACATTTTCTTGTACTTATAATATTTCTCCCTTTTATTGTTGCACATGCACCTTCACGCGTGGCTAATACTTAGCCATTTTTATTAGTCCAACATTACTTCCTATTCTTAGTACCTTTAAGTTATTACTTGATTTCATGTTGGAATTGTTATAGAGTAATTACAATTCATATAATACTTATTTTTCACCTAAGGATTCAAGGATCTATGGATTATGATCTTACCCAAAACAATTCCTTTTTGTTGTTTTTAACCAACTCAAGTGTTTAAAATTCATTTTAGAAGTGAGACATCCAATACAATGTTATGAATTTAAAACCTTCTACGAAACTATTTCAACCGTTGGATAAACATGCGTTAAGGGTATTTTACCAATAATACTCATGGGAGTTACAAGACTTATTGATATCATTGACACTCAAAGGGGGTATATTCTCAACCACGAGGAAAAAATTATAGTAAACAAATATCCTTGCTTTGTAAACCTTTGTACCATCTAAGGTCCTTTGATACATCTTTCCAAGGTAACATTATTGTTTGAAAGGAGTAAAGGAGTTTGAAAGCAAGAGTTTATTATGTAAGTAAACAAACACTTAGACTTGCTTGAAATAAGCTAGATCTCTCAAAGATCAAACATTGGTGAATCCATCCCGTAATTTCCTTACAAGGACTGGATTTCCCACTAGGGTGCCAAGGACAAGAACACTCCTAAGGAAAAAAATTATCAATGAAATGATTAGACCTATAACACCTAGAAATGATGATTGTACTCACACCAAATGTGACAAGGTATACAAAGTGTAGTCATTTCTTCACACAAATGTACCTAACTTATGGACATGGTCTTGCAAAAATTAACCCAAGTACAAAACGAGTCAACAACTTGTAATAGGTCTAAGTCTTTTCTTAACACAATATGGTTAGATACTCATTTCATTTAGATAGTTAAGGAAGGATAAATTTCAACCAACATTGTGAGTGTTAAGGGAAAATACAACAATTAACATGGTAAATGATTGTTTTGATAACTCTAAATCATAGTACAACTAAATATCAATTTAAATGCTCACATGAAATAACTAACTCTTGTTTCATTTTCATTTATTTTTATCCTTTCATAAGGGTAAATAAATACAATACATCTCATCGTTCGTAATAATACCCATACAACAAATTAAGTGAAATTTTAGAGTCCAAATCTCCTCATTATTTCTATTTGTTGCACTACATGTAACCTGTCAAAATTTTGTAAGCATGGTCAGCAAAAATGTTGGCATGGATATATCCTATGATCTAGCACAATTCACAATTACTAATTTTTGATTTACAATGAACCAAAACCAATTTGCACATACAAGAGAGGTAAGAGGCGCATTGTCAATTTCATTTCCTTTACAAAACTAGTAGAGAGAGAAGAGAGAAATAACACCATTTTCCCCACAATCAATTTTCACAAAAGAAGAAACCAATGGAGTTCCAAAAAATCATATGTTAGTGTCTACAAGTTTTCCCGCCCATTATTTGACTTGATAAGGGTCTACGACATTGTTTTCTCATTTTACTACTAGTTTGCAAAAACGTCCAAATTAGCCCAAATGGCTATAAAATTGAGTTCGAAATCCAATTTCAATTATTAAACACACCAAGAGACGAGTACTATACAATATCCTATATACAGGGAATTCATTGGATTTGATGAAACTCATAAGCTGGAAAACAAGGTTTGAATGATAGCTACTTTTTTCGGAGTAACCAATCGTAATTACACTATTTAGCCTTATCACCCAACAACCCGAGGCCTACAAAACCCCTTTGTAAAATTAGATTGAAAAGTGATATTCTCATAACTTATGGTTACTATTGATTTTCAAGGATAAATAATAGAGGTATATAGAGGCCGATATCCATTCCTTCACCCAGGGTCTAAATGGCAAAGCCAAAACCAAACCCAACTTTTGACTTTTAGTAGCTTCCCAAAATTGCAAAAAGGGTTAACATGGATCCTAGAGGGGATGAAAAAAATGCACGAACAAACATGTGAGGCCATTCCAAGGTTTGATATAGCAATCCACATGACAAATAACACCATCAAAACTTGACTTTCCTATTTTGGGGTTCGAGAGAGGTGTTTTAGATGTTGTTGAAAATCACGGTTATTAACTTTTGCAAGGTAAACAGAAAAGTAGTTTAAACTAGAAATCAAGTTTGTCTTGTCCTTTGGTTGCTTTCTATGATCCATTATGGATATCCAAGCTACATAAACATCTAAGGAGGTAAATCAAAATTTAGGTTGCACTCAAATAACATTTCTTCAGTTGTGTAGAAAGGAGGTAAACTTTGTTATTTTTTTAACAATTCATTTTAATTACACAATAGCATATTCTTCCTTTGTTTTTATTTTTAATATCATTGTAAAAGGGAAAACTAGAATATAAAGATCATGCAAGATAGGGAAAAGAAAACCATGCCTATATGATCTTTCCAGCTAAAAAAGAGGAGTTCAGCGGTTGGTTGAGCATGTCAGTTGCATCCTTGTGATGAACTGAGGCCTATTCGCACTCCATTTGAGCGTGTCTTACAACTAAGCGATCACACTCCCTTGGGAATTTTTCCAAACAATTCACATGCTAACTAATTACTTTCATGTTTTTCATAAACCTCTTCCAGGTATTTATAGTTATAACCTCGACAAGGGTTTTATATCCTTTATACAAAGATGGATGCCCATACTATGTTCCAAGATATCACATTCTTTGACACCATTTGACCATCAGTTCATGCCTTATTTTTTGTACAAATATCGTATTTCACTCATGACTTTTATCAAACATAATAATAGTTAGCCAAATGCGTATAAGAGAATGCATTTCTTTTGATGCATTATGTCAAACATTTTGCATGCTAAATTCATGTTGCCACATATGGGGAAAAATAAAATAAAAAACATAATACAATACTAATGTCATCCTTTGAAAATCTCAAACTCACAACATTATGTAGAGAGGGTGAGTTGAAGGAGGCACTACACATTTGCTTATTGGATTTACCCCCCCTCCCTTTCCTCCTCACGCCCTAATAAACTCAGATGCATGTGTTCAACAATTGAAAACCTGAAAAACAAGGTATTTCCATGAAACCATATCTCTTTGGGTGTTTTTTCCAACTGTCCCCACATTTTCCTCTTTCCAAAGAAGTTACTGAGCAATAAAATACCATAAATGATCCCCAAGTACTCTTTTGAATGCCCCTACATAGATTTCAAAGATCTCCTTCAAGCATAAGTGTGAATATGTTGACAACGGGGTGTGGAGTTTGGTTTTTACCCCGATTCAAGGATCCATTTTTTTATTTGGATGTGAGTATGCTTTCAATGGCGAGCGAATGGGTACCCCAAGCTGCTCCAAAGCTCCCATTTTGGCATAGGTAGGGAGTACACTGACAAGGGAGAACTGATCTGATTGAAGACTTGTTTGCATACGGTGAAGCAATGAATGCTTGCATGAGGATGCACATGCCTGTTATATGTTTCCTCAACCATCTCTCACCCACTCCTGCCACTACCTTCACTCTCTCACCCACCAGAGTAAATTTTCACTTCCTCAAAACCATTTACTCTCGGCTGATTTTTTTAATCTTATTTTATTTGTTTTCATGTTTATTATTATACCAAAGGCGTTCCCCCTATGGGAAAGGCCTTTGTGGACATTTTTCGAACTGTGTTAAATTTGACGTCCTGGACGTTTTCATTTTTTTTTGCTGTGTTTTGACATTTTTCGTTGGTAATCTTTGTATTGAATCTACTTTATTGCGGAGCCTAATAATATTAGGGCACATTCCATTGGGAGAGAAGAAAGGGTATGTGGCATATTGCAAATAGCAACCGGCTTTGAGGACTTTGCCTTCAGTAGATGGAAGGTAATTTTGCATCAGATTTTGGGCTTGCTGCAGACATGTTTGGCAATTTTGGATTGTAAGTGATGTCCAGCATTGGACGAGAGCATAAATGTTTAGGATGAATCTGATTCCACAGTCCACGTAATTGGAAAGCTATTATTAGTGAGGGCTTTGCCAATGGTTTTGTCAAGCAATTTCCCTATTGTATCAGAGAACTTTACCGCACTGTTGTTGGAGGAAGATGTGCAGTTAGAGATGTCGGAATCAAAAGGTTGAGTAAAAATGGAAGCGTTCTCGTAGCGCAAGAAACAACCATCGATAAAGACTCGTCCTCCATTTTGGGTGGGGCAAAGTAGCTCGAGCTTCTCCACTACCTTTTCAAAACACTGGGTGCTATGTAATGGGTTCGAATGCGAATACGATAGGGCATTAAAGAAAATTTAGGGTTTCAAATTAAAATTGGGGTTTGAGACAATATTTTGAAGGATACTAGATTGATCCTTTTAGATGATTGTAATGGTTTGAGTATTTGGTTTCAGCAACGTTTCTCTATGAACTGTTAAAACCCCAATGTGTTTTGGTCTTTCAGTGATCATAGTTAAAATCCAGGTGGGTTTTGGTGGATTCAGAACATCCTGACTTGGGTGTTGTTTTGTTTCCTCATTTAAGACAGTATGGCAGCCACTTCAATGGAGTAAAAACCCTTTTCGCACAGGAGAATGAAGGATTCAATGGAAATATTAGTGGGTTCAAGTGCAGAGCAGTAGATGCCATCAAACCCATTAACAACCTCGATGCACAGCAGTGAATCCATCTCCATTGTCACACAGTGACAAAGAGGATAAATTACTAGCATGAAGTCCTACTTATTGTTATAGAATATATGATTTGAGTAGTAAATGCTCCCCTCCGATGAGGAAAAGGATTTTAAAACTATGTCACTTTTAATACTTTCCAATAACAAATCTTCTAGTTTGTGGGCATGGAAAAATGCATCAGCATTGGCCAATAGAAGATCGTGCCTCTGTTCTAATACAAATGCAAAAATACCATTCACTTATTCATTTCTTCAACCCAAGGTTTTTGCTGCCATTATACCCCCACCTTCAAACTTACCTTCATCTCCTTCCTCAAAAAATGAGAATTTACAAAATAAAATGGATAATTCAGTGCTTGAAGAGGATATACAAATTGCACTTGATGAAAATAGACTAAATGATGCTTGGAAGGCTTTCAAATTAATGGGAAACAATGGGGTATTTCCTAGCAATAATTCAATCAATAAATTAGTCAACGATTTGGCCTCTACGAATGATTTTCCTGGTCTCAAATGAGTATTTGCCACTGTAATAATTGTATTGGAAAAACACCCACAAGGCTTGCTTGACATGGATTCAATACCCAATTTGGTTTCCATACTTGAAAGGGCTAAAATGTTGGAACCTGCTTCAACAATTATAAGAAAAATGATTAAAACGGGGCACTGCCCTCACCTCAACATGTGAGGTCCTGTGGTGGAGCATATGTCTAAGGTGGAGAGTGTTGCTCCTTTAGCTTTGGAAAATTTTGGGGAAATTTTGCCATCTTGTGAGGAAAGATGGTGCATTAGATGATCAAATGAAGCCGATATACAACTGTTAATGCTGCTCTCAATGCTTGCTTAACCCTAGGCGCAGTAGGAAAGGCAGAGGGGCTGCTGAAAATGATGCCAGCATTGGGTTTGAGAGCAGATGGAAGGAGCTTTGGCCTTATTGCTCAGCTCTATGCCAAAAAGGTCTTAAAGAAAGGATTGAGAGGTTGGATAAGTTGATGAACCAATACCAGGTTGGTGTTGATCAGCAGTTCTATGGCAGTTTGATTAGTGCATATTTAAGTGTAGGTGATATGGAGTCTGCTTCAGAAATTGTATTGCTTATGTTGAAAAGGGCATGTGGTTTCGTGGATCAAATGGGGTTTGAATCAGGTAAAGAATGGGGTCTCAAATCAGATGTGTTTCCTGATGAACAGATTTACCGCATGCTTGTAAAGGGTTTCTTGGAGGTAGGAACTATTAAAGATCTGGCAAGACTCCTTGTAAGGGCACATGAAGTTGAAGGGCAATTGGTGGCTCTAGATCAAACTGTTGGTGCAGGTATAATTTATGCATGCGTAAATCTTGGTTGGCTAGATAAGGCACACATCATACTAGATGAAATGATTGCTCATGGAGTGAAAGTTGGAATTGGTGTTTATTCTTCACTTTTGAAGGCTTATTGTAAAGACCAACGAACAGCTGAGTCCACTCAATTAGTTTTAGATGTCAACACAGTCAGGGTTGGAACTTGATGCAAGTAGTTATGATGCAATAATAGATGTTTGCATGACAACACAAGATTTCAAGGCAGCCTTTGGACTCTTCAGAGAAATGAGAGAAGTGGGGGTGAGTTCATTAAAGATGAGCTACCTTACCATCATGACTGGTCTCACCGAGAACCACAGACATGAGCTGATGACTTCTTTTTTGGATGAGGTGGTTATGGATCCACGAGTTGAGGTGGGTGTTCATGATTGGAATTCTATAATTCACTCCTTTTGCAAGCTTGGGTTTGGAGGATGCAAGAAGAACATTCAAGAGAATGACATTTCTTCGCTTTGAACCAAATTCACAAAGCTACTTATCTTTAGTAAATGGATACTGTGCAACAGAGAAGTACTTCAACGTCTTGCTTTTGTGGGCAGAAATGAAGAAGAGAACAACACATGCTCAACAAAGAGGAATATAAGCCCTCAAAATTAATCGTGATCTAATTGATGGTTTTCTATTGGCTTTAGTCAAAGGAGGATTTTTTGATGTAGTAATGGAGGTAGTGGAAAAAATGCAAGAACTCAAAATATTTGTTGATAAATGGAGGTACAAGCATGTTTACCTGGAAACTCACAAAAAGCTGAAATTAGCAAGACTCGGGAAAAGAATTTTAGAAAAGTGCACGCAATTATTTCATTCAAGAACTGGGTTGGATTGTCCACATGATTGAAGCAACCTTTTGAGTCTTACAAACAGAATAATCAAGGAAAGAATTAACTTGGTAATGACAAGGAAAGACACCAGACTTATGAAGCAAAATAGCCATTTCATGATTCAAGATGTAAAACATTGAATCTTAAAGATATATTTCTTGATAATATGATTCATTAACAACCCCTATTGTCTTAACATGTAAAGTTGTAAAGCTTCAAAGGAAAATTAAAACTTATGCAATTTTGGGGGAAAACTAGGTTCTTATGGAGTCACAAATGTTAGTTGAAGACCCATGTATACTTCGAGGTTGTTGATACAGGGAGGAGGATGAGATATTGTCTTTTTGGTGTAAGAGATCTGATATAGCCATACACTACTTCATCATGGGTCTGAGGTAATCAAGAAAAAGGTTGAAAAATACATGTATTAAACAATTATTGCTTGTAGAACTTGGAAACACTAGGTTTGTTATTTGCTGTCATATGGATTTGAAGGAATTTCAATTGTTTTTATGAGAATTAAGTGGGTTAGTTTGTTAAGCTACATGTCAACATAGGATTTTGGCAATTGGCTACCTTGCTCTCTATTGGATTATGTGATTAGATCACATTTTTAATCTTTTTTTATTGAACATGTTTCATATATCATTTTATTGAAAACACATAAGGTGGGTGTCCTTTGTTGATTGAGGTAGCCTGAGACTTGGGGAATCAACCACTGACTACTAGTGTACATACCCATGGGTCGAGCCTTCTAAGGGTTGAACTTGGGTTGGGAATGTGGTGGCACCCCTTTCCAGCCATTAGATCCACCCTGAATCTTTTATCAATCCAGGCTTCTTATCAAGTTTTTGTCTTAGACTTGATCAATTTTTTTATTGCAATAGAGTGCTTCCAAGTTTAATTTATTTAGTTATATCAGGTAAAGAAAGAGTTATAGGTCATATCCTTAAATTTTTGTATGATTGCACTGAAACACAAAGGCATAACATTTACTGGATTCCCCTTTTTCCATGTGTTATGTCCAGTCTTTGCCATTTCTGGATTAAGGAAATGCGCGTCAGTTTTTTTAAGATCTATTTACATATATTCTCATATGCTTTTATGTAAAAATTCAAGTATGCCAGAGTAATCATAAGATCCACCATCAGTTAGATATAAAACAAATTATATCAATTTATTTCTACATGTACAAGACATTGTGAATTTGGCGTGCTCAGGTTTTAATGTTTTCTTTATTGTTGCTACAACTATTTTCTAATTTTTTCAATTTATTTTTTGTATTATTTGGTGTAATACAAGCACACATATATTGGCAATCCCATGTCATCATATGTAATGTAGGGTTATGGAGTAGCCGATTTGTGGCATACATAATTTTCTACCAGTCAATTTCAAATTCTAGAATTGCCAATTGCAATGTAGTCAGCTCCATTAGGACCATTGGGATGCCCCAACCTAAAATTAGTTATAAATTAGTTCATTATAGAGAATCCATCTTGGAATTATCTCTGAAGTTTGTCCCCTCGAAGTGGCATTAACAACATATCATAGAAAAAATTGCTAATATAATTGTTTAGCAATTCACAAACTAACTGGGTGTTTTAATGTTGTAGATGGAAGAGGTGCCATTAACCCTAAGGGTTTGGAGTACTACAACTCTCTAATCAATGAACTTGTTGCTCATGGTATTAAACTTATCTTTAATGGAAACTTGTATTGAACAAAATCCTTAGAGCTATTCATTAGTTGCAGAGCTAAACGTTTAGCTTGAATGCAAATAATAGATGTACATTTTGGCAGGCATCGAACCACATGTCACACTATATCACTTCAATTTTCCCCGAGTTTGGAAGATGCCTATGGAGGATGGCTCAGTCCCCAGATAATGTAATATTTGTTTCCATGTATACTATACTAGAAAATCAGGCAGATTATATCTTACATCTCCTCTGTAGTATGTTGTATGTACAATGAAATTGTACTCCACATCTTATTCCCTCAATAAGTTACATGTAATATACTTTTAATGGTGTGTTGTGGAGCAGAGAAGATTTCAAGGCCTATACAGAAGTTTGCTTCAGAGAATTTGGAGACTGAGTGAAGTACTGGACAACTTTCAACGAGCCTGCTTTTATAGTTTTTGGCTATGACTGAGGTTCCTGGCCACCTCAGCCCTGTTCTTATCCATTTGGACTATCAGGCAACTGTAGTGCTGGAGACTCTAAGGTGGAACCATACATTGGTACCCATCATGTTTTGTTGTCACATGCGGAAGTAGTTGGAGTTTACCATGAGAAGTTTCAGGTGTGCAATCATGTCAAATCTAAATGGTTTTACTTTGAAATGGACATCACCCAAAACCTCACTGTTATATTCATATTATAGCTTGCTCGGCTCAAGTTAGTGCAGTCCACATATTGTCCATCAAGTTGTATTGCTTGACCGTCCTCCTCAGTATCATCCATTGCCTTAGGTTGTGTTAGTCACTTTTTCTATTGTGGTTGTAGTTATAAACTATTCACTTGCCATTTGGCATGCCTTCATTTCGATTGGGTTCCCTTTTGATATCTTCTATCCTTGGGGTGTGTACAACATACAATTTTTTTTCAATTTCAATGGGAGTGTGAAAATTTACAGGGTAGTGTTAACATATACCTCTAAATCAAATAACATATACCGTTATGTGATTTTCTTGCTCTAACATTATTAACCGTCAGAAGCCGGGAATGGATACTTTACTTATTAACATAATAATTTTGTCACCTCGTGAAGCATTAGAAAACTTCTTTGTCAGAGAAAAGAAGTACACAGAAAAATTGTTGATGAGTGTTTTGACCCTGAAGCATTAAAGTTTGAACTGAAGTACAAGGAAGAAACAATCCAATAGGTAAGTACTTCAGCCTTGACACAATTGATCACCAGATGCAGGTTATATGGGTGACATATTATGGATCTAACAGAATCATATATTCTCCACAGTGAATCATTAGAGAATCTTCCTGTGAATAATAATTTTGAATACAATGTAAGGAATAAGCATATGAAGGAAACAAAATATTTGTTAATAAGTATTTCAAACTTGAATCTTAATGTACCAGCTGGACGAAAAAGATAAAAATTTTAATATTACTCTAATATTCGAAAGAGCATGGCTCAGTTTCAAATCCCTTCCCTAATTGGGGCAGACATGGGGTAAGTTTGAAGTTTAAATTTTTAAGTTTCCATGTAACCATTATAAGGTGTATTTTAGCCTGAAGGCTGATACATGTCACCAAATATTAAGAATGAAGCTTTAGCATACACTATATTAAAAAGAAAGAAAAAAATTCCTGTGCTTATAATACAAGTTAGCTTATAGGAAATGAGACCACCATGCACCAAGGTGTGCTTGGAGTACCGACAATACCCCCTCCAGATTCAAGGATACCAATCCCATGGCTCCTCCACTCAAGCATAAAATATTCAGATTCGGGCCCACTCATATTGACCCACTACCCCAGCTGAGATTTCCCAAAGAATTAAAAAAGAAAGGGTATTTATTCAAAATGAGGCTAAAATCCTAAAGCAAGAAAAATTACACACTGTTTGGCCATGTTGGGAAGATCCATCCCATTCTCAACAACACTATCCTCAGATTGGCCCTCAAAATCATCCTCAACGATATGGGATCTTCATCAAACTCGATTTTTTTCTTACTCCTGCCTCTGGACCTAATTTGTTTTCTTGGCTTGACTAGATTGTGATTTTCTCAAACAGTAACATTTAGGAAGTTCAATGGGCTACAGCTATGGAGGGTACCATTTTCATCTGCCATCAATTTTCCTGTAAAGGCCAGGAATACAACCCCATACACAGTCGTGATTAGCATCATACCACTTCAATAATAAACACCTACAAAAATAAAGAGGACCCTTCAAGCAATTGATCTTAATCAGGGACCCAAAATCCATGAATCCAAATCTATGAATTATTGGGGATCTGACGAACATGTGACCTAATGTAGAATAAATGATAATGGTAAAAAAATACTACCCTATACTTCAATAGCACCTCCACTACTACTTTACTCAACACTTCTTGTATCCAAAGCGGTAGTGTCGTTCAAGGGGTATAAAATGTATTCATGTTTAGTGAAAATAAAATTGAACACAAAAGGATACCATTCATGATATAAAATCTGCAAATGTACAAAGGTCTTCATGTATACATGTTTAGTTCAAATGTCGTGATATAAGATTTGCAACTGTACATGTATGAATTTGTAACAAATTTAAATGTACACATAGAACAAATCAATGTAATGTTTCATCTATATTATTACACTACCACTATCAATCCCACCCGTTATCGACTATACAAAAAAAAAAAAAAATCAACAAAAGACCAACCAAACAACTGATGCAACACTAGCATAATTTCCCGAAATAATTACAAACCACATCAACTATAAAAGTAATTAACTATCCAAAAAATATCAAATGTATTCATATTTAGTGCGAAAAAATGGCCACAAAAGGCTACCACTCATGATATAAAATCTGCACATGTATGAAAGTCTTCATGTAACATGTTTACTACAAATTAAATTGACAAAGCAAAGTGCTACCACTCATGATATGAGATTTACAAATGTATATGTACGAATTTGTAACAAGTTTGAAATGTAGAGATGGAACCTTTAAATGAAGTGGTTCATCTATATTCCTACACTTAACAAATTCAATCACACCCATTATCAACATCAACTACACACGTAATAACTATCCCTCTAAATCAAATTACATATACCGTTCGGTGTTCACATTGCATTGTACACATGCAATTGCTAGTTTTATTAAGCCCATATATATAACCTTGTTTTAATTTTACTAACAAACATACGTGCATATTATTTTATTTTATTTATTTTTGTATTATTTCCATTTATTTCACTTTCCTTCGTTGTTAAACAAGACTCAAAACTCACAAAAATGTGCATAGCCGGAGGAAGAATCATTCATGGTTTGAAGTAATATTTATTTATTTATTTATTATTATTACAATATGTATATGTATATATATTTACTATTATATACATAATCACATTTAAATAGGTATATTTACAAGTATAGTATTTGATATTCATTTACATAGTTAGTTCAAATCGATAACATGAATACAACCAATAACATCGCCAAGGGTGTTTCGTGAGGCACCAAATTTAACTTGGAGAAATATTACAATCACAAACATTGTAACATGTGTCGGTTTGTGATACTAGATCGTCAAAATAGAGCAGTTGATCCAAGATCAAGCGTCAAATTTTTAACCATTACAAAATTGGTGGTCCCTGGACAAGCTCTGCGAATTGATTAGATAGGACGGGTAATTACATTCCCATCCCCTTATAAAAGCATCATCCTCGATGTGACACAAAATCGAGGCTACAAGAATAAATAAGCTAGGAAGTCAACAATGACAAGTTCTATCTAGGGAAAATAACTTTGTTGTTAAAACATGATCACAAGGAAGTAGAATATTTTTGTCAATTTCTTAATGTTATGTGAAGATTGGTAGTTCTCTTTTAGATTATTACTTAGTTATTATTTTCCTTAATACTATTTCTTTGATTCAATACTCGTAATGTTTCATTGTTAAGGATTTTAATTTGATTTATTTTCATACGAAGGTGCCCAACAAAACATGACATCACGATGTCACACAAATCTCAAACACAACACTAACGACCCACAAGACACCATGTTACACCCTTTCATGACTGTATCACATCACAAGACCTCAACCCAACCATGGGAAAAAAACATACATCCACACAACATAATACTTGACACACATGCCCCCAACACAAATAGTACTTGTAACACAAGTTTAATATAACAATAAGAAACCCCCAACAATATACATACACATGTTTCACGTAACTCAAAAACCACAACTGTAACTACACAATGTCAAGATGGGATCAAATATCATATCATCAATGAGGAGCATCAATCCTCAACAACATAAAACATAACTAGACTCACATGAGTACTCATGAATCATAAATACCAACTCCATATACCTCCCAATCTCCATAAGCCTCCCAAAACAAATCCATAAGTCTCACAAAACAACTCTAAAGCCTCCCAAAACAACTCCATAAGCCTCCCAAACAACTCCATAAACCTCCCAAAATAGAGAAGAGAACCATAATATCAAAACTAGGCCAGTCACTCTATGGACATGAACACATAGAGCCTCGTCACCTAAAAACCAAAGTCCTAGTGACATGCAGCCCCAAGAAATATAATCCTATGACCTTTGGGCATACCATACTCCGCACATGGACCATATCAAGTTGATGGAAACATATAAGCACATACAACATGGTAGAACCAACTCATTCAAACATTTAAGAAGGTCCACACTGGACAAAAATAGCCAAGTGGCATCAAAATCATAAAGCTTCGAGTTTCAAAGGCAAGTAAAACAAAGGAAAACTTGATAAATCAAGAAAAATGGTTAAGTACATGTACTCAAATAGAAAAATAAATAAAGAGTCTCGAAGCTTAGTAAAAATGTATTAAAAAAATTGGTTCCAAGTACAACCGAGTTTACAAATAAAACACATGAAAATATTCACATCACAAGCACTATAGTAACCTCCAAAGAGGCCACTCACCAGGGTACTATATCATCAAGTGAACATCTTGACATCGAGAATCCATTTCATAATATAAAAATAACTAATCAAATAATATAATTGTCATAATCTTTTCTGAATCATCCCTCCAAACTCTCACAAGGCTCAACATAGTCATAAGCACACAAACGTTTTCTATAAGACTAGTTAACGAGAGAGAAAGAGGTATATGTTACCATTCACTAAGCCTAAAACACAATATACATGACATTGTTTGATATAATGTCATACATACCAAACAAACAAAAGTGGGTTTTTAGTCTATGCTAGACTCCACTTCCTATCTCATACTCGGATCGAGTAAAATGGACAACGGTCCAGATTTATCACTCCATACATACACTTTTGATACTGCCTATATGGATCATAAGTGTAGGGTACACAACATAACACATCACTACATTACTAACACAATGGTGAGTTACGCACAAAACCATAATTTCTTATGGTATATTTACGGGTATATCATAACATTATTTTCACGACACATAACACGTCACGTTTCCACATAACACACCCAAAAGTGCAAGTACAATACAATAGGGGTCATAAAATCACCATATGCCCCCAATTCATGACATGAATCCATCACATAATGTATGAATACATATGTACAATGAACATAGTGACTAACATCACAACATATACACAATTACAATACAACATGGTGACATAACATCATGATACATCACAACACAATGACAACATCATGATATGACACAATTCACTATAAAGCAATTTTTCTACAACACATTAGTACACATATACAATATCATAGGATAATGAAACACTACAATGCTTCGTAGTTCATAATAACATTTCTTTCACACAACAAGGTGGTAACACACATGAAATTCATGAGAGAGAGAGAGAATAATCTCATCACAAAACACATCAACATCATAATAAGTCCACACTAAGTGGTATGCACAATAGGTGCATTCATATAATCACAATACAAAGTTTCTTACATTGTAACATAATATTACACTACTCTTCCAACTCCTCCACCATCATACATAATCATCAAAACACCAACTGTCCCAGAGGTTTGAGAGCATGAACCTCCACTCTGATACCAAATGTAACACCCATGCATACAATACCTAAACACAAGACAAAATAAAGTTGGATAATTTTTTGTTATTTTTCATAACTTTATTTATCGTACGACACCACTTAGGCTCACAAGAATAAATCAACATCACATGAGACATTTACACCAAGATGGGACCACCCATTCAACAAGATGAGAAATCAACCAAAATCACAAGTAGAGGTGATACGTACTACCAAGCCTACCTACAAGGCTTACCATGGGGGAGAGGTCATCATTGCAACTACCCCTTATCACTCCAAGAAGGAATCCTAGCTAGCCTTTAGTTCCTCCAAAGTAAACACACCACATCAACTTTGATAGGACCCTTATCCCTCCATTATAACACACACTTATCCCTCCACTAAGACTAGCCATGAATTCCTTTGGTTCCTCCAACAAAACACACAATTCCCCTTATTCCTCCCTTCACTAGCTACACCTTATTCCTCCAATAATCAATGATGGAACCTCACCCCAACAAGGAGAAAACAAACTACATTACTACTCAAATGAGAAATAAAACACGTACATCCCATCAAATGATGGCAAGATAAAACAAGAACTTATAAGAACAAGGAAGGAGAGTGAGGTCTTTGACCATCACTATGCATCTCTCATGGTTTGCACTTATAATCAATTAAATCATGTGTATCAAACATGGTTTAAGGAAATAGTATTCATTCAAACGCACAATCATGGAATAAGATAACAACAAAAAACACCCATTTTCTCAAATGATCATGACACCATACAAAGGGAGACCACAAGAGGAAATTAAGAAAATAGGGCTTTGCCCATGAGGTACATAGATCCTTTAATTCACCTCTCTTTTTAGTTACATTTATTCATTTGACATCATTGATTGCCACAATTTTGGGTACAAAACATGTTCTCATCTCTTGAATATTGCAATTTTCTCAATTGTTTAAAAGTTTGATCATAAATGATGCATTTAATTCTATCATTTGTTTTAAGTTTATATTAGGCATTCTAGTCATTGGCATCATTTGATATGTATACAATTTTTATAACAATCATTCTCAACATTCAACTCATTACTTCTTATTCTTATTACCCTTAAGTTATTATTTGATCTCATGTTGGCATTGTTATAGAGCAATTATGGTTCATATAATACTTAGTTTTTCACCTAAGGATTCAAGGATCCATGGAGTATGTTCTCACCCAAAACAATTCCTTTTGTGGTTCTTAGCCAACTCAAGTGTTTAAAATACATTTTACAAGTGAGACATCCAATACAATATTATGAATTTAAAAACCTTCTATGACGTTATTTCAACCATTGGATAAGCATACATTAAGGGTATTTTACCAATAATCCTCATGGGCGTTCCAAGACTTATTCATATCATTGACACTCAAAGGGGGTATATTCTCAACCACAAGGAAAAACTTATGGTAAACAAATATCCTTGCTTCGTAAACCTTTGTACCATCCAAGGTACTTTGATACATCTTGCCAAGGTAACAATTTTGTTTGAGAGGAGTAAAGGAGTTCAAAAGTAACAGACTTATTATGTGCAAATGAAACTTAAACTCACTTACAATAAGCTAGATCTCTCAAAGATCAAACATTGGTGGTTCCACCCCATAATATCCTTACAAGGACTGGATTTCGCTAGGGTGCAAAGGACAAGCACACTCCTAAGGAAACAACTTATCAATTAAATGATTAGACCTATGACACCTAGAAACGATGATCATACTCACACCAAATGTGATAGGGTACACAAAGTGTAGCCATTTCCTCACACAAACGTATCTAAGTTATGGACATGGTCTTGTAAGGCTTGACCCAAGTAAAAAATGAGTAAATAACTTGTAAATAGGTCTAAGTCTTTTCTTAACACGATATGGTTAGATACTGTTTCATTTAGATATCTAAAGATAAATTTAGACCAACATTGTGAGTGTTAAGGGGGAAATACAAAAATTAACATGGTAAATGATTGTTTTAATAACTCTAAATCATAGTAAAACATTCAATTACAACTACATATCAATTTCAATGCTCACATGAAATAACTAACTTTTGTTTCATTTTCATTTATTTTCTCCTTTCACAAGGGTAAATAAATACAATACATATCATTCAGTAATAATACCCATACTACAAATTAAGTGAAATTTAGAGTCCAAATCTCCTCATTATTTCTATTTGTTGCACTACCTACAACCTATCAAAATTTTGTAAGCATGGTCAGCAAAAAATGTTGGCATGGAAATCTCCTACGATCTAGCACAATTCATGATTACTAATTTTCCATTTACAATGAACTAAAACCAATTTGCACATACAAGAGAGGTAAGAGATGCATTTTTAATTTCATTTCATTTACAAAACTAGAGAGAGGAGAGAGAAATAACATTGTTTTTACCACAATCAAGTTTCACAAAACAAGCAACCAAATAGAGTTCTGATTAAGCTAAATGTGAATTTATATATGCCTAATATGATTGTTATTATAGCAGTAAATGAATAAACAATTAAGTACAAAAATTAAGCCAAGCAAACTAAGTTAAAAGTATGAAACCCTAAGTGCAAAGAGAGGGTATAAATCCTTAGATGATTCGGAGTTGTTCCTATACTATGCCGAAGTGTTGATCGAATGAACAAAGAGGGAGGAGCATCGCACAGAGCCTCAGAAAAGTGTGTGAGCTGACGATCTTCTTGGACTAGGGAGTTTGGAGAGGCACAGAGATGTTTGTGGGCGCCCGTGTCTATTTCTACGCACTTGTGTCTAACGAAATGCTCGAGAAAACCTCCCATGAGTTGTCATTAGTTATTTGTTGTTGTTCTTCTTTAGTCGTTATGAGGTCACACAATGATCACCGAAGTCACTAGAAACTTGCAATGAAATAATGACCTGCAAAACTCTAAAATAGACATCAAATCCCAAAAAGAAAGATGTATAATGAGGGGTCATATTGTCCTCAGCTGTCACAATGGTGATCTTATGACTAAACATTACACTACATCTCAGACCCAATGTAGTTCTATGTGTGTGTGCAAAATTGTGCCCTAGGTGGCTCTTGTGCGTGTCACACTTGATAGTGAGAAAGTAAGCTAGATGTAAAGAAATGTAATAGATGTGTACATGAAATATAATGAACTTCCCTCCTATGAAGTGTATGCTAGAATAACCAACCCTTGTGTCCCTTGGATGGTGCTAGATGGATGCAATGGAGCTCTTAGATGTTTGATGGATGTAACCTTAGGTGGTGATAACTAATGCTTAGTGCTTGGTCCTTTATTATGATCACATAACTTTATATTTATATGATTCCTTTGTTTGAATTTTGTAATTAACCCCAAAAAGACCGACTACCAAAAAGATAAGATGCTCAAACAACTAGAAAGGACCCAAAAGATGTGAACAAAGTATACTGAGGTTAGGGGCACCCAGAGGGGAGGATGGCGTTGGCGTCTGGGTCAGAGTCTTTGGTGTCTAGGATGATAAATGTCGAATATAGAAAAGCGATCGAGGAAGTAAGGGTGTAAGACAAAAAGTGGTAAGAAAGCAAAGAAAGGTGGCCAAAGACATGGGTTAATTAGTACTTTTCTTACTTAGGAATCATATGAATAGTAGTATGTAACCAGGACTAGATAATTACCCAAAGTGCGTGATTTTGTGTCTACAAGTTTTCCCACCAATTATTTAACTTGATAAGGGTCCATGACAGTGTTTTCTCATTTTCTACCAGTTTGTGAAAACGTCTAAATTATCCCACGTGGCTATAAAAATGCATTTGAAATCCAATTTCCCATTGTTAAATACACCATGAGACAAGTATTATACACTCTCCTATATACAAGGAATTCATTGGGGTTTTGATTGGCGGCTACTTTTCTCGGAGCAACTAGTCGTAATTGCACTAGTTTGACTTTGTCACCCAACTACCCGAGGCCAAAACCCCATTGTAGAATTGTCTTGGAAAGTGATTTTATCATAAATGATGGTTTCTAGTGATTTTCACGAGATAAATACTAGAGATATACGAAGGTCGATATCCATTCCTTCATCCAGGGTCTAAACAACAAGCCAAAACCAAACCCAACTTTTGACTTTCAAAGCAGCTTCCCAAAACTGCAAAAAGGGTTAACAGGGCTCCTAGAGGGGGTGACAAAAACACACGAACAAACATGTGAGGCCATTCCAAGGTTCGAAATAGAACTCCACATGACAAGGAACACCGTCAAAACTTGACTTTCCCTTTTCAGGATCCGTAGAGGTGTTTAAGGCCGATGAAAATCGTGTTTATTAACTTTTGCAAGGTAAACAGAAAGGTAGTTTAAAATAGAAAACAAGTCCATTTGTCCTTCGGGGAGTTTATGTGATCTAGTATGGATATCCAAGCTACCCGAACATCTAAGGAGGTAAATCAAAATCTAGGTTGCACTCAAATAACATTTCTTTAGTTGTGTAGAAAGGAGGTAAACTTCGTTGTTTTGTGTTACTATTGTTTTAATTACACAGGATCATATTCTTCCTTAGTTTTTATTTTTAATTTCATTGTAAAACGGAAAACTAGAATACGAAGATCGTGCAAGATAGGGAAAAGAAAACCGTGCAAGTATGATCTTGCTAGCGAGAAAAGAGGAGTTCAGCGGCTAGTTGAATGTGTCAGTTGCATCCTTGTGATGAATTGAGGCCTATTCAAACTCCATTTGAGTGTGTTTTGAAACTAAGTGGTCACACTCATGTGGGCATTTTTCCAAATGGTTCACATGCTAGTTTATTGCTTCCACGTTTTGCATAAATATCTTCCAGGGTATTTACATTTACAACCTCTGTCAAGGGTCTTCTATCCTTCATGCAAAGTCGGATTTCCATACTATGTTCCAAGAGATCACATTTTGTGACATCGTTTGACCATCAATTCATGCCTTCTTTGTTGTCCAAAGACCGTATTTCAATCAGACATTTTATCAAACACTAAACGTGCTAACCAAATGCGTTGAAGAGAACACATTTCTTTCGAGCCATTCTGTCAAACATTTTACATGCCAAACACATGCTGCCGCATTTGGGGAAAATTAAAATAAAAAACATAATGCAATGCTAATGTCATCCACTGAAAATCTCAAAATCACAATATTATATAGAGATGGCGAACTGAGAGAGGCACTACACATATTATTAGATTCACCCCCTTTCCTTCTCACGCCCCGATAAACTCAAATGCATGTTTTCAACAATTGCAAACTTGAAAAACTAGGCATTTCCATATCTCTTTGGGTATTTTTTCCAACTGCCCCCATGTTTTCCTCTTTCCAACAAGTTACAGAGCAATAAAAGACCAAAAATGATCCCAAAGTGCTTTTTTAATGCCCGTGCATAGATTTCAAATATCTCCTTCAAGCATAGGCGTGAATATGTTGACAACGGGGGCATGGAGTCTGGTTTTTTACCCTACTTCAAGGCTCCATTTTTTATTTTTCTCTTTACTGTGAGTAATAGCGAGCAGACTGGTTGCGTGTCGCAAGCTACTCCAAAGCTCCCATTTTGGCATAGCACGGAGGACACTGTCAAGGGTGAACTGATCAGATTGAAGACTTGTTTGAGGTCCTTGGACAAGTTCTCTGACTTGATTAGATAAGACGGGGCATTACAATGAGTTTCAGATACAACTAAAGCAAGGTACTATAACTTTAATTTTGTTACCCTCCCTGAAATTACTTATATGTGTAAAAATATATATATAATTTAAATAATATGAGAAGTATTCAGAGAGTTTACTTAAGCTTCCACGATGAGAAGTAAAACCATATAACTATTGTATTTCGTAACAATATGACTGAATCACAATAGTTTACCTTAGCTAAAATGGTTATGAATTGAATAGTATGTTAACCTTTACATATTTAGGACATGTACTAGAAATAATATATATCCGATAAAACAAACTTGAATTCGATAAGAAAAGGTGATTAATACAAATCCTTATGAGCTAATTGACCTTAGGGGGACGTATATTAATTCTCCTTAACTTGTACATGAAAGAAAGAACTCGGTAAGTAGAAAATAATGTTATAAAAGTTTGTATGGTGTTAATATTATGACTACGGATGATCCTCCCTCTTAATAGGAGTTTTAGAAGTTGAAAGAGTTCCATGAGCAACACCAACATTCAATGAAACATCATGTTGCAATTGTACTTTTCCTTGCTCCAAATAAAGGACTCTACCTTTAATTAAGAGTTAAGAAACTAAATAATACTAAAAAGGGGAAAATAAGAATCTAGATAGTTACAACTAATGTAATTTCCTTAGATGGAATATTAAAGACCCGATTTTCATTAGAATGAAAGAAGGGAATTAAAGATGTTATTCGAGGAGAACTACATGGATATCTTATGTTTCATCTTTATCAATATGAAGATATCATTATGAAAGGACTTATAATGATTGAGTCAATGTAACTTGAATGTTATATTTTGGTTTCATAAAAGTAAATACTCTTGGATTAATATCTAAGAGGTTATTGATCAATTTTTAATCAAAATTTAATAGGCGAGAGAAGTTAAATTATGTGAAGGACCATAACTAAATGATGATAAAAGATTTGAATAAAATTTTGTTGGGGTTATAATAAAATTTATAAGTAAATATATGTCTCGATGGTATGGTGAACACTCTTATGCTTTTTATGAAGATACGAATGGAACATGAACCTTGTAACAAGAAACCAAAAGATTTGTTGATAATATGTAACCTCAAGTAAGGAAGAAAACTAAGTCGATATCTCTAAATATATGGAAGATGTTGGTATGGGTGGTGAATCAATAAGAATAATATAATTGCTAATTGTTAATTGATTCTCTCCTTTGTAGTGTTAATTGAGGTTGATAACATTGTTTCCTTTTGAACTTGTAACATGTATTTTTATTAGCACTTGATATGGTGGTTGAAAGGGGCTAACCTTTGTTGAAGAACTAAAGCATAATTCTTGTTATGTAAGATTTGATATAGAACTAGCTAGAGAAATAAATTAAAAGACTGAATTAATTGAATTAGTACAAGAGTGGTATGAAAGGATATCATTGCTGAATTATTATGTCAAATAAATCAAAATGATTGTATCTAGCGCTTTTAGTACATTGATTGTTCTTAGATGAAATAATGAGCGATTAATGATGCATTTGCATCAAGCCCGTAACAAGGTTATGAGGTGGAATTAACTCGGGAGTATGAAAGGTTAAGTATCCCTCCTCTTGGTAGGGAAAAAAATTAGTCGCATTTTTCCGTAAAGCTGGAAGTCGTGGCACTACAACACATGTTCCTAAGGATATCAACACCCAACAATTCCAAGCTTTGATTGCAAATCTTTCACCCAAAATTCTTATCCTATCATTTTGTCCTCATGACCTTTTGAACCCAAATATCACAAATAATAATTCCTTATATATTGAAGCATTCATCACTCATCATAAAATTAAAAGAGTGCTTATAGAAAATGGAAGCAAAGTGTTGAATATTTACTCCATGAAACTATTAAGATGCCTTGGTTATACTGAGGAAATTCTAGGAACTAATGTCATCACTATTTGTGGTTATGATAACAGTGAAATATAATCCTCGAGAACAATTACATTATCTTAAAGATTGGACATGCAAACATTGGAAGCCTTTAATCATTTCGTGGACGTTGAAACCTCTTATAATATTCTCCTTGGTCACCCATAGATCCATGCCATACAGGTCATTTCTTTCACTTTCCACCAATGTATTAACTTCCCTTACAAAGGAAAATAATTTACCTCACATGTTAATGTGAAACCCTTTGAATATTGCAAACTTCTAGAGGGTAGATATAAACACACAAATGATTACCCTTCTAGAAATAAATCCTCAGCTCCCGCATCATTCCCTTCATTGATGTAAACCGCAGTGATCCCGATATCCTTTTGAAACTCTAACCTTCTACATCTTCTACTCTAACAACACTCGAGATTTTGACAAAGGTATGGGTGAATATGAACTCCAAAATGATTTCCACATTGGAAAATTACCTTTATCTCCACGTAGGCTCAGGAAAACCTAATGCTTCCCACCTCAAATTGGCTCCCATTTACAACCTTGGTAATTCCCTTTGGAAGTGATTCAGATATCTAGAAGATGAAAACATTCAGGGTTATGAGAGCTCGTGGTTGTATGATGATCGGTTGGCCACATGTTATGAATCTCTGAATATAGTAAAGCTAATAAAATGATGAAGAATATGCAGTGGAAAGGTAAGGGACTCGACAAAAATGAACAAGGTCATCTTGATCCTATTATGTATATAGAAAACCTCTATCATTATGGTCTATGTTTCAAAAAATTTGAATCTATTCCAATATTGATTGATGGCTTAACTAGTGATGAGGATACTAATTCAAATGTTTAGATGGGTTCCACACATAGCCTCTTCGATGACCATCAAAAATCTATTTAGTAAAAACCATTCCATCCACACCATTGACTTTGACCTCATACATCCTAGTCTCATAAATCGGGACCAATCAAATCACATATCCATGGATCTCTTCTAAAATAATGAGGTCATTGAAGAGTTTCTCAAGAATCAGGACCCTATACCCTTTTTGATCATATGAAGGGATTTGATATCGACCTAGATACAACAACCTATTTTGGTGAAGAAGTTAAGTACCCCAATCCAAAAAAATAAGAAAATAAAAATAAAAATTGAAAAATAGTATTTCCCATAGTGAAAACCTCATTGAGGTGCTATTCAAGAAACAAAAAATGAAAAAAGAAAAACCATGCATCTCCTAGTGAAAACCTTTCTAGGGCACTAGAGAGAGGGGAATATCCTTCACATCAAAAAGATGATCTATATCATCCTACAACATCTTTTCCAAAAATAAGACACATCAAAAATCCTAGTATAAAAGACCTTTGACATAAATATTGGCATAAATGGGCACCTTAAACTCTTACAAATGTTTGCTAGTCTAATAGAAGAAGAAATAGAAGTATTTACAATATTTATTGTTGAGTTCAAAAATATATTTGCATGGACATATAAGGATATGCTAGGATTGGATCCCTCCCTTGTGGCGCACCACCTTGTGGTTCGTCTAAATGTAAAACCAATCAAATAAAAAATAAGAAAAATGCACCCCAAAGTTGCATTATTGGTCGAAGATGAACTTCAGAAAATCTTAGAAGAAGATTTTATAAAACCAATCGATAATTCAAAATGGATATCAAATATTATTTTGGTTTCTAATAAACCCCAAGAATCATAATCTGTACATAATTTCATGATATAAATAAGGCATGTCTGAAAGATGACTTTCCATTATGAAATATTGATATGATTGTTGACTCTACAATGGACCATGAAATGCTCTCCTAAAGGATGTCTTTTTTGGATATAATCAAATATAAATTACTGAAGAAGATCAACACAAGATAACATTTACCACACCATGGGGCACGTTTTATTATAAGGTCATGTCTTTCGGCCTTAAAAATGCATATGCCACCTATAAGAGAGAAATGATAGTTATTTCCACGACATGCTACATGACATTATTAAAGATTATGTAGATGAAAACCTTGTAAAATAAAAAACAATATTCAATCATCCAACATTTTTAAGGTGCGTCTTTGAAATGTTGTGTGAATATAAGGTCAAACTCAATCCAAAGAATTGCGTGTTTGGTGTAACTTCAAGAAAACTCCTGGGGTTCATTTTCTCACAGAGAGGTTCAAAGTTGACCCCACAAAGGTCAAAGCTATCATGGAAATGCATCCTCCACACAATCTCAGATAATTAAGAGTTCTTCAAGGAAAAATCCAATCCATCAGATGTTTCATCTCAAAATTGGAAGATAAGTACCACCACTTCAATCAGTTGTTGAAAAATGATGTATAATTTAAATCAAATCAAGAATGTCAAGACTCTTTCTCCAAATTTAAATAATATTTATCAAGTCCTCTGATACTCATACCACCTATTCTAGAAAAACAAATTCTTCTTTATACATCTTCCACACAATATGCAATAGGAACATTACTAGCATAATAGAATGATCACCGACAAGAACATGTTGTCTACTATCTCAGTAGGACCTAATTGATCATGAACTCAAATACTCCCAAGTTGAGAAGGTATGCTTAGTAGTGTATTTCAATTTTCACAAGCTACTAATTTAACAAATATTGAAATTTGTAAAATTGTATCTACAGAGTCATAACGTAATGATAATAAAATGAATTACAGATCTTACCTAAGCAATAAACAATTAAATTCAAAACCCTAAGTGCGCAAGAGAAGGGATAAATTTCTTAGTTGATTTCACAATTAAATTTGGACTGTGCCAAACCTGGAGAAATGATAAATAGGAGGAGGAAACTATCATTCTTGTGCCCATAAAATTATGTGATTGTCGGATCTGCGCTCGGATGGGCGCGCTAGATCGGGTCAAGGGTGCCAGGCACTAGAGACTTTTGTAGGTGTTTGTGGGCTGCAGAACGTCAAAAACTAAATTTTACTGAGTGTCACAATATGTTCGCTAAATGTTGTTGATAGTCACTTGTATGTCGTTGGTTGATTTTTGAGTACACATGAAACCCATGCAGTCACCCGACAAAGTGAACTTAGAACAGAGCGTTGCACTACATCTCAGAATCCATGTAGTTCTACGTGTATGTGTATGAAGAATCATGCCCTAGGTGGCTCTTGTGCAAGATGCACTTGAATAGCGATAAATATATAGATGTAGCAATGTAAATAGATGTGTGGATGTCAAAATGAACTTCCCATCCTATGAAGTGTATGCAAAAGAATGCAGTCCCTTGTCCCTTGAATGAAGCTAAATGGATGCTTTGATGCTCTTGAAATTCCTTTGGATGCAACCTTAGGTGATAGTAATAGATGTTTAGAGCTTGGTCCTTTATTATGATCACATAGATTTGTATTTATATGATTCCCTTGGTTGAATTTTGTAATTAACCTCTAAAATGCTAACCACCAAGAAAACAAGATGCCCAAAAGGGGTGAGTAAGATACAAAGAGGTCGGGGTGCCCAAAGGGGATGGGGCGCTGGGTGTTGGTGTCAGAGCAAGAAAGATAAAGAAGTAAAAGTTGGATCAAGGCAAAGTGAGGTGTGCAAGACCACAGAGAAAGCAAGAAAACAAAGAAAGAGGCCAAAGATAGATGTCAATTACTATTTTTCTCGCTTAGGAATCATATGAATAGTGGTATGTGATTAGGACCTAAATGTATCTTCAAGTGCATGATTTAGTGTCTACATTTGCCCCCACTTTATGTTGTTGAGTGAATACTCGATAACATAAAGTAGATAAGAGATGCATACTTGATAACCATGTAGATCGATGGCGAAATTGTGCCGAGGAGACAAGAAAAAGTGTGGAGTGATAAAAATGAAGTGTGGAAGTTAGAGAAGAGGAAGTGACCCTAGGGGTGAAAAGCGTATGTGTATATGTTGTTGTTGTACTGTTATTGATGATTTCGGGATGAGGGTGGAAAATATATTAACCAATTTAATTAAATGTGAAGTTAAACATTATGAATAAATGTAAATGTAACTATACACAACATAAATAAATGTAAAGAACACATAAAACACAGTGACACCGTATATAACGTGGAAAACCCTAAATGGGTAAAAACCACAGAGAATAAATCCACTAAGTGAGAAACTTTTACATCCACCAATCCAATAACTCCCTCCTCACTTCTATTCCCTGTATTTACTAGGATTTACCTTCATATTCCCATTGGAATATTATTATTTTATCTATGATCGATTGATATAAAATATCTTGAATATGACCTATGGTCATATTTAAATAACCCGAAGGGTTATGACCTTCTTAAGTGACGGGGCACACCTCGATTTAATTAGTTAGTTAATTAGATTAACCAACCACATAATATAAAGTTTATATTTAAATAATAATAATATAGGTTATTCTATATTATTTAAATATAAACTAAATATTATGATACACTTAATATTATAGTTCTAAGCAGATGTTGTTCAATGCTTAATGATGTGATTATTGTTTCCCATAAGGACAGACCTATAAAAGAGAAGAGGTAAAAAGTAGTCAAAGTTGTGTATATGAAAAATTCCATCCAGATATGTAAAAAGTGTGTAAGAATGTGAAAAAGTGGTAAAAGGAACATGTACACTTAATTCGTGATGAGTGAAAAGGATAGAAAAGATCCTTAAAATGTTGTAGAAGAACGATTTTTTTGGGCGATCTCACGCAACAACATTTTTTTGGCCTTTCTCATGCCAAATGTGCCAAATGTGAGTTTTTTGGGTGATCTCACACCACGACAGAAGAAGTGATGGGGAGAAAGGTCTAGTGTTATTCTCCAACCCTGACTACTTCCCGAAGATTTATACACCACTGCATATGGTGTGATCCTACTTTATTCAATTTCAATCAAATTTGATCTAACTCGAATAGAAAATAGAGATAGAATCCATGTATGTTGATTGCATGAGGGTTGTTATTGTTCTGTGTAAACTACTGAAAATTGTGTTGATACAAGAAAACCATCAGTAATTCACCCTCGATCATAGGCACCGGGAAGGGTCAAGAGTGCCCAGCGCTCATGTCTCGTATTTAGCCGTTGGCATTTGTGTTATCTTTGAGACCTAAGTCAAATTCTAGGTTGTTTTTGTGGCTTAAGATTGTGTTATGCCTATGTGCGAGTCCGGACTATGATTGTGAACTCATTGAATGGGGTGACTAATTCACCCAATATATTCCCCCTCATTTGGGGTGTATGTGATGTCACTAGGAGGATGTGACCCAAAGGAGAGGACCAGACGTTGATCTGGAAATTGATACCTGCAGGGGAGGGGATGTGCATGGTAGAAACCATGGCACATGCAAACAAAGTGGCTGAAAACATGTGTTAGTGTAAACAAGAAAAATACACATATATAAGACAATGTGTAATATAGCAAGCAAGAATAAAATGTAGATCATGAAAAGTGGGTTGCAAACATGGGACATCACTCACAATGTCACAAGACAATTAGGGCCAAAGCAGTCAAAAACATACAAGCAATGGATAAGCAAGACATAGGGCAAAGCCCACAAACAATGGCATACAATAGAAGACAAGCACAAAGAAAGTGTAAACAGTAAAACCATGGTGGCAAATAGTTCTTGCAAGAAAAATTTTGCACATGAAACACTTGTTAGCATGTTAGAAAGATAAAAATTATGTCAAAGCATGTATGGTCCAATATAAAGTAGTGTGCTAGTAAGAATAGGAAGAAGTACAAAATGAATCAATAACACAAGTGATGTGTGTACAAAAGTAGATTCCCCTAGGAGCCTCGGTGGGACTGGTAAGAAGTACAGTGCCAAGCATCCATGTTGTGTGTAAGGATCTGTGTAAAGGTTACATTCACAACTAAAAGGCAAGTGAATGCGCATGTGTATATAGAACAAACAATGATATACAAAATATCTTACTAACATAGTAAGCACGGTGTAACATGTGAGTATGAGAAAACAAGAACAATGTGCAACCAAGATATATAATATGTTGTGAATGTGTGAGATGGAATGATATGCAATGTGAATGTGATAGGGGCAGCATGCCCCCTAAGCAAATGTGTGTGAATGTGTATGAGGTGAGGTTAGCACTTTCATTTATAAATGCCCCCTCGGTAGTCAAGAATGAACCATATAAAAAGAGTGCATCATCAAGAAATGGTTTGAATTGTGTGCTAGAAAGATATGATCAAAAAGCATAGAGCATAGAGAGTGAATGAGTTTGGTGAGGTTCATTTCAGATTTAGACCATCAACAGTCGAGTATGAACCGTGGAACTAGAGTGCATCATTGGGTAGTTTTTGTGTGAGAATGTGATGCCATAGATGTGTCGCGAATGCGCTGAGTGTGAAATGTGTCGTTTGTAGGTTGTGGGGTTCATGAATGTAGTGAGCCCTCAACATTCAAGTGTGAATTGTAGCACAAGAGTACATCATTAGGTAATGACGATACAAGTTTATCAAGATGTGTAAAATGCATGTGAAAGATTAGGTGTGAAGCGTATAGTGGACAAATAGAAACACAAAGACACACTGATAATGCTAGAAGGGGGAAGAGTAAGCATGATGCCCCCAAGTGTATGATGATTAGAATTATCAAGTAACATCGTCTAAGAGATCATCATTTCCATGGTCGAAGTGAAAGGGAGATGCATCAAAGACACTGGTAAACTATGGTATGCGGTTGATCAATTAAGGAGCCATTTCAACAGCGTAGATTGTACATGCCCATTGCATATTATTTGTTAATGAAAGGTGGTAATGGACATCCATGTGCATACCAATGAGTAAGATTTTGTGAATAGCCAAAAATGAATCATTACAAATAAAAATGTGGCCAAAGGGCATGGGGAATGATATTTCAATATGATCAGGATCTAAAGTGCCACCAATGTAGTCAAGCCATGATTGCCCAAGAGTAAGTGGAGAAAGGTGAGGAATGCGTGTGACAAATACTGATAGATGAAATACTCGGAGGCCATAAGCAATAGTAATGCGAACATACCCATGATATAAATGAGGAGAATGTGATGTAGGGATGATATCATCTAACATGAATCCTAACCGAGCCAAGCCATCATGTGTGTAAATAGTGTCAGAGCAAGTGGGATCAAATGGAATGTGTAGCCAATAAGCATTGTTCATAAAAAGGGTGCATATGAAAGGAGGTATCGCAGATGCAAATTGCTCATGAGAAGATAATGAAGGTGGTATGACGTCTGATGTATGGAAAACCCCCGATAAAGAACCATAACATTAGTAGGAGGGGTTGATACTGAAGTAGATGGAACAACGTTTAATGCACAAACAGTTCCTTTGAGTGGAGGAAAGTTGTCCAGGATAGTCCATGGGTCATAGATCAATAGTAGAGGTGGATAGTAAGAGAAGTCGAATAGGCAATACAATGGTTGGATCCATGTTGCAATATTAAAATGGGCTATTATCGGTGGGAACTATATGTTCAAATCCCTCATGTAAGAATTTAACACACCAGTGAACTATAGAAGGAACTGTTTGCATTTTTTGAAGCCATGACCTATCGAGTAAGCAATTATATGATATTGGGATATCAATAATAAATAATACTGTAAAAACCATTTTGGCCCAACTATGATAGGAAAAGCAATAGTTGTCAAGGCATGGATGTGTAGTAGGATCATTTTCTCAGAGAGAAATAGATGTTGGGTTAAGATTATCTATGGAAAGGCCAATATTCTAAATGAATTATAAAGGACCAAGATTGAGCTCAGATTCATTATCGACTAAAGTGTGCTTCATACCAAAGTTATTAATGCATACTCATATATAAAGAGGAGGATCATTGTTGTAAACAAAGAGATTGTCAGTTATAGTAGATGTTGAGTGTAGAGCTTAATTGTTTCACAAAAGGCTAAAGGCTTGCTTTTATATGTCACTAGATTTGTGATGTGTCCGGCATCAATCAAGGTGTGATCAGCATCGGTGAGGGAGCAATCAACATCGGTCGGTGGTTGTAGGTAGGAACTGATGTCGGTCGACTTGTGCAGTGACGTTTTTGTTTTTGGCCAAGATTTAGAATAAAGATTTTGCTTTAAAGTTGATTTCTTGATTTTTAAGCATAGTTAGATTCCTAGAATAGATGTAAATGCATGTAAGCATTGTATGAGGGTAAGAAAGCAAGTAAGAAGCAATTCTTTGTATGAGAGTTTCCTTGATGAGCAAGAAAGAGTAGCTGAGTGAGGGAAAAACATTGAACATCTTGTGAGGTTTTGGAAGATGAAATATCTTCATTGTATTTCCTTTGTAAAGCACTAAATAATAATATTGGCCATTTCTTGGTGGATGTAGCCCACACTGGGTGAACCACGTTAAATCTAGTGTTATATTTCTCTTGTTTATTTTATCTTCTGGTTTATTTCCACATTCATTGCTTGTATGCTTTATCTGATTTTAGATCTATGTAACATTGTTATATGGTTAACCCCAACAACTGGTATCAGAGCTTTGTTTGGAGGTTTTGTGTGTTGACAGGATTTACTCACTAGAGGGTTTTCTAATTGAGTGGGAGCACAACAATGGTAGAAGATAACAAATATAGAGTGGAGAAATTTGACGGTCATAATTATCAACTATGGAAGATGTAGGTGGAGGATTATTTGTATCAGAAGGATCTATACTTACCGTTGGATGAGCATGCACAGCCGGATTCAACGACTAATGAAGAAAGGAAGGTTCTTGATAGAAAGGCTCTGAGATCTATAAGATTGATCCTGACAGCATCGGTGGCTTTGAATTTTACAGATGCAAAAACCACGGTAGATTTGATTAAATCTTTAACAAATTTGTATGAAACTCCTAATGCTTCGAATATGGTTTATTTGATGAAGAATTTTTTAATTCTAAGATGCAAGAAGGTGGATCTGTATCTAACCACTTAAATGATTTCCAGTCTATTGTAAATCAATTAAAATCAGTATAAATTCCATTTGATGATGAAGTGAAAGCACTTTTATTCTTATGTTCTTTGCCAGATAGTTGGGATAACTTGGTAATGGTTGTTAGTAATACATCGTCTACTTCTAATGGTTTGAAGTTTGATGATGTGGTTAGTGTAATCCTTAATGAGGAAATACAAAGGAAGATATCATGAGAAGAATCATCTGGAAACACTTTAAATGTAGAAAGCAAGGGAAGATCTAAGGAGAGATCATCAAAGAACAAGAAGAATGGGAAATCAAAGTCAAGAAATGACATATCTAGATCTAGGTTCAGAGATTTACTTTTCTATAATTGTGGAAAGAGAGGACACGTAAAGAAGGAGTGTTGGTCCAAGGAAAACAAAGAGAATCTACCAGACAAAGGTAAAGAAAAAGATAAAGAGGAAAACATTGCAAGTGAAAAGGTAAAGCAAGATGCCCTTATTCTCTCCTTAGATAATAAATTAGAATCTTGGGTTTTAGATTATGGAGCTTCTTTCCATGCTACCCCTAATAAGGGTTATTTCAGAAATTATGTTCAAGGTGATTTTGGACATGTTTATTTAGGAGATGATGAGCCATGTAATATTACTAGTAAAGGTGATGTTCATCTAAAGTTGTAGAATGGAAATCCATGGGTATTGAAAGATGTGAGGCATGTGCCAAGCCTCAAGAGAAATCTAATATCTGCAGGGAAACTAGGTGAATCTGGATGCATGGTTACATTCACAGTTGATTCTTGGAAGGTTACTAAGGGAGCCCTTGTTGTGGCAAGAGGCAAGAATTTAGGAACTTTATATTTGTCTACATGTGTTCTTGATTCATATATTCGTGTTATCTACTATAGATTCGAGATGCAAGCATGTGGCATAATCGGCTAGGCCATATAAGTGAAAAAGGAAACGAGATCTTAAAGGCTAAGGGTAAGTTATCATATTTAAAACAATTATATCTTGAATTTTGTGAGCATTGCATATTTAGAAAGTAGAAGAGAGTGATATTTCTCAAGGTTGGGTCAACAAAGAAGGAGTAGAAATTAGAGCTTGTACACTCAGATGTGTGGGGACTAGCCCAGGTAGCTTCTATTGGAGGATCCCAATATTATGTGAATTTCATTAATGATGTTACAAGAAAGGCATATGTATTTCTTGTATTAGCGAAAATCTGATGTTTTTGAGACTTTTAAAAGGTGGAAAGCCCTTGTGGAAAATGAAACAAACTTAAAGTTAAAGTGCCTTAGATCTGACAATGGTGGTGAGTACTGCAGCAAGGATTTCAATGATTATTGTTCAGTGAATGGAATACATAGAGAAAGGATGGTTCCTAGAACACCACAGGAGAATGATGTTACTAAAAGAATGAACAAGATAATCATGGAACGTGCTAGAAGCATGAGGATACATGTCGGTTTGCCTTTGAAGTTTTGGGCAAGCAGTGGATACAATAATGTACTTCATCAACCATGGGCCTTCAACAACACTGGATGGTGGAATACCAGAAGAAGCTTGGTCTAGAAAAGAGGTAGATCTTTCTTTTCTTAGAGTTTTTGGCTCAAAATATTTTGTGCATGTTGATAGGGAAAATAGGAAGAAGTTGGATGTTAAATCTAAGAGATGTAATTTCATTGGTTATGGCTTTGGTGATTTCGGATATCATTTTTGGGATTTAGAAGATTCTAATATTGTTAGGATTCGTGACGTTGATTGGAATGAAAACATAATGTATAAGGATCAGGTTTTGGTGCCTAAACATGAACAGGTTGATGAGATTTTGAAGGAAAATCAACTTTCATATCTCGAAAGACATCCACGTATTAGACAACTTGTCATTGGTTACGTAGAAGTTGGTGTTGTTTAAGGCAAGACATTGGTATTAATCAGCGAGGTTTAGGTATAGGAAAGACACCTACGAGGAACTCGATGTCGGTAATCCTGCAACCGACATTGGTCACGTAACCATAGTCGGTAATCGGATAGAGGAACCACGGTCGGCGAGAAGGTGACCAGGTGTCGATCACTATCCGAGATTGACAAGAATGTGTAAAAGGCACAAATTGAACCCTTGACACCCCAAATCTCAGTGAGAAGGTCACAAAGGGTAAGTAGACCTCTAGAGAGAATTTCACATTCATTCTCTTATTTATTATTAACTCGATAATGGTGAACAAGAAAGATTTGAAGAAGAAATGCAAGTGGATACCCATGAGCAGTGGGAGCATGGCATGAATGAGGAGATGAACTCCTTGGAATATAATTAGACATGGGATTTGGTCAAGTTGTCAGCAGGTAAGAGAGCATTGTAGATTAAATGGGTTTATAGGATCAAGGAAGAAGAGGGTGGATTGAAAAGGTACAAGGCGAGGCTTGTGGTAAAGGGATTTTCACATAAGCAAGTATTGAATTTGATGAAATTTTTCTCCTGTAGTTAAGATGACTTCTATTCATATTGTTCTAAGTATGGTTACAGCATAGGATTTGCATTTAGAACAACTTGATGTTAAGACGACTTTCCTTCATGGTGATTTAGAAGAAGAGATTTATATGCAACAGTTGCTTGGTTACAAAGTCAGGGGTAAGGATAAACTTGTATGCATATTTTAAAAGAGCCTATATGGGCTCAAACAAGCTCCAAGACAATGGTATTTGAGATTTGATAGTTTTATGCATGAGCATGGTTATATGAGATGTGAATCTAACCATTGTGTTTATTTCAAGAAGCTTGAAAATGAGAGCTATGTTATTTTGTTATTGTATGTGGATGATATGTTGATTACAGGATCTAGTATGCAGGACATTGGTGAGCTTAAAGAAAAGCTAGCTCACACATTTGCAATGAAGGATTTAGAGCTACAAAGAAAATATTTGGCATGAAAATTCAATAAAATAGGAAAAATAAGTTGTATTTATCTCGGGGTTATTTAAATAAGGTGTTGGAAAGGTTTAACATGCAAAATTCAAAACCTATTAGTACACCTATGGTTGGACACTTCAAATTGAGCAAATATCAGTGTCCTACATCACATGAGGAGGTTGAGTACATGGCACGTGTTCCCTATACTTCAGAAGTAGGAAGTCTTATGTATGCCATGGTTTGTACCAAACCATACATTGCACAAGTAGTGGGAGTTGTGAGCAGGTTTATGGCTAATCTAGGTAAAGAACATTGGAAAGCAGTCCAATGGATTCTCAGGTATTTGAGAGGGACATCCAACATGGAGTTATGCTATGGAGGATCAAATACTTCTTTACATGGCTATGTTGATTCAGATATGGCTGGAGATTTGGATGGCAAGAGGAGCACCACTAGATATGTTTTCATAGTAGGTGGAATGACAGTTACCTAGATTTCGAGATTGCAGAAATTTGTGGCGTTGTCTACTATAGAGGTAGAGAATGTTGCAGCTAGTGAAGCTATCAAGGATATGATATGGATGAGCGGAGTTCATTGAAGAGTTGGGTAAGGAGCAAGAGGATTATAGATTATACAGTGATAGTCAGAGTGTGATCCATTTGGAAAAGAACTCAACATTTCATTTGAGAACGAAATACATTCAATTGAGATATCACTTAATACGACACGTATTGGAGGAGGGGTAGTTAAAGTTGAACAAAATCCATATAGATGAGAACCCTATGGATATGTTAATGAAGCCGTTGGAAAAGGAGAAGTTGGAGCTTCACTCCACTTTTGTTGGTCTTCAAGTTTGAGACTTGAAGAGGAAGAAACGAGGCCAAGGAAAAGGAACCAAGGATGGTGTTGTATAGTACAGTGTAACAATTTATCTCCAAGTGGGAGATTGTTGAGTGTGGAGCTTAATTTCTTCACAAAAGGCTTGTTTTTACATGTTGTTGGATTTGATAGTGACTGGAATCGGTCGGGGAGAAATCGGCATCGATGAAGTCGCATGAGACATGAACCGGCGTTGGTTGGCGTGTGCGGTGGACGCTTTATTTTTGGCCAAGATTTAGAATAAATCTTTTTATTTAAAGTTGATTTCTTGATTTTAAAAGCATAGTTAGTTTCCCAGAATAGATATAAATGCATGTAAGCATTATATGAGAGTAAGCAAGTAAGAAACAATTCTTTGTATGAGAGTTTCCTTGGTGAGAAAGAAAGAGTAGCTGAGTGAGGGAAAAGCATTGAACATCTTGTGAGGTGTTGGAAGATGGAAGATCTTCATTGTATTTCCTCTGTAAAGCACTGAATAATAATATTGGTCATTTCTTGGTGGACGTAGCCCACACTGGGTGAACCACGTTAAATCTGGTGTTATCTTTCTCTTGTTTATTTTATCTTCTGGTTTATTTTTGCATTCATTACTTGTATGTTTTATCTAATTTTAGATCTGTGCAACACTGTTATATGGTTAATCCCAACAGTAGAAGGAAAGTAAGCTACAGAGAAAATGCATCCACAAATGTTTGATAAACTATGTCCGGATTAGTAGTAGAAGGGATGTGAGTATTAGCAAGAGAGTAATAATTTTAGCGCAACAATCAGGATTAGCTAACAAGAAATCATGAATGGAAATATCCATGATGAGAAGATCCTAGGAAAATGAGAGCAATGAAAGTATGAGGACCCTAAGAGTGTTTGAATGAGTCGGGTTCACCAAATGATTTAACAAATATTGAAATTTTTAAAACCCTAATTATAGAGTCATGAAACAATGGTTATGGAATGAAGTACATATCGACCTAAGAAATAAGCAATTAAATTTGAAACCCTAAGTGTAAGAGAAGGGATAAAGTACTTAGCTGATTTCATAATTGATTCGGAATGTGCCCTAAAAATTGTGTGATTATCAAATCTTTACGGGTGGGCGCTAGATCGGGTTAGGGGCACACAGGAACTAGAGACTTTTCGTAGATGCTTGTGACTACGCGTAACCTTAGAAAATAAATTGTGCAAAGTGTCGCAAGATGTTCACTAAATGTCATTGATAGTCACATGTATGTTGTTGGTTGATCGTCGAGTTCACCTGAAACCTTGGCAGTCACCCGATAGCGTGAACTTACAACCGAGCGTTGCACTACATCTCAAACTCCCTGTAGTTTTGCGTGTGTGTGTGAAGAACCATACCTTATGTGGCTCTTGTGTAATATGCACTTGAATAATGAGTAATAGCTAGATGTAGCAATGTAAATAGATGTGTGGATGTCAAAATGAAATTCCCCTCCTATGAAGTGTATGTAGAAGAATGCAATCCCTTGTCCCTTGAATGAAGCTAGATGGATGCTTTGATGCTCTTGAAATGCCTTTGGATGCAACCTTAGGTGATAGTAATAGATGCTTAGAGTTTGGTCCTTTATTATGATCACATAGCTTTGTATTTATATGATTCCCTTAGTTGAATTTTGTAATTAACCTCTAAAAGGTGACCACCAAGAAAATAAGATGCCCAAAAGATAAAAGAGGCCCAAAAGGGGCAAGCAAGATACAAAGAGGTTGAGGCTGCCTAGAGGGAATAAGGGCACAGGCGTTGGCGTCCTAGCTAGGCACTTTGGTGTTCGAGCTAAGAAAGATAAAGCAGTAAAAGTATGACTAGGCAGTGAGGTGTGCAAGACCATAAAGAAAGTAAGAAAGCAAAGAAAAAGGCCAAAGATAGATGTCAATTACTAGTTTTCTCGCTTAGGAATCATATGAATAGTGGTATGTGATTAGGACCTAGAAATGTACCCAAGTTTGTGATTGAATGTCTACAACTACATTATTATTTTCTAAATCATACAACCAAGATTATTGCAAAAGTAGATCCACTCAAGTATCTACTATCCAGACCTATCCTAATAGGAAGAATGTCTAGCTGGGTTATTTTCTCAATGAATTTGATATAGAGTTTTTTTAATCAAAAGGATGTCAAGGACAAGCCCTTGTAAATCAACTTATTGCAGCACCTCTACCAGGATCATAACCTCTTCACTTTGAATTTCTAGATGAGGAACTCTTGTACATTGATGCAATCCCCTCTAGGATTTCGGGCCAATGGCTCTTGTAATATCCACGAGCCAAGAGCCGTATTCTACTAATCATGTCGATGACAATGTCATTCCAAAATATTTCTGCTTAAGCTTCCCCTACACCAATAATATTTTTGAGTACGAAGCCCTCATAGTTGGGTTGGAATTCATTATTTCATAGCATCTCAAGAAGTTGATAGTTTATGGTGATTCCTATTGACCATCAAACAAGTTCTTTGGAGAATATCAAGTCAAGGAAGATAAGTTAGTCCCCTATAAGCTCATGGTTGATAGTCTTAAAGGTTATTTTTAGTTTATAACTTTTGAAAAAGTTTATTTTACACAAAATAAGTCTTCGAGATGCAATGGTGACTATAAATCCCTTCTCGAGTTCTATCCCAATCAAACACACAACAATTTCCTCGTAGAACACCTTCGGTTTGATTATAATTTTATGTATCTTGAAAAATCTTTGGTATCATGATATCTACACCTCGTCCATGATCAAACTTTCCTTAAAACTATGAATTCCCAACACAAACAATCCTTGACACAACGTGTTTTATGGTACACCATCATTGCCAACACCTTATATCAAATATGTTATGATGGAACTCTCCTAAGATGTCTCAACCAAGATAAAGCACACTAAACTCTAGTCGAGGTACATGTTGGTATTTGCGATGCACATACAAGTGGCATGGTTTTAGTGAAAAATATTTTGTGTGTGGGTTATTACTGGCCCACTATGGAGTCTGATGCATGTAATTTTGTCAAGAAGTGTTTGGCATGCCAACAACATGGTAATCTCAATCATGCACTTTCACAAGCTCTTTAACCGTTCACCAAACCTTGGCCTTTCTCCCAATGGGGGCTTGACCTTATATGAAAAATCAATCCCACATCATCTGATGGCCATACATTCATTATCACCGTAATCTTGAATATTTTACCAAATGGGTAGAGGTCATGCCTCTCACTTATGTCACTGGTACTAATATTTCCAAATTCATATTTCACCATCTTATATGTCATTTTGGAATCCTTTCCTACATTATTACTAATAATGGTAACTCATTTTAAAATAAAACCATTAAAGAGCTAGCCAAACACTTTTATATCCACCTCTGTTAGTCCACTCCATATTATTCACATTGTAATGGCCAAGATGAAGCATCTAATAAGGCACTCAAATCCATCATGGAAACTATTGTCACTAATCATGGTTACTGATCGGAATACATAAGTCTATCCTACCCTCTGGGCCAATTGCACATCTTACTATAATCCAATAGGAGCCACTCCATTTTCACGCGTATATGGTTCATAATTTTTATCACCCACAGAGGATAAGCTCTCATCAGTCTATATATCCCTCAAAGATTTGATTAGTAAATAAAAATACAAACAAGCTTGTTTTGCAAAAGTTGAACTCTTAGATGAAAAGATGTTTAATGCCTTAGATCATTTAAAAGTGTATCAGAATCGACTTTGCCATAGCTACAACAAAAGGATAAAACCTAGAAAGTTTGAGATTGACAATCTTGTACTAAAAGAAAATTAGAAAAACACAACCAAGGAGCGAGAAAAAAAAGGAAAATTTTAACCTAATTGGTTGGGTCCTTATGTTATCACTGCCGATTTGGATATGGAGCATACAAACTATCCACTTGAAGATGACCGAGAGATTAAAGAGCCCATGAATGTGGTTCATTTGAAAAAATTTATTCTTGAATCATCCATGGGTATCCCTTATGCTGGGGGCATTTTGGCACATCCACTTATATAGCTTATCCATCCTATCCCTCTTACCATATCATCCCAAATCACTTTTTGTTGTTTGTTCCTTGTATTTAGGACATTTTCCATCTGTTATACTCTACATATCTACTCATATCTATCCCTTAATCTTAATAATATTTTACATTCTTACGTATGCTTGGGTGGGTCCTGGATCACCTAATATAATCTCACTGGCTATTACTATTAGATCAAATGTCCACCTACATGTCCATATATTCTTGAAAATCCCTAAAAATGTATATTTCCAAAAATCGTAAAAACAATGAAATATATTTCCAAAACTACCAAAACATATAAAACCTATAAAAAAATCTACAAAAAAGTTGAAAAAACATCCAAAACCTAAACATTTGCAAAAACCAAAAATCCCAAAAATCAACACATTGACTCCTAACCCGGTGTCCATTCCAAATATATTACAAATATCTAAAAATCCTAATCCTAATCCCTTGTGTGTATCCTTGCTTGGGGAAATCTTGGCTCTCATTTTCTCCCTTGCATGTATCCTTTCTTAGGAAAATGACTCAATCAACCTTGAATCATCTTACCCCTTGCATGCATCCTTGCTTGGGGGGAAAATAAATAAATCAATCATCACTATAGAACACATTAGCGACAAAGTTAAGTATCTGTAGTAAAAAATCATGCACTTTATACATTATTTAGTCTCGGTCTCATACTACTATTCATATGGTTTTTGAGTAAAGAAAGTACTAATTAACCCATGTCCTTTGGCCATTTTACTTTGTTTGTTGTCGTCCTTTGTCAACCTCTCGCATCTACTCACCTAATCAGTTATTCCATTTGGCATCATTTTATCTTTGACTAGGGCACCGGCCTTGTATTGGGGTGCCCTGGTCCCATTTAGGGTGCCCTGAGCCTTCTTACACTTTCTCGCCACTTTTTGGGCACTTTCTAGCCATTTGAGCTTTCTATCTTTTTAGTGGTCGACCTTTTTGAGGTTAATTACGAAATTAGAACAAGAGAACCATATAAATATAAAGTTATGAGACCATAATGAGGGACCAAACACTAAACACTACTATCATCACCTAAGGTTGCATCCATCAAAGGCTCCATTTGCATCCATCTAGCTCCATCACAAGGCACAAGGCTAGTTCATCTACATCACACTACATAGGAGGGAATTTTATTCTATTCAATCTACCATTTTATTATATTTCTAGACATAGTTATTGTTTGCTACTTTCACAAAGTGTGATTGGCACAAGAGTACCTAGGGCATGATTGCACACACACACATAGAACTACATCGGGTTTGAGATGTAGTGCAACACTCAATTAGTAAGTCCACCATTGTGGCGCTGAGGACAATCTAACCCCTTCATATGCATCTTTCTTTTTAGGGGTTTGATACTTGTCTTAGGCTTTTGCAGGTCTCTACTTCATCATTGATTTCTAGTGACATACTGAGCAAGTCCAGCGAAGATAGTGCGATAGGAAGTGAAGGTAGGAAATCACTCAGTGACACCTCAGAGGAAGGTTACAGAGCTTTTTCACATACCAGGGCACCCATATATCAAACTAGGGTATCCACGTGCGCCCCCTATACCTCTCCAGGTGCCTCTAGTCAACTCAAATTTCCCAAATCTGCACTTTTCTAGACCTTGGCACAGTTGTTTCCTCCTCATGTTTCTCGGCCATTTCTATGACACGGTCGGCAAGCTCGTCAAATCAGTTGAGTTCTTTCTAACTCTCCTTGCACTCTAGGGTTTTACATTTCTACTTTCTTAGTTGCTTGGGTCACTTTCCTTATTTAATTTAGACATTTATTTCACTGTTGTACTTCTTAGATTAACTCTTAAAATTTACATTTTAGTTAATCATTTTGGTGAACCCTATAGGATCACACCTATATGATCCTCACTCTTTGTCATCCTAGAGCCTAATCATCATGAATATCTCAATCACTGATTATTTTTCTTGCATCATCGATGTAAGGTATAGATTCCAACATCTTCTAGCTACTACCCACATTCGTGTTGATATGCATCTTGAATTAGTGTATCAAACTTTTGTAGATGCATTTTCTCAACACTTATCATTCAAATCTAATCTTCCCACTAATTTAAACACTTTTGATAATGACCCACCCTTGCATATTATGATCCACATTCTCAATATGGGTATTAAGCACACTTTAATTGATAATGGATATGAACTTAATCTATGTCCTATGTCATTCCTTGAAAATTTAGGTCTTTCTCGCTCGCGATGTTATTCCATCATCCCTCTCACTCCATGCATATGATGGTTCAATCCGCCCATGTGTAGGTCACATTGTTCTTCCTATTACTGTAGGACCAAAAACCCTCAACACCATTTTCTTTGTCATTGATTTTCCAGTCTCATATAACTATTTACTTGGTAGACCATGGATCCATGTCATGCAAGTCATTGCTTCTACCGTACATCATTGTGTCAAATTCATACATGAAGGTATTGAATATATTGTACTTCACGACCGTGATGCATTCCAATATTATGACCACGACCCTAATACTAGTCTTCCACGTAATGATACTGCAGATGCTCCTTAACCTATGGATGAACCACATCACTTGCCACCACTTGAAGGTGTCATTTGTATGATAGATGTAGTTTCTTCTATACCACCTACGACTACTAGTGTTATGATTCTTTTTCAAGGGCATATTCAGTTTATAGACGTCGCTCTATCACCTACACCTTCACATGTATCACCTACACTAGCATGCCCACCATTTACTTGCACACTTTTCATGAATGATTCATATTGGGAACATATTCCATTTGATCCTACTTGTGATGACACCATTTTCTCACATGATGGTCTAACTCAACTTGGTTTCTCTTTTGAGGACCTCTATCCTCCTACTCATGCTCCTCATCTATATTATGGCTTTATCACTATTATTGTTGCTTATGGCTTATGTGTCTTCCATCTTATAGTCTATCTATCACACATTCCTCACTCTTCTCCACTCACATTAGGGAAATCATGGCTTGATTACATTGGGGGCACTCTAGATCCTGACCATACAGACATATCTTTTCCCATGCCCTTTGGTCGTGTCTTTATTTGTAATAGTTCTTTTCTTGGCTATTCGCAAAATATCACTCATTGGTATGTGCATGGTTGTCCACTTCCTCCATTCATTGATGAGGAATATGCCATGGGTATGTACAATTTTCCCTCAATGGTTCATTACATGATCAACTAGACACTATTGCTTATCAGGTCTCTAATGCTTATCCATATGACTTTGACCTTAAAACTGACAATCTCTTAGATGATATTATATGATCACTTATTCATTCCACACTTAGGGGCATACATTCAAACATACCCCCATCCTAACATCATCATACATCAAAACATTGCATACTTCTAACATGTGCATATCGCATCCTTATCGCATTATGTGCTTATCACCTCATACTAACATAGTCATTTCCCGATGACACACTCTTGTGCTTCGGTTCACACTTGAAATTTAAGGGAATACTACAAATGAACCCTACACACTTCATAATAGATGTTACACATTGCGACTCTTCATACATCTCATGTCACATGTCTTACATCTTACATCATACACTCTACATTTAGTCTACATACTTTCAACATTTGTGCATTTACACATCTATACATCATACATCATATTAGTCTTCATCATATATATGTCACACTCCTATCATCTAAGAATCTTACATCACATACTCCTCATTCTACATAATACATAATGTTCTTACATTACATATTATACATCACATGTTACACATCACATGGTCATCTTTAATCATCAGACATCCTACATCTTCTTCTACACACTGCACTCACTACCCGATGACGCACTCTAGTCTCATTGTCCATACTGGATTGTTGAGGGTATACATCACAAATGGACCACATCATGCTCACACATTCATCATTTAATCTTCTCATGTGACATTTATAGGATTAGTGATACATGCCTTAGGCTATAGGGTCACTTCTTCTAGCATCATCTCGTGATAGGATATATCATCACTTTCACTTACATCGTTTAGTGGTATACACTTTAGACTAAATCACCACCTCCTTTCTCTTCATCTTTAGGTCACATATCATCAACACACATACACACTCATTACAAAGCATTAGACACAACACGCACTTTGGCCATTTCCTGATGACAAACTCTCGTTTGTGGTTCATTCTTGATTGTTGAGGGGGCATACTAAATGAACCTCACTACATACACTTCCATTCACTGGGGGCACACGGATCCTATCATTCATCTTGCATTCCATTCCATCCATCCACAACATGTTGCATATCTTGGTTCTTTTACTCTTGCTTGCATTTTCTTGTATATGGTTGTCTTATTACACATGCTAGATAGGCTTCTTGTATGTCATTATCTTTACCATACACACATGTGCATTCATGCCTTTCTCTAGTTGTGATCACAGATACAGGTATCTTACACGTAACATGGATACTCACCTTTACCACTCCTACAACGGTTGTTAGGGGCATCCACATTCATCTCTTACATGTGTTATTATTTCATTTTGTACTTAACACTTTACATTAATTTCTTATACATGCTTTTGACATATGAGTTATCTTTCTAACATGTTAATGGGTGCTTCATGTGTAACATTTGTTTTGCATGATTATTTACTTCCATGGCTATCTATTGTTTGTACTTGTTTTCTTTGATTGTTATTGTATGTGGGACTTTCCCTTTGTTTAGTGTGCACATTTGTTTGTTTGTATGTGACCATTATGGCCTTACGTGTCTTGTGACATCATGAGTAGTGTCCCATGTTTTCAAACCACTTTGGCGGTCTATATTGTTTTCTTCTTTGTTTACTTATTTTCTAGCTTCTACATTATTTGTGTAGCATATACTTGTCTTTTACATGCATGCTTGTTCATAATAACACTTGTTTTCTAGCCAATTATTTGTGGGCACCTTGGTTTCTACCAAGCGCATTCCCTTCCCTATAGGGCACAGTTTATGTGGTTGGTCCTCTTTTGGGGTCGTATTCTCCTATCAGTGATGTCACATGCACCCCCAAAGAGGGGGGCATCATTTGGGGTTTTACATACTACACAACGCTTTCTACCGGCACATTTAGTTTAGTTTTATCCTTGACATTGTGGGTTATACAACAAGTGGGTTGAGACCAGTCTACAAACCCCGTACACAAAAAATTTTATAGGACATGGTCATCCTTAGCATTCTAGGGAGCAGTTACAGGTTAAATGATAGTGGATTTCCTCTCTACACTACTTTCAGCCTTGCCAAGCATTGGATCGCCCAAAAACTAGGTAGTACAGAGATATCTTCACACATCTTCAAGGAAGTAGTTATAGGTTGGAGAATAATGCAACTTTCTCCCTACACTTCTTCGGCCAGGGTGGCGTGAGATCGCCCAAAAATGCATGATCCTAGATATCCTCTCTACACCCTTTTCTCTCATCACGGATCAGGTGCACATGTTCCTTTTACTTTTTCATACTTCCATTTCAGTCTTTTCATTATTATATACATGCGTTTTTACATACATATACATGTGTATTTGACTACTTGATCATCTTCTCCTTGCAGGTCCACCGTATGAGAAACAAGCAAATGGTCAACAAACAACAAACAACTATAACAAAGGCATCAACAACAATAACAACATTTTGTAGTAGGATACACCTCATACTAACATGTGGTACATCACACATATTGGCATCTACACACGTGTTTCTCGCCCTATGTTCACTCTCACCACATTTTTCATTTTTACATCTTTATTTTCCATGCTCCACTATTTTCTCATTCCACGCTTTGTCTAGTCCATTAAGCACGCTTTCTACATCACTCTACATGGATTATCAGTACACATCTCTATCTACTTTATGTTACCGAGATTTCCGCTCACCAACATAAAGTGGGGGCAAATTTAGTCACAAAATCACACACTTTAGACATTATTTAGTCCCAGTCTCATACTAGTATTCATATGGTTTTGAGTGAAGAAAGTACTAATTAACCCATGTCCTTTGGCCATTTTACTTTGCTTATTGTCGTCACTTATCGACCTCTCTAGCATCTACTCACCTAGATCGGTTATGCTATTTGGCATCATTTTATCTTTGACTGGGGTACCCGACCTCATCTTGGGAGCCTCAGTGCCCTAGTCCCATTTAGGGCACCCTGATCCTTCTTACACTTTCCCACCACTTTTTGGGAACTTTCTAGCCATTTGAACTTTTTATATTTTAGTGGTTGGCCTTTCGGGCTTAATTTCAAAATTAGAACAAGAGAACCATATAAATATAAAGTTATGAGACCATAATGAGGGACCAAGCGGGAAGCACTACTATCATAACCTAAGGTTGCATCCATCAAAGGCTCCATTTGCATTTATCTAGTTCTATCACAAGGCATAAGGCTGGTTCATCTGCCTCACACTGCATAGGAGGGAATTTTATTATATTCCATCCACCATTTTATTACATTTCTACACATAGTTATTGTTCGCTACTTTCACAAAGTGTGACTGACACAAGAGCACCTAGGGCATGATTGCACACACACACACACATAGAACTACATTGAGTCTAAGATGTAGTGCAGTGCTCAATTAGTAAGTCCATCATTGTGGTAGTTGAGAGACGTCAGACCCCTTCATATGCATCTTTCTTTTTAGGGGTTTGATACTTGTCTTAGGGTTTTGTAGGTCTCTACTTCATCACCGATTTCAACGACATACTGAGTAGTCCAACAAAGATAGTGCAATAGGAAGTGAAGGTAGGTGATCACTCAATGACACCTCGGAGGAAGGTTGTAGAGATTTTTCAAAGAATAAGGTGCCCATATCTCGGTCTAGGGCGCCCAAAGGCACCCATCCACTCAAATTACCTAAATTTGCACTTTTTTTGGACCTCGGCACAGTCATTTCCTTCTCCTATTTCTCCAGCCGTCTCGTGACACAGTTCAACAAGCTCGTCGAATCAGCTGAGTTATTTCTAACTCTCCTTGCACTCTAGGGTTTTACATTTCTACTTTCTTAGTTTCTTGGGTCACTTTCCTTATTTAATTTAGACATTTATTTCATTGTTGTACTTCTTAGATTAACTCTTAAAATTTACATTTTAGTTAATCGGTGTTTTTATGTAAAGTTGTGTTGTATTGTTAATTTTCTTAGTTAGTTTTTGACCAATTACAAGTTTATTATTTATCATCTTGGTTCATTTATAGCTAGGGTGTATACATTTTATGTGTACATTGGGTTTTTTTTACTTTTTGTTTGTTTGTTTGTTTGTTGTTGTTGTAGTTGTTGTTGTTTTTTTTTGTTGTGTGTGTGTGTGTGTGGGTTTGTTTACACACATAATGAGTTACCCATCATGGTTCTTAAATAACCATGATGTAAAATATATTGTGTAAAATAAAATTAGGTTGATCTAAATTATAACATCTGAATGGAAGCTCAAGCTACAAGCAAAGTTAGTCCCATCATGATCACAATCAAATCACAACAAAAATCATCATCATATGTCTATCCTACATCATTTACCATAATAAAATCAAATAACACCCATTCATGAACGAATTACAATGTGCAAATAAACAAATCAATCCGACTCATCATCTATATACATCAAAATCACAGTGTCCATATACAATGTCCAGATGTCTCAAAAATGTCATATACATATATACATCATCATACCATAATGGGCATCTATACAAATGTGTTTTCCTTTATCATGAGGCATATACAAGAAAATAATAGATGTCTATCATGGACGATTATCATTGGCTCCTACCCACCCCTGACCGCATGGTCCTCCCTCTCGCCCTTGGTGGCAAAGCTACATTAATCTCACAGATCTAGACCATATGTGTGATCTCACTAACCTCCCTAACCTAGAGCTTATCCAATGATCAGTAACTTAGAGCCCCCTAGCTCTCCAAAGATGGTGGCCTCATAAAAACCTCTCGTAGTATATGATGTCATGGGTTGCTTCTTGTAGCTCTTGTAACGCATCCCCCATCCCACTTGCTTTGACTTGTTGCATCCCTCTCCACCATAAACTGTTGAAACTATAACACCAACCCATATTTCTTTTTTTTCCTCTATTGTAGCTAGACCCTCATTGAGTCTAGATATGTCTCGTAAGTTCTATACCACAATCGAGACATGTCTCTTTGTTGCACCGCTATGTCCCTCTCTACTCGCACTTTGTGAACCTATGATCCTGATAGTCCCGACAACACTAATTATAGTGTCTAGTTCCAGAAATCCACCTCTCCCTATCCCCCCACCTATCATCCCCATCCACCTCTGTTTTATCCCCCATCCATCATCCACATCTCCATCTCCTTTCCCATCTCCCCTACTCCTCCCGGACTCAGTGACCTATGTGGTGTTGGAATCGGTGCTCTATGGGAAACCTACACTGTGCCTATGTTTGTACTTGTTCTGTATTAGTACATGTGCTTTTCCCTATCCATATCCATGTCCTCATTCATGGCCTTGTCGACCTCTCCCTCTCCCCCTATATACCATTGTGCTATATCATCATTGTTGTTCTATCCCTATCACCATCACTATTCATGGAATAATTAATTATACGGGTACTTATGGTGGTGTACCATGCGGTGTAGTCCAATGCTAATCCCAAGTCCATGATATCTACTTGTGCATCTTATGCCTATGGTAACACCCCCTGAAAAACTAGCTCTCGCCATACCAAGTCTAATCCAAGCCCTAAAAGTTATCATCTCTCATGCTACGTTGGCGTGTCACTGCTCATCCCCTGGAATCTCATGTCTCCTTCCTAGCTGTCTCATGACCTTGTTTGGTCTATACCGATCAATGATATAAGATCAGCTCCCAATAATGTAAAGCTCAATCTCCACCGTGTCCAACTCTGTTACATCTATCCCCCAAATATAGGCCCCGTATGCCCTCCATGTGATGTGTCTCATATGTATATCATCTATTGCTCACCTATAATAGGCTAGCTCTCATAGGTGTCCTCTTTGACCCCCTCCCACTACATACCATCCAAATAATGATGGATCCTTAGGTTTTTTGTACATCATTACTCCCACAGGTCACCCAACTACTATGTGGTCCTATTCCCAAATCTATATGTCGGACCCAAACTCCTATAGCTCATGTACACCAACATGTGTAGATCCCTATAAAAATGGGTTAATATACATGCTCCCCACGTGAAAATATCTACACTCATCAAGTCCACCACCACACTAATCAATCCCAATTGCAAATGTCTCCTAGCCTTATCAGGCAGTAAAATACCATTGATAAGAGCAATCATATAGATCGACACTTTATTTATCTCGTCATCCTCCATACACTCCACCATCTGTACAACCATCCCCTCTCTATGGATCTTCATCCCTCCAAACAATGTCTCTATATGTGCTTGAATATGTGCCTCAATATTATCCCAATGTATTAATCTACCCTACATCGACACTCTCAAAATGTGATAGAAATCCTCCAAGGTCACCGACATCTCCTAGTTAGTAGTCTAAAATTTTGTGACTCACTATGCCATCACTTCGCCAAATCCGTCAACAATGAATGGTATAGTCTAATATCTCGGCATTCGTGTTGCATATGCCATCCCCTGTCACCTCCAAAATTACCCATTATGTTTCTGCTCGACCATGTCATCCTCCTCTCAAATGATCTCAATCATGTGTCTCTCTCTCTCACGTCTAGTGCACCCAATCTCTCATGCACAAATTACAAAACACTCATTAGTTAGTTTTTAGACATTACAACACTCCTTAACTCACACTCTAAAAAATTCTACTTAATCCATCCTTTATCTAAACCATGCTAGCACACTCATCATCACACAAACACACTCATCATCATGCTAATGCAAGAAATACTAACACATTCATCCACACGTTGGTGCATTCAACATAATGCTAAAGCACACTCTTCACACTAGTGCACCCCTTACGACACACTAGCACATTCAAGAACATGCTAGCGCATGTGCCTACGCTAGTGCATTTGATAACATATGGTAGTGCAGAAAGTCCTTACACTAGTGTCAATTTCCTATTTTCTTCAAGCTAATTCATGTAATAAATACATCTACAACTTTAAGTTTTTGTGTTCTCACCATAATGCCACCATTAGGCCCCCACCCGTACTCCTAAACTCGGTCTGCGCGATGAATGCATGCAAGATATTGAGCCATCTCTCTTGCAATCTCGGAGAAAAAAACACCTCTATCGTAAGCAAACTCTAATAGCAAAACTGACCAATGATATTTCACTCACGCCCATCCCTCCTATTTAACCTTTCTTCTAACCCTAATTACCATCCCAAAACCCTCATTTTGGCGTTTGACCCTTTATTTTTCCCATCACTCACGTGGCCATCTCTTATTCCTCTTATCAAGCGGATGTCCACTGCTTTGTCGCGTTACCCATCCACTCAAGGGGGAACTCCCTTGACACAATCTAGATCTGATGGGACATCCAAATGCTTCACTAGGGAAATTCATGCAGTTCAGAAAACTTCTTTATCATCCATTCACTGATCTACACACGTCTACTATCTTTAAAATACTATTACTTCATAATAACACTTTAAAGAGGGGCAAATGTAGACACCCCAAAAATACCCATTACACATTATAATGTCCAACAATAATATTTGGTTCATTATTCACCCATATCCCACTTCTATAATTAATTTAATTAATTCTATTACACTCACTATACACTATACACCCCTTTGGCTAATTTAATTAGCTATTTAAATAAATAAAAATAAATTATCTACTCACCTTCCACTCATCTCCACTTCACTAGCCAACTCACTCAAGTTGACTAGTCACCCCACTCAAGTTATAGAATCCTACAAACATGGAAGCAAATATGCATGTACAATTTGGAATAATTCAAGAGCCAACTAATTTGAAATAAATCCTCTTTATTTCTCATTCAAAGAGCCAACTGTACAAAATAAATCAACCATGCTAAATAAATAAAATGAAATCAATATCCTACAACTCAGTCAATTCCACCTTCCTCAATCCATGGCTTCTTTTGCATCTAAATAAGAATCTCCATTCTTCTCAAATCATCATTGGAAGCTTGAGGAATTTGCAGTGTTACTCTATCAAATTACCATTGGAAATCACTCTTACACACCATTATGTTGTCCAATTGATCACCAAATCATACAACCACTCATCATTACTCGTAGCTTGACTTTGCTTCCATTCAGAATATCTTAGAGCAACCACAAATAAAAAGGAATCAATCTCTCATCCAAATCCAACAAGACTGTCACTCGACCCCACTCTTCATCTGGTCCAATATGAGGTTTTAATGAATTGTTTGAGAAAGGTTTGCACTTTGTTTGTTGTTTGTTTCTTTCTCTTGTTTACATTTTCTCTTGTATACGTAACCCAATCACCTTATCTCTCTAGATATTTTGAAACTTGCTTACCTTTATACTCTACTTTGTCTTCAATTTTGAAAATATTATCTAATCAAAGAAACATAAAACATGTGTTCTTCATGACACAAATTTTTATTTATCTTTTCATTTCTTTGATTCAAAAACATAGGGAAGGGTCATGATGTGAGGTCCGGTCTTTGATGACTCGTATGATCTTACCCCTTCACATTCTCTCGACACATATTTTAGTTTCAAAATCTTATTTAGGTCATTTTATCTTCTTAGGTTCAGATTTATTAGAATATTTCACCTATTAAAGGCTATATAAGCATTTCATTATCACTTTATAACTCAATTGACACTCTTACAAGTTCATATTGCAAATAACATTCCAAAAGCATTCAAAATGTTCCTAAATGTACTCAAATAAGCTACACATCATTTAATAAAGTCCCTAATATAGGTATAAAGCACTCACCTAAGTAAGTCAAAGAGTCTAGCTTCCTCCATTTCCAAGCATACAAAGGTCATAGAGCCATATCTTAACAAGAGCAAGATCATTCCAAACATTTTTGAAGGGTTTGAAGTAAAAATGTTTAGGTCACATGGTTTAGGCACACCACATTTTACTACTACCATGTTGGGTACATTCTATACTATCAATTAGCTTGCTTTGTCTCGGTGTTAATAGACACGAGGGAACACATAAGGGGTTATGCTAGATCAAAATCACACTTATACAAGCACCTAAGTGAACTACATGAGGCTTGATCCCGCATGAGGGAATTTAGTGCAAAAATTGGATTGGTTTGACTGAGTCAACCACTAAGGGTAGTCCAACCTCAACCACATACACAAGTTTTCTCCTTTTGGTTTCCTAATACTTTGGTGAAGGGTTTTGCAAGTTTTTAGGGTTTCCAATTAGTTGCAAGCGATTACAGGTCATCTTAAAGTTTGAGAAATAAAGACATACAATGAAGATCATTTCTATACAAGTGAAGCACACAAGAATTCCATTTACAAATGAGCTTCTCTCTCCTCTTGTGCATTTTATAAAGTAATTATTGTTTATCGGTTGTTACATGTATGAATGCACTATTTTGACTATGAATGATTAATGTTGGAAGCTAATTAGATAAGAATAGCTTACCCCTTATAAACCATTACATCCCTTTTTTTTTTTTTGCATGTCCATAACACCAATAGAATTTAATGAAGAAGATAATGTACATCAAACACAAGTGGTTAGAAGACTCGCGCACATGCAGCAGAAATGCGGGCTATGTGCACTGTTTTTGGGCTCGAGGGCATGCCGTACGCGCCTCCCAAGCAGTCCTCCATGCTGCCGAGGGCAGAGGTGAGTGCCCTGTACGTCCATGTCAAATCAGTCATCTGTCCCGCCTTCCATCTTTTACTGTATGCGTTGGAATTACCAAAAACCCCGCCAAAACACTCTCCCGCCTTCCTACATTAATAAAATATTGTCAAAAATTTAACAACAAAAATAGTCATTAATAACATCAAAAATAGTCGGGCAAATGCCGCAGAATACGTAATAAAGACAAATACGAATAAAGAGAAGAAGAGCAGGTTTTTGTGTAAATTGTGAATGTTTTTAAATAATTGTTAACCCAATTTACACTTCATTGTGTCTATTTTTTCCTTTACAATGTATTTTAATTTTTTATAAAACTATTTTGGAGTTCATGTCATGATTTTTTTGCACTATTTTGTTTTAAACAAAAGATTGTGACATTGTTGCAGGGTAATTATATTGGTGGTAATGGACAAGGAGTTTTTTCATAGAAGACATTCAAGTTCATATCCATCTCTTCAATCTCAAAGTGTGAAAGCCATTCCAAAAAATAGAGAAAATTATGAATGTTTCTCAACACAAGTGGGTGAGCAAGATGACTGCTATTTTCTTCATTCTGAACAAAATTTAAGAGAAAAATTGCAGTTTGATAAAAATGTTTCTGCATCAAAAAAATAAATAAATGATGCACATACTAACATTTATGATGTGGAGGATAGCTACACTCCATCCAGTCATGGAATTGACCTCAACCTTGGATTTAATACTTTCATTGAAGAAGATTTGGAAATTGAAGAAATTGTCCCTGAAACTCAAGTATTTGGAACTGATTTTAAAGGAAACAAGGAGTGCAAGGAGGTGCTTTGGCCACAAACTGCTGTGCAAGCTTTAATTTTAAAATTTGAAGAAGTTTATGATGATTTAAATCAAGGAAGTCTTGGTAAGAAACATTGGGACAAAGTTGCAGATGCGGTAAACATACAGTGTGGAACATCTATTACGGGTATTCAATGTAAGTATAAATGGAATAGATTGAAAAAGACATTCAAAAAAGAAAAGCAGTTGGAAAATACTACTGGAGGAAAACCATCTTCATGGAGTTTTTATGAAGATATGAATCGTATTATAGGGAACACTCCTAAAATAATTGGTCTAATGAATGGCTATAACGGAGATGAGTGGGTCAACACCAATACTACACCAAAAAATGACATGAAAGAGAAATCTCATGAGGAAGATTCACCTATGAATTATGAGAGTGTTACAGGAAATAAAGTAAATGAAGAAATCCATTTGACCAAGAAAGGAATTGAAGGACAACGCATAAAGAGAAAGAGAGTTGCACATGAAGATTTTGGAGAAAGGATGGAAAAAAGTTTGATGTATTTCACTGAAACAATGAAAGAAATCGAGCATGCAAAAATGGAGCAAGAAAACAAACGGATGGAGAAACTGTTAGATGTGCAACTTCAAATTGCCAAGCTTTTTTCTCAGGTAAATAATCATAATTTTTTTTATGAAAGAAAATATTTGTAGATGAAACATTAACACAATTTTATTTATCATACGATGAAAATTACATTAGTTTACCAAACTTGCATTATATTGTCTTTGCCATTCACGAAACATAATATCTCTTTGTGCCTTTCCTAGATCTTTTTCCATAGCTTGATTGCGAATCTCATTGTTAGAATTGAGATGTGGATCTCCTTCAATCTCTGGCTCATCTTCATTATACATTTGCAAGAAATTATGTAGTATGCAACATGTGGTAATAATCTTGGGTACTTTTTCAAGCTCTACATGTACATCTCGAAGAAGTCTCCATCTACATTTAAGTAAGGCAAATGCATTCTCAATTTTTACACGGCCTCTAGATAAGTATTTGTCGAATAAACTATGCAATCTAGAAGTGTTACTTTTATATGGCTTCAACAAGTAAGGGGATATTGGGTAGGCAGAATCCCCAATTATTTGTGGATAGATAATGTTTCCATCAATCTCAAATGTTGGAGATGCTAATACCTCTCTCTTTTGCATTTTTCTTTTAATTGCAGAGCAACTCCAGTGATCAGCATCATGAGCACCGCCGGGAGCATTGACACAAACATTCCAAAATATTTTTTGCGTATCGCATACTCCTTGTAACAAAATACTATAGAAATGATGTCTGTTTACATAGTTTGTAGGAGTATACTGTTGCTTTGGACAATATGATAACTTGATATGAGTACCATCAACTGCACCACAAATGTTGGGAAGTAGAGTTAAAGTATGAAAATCACTTAATATCTTTTGCAATCTTCTCCCTGTTGGTATACTTATGTACTGATTTTGTAGCTTTTGGATAACAATATTAACAATGACCATGATATACTTTCTTATTGTTGATTCTCCCACGCAATACAACTCTGCTATTGTAAATGTTGGGGTTCCATGAGCAAGAAAATGCAAAACTAAACAAAGTACTTTTTTGGGTGGTATGGGTTCTCTAACAAAGTGAATTGTGTTTGTGCTTGGCATATGTGGTTGTATTTTTGACAAAAGCAAATTGAAAAGAGAAAAAGACATTCTATAATGGCGGCGGTATAAAACATCACGATATTTGGGTTGTTCCTCCCAAACTTCTTGCGTTGAATTAAATTCCAGAATGTAGTTTGCCTTGGAAACTTCCACCATTCTCTGTATGATTGCATAGATAATGATTCTCGATCTCCATATATCAGCATCATTTGCATGAAAAAGTTGAAAAACATGGTTGATAAATTTGATTTGCTTGAAGAAGAAGTGCAAGTAATATATTCTCTTAGAATATCCCTCCAAATCAAAATGAATTTATGGTCCATATTTGATCAAACTGCAATGAAAATACAATGTTATTAGTCATTAGCCATTCCATTCAAGCCATAAAAGTATTTAAACATTGTGCATTTACATATTGTAATAAAAATATTGTTTGCATTATATCATTTGTTTCATTTTGTTTACCATACTTTTGGCTTTGATGAGAATTCTTTAAGTACATTAAACATATAATAGCATTTTATTTTCCAGTTTAGAATTTATCCTATGTACTCATTTTGATTCCTATATAATAAGAGGCATATTTCTGCACTTTTTGGTTTCATACTTTAATAAAATGTGTGAAATTATTTTACCTGCTGCACTTGAAATCAGTCCTCCCAGCTGCTAATTCTAAACCCTGTTAGATCTATAGATCATATAAATGAATATATAAACATTTAAAATGTCCTTGAATGTTAGCGCCTTCCTTTAAAATTTGAATAAACAGTCTTCATTTAATGAGTTTGGTGGGTGATTGGGCACGGCAACCCCCAACTTAGTCTCCATGTGCGCAGGTGAGGGGAAAATGCGCAGTGAGGGCAATCTGTTGACTTTTGCGGGCACTGCATTCAAGTGCATGTGCGGAGTCTAAGAGTGTCTCATTTTCATACTCATCTTTTTGAAAAACCTAATCATCATGAACTTCTCGATCGTACTCTCCTAAATGTCAAACTTTTCTATATACCACAAAATCGACAATATCTCCATCATTTTTTAAGTACTATCACAATGAAATTTCAAATCCAGAAAACTTCCACTATACTCCACCTCTCTCCCATAAACTTGATTCAAAGTAAGGGAGACCCACAAATAACTAAACATGATTTGGAATTTCTTCCACACTTAACAATCCTGATAAAAGTCTACGGCATGACACGTTATGACATTCACCAAAAGCTGGCAAGAGTTGAAATCTTAAACACCGTGGAGATTTTATTTTACATAGTTCCTGCCAAGGGAATTATGCAAAAAAATTAATGGCAAATTATTTCAATCATAAATGTGGATGTCCTTTTTCAACATTGGAAACTGCGCGGAAGTTAGGGGCTTGTTGACCAAATGGTTTTGATTTTTATTTTCTCCACACGCTGAATCCAATGAAGGAGGCTTTTACAACTGTCAACTTGCCGTTCGTATACAGACAATTTTTCCTTGTTCAACAGCATTGTTTTGGACATTTGCATCACTTTGTTATTTTGGTGCACTTCTCCAGACTAATTTTGGTGCTTTTACGGTCGAGACAGTAAGAATTTGATTGTGGGTGTTTAAAGAAAGAACTAATTTAATCGATTCTTGAATACCCATATGTTCGTTCATTTGGAGCATCTGGTAAGTTTATGTGATCAATCAGTTGGGTTCTCTGTTTTTTTGCAATTGGGTCATGTATTTTCGATCTTATCAGTATCCTGACAGAAATCTTGAATTGGGTTTAATTTATTCATTACAGGCCATCTGATTTGCAATTCAAAGGGCTTATTGAAAACATAACTGCCAGAAATTTTTACATTACAAGCTTCTCTTCACCAACATGGCGTGCTGCATGTTTAAGCGAAAGATCGACTGCTTCCACAAGGTTAGTGTTAAGGGTTTTCTCCGATCTTATTTTGGATCAGTTTTTAAACTACCGAGAGACCTTGCAGTAGGAGAATATTCTGTAATTTAGTTTATGGTTTGCTGCAGTAAGTTTAATTGATAATTCTCAATTCTAGGCTTAGGTTCTGATGGGTTAGGGTTGATCTTTTTTTCCAAAAATTATATACAGGTCAGTATCAGTATGTTTGTTTATAGAAATCCGGCTGCAATTCAACTTTGATTTGGTAGGGTTTCAAGTTTGAGTCCACACCATGAAGTTGGGTTTTGGTCATGGATTATATAGCTTTTGTTGTGGCTTTTAATTATGATGATGATTACCATCCACAGAGGGCATCTACATCCCAGCTAGCAGTTCTCCTGAGCATAATTGCCCCCTTGTTGGGACGAGGAGACTTTTTCACTTTACCTTAGTGTTATTCAAATTTTGTTTCAGATGGGTTTCGGCCTTATCATTAAGCTATGAAATAAACTGGGCATTGCCATTCAATCTCCACAGGGTTACTTGATTTTCTTAATCATAATATTTCTTGTAAAGGAGAGGCTGCAAAATAGGTTCCCAGGGTTCTTTGGTCTTCTTTTTCTAATAGAGTTTTTAAGTTGAGGTATGTGATGAGATGCCTCAAGTTTCTACTGCTAGGGTAAGCCATTTGGGAATAATTATTAGTCTTTAATTAAGTTTCATATCACTGTTTAATGTTGAGGTAAGATTGAAAGCATTTTATTTTACATTTTCCTCTTTTTTAGATTCTAAAATTTTAATATTATTTTTGTGTAGATGATGTCGGGTGTGAATTCTGCATTTAGCACTGGAAAAGGAAAGAGCCAGCAGAGTCTGAACAAAATTGTTCATGGATTCCATCTAGTGAAAGGCAAGTCGACCCATCCCATGGAGGACTATCATGTTGCAGAGTTCAAAAAAATCAGAGGCCATGAGTTGGGGTTGTATGCCATCTTTGATGGTCACTTGGGTGACAACGTAGCCTCGTACCTGCAGAAGAACTTGTTTCAGAGTATCTTGAGTGAGGTGCGTGACAGTGTTTTAGCTTTTCTTTGATATAAACACTGGGTCAAGCCCATTAGAACTTTCTGTAGATTGTGTAATGCAATGTAGTTTGTAAGAAGTATTTTAGCAAGTTTTTCTAGTCCCTTTGAATGTATATGAATATCTAATATTCGCGAATCTCACTGTTCATGGAAGCTGACAAGTTACTTAATTCGATTGAATGTATCACATGGATCCCATCTTAGCATGTGGAGTTACTCTCTGATTTCCGAAGTTATTTCCACAAGTTCTAAATACATTGGTGTGTTATTTTTTATTCCAGGATGAATTTTGGTCTGAACCTTGTAGAGCCATTGTTAAAGCCTATGACAAGACAGACAAGGCCATTCTTGGAAACACACCAGAGCTGGGTCCTGGCGGTTCAACTGCTGTTACAGCTATCCTGATTGATGGTAAAAAGCTCCTGGTAGCAAATGTTGGTGACTCGCGAGCAGTTTTGTGCCGGAATGGAAGAGCCATCCAACTCTCAGTTGATCATGAGCCAGGCGCCAGCACTGAGCGTGGAAGCATCGAAACTAGGGGTGGCTTCGTCTCAAACATGCCAGGTTGTTACTTGTTAGTGTTTGATTTGGGAAAGAATATGAGCGCATTTACTTATGGATTGAAATAGACATTAAATTTTTTCATGAAATAGTCTATACCGGTTCCAACACCATTTGTTGTAATTGTTAATGCGAAGCCCTCTTAGCAGTCCCAATCTGAATAATAAGAAATGAGTTCACCTGCACACCTGACATACTTGAGGCAATTGCTTGATATATCCCAGAAAAATGGGAACCCAGGAAAACATGTCCATCATTCTGTGGTCTAGTGGTTAAGATGAGGGGTTTCTATGAAAACTTCTTAAGTTAAAACCCTTGTGGGATTGAAGCCTCATGCATGTTTTTGGGAGCTTGACTCATAGAATTTAGACCCCCTCTTCCATCAAATGGCAATCAATTAGTGTGCTTAGTGTATCTGTGTTGTAATTATCTTATCTTTTCGGGAATATTATTTCTATAAATGTTCATTAAGCATTGATTCTTGTCTATTTTTACTGAAGTCTACATTTACAAAATACCTTGCAGGAGATGTACCTAGGGTAGATGGACAGCTAGCCGTTTCTCGAGCATTTGGAGACAAGAACTTGAAATTGCATCTTCATTCAGATCCTGATGTTAGAGAAGTTGATATTGATTCTGGAACTGAATTCTTAATTTTGGCCAGTGATGGTTTATGGAAGGTTGATCTTCGTGCTCTGAAGCTATTAACCTCATTAGCTAGAGGATCTTTTGGATATTTCTTTTTAGTTTTAATACTTAAGTAAGGGGGTTTTAAATGCATTTTATTTGGATGACTCACTTTCTTTGGTAACCAGGTAATGGAAAACCAGGAAGTTGTTGATTTTGTTAGAAAAACCAAGGATCCACAAGTTGCAGCAAAGCAGTTGGCAGCTGAAGCACTGAACAGGGAAAGCAAAGATGATATTTCTTGCATTGTAGTTTCTTTCAGATGATGCTTCTTTTAGCTAGGAAAAGGGGCACAAGCATTCCCATGGTTCTGCTTCTGATCGAGGCAGTGATTCTGATTCATTTGATTGTGAATGTATGGTTGTGCAAAACTGTGCCACGAGGATTGAATATTGCCAGATGCCTTACTTCTTTAAAGCCTATTGAGGACGTGAACAATCTTGGTGAATTGCCAAAGGAAATGGCTGGTTAGTCTTGAAGATTAGCAGATTTTTTTTGCTTGAATATTGTACAGATTTGAACCTCTTGCAATGGTATCTCCAGAGTGCTCTCTAATTCATGTTTATATCTAGGCACTGAACTTGGAGGCAATACAGCTATAGCCTGTATGGGAGGGAAAAATATACCTGGTGGGATGTTCTCTCTCAAGGAACTTGATCAATATCCTTATTATTCATTCTGAACCTCTGTTACTGATATGCAAACAAACCTGGTCATGATCCAAGACATTGTTTCCCTTATTAGAGTTTATCACAGGAAGGGAATTTTAGATTGACTAAACTTATCCTATTTTCTCATGTGGGATTCATAATGTTTATCAAGTGGTACTAATTGCAGATTCGGTGGTTATTACCCAAAGTTATTGGAAGTCTATTTTGCTACTGCAAAATGAGATGCTGTGAAATATTTCTGAGGAGAAATTTTATGTTGGTTTTCTATTGATACTGTTATTAAATTTGAGAATTAGAGTTTCGCTAGAAACTATCCACTATTAATGTGGATTGACAGATTGCAGATTTTTTTTGGATGGTGCAGGAAAAGGCAATTGCTGTAATGATTTCATATTTGGATTTTGTTCAGGATGCAATTGTTCATGGTGGGGGTGAAACAATGTCATTAGTTAATTTTATTGACCTTTACCGTACAGTGTACAAATGTGGTTTTCTAAATTATAATTCCAAATGTATATACTTAGTAAGCACTGGGGAGTTTTGTGTTTGGTTGGAAGTTATATTTTAGACAAGTTCATGACAGATTAACTGCTATTAATATGGGCCTTTGCATTTACACATAGCTTGAAAAATCTATGCACAGCAGACACCGAGACTAGGTAGCCAAGCCATCATTTGTAATTATCTTTCTTGGGGCATTACAAATTCCATGGATAATATAATACGATCATTTCCCTTAAAAGTCAATACTTTCTAGTTCTTTTTCTTACTGTTGATTAATTCTTTGATGCGTCGGTCATGCTTAAGAAATAGTGGTCCCAACGTATCAATTTTCAGTTACAATGTTCTCTTCATATTGGGCATTATGATCTCTATCCTTAACATAATAAGGGGTTTCTGTTTCATCAAAATTTCCCTCTGAATTGCTTTTGCCTTACCCATTGACCGTGTCACTCATTTCTTATGGTAAATGTTTAATTTTAAGCCCAACAGCAAAATATTAAAACACTCAACATAGCCTCTATCCTTGAACATAATAGTTGATATGTTGATTGGTTGTTGGAGAGTATATTTGATTGCTTGACCTTTCCCTCTTCCTTGTGGCATCATAAGTCAAAAGGAATTTTCATTCAATTAATTTTAAATACATGTCGTACTATCCAAGTTAGATATGTCTCTTCAACACATTTTGAGATAGATTCTATTTGTTACGATTCTAGTTTAACCATACATGTGTGATGAATTTCTACCACCTTATCTTACGCCAATAATGCTCTCCCGCGCAACCTATCACACTAAAGTAGAAAACCTTAGTGTGCTCGCCCTAGGCGTAAGAAGTTCCAAGTTCCCATCATGTCTAACATTTTGATGATGAAGTTTTTAACAAAGCAATTCATTAGAAACAATCACATTTATAGTAAAAGGAAGACAAAAGATACACAAAAGTTTATGCACATAATGAATCCATAATATACTACTTATATTAATCAATAAAACATAAATCTCATATGGTAATCATCTTTCTTCTCTCAACACATTGTCTCTTTTCTCAACATTGTCAACATAACGGGGTAGTCCTGTCTCTCATCAAAGTTTCATCCAGTCTCTCTTTATAGTGAACCCTAGGGGTATTTATACTCGTGAGGACTTGTCCTTCACTAATTGAACAAGACTATAATTAGCCTTGGGTTCCAAAAATAATACCCAACTATTACATAGGAGTATTGTTTTATGCCATGTCTCTCTCTCCTAGCTCCTTGTCCTGCATGGAACTTTTGCCACTCCTAGATGTTCGTTTTTTTGCCTTGCATGCTTTTTGGGTCTATCTTTATGATCACGATAATTTAATCCAATTGTGCATTGTTTGCTTTTCTCTTTCATGCAAGTGTCAACATCAAAGTTTTTTCTATCTTTAGCTTTCCTATTCTTGTCGCATTGATTTTCTTGCTCATGTAGCTTTTTTGTCTTTACTTTGTTTTTTCCACTAAAGTTGTGTCTAAATATAACTTCTTGTGTTATTCTTATGCGTGGGTTTTATCCTAGATTTTGTGCACCACTCTTCATTCTTCTTAGAAATTCTAGCGCACTCCAAAGAATATATAGAATAAAGACTTAGTTCTCAATGTAGAACTTAACCAATAAATGAATAGAAAGATTTTGGGGCCCAACATCACCCCACACTAGCTTTGTTGTATGCCCTCGGGTAACACTTTCGACCTCTTCAAACAATTTCGGGACCTCTTGTAATAAATCTTAATGTGCTTACCAATTTTCTAAGGCCTTCGAAGGGGGCGGGGGCTTAATCGGTCAATCGCACGACGAGTTCAATGAAAGCTTTGACACCTTTCTTGGTGTCCAGTTCCTCAACTTGAAATTCTTTCAACTTCCGCCAACCTTGATGGTTGCATTTTCTAGCTTGATTTCTTCCTTGGAGGTTAGTTTCCTTAGCTCACCCAATCGTTGCTTTATTTTCTCCTTTATGTTGGCCTCTTCCTCCAATTTCTCGAATTCTTCAAGGAGTTGATTGTGGCTAGTGTTGTTAACGTCATCACTTTCCATTTGTTTTTCCAAGGCAACTTGTTTTTGGGTATTTGAGAGCATGCGTGCATCTATAATTTTTTATTATTTGAAGAAGCCCTTTACTAATTTGTCTCAAGTACATGGCCTTTTCTCCAAGCTTCTTCACTAGCCCTGCGCAAGTCCATAATTTCTTGGCGCATATAACCCTTACATTATCTTTCTCAATTTTACCTGTTGCGCTCCACTCTTATTTGTTTCCATTTTCTTGAGTAGGAAGCTTACCAATCACTCTAACTCATCCATATGTGTTCCTTGTTCCATTGGGTTTTCTTTTACAAGTTTGGGTTCATTGAGGAGTGTCCTCTTACCCAAATCCTTTGCCTTGTTAGTTGCATGCGTGTATTTTTATTGTAGGGTTATATGCTCCTTGGGCAATTCACCTAGCGTTTTCTTTGTTTCTTAGAGCTCCTTCGTCGGTTTGGCCACTCTTCTCCTTTGCAAGTGGCTATCTGCGTTGTTTGTGAAATTTTGTTGGACCATCTCACCAACCATTTTTAACAACACTTTCCCTACTTGGGTCTCGGACATTTGGAAAGTGTCTGCAAGGGTCAATTTTTATTCATCTGCATCTCTGGCGGGAATCTTGTGTAGGCTAGAGAATGGGAACTCAAAAATGGGCTCCTTCAGACAAGCATCTAGAACAAAAGATATCATCTTCTTTGCTCTTATTGTCCCTAATGTATCCTTGAGACTTTCTATGAGAACAAGTCCTTATACACCTTTCCTTTACGGAACTTGGAGCGAAGAGATTTAAGAGGTTTACTCTCTTTAGTTTTTAGCTCTTCCACCTCCTCTTCGTCGTCCTACTTTGTTGCCACTTTTCATCCTCTTCATTCTTAACACTGTTTCCTCTTCATTGTTGCACATTTCTTCCTCATCTTCACGCTCTTTTTCTTCATCATATTTCTGCTCCTCACACTCTCCTTCTTCATCCTCAACATTGATGACTTCGAGGTTTGTGTTTGAAGGTAGAGTGGTCCCTACACCAGAGTCTATAGGATTTTCTCCCTTCTCTTATTCATCCTTCGCACGCGTGGGGATTTTTGTAGGAGTGGGTGCTTTTGAATGAGTTGTTTGTGTGGGCGCGTCTAAACTTGTTTTCTTTCCTTCCTCGGATGCAAGTGCTTTTTCTCCACTGATCATTGTATAAGTGTCCATGTGGGTTAGCACACTCGTTTCTTCCCTGTCCTATTCCTTTCCCTTCACTCTTAATAGTGTCTCAAATGCTTATATTATCCTTTGATGCAATATCAACTTAACTAACCTTGGTAGAATTCGTCCATCCTTCTCCTTCCTAGATTCCAACCCATCATTTCCCCCTTTGTTTAATTCACTTTCCTCAATTGGTTGGGTGGTTCTTGTGTTTGTGATTGGCATGGAAGTTCTAGCGACATCTAGCCTTTGCTTCGACCGCCTCTCTAGGGGCTCAAGATCTTCTTCTTATTCTTCGTGGCGCTCTTGTATAGTTAGAGGGACATTTACCTACCCTGCCTCTTCGTTCCCTTGGTCTTGGTCCTCGAGGGTTGACACGTCTTCATCCGGATCTTCCTCCATTTGGTTTTGGGCTTTAACTAGTGGAACAACTACACCGCTTGGTTTCGTACTACTATTGTTTCCACTTGGCTTAGGGCACAAATGTTAGACTTGTGCTTCTCCACATATGTGTCCTTCCCCTCATATTTGTATGTCGTTTGGAGGGTATGTATATATACATCAATCTTCGCGCGTTGATCCTCAACTTATTTGCATCCTTGATCTAGTTAACAGATCACATGAAATATTTTGTGGTGAAGGCAAAGAGCAATTGGCCTAACAAGACATTTGTCCGTTGTTCATCTTGAAACGCCCTTAGGAGTAGTGTTGCATTACAACAAATTCTTCCTCTCCTTCCACTTCCTTGTGTAGCTGGTGAGCTATTCTCTAATATCCCTCAAAGACATCTTGTAGATGCCTTAGCACGTTATTGAGTCTAGCCTTGTATGCATTATTGAGGATGGTTGGAGATAGGAATTCCTTGTATTGTTCTGTAGGCAACTTCTTCTCCAAGGGATATACCCAATTTGTCTTTCCAATGCCCTCGGAACACCTATTTCATTGAAGAATATAAACTTGGCTCTAGCCTTGCGATACACATTTTTTTGCATCTCGTGCAATCCTTGAGCAATATCTTTGGGACAAGTTGTATCACATGCCATGCACCATTTTGTACATGATGTACTTATTTTTTTGTTTATTTTTGTCCACCTTTTTGTGCCAACTAATGTTGAAGTCAAGAGGTGCACCGCACCTTTATAATCGGGTCCTTTATGTGTTCAATGGGAAATGTGCTCCCACCCTTCTTGTCGTCAAGAGTTCCCAGTCTCCTTGATCTCTTTTTCATTGCACAAGTCCCGTGCAAGTCATCTCCAGTGTTGATCAACCCACTTGCCTTGTTGATGCGTTAGTCTACGAAGCGAAGTAGCCTTCACGAATGTGCGAGATCAAAGATTAGAATAGCTCCACAAACTTATTAAAATATGACAACTCGAGAGAGCTAGAGGACCCCAAATTTTTCCAAAGCATTTGCTTTCTACGCTGTCATCATAAATGATGCCTCCTTCGATGGTATTCTTATGCTCTCTCATGCAAAAAAGTATTTTGCCAAGTAAATGCCAACCACGGCGTGTGAGAGTTGAATTCAAATATTTTATAGGTGGTGACTTTGGTCTTCCACATTTATGCTTCGAACATCTTTTGGGTATTGCATCTCCAAGCCGAGAGGTGGTGGTGATGCGGGACTCAGTACACCTTCTTTACTTCCCCACTAAAAATCATAGTTTTATTGTCCTTTTTATTCTTCGGCAAGAAAGAATCAACTTTGGCCATGTATTCGGGTTTATGTCTCTCTAGCTCCTCTACTATGTATCTTTCTTCCTCTTCCTTTGAGAGATCTCTTATCAAAAGTGTTATCTTAGTCTTTTCCCAACATTGACTCTGCAAAACTCTGGAACTAGTCTCACTCGAACTAGATTCTTGCGTGGCCCTTTCTTAGCGTGCCTCCTTCGGTCTATTCTTCTTACTCTGTCTAGTTTGGAACCTTTTCTAATTTACTGGGGTGGTTCGGATGCCCACAATTATTCCTTTTATCAAAGGATCTCAACCTCCACATTAATGGTGGTTGAGATAAATTTGCACATGACCTAAACAATTGATTTCCTCTACTAAAACCTATCAATTCTCCACTATTGGTTATACGCCACTTTTTCGTCACTATCTCTCGACTTGGTACATGTAAAAGCTTGAATGTTCTTTCGTCATTGTTATCCGACTTGGTACATGTAAAAGCTTGTTCTGTTCTCTCTAATGGAGGAAATGTTTTGGGTATTTATGTGCTCGGAAAAATATTTTTAGCTTGCCTTCATTATTTTTCACTTTGAGCTCTTATTCATTCAAATGCTTGGTAACTTAAAAGCGACTTCTTACCCTCCTTTTATACCTCTCCAACTAGGTAATAAAAGATGAATTCGCTCGTTTGTGTAAAATTTCACTTCTTTACCAACCACATTCAATAACAAGTGGTTGACAATTGTTACACACTTCTTGTTTTCGTGTTTTTTCTTTTATTTCACACTTGCCATAAATGAATCCTCCACTTGCATGTCCTGGGTTGCGAATTTTATGGATATGTGTTACTTTTTCCCATGCCTCTAGCTAAGATAGGTAGCTTATGTTCCTGCTCCGCATTGCATTTCCCTATGCATTCCCTTATGTTCGCACGCTTCCTATCCCCATAGCCTTCATGTAAACACCTTACCTTATCCACTTCCAACCTTTCGTGCATTTTACTATCTTTTCCCTTACTCAAGTTTGTCTAATAGACCATATTCTACCTTGCTTCAATAATTCTTTTATGTTGATCATACCACCTTTCCTTCTAAAAGATAAAATATTTTTAAAGTCCCCTCAGGGACCTTATTTTCTCGGACATTGTTTTTGAAACTTTTTTGTATACCCCACACTAGTTTGATACTCCATTTTTCCCAAGCGCACGGTCATATGCAAAATCCATTAATCTTTCTTATACCGGTGTGTGTAAAATTTGAAGTCTTATCCCTTTCTTATTATTTTTTAGCTATATTCCTCCCACCGAAATTTCATGCATGAGACCTCCATGCGGTTAATATATCAATTACTTTAGAGGAATTTTCAGGAGCGAATCAAATCATTGTGATCTACTGTGTGCAATGAAAAGTTTGTTAAAGCTATGAAGATGGGGTAAGAATCTCTAAAGAAACCCCAAAAGCTTTGGAACAAACAACTCAAATCACCATTAGATTAGAGATAAGAAAGAGCTACCTATTTGCATGCATATATAAAGCTTGAAACAAATAATCAACCTCTAAACATGACTATATTAGTTCTCTACTCCATGAAAGCTATCTATAAGTGAACCTATTAAAGCTCTAGCAATCAATTTTGTGTTTATTGATGTTTCAAAAGCTTAAGAATGGAAGCTCACCATTAATGGCTTCTCCCATTTACCTAAAGCTTTGAAAGGATTAACAAATAACAAGTAAATAACTCAAATAAAATATGAAATGACTCTAAAAGACTTAAGCATGACCTAAATCAGAAATGAGAAGAGAGAGAGAGTTCTTAGGAAAAGGTGGGAGGGGTATCCCTCTATTTATAGTTTTTGGATTTGAGAAAATGATGTTTTGGATGCATGTGGGACTAAAAAGGAGTCAAAAAGTTGATTTTTAGAAAAACCTATTTGGAGGTGTGAACTGGATTTGGAAAGCTAAGTGGCTATTTGGAAAGGTAAGATATTTGTTTAGAAAGTAAAATTCTCTTTAGAAAGTCAATAAGAGGGTTAATTAACCTAAACAAGGTTAATTAAAGGAAACAATCTTATAAAAGTTGGTTAGAGAGGGATTAACATGGTTTAGGGGTTTAAAAGAGGTTAGAAAGATTATTTTACTAGTGTACTGTAGTAAATGAACACGAGACTAGGATAGTTAGTATGATCTTAGTAATAAGATCATGTAGACCAAATTATAGGTGTCTACATTTTCCCCTATTTGAGGTGACATGTGCGACGTCATTTCAAAGAAAGTAGACAAGCATAAATGAGTAGAAAATTTTGAAGGGGTAGAAGAAAAATTAGTAGGATGAAGGATGCCCCCTCGAGCATTGATGGGGTGATGGAGTAATGCGATCGATGATCGAAAAAGAGGAGATAAATGAAAGGGGAGATATAAGAGAAAATAACAAGAAAAGGGACTTTGAGCTATCTCGTAAGGCATTCTTTATATAAACAATTCTATTCATCATATTGCTAGTAATCTCCATCATTGACCCTTATTAAAATATATGCATACAACGGAAGTGTAAAATGACATGAAAATCCAAGATACAAACAACTATCCATTGCTAAAAATAGCCAACTCCATGAAACATACATGAATGTAATGCAATACGAGAAGCAAACAAACTCACATAACAGGGAAATAAGTACAATCACACACACTCAAACCAACAACGCTTAATACGGTTGCACAAATATTTTGTTATCAAGTTGCAATCCCAAATGTTTTGATAAACGACAAGGGTTTAAAATGATGCCCCAATCAATTTGTATATTTAAGGGAAAAGATGGAGGACACTTAGGTTTGATGAAAAAGCAATGTGCATAGCAAAACAATACCAAGCAACTCGTGCCCCAGAGTATCGACAAAGTAAGCAACGTAGATTTTGTAAATGGTTTGGAGATTCAGAGGATCCATGATTCGTCTCAATACGCATGGAAATTCCAACAAGATATGAGATGAACACCATGCGAAAGACACAAATTTCAGTTGTAAATGAGTTGATTACCAATTTTAGTCCATTTTCAAAGTGTTTACGATTTTTTTGGATTTTTGGATGATTTTATAATTTTTAAATTTTTGATCGGTTAGAAGAATTTAGGAAATGGAAGAGCTCAAAATCACGCAAAAATGCTCCAGAGTGAGGAGAACGGGCGTTGGGTAACATAACATGCCCCGACGAGAAGACAAATGGGCCAACAATAATTATTTAAAAATAATCATGGTGATAGATAAAAATAGAAGACAAGAAGCACTGGAAATATTTAAAAATGCCCCAGGGTGAAGAGATAAGTGCTAGGTGGCAAATAGTGCCCGAGGATGGTTTAGATGATATCATATGTTTTGTACATGAGATATTTTGGTAGATGCTAGCATTTGGGATGATATTAGATGATATTGGTGCGGGGTGGGGGATAGATTTGTGATCATGCGCAACCCCTCTTGCCCCCATTGATGATACAATATGTGATGATTAGCTTAGTATACATGCATGATGTAAAACTTAGCATTTTTGTATATATGATGTATTAGATGATGTTATATGTGATGAATGATAGATGATAGATGTGATAACAAATAGATGTGCAATAAACAAACACACAAGCAAAAGTTAACAAAACTAAACAAATGTACACCTTCAAAACCGCACAACAATATGCAACTAGAAATGAACTCATGCAAATTTTAACAATAGATTAAATTGGTATCCAATCTAAGTAAGTAAAATGAATTCTAATAGATGCATACAACAAACGATGAAAACATACCAATATCTTACAAGTATAAAAGCTTTAAAAATGAACTCAATGCAACACCTAATTAAATCAAATGAGATTCAATTGAAGGTAAGCAAATGAACCATAATTTAAATCATACAATGTGAAAAGATACTTACAACCAAAACTATACAAACCGTCAACTAAAAGCAATCTAATCACTACCTTGTTTTGGCGGGACAACATTGATATATTTTCTAATGTTTTGGGTTATCTTGAAAGATAATTTTTCAAGGCTACTTTGCTCACATTATTTTCGAGGTTTCCCTAAGACAATGTTATGAAGTTGGTGTAGCTTCGTTCCTAAGGGGATTTTTTGAATGTTTAGATTTTTGTGTATCTTTTTTTGAATGTTTTTATATTTTCTAAGGTCTTGTTTCAGAAAGTAATGTATAGGGACAAAGAAGTGTGGATGCCCCTAGCGTGATGTGGGAATATACAAAAGGTAGAATTCCATGCGTGTATGTTCAAGAAGGTGAAATGTGAAGGTTCCCCAACGTTAGATGGGAATATACAAAGGCAACTCCTGCACGTAGATATAAGAACAGACGAGCCAGATCACGACTTTGCAAGATAGATTCGGTAGGGTACCTAAACCTGACAAGGGAAACCAATCCTAGATAGAAGTGAGAGTTACCCATCCAAATGTAAGAGTAGCTTGTGACCAACGAATCCTCCTTGAGCACTGGAAACCGGTTTTCACCCAAAGACCTACCCAATGCGCCACAATTGCGTGGTTTTCACATGTGGATGACCTATTTTTTCTTTTCTTGTTTTCTTGATTTTATGATGTTTTGCTTGTTTTTTTCTTGATTTATGATGTTTTGCTTGTTTTTTTCTTGATTTTATGATGTTTCGCTTGTTTTTATAACTGTTTTCTTGATTTTATGATGTTTTACTTATATCGGTGAAAATGGCGGAAGGGATACCGTAATGACAAATGAGATTATTCATGATGAATTTGGAGATTTACGCACTAATGACATAAGTAAGAGGCACAACCTCTACCCATTTAGTAAAATACTCGAGTGGCGGTGATAATGTGGGTGTGGCCATCTGAAGAAGAAGGATGGAGCTTCCCTATGAGATCCAGGCCCCATTTAGAAAATGGCCAAGGTGTCACAATGGGATGCAAATCCTGTGCTGGTGCATGTATTAAGTTGCCATACTTTTGGCATAACTCACATTTCTTTACAAAATTACAACAGTCTGCTTCCATGGTGGGCCAATAATAACCCACTCTTAAGAGCTTCTTAGCCAAGACCATGCCACTAGTATGTGCTCCACAAATACCTCCGTGCACTTCCTTAATAGCGTGGACTGACTCAGTAACATCCAAACAATGTAGCAGATTCTTGTCGTAGCCACGACGATAAAGGGTACCTCATAGGAGGGTGTAACGAGCTATACGAAGGATAAGAGCTTTCTTCTCAGAATGGATAATGTCCGGGGGAAATGTGCCATCTTGTAGGTATCTAAATATAGGGTCATACCAAGGGGAGAAGGGACCAACAACTTCACATGCCAAACACGACTTTGACATATCATATGCGGGTACTTGTAAATTATCTACAAAGAAGGGCATTTTACTTTCCTGAGGTGGAATGCGTAATAGTGATCCGATAGTAGCCATGGCATCTTGATCTATTGTGTGACCTTGGTTTTTGTTCAAAGATAATCTGTATAAAATATTCCTTCAAGGTTTCAACCATTTTCTTGTATGGAATAAGCTTTTCATCTTTAACCTTATACTCATCATTAACTTGTTTAATAATAAGTTGGGAATCCCCAATGACTCATAGCTGTCTGATATTCCAAGTGATAGCCAACTTAAGGCCAGCAATGAGTGCCTCATATTCTGTAATGTTATTAGTGTACGGGAATCCCAAATGAAATGCTCTTGGAATAACCTCACCTATGGGAGTGATGAGCACCACTCCTGCTCTTGATCCGTGGAAGGTGAACGATCCATCAAAATGGACTTGCCACTCCACAAAATCTTCAACTACATCATGGATGCATCGCGAGTCAGGCACAAAGGTTCCATCCATGGTAAAGGAGCTTCGCCAACCGATCGGCCCAATACTTTTCCTTTCAATGACTTCTGATTAACAAATTCAATATCAAATTCACTTAGGAGAATGATCCAATTAGCCATTCGTCCCGTAAGGGCGGGTTTGGACAAAAGGTATTTGAGAGGGTCAACTTTGGATATTAGCTTGGTCTTATTGTTAAGGAGATAGTGACGCAGTTTTTGAAAGGCAAAGACAACTGCCAGGCAAGCCTTTTCAATCTGTGGGTAATTTAGTTCATAGGAAATCAAGGCGTGACTAAGGTTTTCTCCATGGTCTAGGTCATATTGGGAAAGCAATACACCAATAACAAACTAGGTAGTTGAAATGTATAGTAAGAGAGAGGTTCACAGGGTAGGTGACGTGAGAACATGTGGGTTGACAAGGTCTTTGTTTAAGTAGTGTAAATGCCTTTTTGAGTCTAGTCCCAGTTGAATGTAACATTTTTTTTTTCAATAGATGTGTATATGGATGACACTTATCCAAAACCTATGAAATAAAACAATGGATTGCCTGATTTTTTCCTTGTAAAATTCTTAGTTGTTTGAGATTTATAGGTGGAGGCATTTCTGTGATAGCTGTAACCTTTGCAGGATCCACCTCTATTCCTCTCCGTGAAACGATGAAACCTAGGAGCTTTTCTGATAAAAATCCAAAGACACACTTCTTAGGGTTCAAATGTAATTTTTAATCTCTGAGACGTTGAAAAATACGTCTTAGCACTTTAGGGTGCCATCCTCTACTTTTGGATTTTGCTAAGTTATCATCAACATAATCCTCCATGATGTCATTCATCATGTCATGGAAGATGACTGTCATTGTGCATTGATAAGTGGCCCCAACATTCTTGAGTCCGAAAAGCATGACCTTGTAACAAAATGTCCCCAAAGGGGTGATGAAAGCTATCTTTTACTGATCTTTCTCTGCAATTGGGATCTGGTTATAACTTGAAAAACCATCCATTAAGGATAAAATTTCATAACCAACGATAGAATTGAAAATCATATCAATATTAAGCAAGGGGAAGTCATCTTTGGGGCATGCTTTATTGATGTCATGGAAGTCGGTACAGATCCTTATGCCAACCAAATTCTTCTGAAATGGGACTATGTTAGATATCCAATCTGAATAGTCAATGGGTTTAATGAAATCAACAACTAATAAATTTTCAAGTTCTTCTTTGATAAGTAGTGCAATTTTGGGGTGCATCTTTCTCAATTTCTGCTTGATGGGTTTAGCATCTGGGTGCACAACGAGGTTATGCATGACCAAGTCTAGGTCCAAACCAGGCATATCTACGTATGACCATGCAAATATATCTGCATATTCTCTCAATAGTTCCACAAAAACTTTCTGTTCTTGAGCTGAGAGTGAAGCTCCCAACTTTATCATTCTAGGTTCCTCTTTTGAGCCAATGTTGACACTGATCATTTCTTCAAAAGCATTTTAGAATCATCTTCCATCCATGTAGGATCAGGGGGAAGAGTAAGATCAACCTCCTTAGGTAGCTCATCATCATATTTGAATGGATATACCATTTTTTCTATAAGTTCTTTGTTTTGTTTATCTACTAGTGCCTCAAAACATTTGTCGCTATGAGACTTGCATTTTTCTTTCCACAAGGCTTCTTTGAAGTGTTCTTACTCTTGCTTATGACCTTCCTATTCAAGAATCCACACATCTCTGCCTCTTCTCCAAAGTATGCACATGCATATAGTTTGATAGAAAAACCTTTCTTGTGATCCCCAGTTGGAATAGAATCCCTGATTCCCATGAATTCTGTAAATGCCTCATCGTTATCAAAGAAATCGATTGGCATGTGAAATTGTTGATCCCAATCTACAAGTTATGGATATACAAGGGTTACTTGGAAATTAGTTTGAAGATTGGATCTAGATAAGGTAAAAAGAACGGAATCGGGAATAAATTAGTGGAGGCAATATCCTTGTAGAGGCTACATTGGGAATATGCGTTCTATATCTCGAATGAGATGAGTCTTCCTCACATTTAGAAGAGGTGGCATAGATATTGAAAGGGGGATCATCATGAGGCCTGATTCCTAAGCCATGTCATTGGATTTAAAATGAGGAATAGGAATGGGTTCTAACTGTCCTTGTGCATTGATACCACATCCAAACCCATTGTAACCCATGACGTACATCATATAGTGGCCTTTGATATACTATAGAGCTTGATGGCATGATGCCATGGTACCTTCAGGTACCCTCTTGATGGGATCTTCTAACATATTTTCCTCGAGATAAGAGACCACTAGGGATGAACTTATCCAATGGTTTAGGGCATTTATCCCGAGTGCTCTTGAATTGAAAGTAGGGTTTACCACATGCCCTAGGTGACACTGATAGATATGATGTTACTAAGGCCTGTTGAAGAGTGAATTTCTCACTTGGGCCATACTTTGCAGATGTTGCCTCCCATGATGTGAAAGGGTTGACCAACGAAGGAAAGTTTTGATTACAAGGAGTGAGTGAATCTGGATCCACATGTTCCTTGATAGCTTTTGTTTGTAAAGGAACAATAATATATGCGAAGGACATTCATAAGCTACACGAGAAAAACTATGCAATGCCCTACAATGCATGAATGGTTCTAGATCACCCTGAATGGTGACTATATGTCCTTCATGGAACATCTTAATACACTGATGAAATGTTGAAGGAATGGCCTACATGACATGGATCCATGGGAGCCCTAGGAACATGTTGTACGGAAGATCCAAGTCAAGGACATGGAACGTTGTATCATGACAAGTCAGCCCTACTTCCATCGGAACTACTATAGTACCCGTTGAATCTATAGGCTGTGATTGTAATAATTTTATCCCCTAGATCTATTTCTGAATGGCCTAGCTTCTTAATCAGCTTCAAAGTGTAAATATTTAAACTAGATCAGCCGTCCATAAGCACTCTCTTGATTTTACGACGAGTAACAACTACTTCTATGTATAAGGGTAGGTTGTGCTCTGGGTTATTACATGGGATTACAATGTGATCAAAAGTGATATGATCATTTGAATCAAGGTGTACAATCATCACTTGAAGGTGCGTGGGATATAAATCTATGGAGACTCTGAACTCGAAATGTTTTATATAATATGTTTTTATGAGCAGTAGAGATTTTGAGGAGATCTAAAATCGATATCCTAGCGGTGTCTTCTCTAACTTTTCTATTAGGTTATACTAACCTTCCGAGGGATAGGTAGGGGATATGATATGATGAAACAAGTGCGTTGCGTCCCTACTTGCATAACTTTTTATAATATCCTAATAGTATTAACCTGTTCATCAGATGAACAGATACATCCGATAAGGGAATCAAAGGGACTATCATTAGTTGGATAAACATAAACAACAGTCCTATAGTCATTGGATTTTTTTACGTGATTTGACTTCTGTTCTTCTTATCTACATGGTTAGGAAAGGGCTCTTTGAAGATACCCATTTTCTCATTGGGACCTTTTCTTGAGTCGGGGGAATCTATAACGATTTTCCCTCTTTGATGAGGTCTTGTATATAATGTCATAGTCTCAAGCACCTATCAGTTTTGTGTCCTTTAACACGAAATCACAGTACTCATGCTCTTTGAACCAACTGGGTTTTGGAGCATCCTCTGGATATGGTACTATCACGGTTGGGTAATGTACCATGTTTACCGCATCTAACTATTTAAGTATGACACATAGTGATTCCGTTAGTGGCATAAACGCAAGTTTGATGGGTGCCTTTGGGTGAGGTCCTTGTGAAAGTTTCAAAAGCAAACCAGTATGTACAACTTGGAATTTCTTGGAGTCTGTGATGCCATCGCCAACGACATGTTTTCTCTTATTCAATAAATTTGGTTTATCTGTAAATTTTATTTCATGTTTGTCCTTTGTGACGGGTTTGAGTGTCCCTTTCGCAAGTAGATCCTTTTGATTTGACTACCCTTTTCGATAAATTCTTCGAAGTTAGATCCATAGTGCATTTGTAAATGAAAGGCTATTTCTAGGTTTAAGTTTGGGATGAATATGCTTACTAGTTGTTTTTCTGGTAGGGCATAAGGGAAACAACTTGCCAATCCATGTCATCATTGTAAGAAGCCCGCAAAGGTCTCATTGGGTTTTTGTTTTGTGTTGTAAAGGTCATTCATGGTGATATCATTCTCCATATTGAAGGAGTAATGTCGCACAAACTTTTTGGCAAGTGCGGGCCATGTCGTGATCGATCCCTTAGGTATACTAAAGAACCATTATAATGCTAGTGCTCCTAGGTTGTGAGGGAATAGTTGTATCAAGAAATTATCACTTGTATGTGACCTCTTGACAAGCCATGTAAAATTCCTTGATGTGATCATGAGGATCACCTTTTCTTTTATATTATCAAACTTAGGAATGGCAAAATGTTTTGGAAATGGTTGTCGCAACATGTCCTTGTCAAAGGGGTAAGGACATAGTTCTCGCATATAAGTACTTTCTCTTTGTGTCCTACGTTTCCTTCATGTAGTGTAGTAAGTGTGTTATTCATTGATTGTAACTTGAATGTGTTGCTCTTTTGTAGGTGATATTGGTTTGTTTACCTTAGATTTTGTTTTGAGTTTATAGTTATGTATGTTCCTACTCAAAGAACCTAAGTTTGCTAATTTTTGACTTAGTTTCAATATTTGTTTTTGAAGGATCTCTTCTTCAACTAAGGGATTGTCTTCCTCGTCAAACTTAGGAGGTGGTGAGCCTTTGTGCTCATGCTCAATTTTTACTTTACGTGAAGCCTTATAATAAGGTCTTCACGAATCACCAATTGGTTTTGATGGGTCTTCTTCAATGTTTTTGTGATGTTGTCCAGAAGTAGAAGCATACCCTATGTCAAAGGGGTTATCCATGTCTAAGAGGGATGGTCACTCTTCCATTTTATGATTAATGATCTTAGTCTCCACTTCGCATTCTTGTGGAAGCTTAGCCCCTAACTCTAGGACTATGCATGAGTACTTGATCTCTGTTATAATAAAGGAGCTTGTCAAATTGACCTAGGTCTAACTTATGTTGTTCCTCAGAAGAATAAAATTCTTCTCCGCTATGATCAACCAACGGTTCTGTGTCTTTGACCTACAAAAAGAGAGGTGCTAAGTTATTACCACTGAATGGGAAGGATGCAAAAGGATTTTCTTCTAAGTCACGCTCGTTTGGTTTAGATGCCATTTTCGTGATTCTTGGCATTACTAGTCAAAGTTATACTAGGTTTTGTCTAAATGCTTTCAAAGTTGTATGAAACCTAGGCGTATGTTGTGTAAGTCGTTTGATGACCAAAATATCCCAGTGTGTTCTAGATGTAATGCTATGCAACCATTTTCAAAGAAAGATCATATGAAAATTCTAACAAATCAAACAATCACTCACACTGTCGTTTAGCAAGACTATACCCTAAACTATGATTCCAAGGAAGGGCTCAAAGCAGATAGTGACAATACCCTATTAATATATAGGTCAAGTTAGAGTACCAACAAGGCCTAAATATCAAAGTGATATTGACACGATCTCTCCACGAGATATACTAAGACTAGTTTAAATGCCAATGAAACCTAAGTTTTTTGAAATATGGAAGTTGTGGATGCGAGATAGCGTAACAACACTATATTTACACGTTAACCTTTCAAGCAAGGTGTTAGCATCAAGATGATGTTATTCCGGTACACACAAGGCAATATTGACACTCTTAAAAGACTCAGATGATGTTGGAACTAAAACTAAGTATAAGTATAACAATAAGTTCTTTAGTTATGTGAACAAAGTGTAATTGTACAATAAAGGGACTTATACCAAGTTCTCACAAAATTGAAAACACGATGTAAGTACCAAAATTGTATGGCTAGAATGTGAGCAAAAATAACAACTTAAGGAGAAATAATGATGAACCGAAATCGTAGCAATGAAGATGATCTTGAAATCAAGATCAAAGGACTATCAAAGACATGAAAAACATACTTGCACACTTTAGACGTTTAACAACCCAACCGCAAACATGGATGGGCGTAAACGGAAAAAAGTGGTGAATACTGTCCTTGATAAGATTCACGGGTACGCTTCCTTCTCACCCCAAATGGGTAGCGAGAATACAAGGGTATAGATCAAAAGATGAAAATAAACTAAGCACCACTTGGGTAGAGTTTCACCTTGTCTGAAGGTGAGAAAGAAACCAAGCTAAGTGATACGTCATTTAATTTTGTGATGAAAGAAACTTAGATATAACTCAAGTGGACTCTTTTCCTTGTTCAAAAAATAAGGTTCAGACTCCAAGTAAGTCGTCACTTCGTGATGGCTTGAAAAGACGTGACAATGGACTAGTAAAGTGGGCTCCAAGATAAAATGGCTTTCCTAATAAGATCACTCAACTAGGTGTCAACAATTTGTCTAAATGCGAGCTCAATTTACCTAAAGAGTCACACTGACTAATTTGGGATTATCTTGGCTTTACTTTACCCCCTTCTGATACAATGAGAAACTAGTGCATTCAGTTGTATCATCATTGGGGTCGCGATACGGACAACTTTGACTCTAACTTGCAATGTAAAATCTAGTCAAGTGGGTAAGCAGAGCACTTCCTATTTCATCCACAAGGTTACTTAGTGGTGGATTACTTTAGGGTTCCTAGAACCACCCCCATTGTTGTAGCTTAAGGCGTTATGCCAAAGGGGTTATGTTCTAGTTAAGCGGATAAGGACGTACCCTTTTCCAAAACCTACAATATAGTGTGATGAAAGTGGTGTGTTTTTTAATCTTGCTTAGATTTAATGAAGTTTTGTACACCTTTGGCAACCTACATGAAAACTATATTAGTAGTTTTGTTTTGTCTTGACTCCTTTCTTTGACAAGATTTTTGGTTCTGCATAATGGATTAGTAATTTTCCATATGCATAAAGAGGACAAACGCCGTTTTTGATTCTCAAGATCATCCTAGGATGCAAGAGAAGAGCATACGTGACGTAAAAATCTAATTAAGAAACCAACAAATGGAAAATACTTAATTCAAACGTAAAATACATACATCTTGACCCAATTTGGACATTCTAAACATTTTTCAAAGCAATGAAAGAGATAAAAATCATTTCTGATTCCCAAGATCACCCTAAAAGATGTGAGGGAAGAGCATACATGACCTTACTCTTATGATTAAGCATGCAAGGTTTATCCAAGTTTATTACAATTTTAACAAAAGCATGTAAACATACCCTATAAAAATAAAAATTAATTAGATTAAACCTATAATGATGTTAGTATTTAATGACACAAGCCTTTGTAAACATGAAATTGATATGCAAGTCTAGACTGAGGTACTTGTGCATAGGTTATGGTGTGTGCAAGTGGTTTATGGTGCCTGTGCTCCTATGTGTAAACTTGGTAGGTTTGCAGAGTGCTTGCACTACCTGAGAGATGCCTCGCACTAGCATAAGTGTGTCTACACTAGAGGATAGATGCTTACACATGGGAAGCAAAACAAAAGGTACAAAAAGCTATGACATTGCGTGTATGCTGGAAGAGGGATGCTTGCACTAGAAAAAGGGTGTATGCGCCACTAATACAGACACATAGCATGTGTGCTAATAAAAGGGTGTATGTGCGCCTATTTGGGCGTGTGCATGCCTAGTAAAAATGTTAGTCAACCAGTGCTTGCATTGGCGAATGGCGTGTGTGCGCCTTCTGGGTGTGTGTGCCTACTTTCATATACCTACACACCTTTGGTTTGGGTACTGTTTGCCTCTGCTAAAAATGAAAGTCAGCAGGTGTTTGTCTTTGGTAGAAGGGTGTATGCATGCCTACCTAAAAAACCACCAAACAACACAGAAAATGAAATTCTAAAAATGTCAACATGTTAGAATTTAGCCATTAAATGCAATTTCTAACATAAACCTAACAAAGTGGCATGAAAATTAAGGTTAACTACATAAAACCTAGCTAAAAAGCCCAAGGAAAAATATTTAACCCTACAAAAACATGTAAAAAGTTAGAAACTGAAATAAAAGCTTCAAAATGACTCCATTAATGGAGGATGGACTAAGAGTCCCACCGAGCATGCCAAATGTGTGTAATGAAAAGTTTGTTAAAGATATGAAGATGGGGTAAGAATATCTAAAGAAACCCCAAAATCTTTGGAGCAAACAACTCAAATCACCATCATATTAGAGATAAGAAAGAGCTACCTATTTGCATGCATATATAAAGCTTGAAACAAACAATCAACCTCTAAACATGACTATATTAGTTCTCTACTCCATGAAAGCTATCTATAAGTGAACCTATTAAAGCTCTAGCAATCAATTTTATGTTTATTGATGTTTCAAAAGCTTAAGAATGGAAGCTCACCATTAATGGCTTCTCCCATTTACCTAAAACTTTGAAAGGATTAACAAATAACAAGTAAATAACTCAAATAAAATATGAAATGCCTCTAAAAGACTTAAGCATGACCTGAATCAGAAATGAGATGAGAAAGGGAGAGAGAGTTCTTAGGAAAAGGTGGGAGGGGTATCCCTCTATTTATAGTTTTTGGATTTGAGAAAAGGATGTTTTGGATGCATGTGGGACTAAAAGGAGTCAAAAAAATGATTTTTAGAAAAATCTATGTGGAGGTGTGAACTGGATTTGGAAAGCTAAGTGGCTATTTGGAAAGGTAAGATATTTGTTTAGAAATTCAAATTCTCTTTAAAAAGTCAATAAGAGGGTTAATTAACCTAAACAAGGTTAATTAAAGGGAAACAAGCTTATAGAAGTTGGTTAGAGAGGGATTAATAGGTTTAGGGGGTTTAGAAGACGTTAGAAAGGGTACTTTACTAGTGTAGTGTAGTAAATGAACACGTGACTAGGATAGTTAGTATGATCTTAGCAATAAGATCATGTAGACCAAAATATAGGTGTCTACATCTACTTTGAGAACATGTTTTTGAATATAATATATGTAGTTTAGTCTTGTGAAAAACATGCACGCTAATAACAACAAAAGGACATGCATTAAAGAAAACTATCCTAAGTACATGAAAGAAACTAACCTATAAATGTAAGCATCTATCCTAATAACATACGCCTTATTAATTACAAATCACAACCTTCACTTTGGAAGTAGGTTTTAGCCTACTCCCATTAAAGTGATCTTGTAGTTTTCCCCTTCGAGTCCTTCAATTTACATGTTCCAGTTGACAATATTGCATGTATTTCATATGGGCCCAACTAGTATCTTCAACTTTCTTGGGTGTCGCGTAAATTTTGACTCATAGAGAAATACTTTGGCAGCAACAACCAAAGTTTTGTTCTTTATTTGATGATCATGCCATACTTTACGGTGCACTTTATCTATGCCTTGGCTACATCATACATGTGCCCTTCATTTGTCCAACTATAGTAATTTAACTAGGAGCTCCGTGACTAAAGCTTCATTATCTAAATTTTTAACTCACATTATCCTCAATGAGGGAACCATGAATTCAATGGTAGTACCACTTCTTTACCAAACACCAAATGGAATGGTGTTACCGTGTTCAATCATTTGTAAGTTGTCCTTTATGCCCATAACAATTATGAAACGTTATCATCCCAATCGTTGTGCCTAATATCATATTTTTAGTCAAGGTATTGGTCAAGTATTTTTTTGAATACTTTAAGCTGTTCTATTTGCTTGTAGATTGTAGGGAATTGTTTTATGGTGCATGACCATGAATTCAGATGAAGTATCTTCAATGTCTCATTGAGTATATGGGTTCCTCTATCACTTTTTAGGATCAAAGGACATCCATATCTATAGTCTCATTGAGGAGAGATTTCCCTTTATCAATGTTGGAAGAAGATGACAAAGGTGGAAGAGAAAGCTTGTGTTGTTTCAAAGTATTTTCCAGTGCTTCTATTCTCACATAATATCTAGACTTGAGATGATTTGTCTTGCCAAAATATAGACATGGATCATATAACTTCTTCTTGAAAGAATTTTTCCCTTTGTTAGGATTGGAAGGTTTAGAAGAATTATTAGTTTTAGGAGTTTTAGTGGTGGCAAGAGAATATTTTGGAGAATCTACAAGTTTAGATCCTATATTTCGCTTAGGTTTTAACTTACATTCGAAGAATTTTCTATTAATTCATTATTAGAGTTTGGTAAGGCATCAAGTGACATTAATTTTATTTTTTCACGAAACAACCTATCACAAAACAACTCACATGACAACATCTAAAACTAACCTCCTACAGAATCCATTGTGGAAAATAAAGTAGATGTAAATACAATAAAATGACCTTTCAGCTTTGACAAAATCAAGAAAATACATTCATCATCTTTCTTATATCTACCACAAAATTTCAACTCGACTCCTAATTTCCTTAAATTTTGTAAAAACCTTCAATGGAGGGAAAGTTTGACGGAAAACAAGAGGTCAATTCAATTTTTAGTTGCAATATTTTAAACGCATTTATCTTTTCAAATAAACTTTCAAATTTCTTCCATACCTCTTTTGGAGACTTGCTATAGATATGTGAAATTGATGGTTGTCTACAACATTCAACGAAATGAGTACTAAGGCTTCATCTTTCTTGCATGAATATTTGTACTTGTCTTTCGCACTATTGGATACATGTATGCAATCTTGGAAAATGCGCAAGAGATCCCAAGTTTTGAGCAAATGCTCCATTTTTTATTTCCAAGCATGATAGTTTTTAATTTTAAAGGTTCAAACAAATGGATAACCATTATGTTTACGAGAATAGCTGATGATGATGCACTTTGGGACATCTCGATCAAAAAATAAACAACACACCCCAAAAAAATAATGGTTCAAATGACATCTTTTTGGAAAAAAATACACCTTGTTCCTCTATTAATGTCCTTGATTTTTTTCCTCCCTTTAAAAAAAACCTTCAATCATTTTTTACAACAAACCATGGAAAAATTTAGCGGTGAATATTTGTAATTAGGTGAATAGTAGGAATTTTAGAATATGCATTTGGATGACTATGTCACCGTCATGTTTTGCCCAAAAAAACCACAAACTTTAATTTGTCCCATGCAAATAGCCAACACATTTCTAATCCTAATGTGTTTTTAATGGATTTCCGCATAATTGATGGGATGGGATTTCATAAAATTATTGGATTGCCAATAATTCTATGGACCCTTTGATCATAATGGCTAAAATTTTAGGGAATTTTTTTGAAATTTGATTAAATTTTCCACTTATATATACATAGATCTATTTAGTATTTACTCTAAAGCAAACAATTTTTTTATCTTTTCTAATTTGTGAATTTACGATTTAGGCATTGTTCCAAGTAGTAGAAAAGGATTCAACATATTGCTTACAAAAATAAAATAAATCAAGGTCTTGCAGGTTGCAACATTGCATTTTACATTCTACAAGTACTTAGTACATGTAATTCTATTCAATATTGATCCAATTTAAAACATGTTTTCTATCATGTCACATTATTTTTTCTACTTTTATAAGTTAGGATGTTAGCAATGCTATAATCTATTAAAATATGTCCAATGCTCTTTAATTTGTCATTTTTTATTTTATAGTACCACCATTTTATGTGCATCATTTCTATTGTCATTTTTTTCCATGTTGCACGACACTGCAATGCCTTAGTTGATTCTCATCTCATCACAACAAACTCAAAAATTATCCTTATTGGAAAATGATAGCTATAAAGGGAACCTCAGGAAAGAATGCAAGTGCAATACCTTTTAGTTCTGGCATATGAAAAACTGCATCTTATTTTGAGAAACCATCTATGGAATCTCATCCTTTTCTAGCACTATCAAGGGATAATGATTACATTTTAAATGAAACTCAGAATGAGTTCATTAATTATTTGATGACTAACGTTGTCAATGAAGATGAAAATGAAATGCCTCCCCTTGAAGACATCACATTGAACTAAGCTGAAAATGCATCACTAGAATATTTAAATTTTCACTCTCTTTGTTAGGACATCATCACCTACTCAATTGGATGTTGGAGGTGAAAATTCTAGTAGTCATTTTTTTAAAATTCCACCATGCCAAATACTCAATGGACACCACTTTCTACGGTAGAAAGAGAAAGCTAAGAAAATGCGAACTTGGAAGGAGTTTCAAGTTAAAGTGGGTTTCTAAGTTTCCACTTATTGAACTGTTGAAAATGAAAATATAGATAAACCTCTTAAAGAAAGAAAATGTACAATCTATAGATAGAAATTGGGCAGGGACAAGACAATGCAACTTAAATTGGATACTATTGAGAATCATGTAGGAAAGATATATGAAAAGTAAACTATAGATGGAGTTGTGAAAAATGTTTCTAGATGGAAAAATATGGATGATTATTTACATATTAGGTATGAAAAATAATTTTAGGAGCACAAGAAAAATGAAATAATAATTTCACAAACCAAAAGGAAAATTATATCTCAATTTAACAAGGTCATTCAAAACAATCTTTTAGGTAAAACAATTCAACTAACTACTATTTTTCACATTATGAAAAGAGGTCATCCTATAACATATTTTCCTAAACATAAGAAGATGTTGTATTTTCTTGGTGTCCCACACTTTCCTCATTCTCACTAGTCTGAAAGTAGTGGTTGGGATTGGGAGAAATACGTAGCTATAGTTGAGAAAGAAGACTTGAAAGAGAAACTTAAGTCTGCACAATATGTGTCTTTGTCTATTGATGAGGTTACAACAATAGATAATATTTCTTGGGTTTATATGCATGTTTATACTATTGAGAGTCATGTGAGACAACCTCACTTTCTATTTACAAGATGAGATAAAAATCTAATGTTGAAAACCTTTGTGAATTGGTAATAATAATTTTGAAGGAGATCGGTGGCATGGATGATTCTACAATTGCAACAAAGTTGGTATGTGTTAGGGAAGATGGAAAATCTATAATGCAAGGTCATCATAATGGTCTATGTGTAAGACTCCAAACATCCCATTTCTCGTATATGTATAGTCAAATGGCCATTTACATACCTCTGCATTTTTCATTCCCTTGGTCTTGGTCGATGAGGATTGATGCATATCTTCATCTCGGCTCTTCCTCCTTTTGGTTTTGGGTTTTAACTATTAGAAAAACTAGACTACTTGGTTGCCTACTAATTTTTTTCCACCCCGCTTAGGGAACAGATGTCGACTTGGGCTTCTACACATATTTTTCCTCCCCTTCATATTTATATGTCGTTTGGAGGGTATGTATATCTACATCAATATTCAACACGTTGATCCTCAAATTATTTGTGTAAGCTAGCTACAAAACAATTATTGTAGCAAAACGAAAGAAATATATAAAGAAATTAATTTTCCGGATTGGTTTCCCATACCAAAATTTTGTCGTCCATGGCAACCCATGAGTAGCTAGAGCAAGGGATGAATGTTATTTTGGCTAGACATCAAGCATGGTGGAGATCAAAGAGATGAAGAGCCTCGTAATGTTATTGTTACTACAACCTGGAGATGCACCACAAGACACCGCATAATAAAAACACTTCCCATAGCGTGAAGGTTAACCAAAGAAGGTCATAAGGCACATAAAAGGAGATAATAACGAACAATAATAAACAAATAACAAATAAAACCACTAATTGGGAAATTAATGGTAACATATCAAAAGTAACCAGCGTGCCAAAATGTAAGCTAGGAAAAATGCACTACTAACAAGGAAGTAAAATACTAACAATCATACCTCCTCCTTCACGTTCCGTAGCAAACCTTAGAATGGGCTAGGAAACATGGATTGAGCCCCAATTGCGTGATATGTAGGTGTTTTTCTTCAAGATGGAGCAAGGCCTTCCTGCAACAACGATCCACTTACTTTGCACCAGATGGGTAAAAGGATTATGGATTTTGGGTGCTTCAGGATGAGGCTATTCGAGGCATTAGGATGAGGGAAAAGGATGTTCTTTTCTCAAAGGATACAAGAACTTAGACAGGGCATTAAATCTTATTCTCCATGTCTTTAGAGGGGATGGGTAAGGCTATATTTATAACTGTGAGAGTGATTAACTTAGAATAATTTAAGTAATCATGGTTTGAAAATGTGGGCAAGATTAGGTGAGTGGGAACCACGAAGAATGGGTGAGGATTTTCTTTTGGATTTTTAATTCATAAGTGGAGGATTTTAGGTGAGTGGGGACCATGAAGAGTGGGTGAGGATTTGATTTTGAATTTTTAATTCAATAGTAGAAAAACATGGAGAATAATGACATGTGGTGAGGATTGGGTTTTTTTTGGATTTAAAATGGATAATTAATCAAATTATATTTGATTGATTCGAAGTGTATTTTTGTGGGAAATGAGGTAGGGTAATTAATTTATTTAGGATAGATGTGAAATTAGGGTGTCTACAATTTGCATCCTTTATATAGTTAACATGCCACATGAAACATTTTCTGATGAAATAAAAGAGAAATTTGGCCTAAGGAGACATTTGTTTGTTGTTCATCTTGAAACACCCTAAGGAGTAGTGTTGCATTACAACAAATTCTTCCTCTCCTTCCACTTCCTTAGGTAGTTATTACACTATTATTCAATCTTCATCAAAAACATCTTGCAGAGATGCCTTAGCCGGTTATTGAGTCTAGACTTGTATGCATTATTGAGGATGGTTGGAGATAGGAATTGTAAACAGGATGAAAGCCTGTAAATTGTATTAATATGAATCAATCATTTACACAGGAAAGAGCTACAATACTTATAGGTATTGTACAACTAAATACAAACAAGAAACTAAGTTGCATAGGTGCAACCATATTCTAGATTACATAAGCTTCCAATATTACATCCGGGAAGCATAAATGAATAATTACAATTATATTGTTAAAACAATATAACCACACCCATATGCAGACATAATGACAATTAGATGGTTATGAAGAAATATAACCATATAACAACATTATTTAATTAATAACATTAATTAAATAATTAATAATATAATGCATAATTAATTAACCTAACTTTCCCTCCTTAATTGTGCATTGTCTCAAGGGATGAGGAGAGGAATTATCTAAACAACTCAAACTTGTCACGTGCGAGTGACTTTGTGAAGATATATGATCGTTGTTCAACTGTTAGACAAAATTGAAGTTGAATGTTGTGCTTCAACACATGCTCACGTATGAAATGAACATATAACTCAATGTGCTTTGTTCTTTCATGAAACACTAGATTGCGAACAAGTTTGAGAACACCTTCATTGTCAGCATACATGGTGGTCGGTTTGTCCTGTGGTATTCCAAGTCCTTCCAGTATGTGACGTAGCCAAATCAATTCATAGACAACTTCTCTTGCAGAATGATACTCAGATTCTATGGAAGAGCGAGAAATGAAGTGTTGTTTCTTGCTTCCCCATGATATTTGTTCCATAAAAATAAAAATCCTGAAGTGGATTTTCTATCATTAATATTTCTGCATGATCTGAATCTAAATATCTTGACAAGAAGAAGTTGTCATTCTTCTTGTATTCTAGACCAAGATCCACTTGATCCTTTGAGATATCTCAAGATGCACCTTGCTACTTTCTAATGACACACTTTGGGTTCCTGCATGAACCTGGATAGATAGATTACTGCAAAGCTGATATTTGGTCTAGTGTAGGTCAGGTAAATGAGACTCTCGATCAGCTACCGATAGAGAGTGGCACTTACCTCAGGAGATGGATCTGAACGAGATAACTGCAATCTATTCTCCATAGGTGTAGTAATTGGTGTGTAATCCATCATCCTGAATTTATTGAGCATTGTATTGGTATATTTCATCTGAGAAACAAATATGTGATTCTCTTTTGCCAAACTTCCAATCCAAGACAATAATGCATCAGCCCAAGATCGGTCATGTCAAACGATCGATTAAGATATTTCTTCATTGCATCAATCATCCTCATTGAACTACCAGTGATGACTAGATCATCGACATAGACAACAAAAATCACAATCTCCCCCTTGATTTTTGAGGTAAAGATTAGGATCATATGGATTTCTAACAAATCCATGTTGTATGAGATGCTCATTAATCTTGATGTACCATGCCCGGGGTGCTGTTTAAGGCCATACAAATATTTCCGAGTCTACATACCTTTACTTCTTGACTAGGTACAACATATCCCTCAGGTTGAGTCATATAGAATTATTCTTGTAAATATCCATTCAGGAAGGCACTTTTTACATCCATCTGATGGACTTTCCATCCAAATAAGTGGCTAGAGCAAAGATCGGCTGATCGTTTTGATCTTAGCGTGGGAGAAAATTTCTCCTTGTAGTCAATGCCTTATTTTTGTGCATACCCCTTTGATACTAGTATTTATTTATACTTGCCCAATGTCCCATCTGTTTTATACTTCATTTTGAATATCCATCGAATCCAGTGGGTTTCTTCTTTGGTGGAAGATTGACAAGTTGCCAAGTGTTATTTTTCATCATTGATTGATATTCAAAATCCATGGCATCTTTCCAAGATTTTGACCGCAGGGCTTCTGGGTGTGGAGGGATCATCAGACTCAATAAATCTACTCATCAAAGCAAAGTTAACTTCTTCTCTTGCTTTATTGTGAGTCCATGGTCTAGGGGTGGATATATCGGTGGAGCATCCATTCTTGCATCTCGTAATGTGCTAGTACACCACTTGGGCATACGTTGAACTGTTCCCATGGGTTGTGGTTCTATCATATCAATACCATCATCCCCATCATCACTTTGTCATCATCTGTGGGAACATCAGCTTCAATTTTTACAACTGGTGAAAAATCCACATCATGTGAGTTTGGAGGAGGAGACTCCGCTTCCTTCTTCTAGAAAAACTCAACATCTCTGCTGGTGTAGACTTTTCTGGTCTTTGGATCCATCAATCTGTACCCAAGAGTCTCTTCACTATACCCAATGAAGACAAGTTTCTATGACTTCATGTCCAATTTATTTCTATTCTACTTGGGTATGTGCATGCTTGCTTTGCACCCGAATACTCTAAGGTGTGTAATAGATGGTTTCCGTTTTGACCATGCTTCTTGTGGTGTTACTCCTTCAAGAGAAATAGTGGGCACTTTGTTCAACAAATACACTGTTGTCTTTACTGCTTCTACCCAAAATGTCTTTGCAAGTCCATAATCATCGATCATGCATTGCACCATTTCCATGATAGTATGATTTCTTCTCTCAACAACACCATTCTGTTGTGGTGTGTGTGGAGGAGGCATTTGTCAATGAATCCCATGAGTTTGTAGGTAGTCTTTGAACTCATCATTGGTGAATTCCCCCTCGATCTGAGTGGAGAGTTCTGATGTGACGACCATTTTCGTTCTCAACTGCTACTTTGAACTTTTTAAAAGTTTCAAAAGCTTCACTTTTCTTGTGAAGACAAAAAATCCACATTTTCCTTGAATAGTCGTCAATACATAACATGAAAATTGAAATCCGAATGACTCGGTTTCATCGGACCACAAAGATTGGTATGAACCGATTAAGCCTACCATGCGCTCGATATGTACTCTTATGGAATGACACTCTGTGTTGTTTTCCTGCAAGGTAGTGAGGACACTTGTCTGTATCCTTCTGAAGAGATGGTAGCCCATGTACCATATTGCGCCGACGAAGTGTCTTGAGATACTTGAAACTAACATGACCAAGTCTCCGATGCCACAACTGTGCTGAGGTAGAGTTCTTAGCCACAAGTTCTTGATCATCTCTGTGAACAAAATCAAGTTGGAACATGCGTCCCACATTGGAGGATTTTACAACTATTTTCGAGCCCTATGATTTGTCTCGAATCAAACACATTTTCTTTAGGAATGACTTTCAAAGTCAATTTTTAGGTTGTGATCTAGGAGTTGACTGATTGAAAGTAGATTCTTTGTCAACCCAGGGACATATAAGACATCTGATAGTTTGCAGTTGCATGAACTAAGGGGTAGAGAAATGTTCCCAATCCCCTGAATTATATATGAAGAATCATCACCTAACGAAACATGTTTTTCAAAGGCTTGTCCCTCATTAAGGTAAACCAGTCTGTGGCTGGTCATGTGTTAGGTGGATCCTAAATCAACATACCGAGACATCACTAGATGACATGGATGGTTCACTTGATCGATCGAGTGAACAAGAAGTCTTCATTATCTCGAATGTTCTTCTTGTTCGAAATATTTCCTTCGATGGGTTCTTATTTTCTAGTTCCCCTTTTTTTCCTTTAATTGTAGTTAGAATGTCCCTTGCGAGATTTTTGTGGAGGTCTAGAGTTGCTTGATGAACCTTTCTTGTAAGTATTGTACCAACAATATTTTAGGTCATGTCCTCTTTTACAGATTGGACATTGCTTCTTCTGTTGTCTGTCCCCTTGATACTGATTTTGATTTTGGGAATTTTGATAGGAATTAGGTTTTCCTTTACCTTTTCCTTTCCATTTTTGATGTGAAGAAAGTGCTCTGCTCCTCTTCATCATCCTTATTATGCATTGCTTCCTCTTGTTGCAGTAGGTTTACCAATTTTTCAAAACTAACTGTCGTATCTGACAAGTTTAGTGTTGTTACAAAAATACGGTATGAAGAAGGGAGTTCTCTCAGAACAATGGGAATGATATCATCATCTTTGACCACTTCTCCTAGGGATAGAAGTGAAGCCCTCAATTCTGTAACTCTTCTTAAGAAAGCTTCGATTTTCTCATTTTGTTTGAACTTCAGTGTGTGCAACTAAATCTGGAAATTCAATATAACATTCTTGTTTTTGGCCTCGTATACTGTGCTCAAATTATCCCATGCTTCTTTGGTTGTTTTGACATCTTGAATGTGGGGTTGCACATCGTCAGACACTCCAAACAAGATGATGAGTTTGGCCTTCTGATCTACTTTATCAAACTACCGTTGTTGTGTTGTATCAGTGGTTGATTTGGTCAAAATACCATTCACAAGCAGGCCAAATCTCTTCAAACTCAAGTTGTGTCTTGATTTTTGTCTTCCATGCAACATAGTTGTTTTCTCTGAGTAGTTGTGAATCTGGAAGAAAAATTTGGGGGAATTGGTGCCCATTTTGTAGAAAACACTGATAGGGTTTGGTTCTTATCACTCCAAGTATAAGGTCTCCCAATCTATATACCGTCAGTCTGATATACCAAACCTTTCTATATACACGCCCTTCCGATATACCCGATGGTACGTGGAAGAAGCTTTTCCTTTCTATATACCCGACAGTACATGAAAGAGGCGTCAATGTACGTGAAAGAATTCAATACATGGTACCAAGACAATATTGAAAGGGGTCTGTGTGATTATTGACACCGGCTCAAAGAAATCTCCTCATACACACGCGTAACTTTGTTATATACTCAGATAATTTCTCAGTCTGGATTTATGTTATGTAATCATTCACGAGATGGATGGGATGGCTTATAGTGTGTGCACGTGGCCTTATTACTCCTCATTGATTTAAATGGTCGATGCCTAAATGACGCGTTGTTGCAGCTATATTAGGTGTTAAGTGCAGTAGTAATCATGATGGCTTTACCCATAAGCACTTACCAGAGAGGAACCGTATATACTAAACACTTTGTGAATGTGATCTAGAATCTCGTGAGTGTTACGAGAACCAATTTTTACTTGTTTTGTATTACAATTTTCGCGGTTTAAAGCGATTACAATATTTGTGGTTGACTATGGCAACTTGCAAATTAGTACAATATGATGAAGCATGCAATTACATTCAAATTTATAAAAAATTGAATGGCAGGATTGTTTTTTTGTTTTGCGGGCCTTGGTGGCCTCGGAGCCCAATACGACCCAAAATGCCGGAAACCATTAAAAAGAGGCCCAAGATGAAGTTTTTGGATGGTCTTCCTTTGGCAAATGTTGCCCAAAATAAAAAAATAGGCTTTATGGAGAAATGTTTTTACCTTAAATTAGGGATTTTCTTGCTAAACAAAATAGAGGCATGTTTAGCCATGACTAGCTGTTTTAGAGGTGGTTTTCTTGCTAAAATCTCTTCTAAATTTGGCGGGTTTTCAAAAATTTCACTAAATTCAAATTGTTTTTTTAAAAACCAATTGGGGGTGGGGTTTGAACCCCAAATCTCCCACTTCTAAGTCGATCCTCCTATCCAATTAGGCTCTATGAGCGCTTGGTGTATAAATTTGAGCAAATTATATTTAAAGAAAGTGAAATTTGACTCACCTTTTTAAAAACAACGACTGGCAGGAGGTTGAGACCATGTGGAGCTTGCGTGGAATGCGGATTAGGGTTCCTTTGAGCTCAAAAGATGGATCTGAGACGTTTTTAATCTCCTTTTGCTTTTGATTTTCCTCCGCTTTGAATGAGCCGCTCTTGTTTTATTATACAAGTTGTTCGTTTTGATTTTCACGGCTTTGGCCGCTTAAACCCTAGTCGTGCCCTCCTTTTTATTTGTTTTGCTTGTGCGAGTGTCTATGTGTAGGTGTTTGTTGTGTCGGCTTCAATAATGAAATGGTGTCATTGTTAATGTAACCCACTAATATGTAAAGCTCAACGATGTATTTGACTAGGATGGCAGAGGACATGAAATTCAACTTTGGTATGCAACGTTTTCCAATGCATGGATCAATAATGAACTCGGATCAGTCTTGGTTCATTTTTTTGAGTGATCTCCTCCTAATACAAACACATAATTCTTGATTCGGCTTGAGCGTAGAGTGCAAGATTCCAACTTATTGCATGGTGCAACTCGCCAATGAAAGACTTGATGTAAAAACAATAATGTAGCTTGGTGTCATACAAGATGGCTTCATTGAATAGATCTAGCTCGGTCAAGGGAGATCATGGACTCATGCAGGATCAAGACAAAGACCCCTCTAAATATAGTAGTTTGCTATTTTAGCATTCACTAAATGCTTCTCTAAATTAGAGACAAAACCCCTAATGGGGAAAATCAATAATTTTCTATACCTGCAGCAAATTTTTCCTGGGCTTGAGTGCACCAATGCAATTTTTTTTTGTGTTTCAGGTGTTTGGAATGAACAAGAGGATGTGGGGAGGCAGGGATGGGGTTGGAAGGTTGTAGGAGGCTACACAAGCTCTCAATTGCTACAAACACTTCTCCAATCTCCTCTATCTCTGTTGCTCTCTCTTTCCACTCCTTCACAGGTCAAGATTCTCACTCTCGTACCAAATGTACATAGGGTCAAAATCCTATAAATTGTCTTTATTTGAATCAATCATTTACACAGAAAGAGCGTAGTACTTATAGGTATTGTCATGTTGAATACAAACAAGAAACTAAGTTGTACAGTGCAACCATATTCCATATTACATAAGCTTCCAATATTACATATGGGAAGCATAAATGAATAATTACAATTATATTGTTAAAACAATATAACCACACCCATATGCAGACATAAAGAAAATTAGATGGTTATGAAGAAATATAACCATATAACAACATTATTTAATTAATAACATTAATTATATAATGCATAATTAATTAACCTAACAGAATTCCTTGTATTTCTCAAGGGATACACCCAATTTTTCTTTCCAATGCCCTTTGGAACAACTATTTCATTGAAGAATATAAACTTGGCTCTAGCCTTGAGATTGTCATTTTTTGCATCTCATGCAATCCCTTGAGCAATATATTGGGACAAGTTGTATCACGTCCAATGTGCCATTTTGTACATAATTTTTGTTTATATTTGTCCACCTTTATGTGCCAACCAATTTTGAAGTCAAGACGTGTACCATAACTCTTATAGATGGGTCCTTTATGTGATCAATGGGAAAGGAGCTCTTACCATTCTTGTAGTTAAAGAGTTTCCCGAGTCTCATTGATATATTTTTCATTGGAAAATTCCTTTGCCAAGTCATCTCCGATTTTGATCAACCCACTTCCCTTGTTGATTAGTGTGGAAGTAATTCTCATGTGTTAGTCTATGAATTACAAGTAACCTTCACGAATGTACAAGATAAAATATTAAAATAACTCCATATGCTTATTAAAATATGACAACTCATAAAGCTGGAGGACCCCAAATTTTTATAGCATTTACTTTGCACTTTGTCATCATAAATGACACCTCCCGCGATGGTCTTCTTGTCATCTCGAGTAAAAATTATTTTTCTAGTGTCCATGCCAACCATGGCGTGTGAGAGTTGAAGTTAGATATTTTGTAAGTGTTGACTTTGCACTTTCACATTTCTACTTCCAAAACATCTTCTAGGTATTGCAACTCCAAGTTGAGAGGTGGTGGTGATGTAGGATTATGGTCCACCTTCTTTTCTTCCCCACTAAACATCATAGTTTTATTGTCCTTTTTATTCTTAGGTGAGAAGGAATCAACTTTGGCCTTGTTTTTGGCTTTATGTCTCTTTAGCTCCTATGCTACGTATCTTTCTTCCTCTTCATCCAAGAGCTCTCTTATCAAATTTTTTATCCGAATCTTCTCCTAAAACTAACTCTCAAAAATACTAGAACTAGCCTCGCTCGAAGAACTAGATTATTGCGCGGTGCTTCTTAGCGTGCCTCCTCTCGGTTTATTCTTCTTACTTTGTCTAGTGTGGAACCCGCTTTTATTTACTCGGGGTGGTTCAAATCCCTAAAGTTATTCCTTTATCAAAGGATCTTGACCTCCATGTTAATGGTGGTTGGGAGAAATTATTAGAGCCTAAATAATTGATTTCCTTAGCCAAAACATATTAACTTCTCCGCATCTTTTGGTTACTTCCGTGACTTTTTCATCACTATTCTTTATCTTGGTACCTATAAAATTTTGTTTTGTTCTCTAATGGAGAAAAGGTTTTAGGTTTTTATGTGCTCTGGATAATCTTTTTAACTTGTCTTCATTATTTTTCACTTTGAGCTCTCATTTGTTCAAATTATTGGTAACTTAAAAATGAATTCTTGCCCTCCTTTTATACCTCTCCAACTAAGTAATAAAAATTGAATTTGTTTGCTTGCGTGAATTTTCACTTCTCTACCAAACACATTAAATACCAAGTTCTTTGATAATTGTTACCCACTTCTTGTTTTCACACTTTTTCTTTTATTTCACATTTTCCATAAATGACTCCTCCACTTACATGTACGAATCTGTGAATTTTGTGGATCTATGTTACTTTTTCTGTGCCTCTAGCTGCAATAGATAACATATGTTCCTAATCTGCATTGCATTTCCTATTAGGATTAAAGGACATCCATATCTATAGTCTCATTGGGGAGATATTTCCCTTTACCAATATTGGAAGAAGATGACGAGAGGTGGAAGAGAAATCTTGTGTTGTTTCAAAGTATTTTCCAAAGTGCTTCTATTCTCACAAAATATCTAGACTTGAGATGATTTGTCTTGCCACAATATAGACATGTATCATATACCTTCTTGAAAGGATTTTCCCTTTTCGAGATTGGAAGGTTTAGGAGAATCATTAGTTTTAGGTGTTTTAATGGTGGTAGGAGAATATTTTGGAGATTCTACGTGTTTAGATCCTAGATTCTCGCTTAGGTTTTTACCTACCCTCAAAAGAAGTTTATATCAATTCTTGATTAGAGTTTGGTAAGGAATCAAGTGACATTGATATTTTTTTCAAAAAACAACCTATCACAAAAAAATCACATGCCGACATCGAAACCGATCTCTAGGGTATCCATTGTGGAAAATAAAGTAGATGTAAATACAATAAAATGACCTTTCAGTTTTGACAGAATCAAGAAAATACATTCATCATATTTTTTATCTCTACCACCAACTTTCAACTGACTCCTAAGTTCCTTAAATTTTGTCAAAAAATATTCAATAGAGGGAAAGTTTGACGCAGAACAAGAGGTCAATTCCATTTTCAGTTGAAATACTTTAAACTCATTCATCTTTCCAAATAAAATTTCAAATTTCTTTCATACCTCTTTTAGAGAATTGGCTATAGATATGTGAAATTGGAGGTTTTCTACAACATTCAATGAAATGAGTCCCAAGGCTTCATATTTTTCATGAATATTTGTACTTGTCTTTTGCTCTGTTGAATACATGTATGCAATCTTGGAAAATGCACCGAGACCCCAAGATTTGAGCAATTTCTCCATTTTTAATTTCTAAGCATGATAGTTTTTCAATTTTAAAGGTTTAAACAAATGGATATCCATCATGTTTGCGAGAATAGATGGTGAGGCTGCACTTTTGGTCAACTCGATCATAAAATAAATAACACCTTCTAAAACAATAATGGTTCAAATGACATCTTTGTGGAAAAAATACACTTTTCCTCCAATAATGTCCTGGACATTTTTTTCTCCCTTTAAACAAAACTTTGAACAATTTTTTACAACAAACCACAAAAACTTTAGCAGAAAATATTTGAAGTTAGGAGAATAGTAGGAATTTTAGAATATGCATTTGGATGACTATATCACGCCACGTTTTGCCCAAAAACAAAAAACAATAATTTGTCCCATACAAATAGCCAACAAATTTATAATCCTGATTTGTTTTTTAACGGATCACCACATAATTAACGTGATGGGATTTCATAACATTCTTGGATTGTCAAGAATTCTATGGACCCTTTGGTCACAATTGCTAACATTTTAGGGAGAAATTTTGAAATTTGATTAAATTTTCCACTTATATATATATATATATATATATATATATATATATATATATATATATATATATATATATATATATATATATATATACTCATTTACTCTAAAGAAAACAATTTTTTTATGTTTTCTGATTTGTGAATTTGTGATTTAGGTATTGTTCCAAGTAGTAGAACTGGATTCACCATATTGATTACAAAAATCAAATAAATCAAGGTCTTACAGGTTGCAAAGCTATAGTTTACATCCTACAAGTACTTAGTACATGTAAGTCTATTCAATATTGATCCAATTTAAAACATGTTTTCTATCATGTCGCATTACTTTATCTACTTTTGTAAGTTAGGTTGTTAGAATACTATAGTCTATTAAAACATGTCCAATGCTTTATAACTTGCCATTTTTTATTTTATGGTACCGCCATTATATGTGCATCATTTCTAGTGTCATTTTTCTTTCCATGTTGCATGACATTGCAATGCCTTAGTTGATTTTCATCTCATTGTAGCCAACTCAAAAATTGTCCTTATAGGAAAATGACAACTAAAAAGGGAACCTCGTAAAAGAACGCGAGTGCAATGCCTCCTAGTTTTGGCATATGAAAAATCACATCTTATTTTTAGAAACCATCTATGAAATAACATCCTTCTCTAGCACTATCAAGGGATAATGATTTCATTTGAAATGAAACTCAAAATGATTTCATTGATGATTTTATGACTAATGTTGTCAACGACGATGACAATGAAATGCCCCCTTGAACACATCCCATTGAATTAAGATGAAGATGCATCACTGGAATATTTACATTTCCACTCTAGTGCTAGGATGTCATCACCTACTCAATTGAATGTTGGAGGTGAAACTTCTGTGATCAACAAAATTTAAATTCCACCATGCCAAATACTCAGGGGACACCTCTTTCGACAAAAAGAGAAAGGTAAGAAAATGGGACTTGGGAAGGAGTTTAGGTTAGAGTGGGTTTCTAAGTTTCCATTTATTGAACCTGTTGAAAATGAAAATAAAACTAAACCTTTAAAAGAATGAAACTATACAATTTGTAGCTAGAAATTGGGGGAGACGAGGATAATGCAACTTAAATTGGATACTATTGAGAAGCATGTAGGAAATATATATGAAAAAAAAACTATAGATGGAGTTGAGAAGATGTGTCCAGATGAAAAATACGAATAATTATTTGCATATTAGGTATGTACAAGAATTTTAGGAATGTAAGAAAAATGAAAGAATAATTGCACAAAATGGAGGGAAAATTATATCTCAATTTAACAAAGTCATTCAAAACAATCTTATAGGTATTTAGTTAGCTACTATTTTTCATAATATTGAAAAGAGGTCATCCTGTAACATATTTTCCTAAACATAAGGAGATGTTTGATTTTCTTGGTTTTCCACACTTTCCTCATTCCCATTCATATGAAAGTAGTGATTGGTATTATGAGAAATGTGTAGCTATATTTGATAAATAAAACTTGAAAGAGAAACTTAAGTATGCACGATATGTGTCTTTGTCTATTGAGGAGGTTACAAAATAGATAATACTACTTGGGTCTTTATGCATGTTTATACTATTGTGAGACAACCTAAATTACTATTCACAAGATGAGAGATAACTTTGATTCTAAAAACATTTGTGAAATAGTAATAAGAATTTTGAAGGAGATCAGTGGTATGGATGATTCGACAATTGCAACAAAGTTGGTATGTTTTTGGGAAGATGGGAAATGTATAATGAAAGGTCATCATAATGATCTATATATAAGACTCCAAACATTCCATTTCATGTATATGATTTCCATTCATTGTATGGCTCATAAAATGAATCTATCATACAAAATAGTCGACAAATTTAAACCTGTAGTAAAATTTGAAGAACTTTCTCAAGAGGTGCATGCTTATTTTTTTGTAGTCCTAAAAGATTCATGGAATTCCAAATATTTGGAATAAGGCTCACAACTTGATACATCGTTTAACTAATATAAATACATCATGGATGTTGTGTGGGATGATGGAAAAGTAACATGCAAGCATGGGAATCTACAAGTACCTCTTCCTCGTACCTAACCTCTCGAGGTCGTGTCGAGACAACCAGTGAATGTTGAATGTGGATAGATATATATAAGCTAATCGGGTAATCTTAAATCCTCAATACGCAATAATGGAATCTGCGAATCTAAGGCAAAGAAGGCCCTCCTAACCTGGATTGGTGTAATGGCTCGTTCGGATATAATGGCTGCTTGGAGGCTCCAATCGATGTCGAGCTCTGCCGAGATCCTATTTCTTGGTTGTTGGATATGTGGGAAGTGACCTATGGGAGCTTCGTATATATCTCCAGAAAAGGTCATGAAAGTAGTGGTAGGTGGTTTAATGGATAGTGAACTATGGGTGGTTTTCTAGTCTAGCCCAGAAAATATTAGATTGATTGGCCTCTATATTTAATATGGAAAACTGTGTTATAATATCAGCGGGAGTGGTGAAGATCTAAATACTAGCATTCGCAAGCCGGTGTCAATACTTGACTGATTTGTAGGCCCGTTGGGTTGTGGGATTTGGGGATCACAACCATGAGTTCGTGGTTGTTGTGGACTGTTATGGTCATGTGAAGAATCAATCCCTTCTCCCAACTATCCAGTAATCGTATGCCTTTTCAGCCTCTACGTTTAGAACTAGAAGTTGTATGATTTTCTCGGAGTACCTAATAGGTGTTTTGGAAACTTGGATACGTAAGCTAGTGTCTATGTCAATGAGGAGGTCTCTTGGCATTAGGTGTGGAACCAAAGGATCACAACCAAATGTTTGTTCTCGTTCGAACCCTTGCACGGTCATTTAGGTGTTTTATTAAGGAAATCTATAGTTTGGATGGTTTGACCAGAATGTGTAAGCTTTGTCATCTTCGATATTCAATCCTCTTAGTTGCTCACTAATTGCTTGTAAGTTTTTGTTGCTCGAAAGACCTGTATCCTAAGGTCCTGATCTATATCAGCTAAATTCATGGGTAAATTTGGTTGAGGTACTATGGGTTCAAATATATATTCTCTAGGCTCTCTAGGTCCTGTGATTGTCATACAAAATGATTCAACTTTTAACTAACATTTAATAAATTGATTATAAAAGAGGTATTTACACTATGCAAGCATCCTGCTATTTTTGTATTTTTCAATGACGTATTTCAATGAAATTGAAGAGCAACTACTCTAGTATATTTATAAAATGGACAACTAATCTAGAAACAGAATGAAAACAAACAAAGTAGCCTGGTATGGCTATTTTCCTGTGCAGCTGTGATTTTATACTAAATATCTAACTAAATATATTAAATTGAAAGACTCTTGATCCTACCTTAGAAGTGAGGAATGAATCACAGTTTCTCAGAAACTATCAATCCCCATAGCTTCCCTAGTGATATCGAGAACAAAATTTTAACTGAAATAAAATAATTCACTACTCTATTTGATATGTTGTAACTAGAACTTTGATAGCTCAAACCTGGCATTTACAAAACAATGGTAAATCCAATTGTGTGTGATTTCATCCCCTTAGTGTGATCTCCTCATTCCTTCGTGTCCTCGTGAATCCAGAAAGTGTGTATATGATAGTATCAACAGAAGATAGCAATCGAACAATGGCAGCTTTGGATATAGACCAAATACAATGCGAGTAGGAGAGGGATATTGCAAGTGAACAGAGCTTGACTATGTAATTCCTAGTGGGATTTATTGCGGGAATACAACACAAGTGTAATAAGAGTTTCAGAAATTATCCTTGTGACAAAAAAAACCTGTAACTTTAATGGATTCTAGTCTAGAAATGAAGCTATTCTATGTTAAACTGACTGTATGCAGCAACAATGGAATAAGACTTGAAACAAGAAGATGATATGACCTCTAAAATGCCAACAAATGGAAGAAAAACATGAAACTAATAGAATTCTAAGCAAGGAATTGAAAAACTAAACAAGAGAATTGAGAGGATGAGGGGCCATTTGCTTGAAAACAAGCTGGCTATTTATAACCAATGCATTTACCAGAGGGTAACTCTCATTTGATCTCTTTTACTATAAACAAAGGAAAAACACTATTCCAGGGAGTAGAAAACATTAATGCAAGCCAAAGTGGTTGAAGAAAGTGTGTAAATTTGAAGATTTACATTTGATGCAATCATTGGAAGAATCTGGAAAATGTGAACAAAACGCCGCCACCCTGGGGGTGGCGGTTATGGGACCGCCCGCCACCAGGCGGCGGTGGTTCCATGGTGGTTCCGTCACTGAAGACAAGAATGCAAGAAGAAAGGGGAAAAGGGGAAAAACAAGCATGTGGAGGCTAAGTAGGGCATGCGGGATACAAGTGTACTTGGTGAACCTTTCTAGATTCTGAACACCTTGCAAGGAGACCTGTATCATCATTGGGGCATGTGTAACATCATTCCGGTGGTGCAGTACCTAAAATTTTGAGTACGTACATATTGCCCCCTCGGAGAAGCGTTTTAGCCATGAAGAGGTGTAAAATGGTGGATTTGAGTATGGAAGTCCCGAAATGGGGAGTTAGGAGTTATACCTGACATGCTCGTGTGCGTTGGAAAGTTGCCATCCAAGATCCACTACCTGTAAAAAATGAAAAAGGGGACTCAAGTGCAGATAGATAAAACAAATTGAGAAATAAGGTTGAATTGATAAGAAAAGAGGACTTACCATCTATGTGAGGTTTAGAACTTACCTCGTCGGTGCTCGACCCTACGAAAGACATTCAAAATCAAATTAAGAGGGCTATATATATAAAACAAAGTCATTTTACTATTCATTTGCGTGGATTGATTTGATAGATTTTTGAGCTCTGGGACCCATGGTGATGGTTTTTGATGAGAGTATAGTCAAAACGTTTGTGGTGAGATAGCGATCATGCCTCGAGAGTGGAACATTGACCCGTGAAGTCTCAGGTTAGTTCTTCTCGATTTATCATTTTTAAACCTAAAATGTAGAAATGATAAAATCTTTCCCTTGGGGGGATCATTTTTGAAAATGTTAGTTTTAAATGTGTCTTTAGGGGGGGCGCCCATAGGGTAGGTTTCTTTTTCGTTAAAAGGTGTTTTTGCTTGTTTTAAAGCATTTTTAGGGCTTACGGCCCGTTTGGTTTTGCGGGACAGGACCGCCGCCCTGTGTAGGGTGGCGGTTACAGGACCGCCACCTTAGAAGGTGGTGGTTATAGGGTGGCGATCCATGACAGAGGACAAAATAATGCAAATTTTAACTTGTTTTTGCATGTATAAATTTTTACGTGTTTTTACTAGTTTTTCCAACTGGATTTCAGTACTAACTTACTCCTTTTTGTGTTTTTGGGTGTATGCGAAGAAGGAGGAGTACATTAGATGGAGCCGAGAGAGGGAGTGTGATTGGCTCTCGCAGTAGTGTTGGAGGCACTCTCCCAGGCAGAGCGGGATACTCTCCAGAGGGTTGGTATATGGAGGATTGCATAGGTTCCTCATGTTGCACCTACCAGTCACATATTATGTGACTTGTTCTCATATTGGGATGTGGATCAGAACACCTTCCGATTGCTAGGAGTTAGGGGTGAGTGGTCCATCACCCTGGAGGATGTTTACCATATACTGGGGGTTCCGATCCTTGGGGGTGGCAGCTATCTCTTAAGACAACTTAATATCTAGATCATAGGTGGTTCAGTGGGCCACCTACATGGGAGATGCGGTTGTATCGATGGGATCGAAGAAGGGCGTGAGGATCCACTCTATTATTGAGTCAGACATTCCCTTGCTTCACAAGGCCATCATGGGCATCCTTGCATCTAGACTGATTGGGGACAAGGGAGGGGACACCCTCTTATATTGTTGGGCCCCTATTATTACACAGATTGAGGGCCATGGACGTGTCTATGCTTGGGGAGTAGATATCCTCGGGACTACCTACCATGACTTATACAGGGTAGTCCATTTACAGGGGTAGTCACTGAGCCACCCGACTCTTGTCATGAGTTGGGTGTATGAGCATATTATCCCATATGGGAGAGGTGTAGAGGTGGAGGATCCTTGGGGCTGTCAGGGTAGCGAGGTGGATGGGGATGACAGTTCTTAGAGCACCCCACCAGCCAGTGGCTTCCCTGACCACTGCAGACATGGAGGCCACTCCTTATTAGGCCATGGCAAGGGTATGGGGAGAGGAGACCGTTACACTTTGATTACCTGCCAGACCACCAGCCAGTTGATAGACAGGGCGGGGAAGTTGGAGATACACCCCTTTGATAGAGTTCCACAACAGTTTGGCCTCCCCTATAGTGACATGCTTCCTCTGGGTAATGCCAGTGTATAGATCTATCCATGAGGCTCGGGGAGGTCCTAGAGGCCGGGGTTGGACTATTGTTACTCCTGGTACTCCTATTGCGGCTAGGAGGGTGGTACGTGCATGAGGGAGAGCCGGTGCTCCTCAGGCACCCTTACTTCGGATTGCCGCCGGTCCCGCTCATAGTAGTGATGAGCCCATTGACGTGGACTCGAGTCTGAGGAGTTCACTAGGGGAGAGACCGAGGAGGAGATAGAGGACATGGAGATCAGTTAGAAAGGTGGTGGGGGATGATAGTGATCCTGAGTGGCATGATACCCCAAGGAGATCTATAGGCCGAGAGGGCGGAGTGGAGCACAGAGAGGGTGACTCTAGTTTCAGAGGAGTTACTCTCTTAGGACCTAGGTGGAGATGGTGAGTCTGTTGCAGGCCGTCACATTTCCCCAGATGTGGGAGAGGGGCACCAGTCGGTGGCGGCATTAGTGGTAGGTGTGGATCCTAGAGATCCTTCTTGGAGGCCTGACGATCCTAGTGAGTTGTCACTCTTCTCTTGACATTTGTTTTAGTTAGAGTTGTTCTTAGTTTGTTATTTCTTTTTGTTTTGTTTACTCTTGGTTTTATCGTTGATCATTTTCTAACTTGTTTTCTCCTTTGTTTACAGTGACTGCTAATGAGTGGCGAGACTTGATTTTTCGAGTGTGTACCGATACCTTGCTTCTCCCCTCGAAGAAGACTTGTGTTGATCTTTACGTGGATGTGGGGGAGCCCTCAGCAGTCGGTAGGCACACCGATGTTTTTCTTGTCTGGTATGCGGCGAAGATCATGACTTCTCTCCGCACGGAGGTAGCTAGATATAGGACAACCGAGCGCTTGATGAGGAGGAGCCATTCTCATAGCGAGATGGAAGCTATCGGCGTGACCGTGAGCCCTCAGTGCATTCAAAGTGCCGGCATAGCTAGAGTCCTAGGCGTGGCCGTGCACCTTCTGAGGGATCCCATAGGGATTGAGAGACTATTTTTGTAGTATTTTTCCAGATGTCTATACGAGTGTTTTTGTACTTTTCGGGCTCATTGAGCATTTTGACCATGCCTAGTGCATGATGGCATTGTATATGAAACTTGATATATATATATATGTATATATATATATGTATCTCTTTGGATCTAGACTCTTGGCATCTTGAATTTTGTGACTCATTTCTAAATGTGTACTTAGATGTTTTTAGAATACTATTTTCATGTTTTCAGAATGTATGCAATGGATAACAAATGATAGTAGATAGAATATTTTACTCTGTATGTTTTTGTAGTGCTGATATGAGATGATACTAACATATGGTAGTACTGAAATTTTGAACTCTTTGGGAAATGTTTGCAATTTCTTCTTATGTTGGAAAAACGTGATGAATGCATAGTGATAAAGAGATGAACTTGCCCCAATCCCAAATCCACGCAACTAGTAAGATGCGAGGGCTCAACACCAAGAGTTAGGAAGGGCACAAGTTGTATGAGTTTGACTGAATGGAATGATGAGAGACAGAAAAACAATAATGTAAAACCAATTTGGACCTACACACCTACCCTACTCAAGAACTACTACCACGCTTAGAAGGCCACTTACTTTTCAATTTATCTAGACTTAGATTCATAAATGGCAACCTGGTTGACAAAATCTGGTTTTGAGGATTTGATCTCTTTGGAATTTGGATATTTGGATATTTTGATTTCTCTTAATAGAGGTGAATTTGTGTTTTTAGCATACCAAGATTTGTTAGTTTGTGTGACTGGACCCCCCACACCCTGCCTCACGCCACTAGTAAGAAGCATGGGTTTGTCACCAAAGGTAGGATATAGGTGAGTAAGGGCACTTCTTTCCTTTCCCAACCTCACACCACCAGTAAGAGATGTGGGCTTATCACCGAAGGTTGATGGGGCAAAGAAGTGTGTAAAATAAAATATTTTGTTTACTTGGTGCTTTTGATTTCATTTGATTTTGACATTTCTGATCTATGACTTTGAGATATCCTTTCATTCAAAGAGATTTAAGAGGGATAGATGTGACACCAAGAAGCTTCTAGAATAGACCATAGGCAAGGACAACTTCACCTAGTAGGAAGAAAGAGAAAAGCCAAGTATGCTAGGCCTTGGTATGGTTTTCGTCAATGTTTGTCTGTCGAACTTGATGAGAAGATTTTGAAAATTTTGATGATGTTTGGAGAGATGTGATATGAATGCTTTTGCCAATATTTTTAGAAAATTGTAACAGATTGTTTTAAGAGTAAGCTCTTGGACTACCATTTTTATGAAATGGATAGAATGAAGCAGCTAAAAGACTAATGCAATGTAGGTAGCTATAATGTACAAGTAATGACTTTGATGTTTTATGCGTAAAACCACTTAAGATGCAAGGAATTAATAGTTTCACCAAATTCCTCACCTTCTAGTGTGCACAAAAGATACACACCATTTCCGTAGTCCTTCATGACTCGGTATGGGCCCAACCATTTGGGCTAGAACTTTCTTCCTTTGTCGTTTTCTTATCGATCCAGTTGTCTAGTCTTAGAACTAGATCTCCTTCATATATTTCTCACTCATAGACCTTTTTGTTATACTGCTAGCACATCCGGTCAGCATAGGCTCTGTGCCATTGTTGTTCGGTGAATTTAACCTGGCCTCGTCAAGGCTTTCTAGTTGAGAGAGGCGTGCCTCCCTATAAGCTTCTTCATCCAAAATCCCTTGTAATGAGATGCGGAGACTGGGTATTTCAACCTCAAGTGGGAGAACTGCTTCTGCTCCGAATACCAATGAGAAAGGAGTTGCTCCTGTTGGTGTTCTTATTGAGGTTGATGGGCCCACAAGGCCGGATATAGTTTTAAATGCCAATCTCACTTGTTCTCCTTGATTGTTTTGAGGAGAATAGCTTTTAACATTTTGTTTGTCACTTCAGCCTGCCCATTGGCTTGAGGGTAGTAAAGAGAGGTTGTGTGATGATTTATCTTGAACTTGCTACATAACTCATCGGACTTCATCATTTTTAAAGGAAGTGCCATTATCTGAGATAATGACTTGTGGGACACCATACCTGCAGATAATTTGGTTTAGAATGAATTTGGCAATTACCAAACCTAGTACGGTGGTGAGAGGCATGGCCTCCACCCATTTGGTAAAATATTCCGTGGCTGTAATTATAAAATTATGGCCATCGGTTGATGAGGGAGAGAATTTCCCTATCAAGTCTAGACCCCATGTGGAGAAGGGCCACGGAGTCACTATTGGTTGCGTAGGGATTGTGCTGGCATGTGAATCTCGTGAGAGAATTCTTGGCATTTGTGGCACTTACGTACAAATTCCACTTGCATCATGCTCGAGAGTGGGCCAAAAATAGCCCATCGATGTATTTTATGAGTGGTGGCGTGACCACCGAAGTGGCCTCCACATATCCCACTATGGGATTCATGAAGAATCTTCTTGGATTCTTCCATGTCGACGCATCTTAGAAGCATGCCGTCAAAGGCTCTACGATAGAGTACTGGTCTAAAACAACATATTTAGTGGTAATAATGCGTAACCACCTTCTTTGTTGTGACGTGGCACCTTCCAGGTATGTATGGTCCATGATAAAATTGATGATATCAGTATACCAGGGACATGTAGAGATGGGGGGCCTGGTTTTGATGAAGTATACACACTCATCGGGAAAGTCTAGATTTACCAGCTCACCTCCATCTAGTGGATTGTTAGCTAACCAGTCTGCAATGATTTTTCCCTTAATGGATTTCTGGTTCATGAATGTTAACTCAAATTCTCCCATTAAGGTTATGAAATGGCCCACCTTTTTAGATAAAGATCCTTGTGTGAGAAATGTTCGTAAATGGTCTGTCTTCACAATGACCCTTGTTTCCTGGTTTAACATGTAATGTCTCAAATGTTTTGTTGCAAAAATTATGGCAAGGCATTCTCTCTCTACCTATGTGTAACGTGTTTCATAATCGAGCAATGTTTGGCTAATGAAATAGATCGCGCGTTCTCGCTTGTCATCATCTTCTTGAGCCAACATGCAGGCCAGCGAGACATGAGTGGCTCGTGAGTATAGGATCAAAGGGCGGTCTGGTTTGGGAGGCATTAGTGTGGGTGGAGACAAAAAGAAGCGTTTAACTACTTGAAGGCCTTGTTGCATTCTTTAGTCCAATCAATGCTATAATATTTCTTCAATAGATTGTTGATTGGATGAATGGAAAAACTTAAATCTAGGATGAACCTTCGGATTGCACTGAGTTTCCCAAGAAATGACCTGATTCAGACTCGTCGATGGTGGGATCATTTTGAGAACAACCCGTATTTTGGTTGGATCAACATCAATCCCTCATGAAGATATAATGTAGCCAGAAGTTTGCCTCCTATTACACCAAACATGCACTTCTCTGGGTTTAATGTGACACCATATTCGATTAGTCGTGAGAGGATGATACGGAGCACTTCCGGATGATCACAACGTTTCTTGGCTTTGGCCAACAAGTCATCCACATAGGATTCCACAATTTTATGGATAAGATCATGGAATATATAAGTCATTTCCCCGTTGATACGTAGCGCGGTGTTCTTAAGACCAAATGGCATGACAACGTAACAATAAGTTCCCCAGGGAGTTATGAATGTGGTTTTGGCTTGATCCTGTTTAGATATTTTAATCTGATTGTACCCTGAGAACCCATCCATGAGGGACAATAGTTCAAATCCAGTTGTTGTGTCAACGATGACGTCAATGGATGGTAATGGGAAGTCATCCTTGGGACAAGCTTTGTTAATATCCAAAAATCTATGCAAATGCATATTTTCCCATTCTTTTTTAGGACGGGAACGATATTAGATACCCATTGTGAATAGTCAATGGGCTTGATGAATCCTACTTGGAGAAGTTTTATTACTTCCTCTTTTACCATGAGAGCCACTTTTGGCTTCATTGGTCTTGACTTTTGTTTAATTGGCTTCGCATCGGTTTAGTGACAAGATTGTGTACCATGACTTGTGGTGCAATGCCCGTCATTTCTTTATAATTAAATGTGAAAAGCCTTTTGATGTTCTTTGAGGATTTGGGTGTGTATTTCTATCTCCTCTCGGAGTTAACGAGGATCCCAACTTCAAAATTCTTGGTTCTTCCTCCATTCCAATGTTTATGTCAATGGTTTCTTCTATCAAAGAAGTGTTACCTTCTTCAAATTCAGGTGGGGCTGGAGGTAGTTCCAAGCTTTCTCCATTTTCTATCTCGTAGATATTGAGATCCTTCTATGGAGGAGACTCTACCATGGGATTTCCAAAGTAGGAAGAGGAATGAGGTATTAGGGAAAGATCAACTATACGGTGAGCAAGGTGTAGCTCGCATAGGTGTTTAGATATTCGAGAGTGATTCTATCATCGTCAAAGTGATCCATGATAGAAAAATCATCCTCAGCTTCTCCATGAGTTAGGAGTGAGTTTGTTGGTATTTTACGCACTAATGGTTAGTAGTGAAGTGATACCGTGAAATTTGTATCCTCCAACTCACTATTTGGGGTGAAACGGGAAGTTGAGGTTGCTATTGAGTCTGTGAGAAGGTTTTCTCTCGTGGGATTGCTTCAATTGATATGAAGTTGAATCCCTTGCTTAGATCTAACACTACTGTTTTTTGTATAGTTGTAAATGTTCAGCCCTAGTTTCATATACCTCGGAGACTTGGTTTGCAACTAGTTGTGAGTCTCCTAGCACTCTAATGTCATTGACACCCATTCTTTTGGCTAGAATGAGGCCAAGGAGGAGAGCTTTCGTACTCAGCCCCATTGTTTGTACATTCAAAGTTTAATTTAAAGGTGAAAGGTAGGATCTTTCCCTCAGGTGAAGTAAAGATCACTCCCCCTAGCTCCAAAATGACATCTAGCTCCATCGAAGTGGAGAGTCCAATACTTGTTTGGAAAAATTGACGTTGGGATATTTTGTCGTATCTATTTCTTTTGCTTTGGTTACCTCTACCATAAAAAATTCATCTGATGGAAGAGAAGCGATTCCCAGGGTGTGTCCCATACCCATGGAATCAAATGGTAGGAGAATAGGTAAGTCTTTCTCTCAAGAACTCGACAATTTTTGTGGTAGTCCCTAGTGATACTACTTTTATAGCATTGGTCTCACTTTTGAGTACTGGAACATCCTCAGTTGGATTTGAAATTTCCAACTCAGTGGTGGGTATCAACTTTTCTTTTGGTTGTGAATTAGTTGGTTTGACAAGCTGGTTTGCTGGAAGTTCAAACTCGGAGTGGATACCGGTCTTTTCTTCAAATCAGCTAGGTGTATATCAAAGGGTTTTGGGTCACCTTGTGCCACGAATATTTTCCCTAAGTGTAGAAATCTTATTTCTTGGAATAATGTGGAAGGGATTGCCTTCATGCGGTGTATCCATGGCTGACCAAGGATCATATTATAATTGGTTTCCGATCTATAATATAAAACTTGGTGAGGACCATCTTGGGTCCTAAAGTGACTGGTAAAACTATGGTTCCAATCGAAGTGGCTTTGAGGCTATCATAACCTCTTAGTGTATTTCACGTCGTGGAACAGTTTGTCTCTCCATATCCTAGCTTTTGAAGGAAAGTGAAGGGGACTATGTTGACTGCTGCCCCATCATCAACCATTGCACATTTAACATAATTATTGTAGACCCAAACTTGTAAATGTAAAGTTGGGTCACCTCTTCATGTAATTTCAGCATCTGTTGGCATTTTGCTTATATCGAATATAAATTCAGTATCCCTATCTCAGCTGCCCCGGAGGATAAACATCAAAATCCACATGGTTTACTTGCATTTTTAGAGGAGGAGTGATGTTGATTAAATGGCCAAGGCCTAATGCTTCTAAGAGGGAAGCCCTATGGGTGGGAGAGTTTTTTAACAAATCCAAGAAGGAGATGTGTGAGAAGGTTTTAGTTAAATCATTAATTAGATCATAGGCGCCTATAGGTTTTACCAATGTTTGTTGAGTGTTGTCTGGCTCTAATGAATAACTTGGAGTTGGTTGAGAAGAATAATCCCGTGTTCTTGTTATGGTTTCTATGGGTAGCTCGGCATCTAACTCCACTAAACCAACTATCTTAGTTTGAGGTCGAGTTCCTAATTGGGGTGCGACTGGTGGATTTAATGAAGTTGAAGCTTCATGATCATTGTTTCCTGTCATGACACCCTTATTTGTTCCATTAGGATCTAACTTGTTGTTGTTAGAATGGTTTGGGAGTGGGTCATTGAAGATCTTGAGGGATGCATTTTGAGGGGAAACTACCCCTGCATAAGCGTTTGGCGTGGGTACTACAGAATTTGCTAAAAACATATCTATAAAGAGTTGTTTTTGATCTTCTAGAAAATGTTGCATGAATTTATTGTATTCACGACAAGTCCTAGTATCGTGGCCTTGAATCTTGTGGAAGCCACAATATAGATTGGGATTGTAATTTTGAGGCTATTGATTTAAAACCTGTTGTGGCCCAAAATTCTGATAAGGTTGTTGGTTGTTAGAGTTAAAATTTTGAGGTTGTTGCCTTTGGTTTTGACTCTGATATCGATTGGGTTTTGATTTGGACTTTGTGTTTGGACTTTGTCGTTGTTGTTGTTGCCATGGTGGATGATTAAAATCCACCACGTTGATTGTTGGGGTAAAATTATTATTTCGCTGATTATTAATAGGTGGTGAAATGTTTACAACATTTTCCCTTTTAGCTTGGTCAGTTACTCCATCTGTTGTAACCCATGGTTCTTGTTAAGGATCTTAGGTCCTTGATTAGCGTTCCCAACATTAGGATAGGCCACGGTGTTTTGATTGGGAGTGGTTAATTTCCATTTGTCCCATATGTCTTACGACCACTATCAATCACTGCTTGGTCAATTCGGAGAGCACTCTCGAGTACTTCATCGTAAGTTCTTAGTGGGAACTTCTGGACTTCTTCCTTTATCTCTCTATTGAGTGAATTAAGGAATAAATCACATAGTTCCATTTGATCCATATTTGGAGCACTCGCTGATGAGTAGAGAACCGTATGCCATCTTTGGATAAAATGAGTGGTGGATTCATTATGTTCTTGTTTGATATGTAAGAACTCCCGATTCCCGTTCTTAACAATTTGTTCATGTCGAAAGCTTTGATGAATTCTGACACGAGTTGTTTAAATGAGTGTATCGAAGCTTCAGGTATTCTGTAATACCAATCAAGGGAAATACCTTCTAGGGTCTTAGGGAATATTTTAGTGACAACCCCATCCCAAGGGAGTAACTCCTGTATGGTTGTGGCATAGGCCTTAATGTGTGTGTTTGGGTCTCCTTCCCCTTTGTATTTGGGCAAATCGGGAAGAGGTCTTGGAAGCATAACGCTTCGTATGGTGAAGTCTAGGGGTTCTTTCAAATATTTTGAGTAAGTCCCTACTGCGTAGGCCTCAACCATCGATGGGGCTTGCTAAGGGGGTTGAGGGGAATGGGTTGTTGATATGGCATAGTATATGCATTTGTAGGAACATAAGGGAATCCTTGTGGTTGAACGAACATCCGGGAGAAGAGAACATGTCTCCTTGTGGTGACTTTGAATAAATGTTTAAGTAAGGAGGAGCATTGTTCTGGTATGGGTTGTTTGGTGCCAAGCCGAGAGGTGTCATGTTTTTCAACTGGAGCGGCATTTGAAAATGTTGTCCTAGTTGGTGTTTGTTGTGGATAATTATAAGGATTTTGAGGAGGCATGCCTAACATGCCTGTTCCTGTAAGGAGGTCAACTTGACTAGGGTGATGCAGAGGGTTGGGGATTCCCGCTTGCCCAAAATATGAATTTTGGTTTGCTTGAGCAAGTTCTAGCCCTCTAACCTTCTCAGCTAAGGCTGAAATGACCTCCATCGGTGAAGACAAGTGCTTTGCCTTAAGGGTGTTTGTTGTATAGCTTGAGGTTGTAAGGGGGTATGATACCCTGCTATGAATTGGTCATTACCCTGCCAAGCTTCACCGAGTGTATTTCCCATGGGTGGAGTTATGGGGGTGTTCTCCTGGAATAGGGCATCAGACTGTATTTGTAAACTCCCTATAGGTGGATACATATTTTGGAAGCATTGTTCACTTTTAGTGAAGCGTGCTAAGTACTCCTCATCCAAAAAGGGGAGTGGATCTGATTGTCTATTGATCTGTGGTCTGAACAAGACCCGAGGAGATGAAGTGGATTCTCCAGTAAATGTCATATTGTTAGAGCCTGATGGCTCTGGCTGTTGTGTTTGTGCAAACTGATCAAACTCCTCAATTCGGAATGAAGAACTAGAACTAGTTATGTGAGGGGAGTTTGAGATGACAAGTAATTACTCAAATAGTTATCAACCCATGCTAGAAAGTGAGGGTGATGGTTGTCTATTTGTTTGACTATAGTTTACTTTGAGACCTGAGAGAGGTCTACCATATGCATCATATCTTGACATATTCGGGGGGTATATGAATACCCATAGAATAATGGGAAAGAGCGAAGGTGGATGAGAGAAATGGAAAATAATAAAAGGAGGAACTGTTTGTTCACATCGGGTTCACCAATTTTGTATGATGGAAAAGTAACATGTGAGCATGGGAATCTACAAGTACCTCTTCCTCGTACCGACCTCTCGAGGTCGTGTCGAGACAACGGTGAATGTTGAATGAATGGATAGATATGTATAAGCTAATCGGGTAATCTTAAATCCTCAATACGCAATAATGGAATCTGTGAATCTAAGGTGAAGAAGGCCCTCCTAACCTGGATTGGTGTAATGGCTCATTTGGATATAATGGCTGCTCGGAGGCTCCAATCGATGTCGAGCTCTGCCGAGATCCTATTTCTTGGTTGTTGGATACGTGGGAAGTGACCTGTGGGAGCTTTGTATATATCTCCAGACAAGGTCATGAAAGTAGTGGTAGGTGGTTTAATGGATTTGTAGTGAACTATGGGTGGTTTTCTAGTCTAGCCCTAGAAAATATTAGATTGATTGGCCTCTATATTTAATACGAAAACTGTGTTATAATATCCGGTGGGAGTGGTGAAGATCTAAATACCAGCATTCACAAGCCGGTGTCAATACTTGACTGATTTGTAGGCCCGTTGGGTTGTGGGATTTGGGGATCACAACCATGAGTTCATGGTTGTTGTGGACCTATTATGGTCATGTGAAGAATCAATCCCTTCTCCCAACTATCCAATAATGTATGCCTTTTCAGCCTCTACGTTTAGAACTAGAAGTTGTATGATTTTCTCGGAGTACCTAATAGGTGTTCTGGAAACTTGGATACGTAAGCTAGTGTCTATGTCAACGAGGAGGTCTCCTGCGTTAGGCTGTAGAACCAAAGGATCACAACCAAATGTTTGTTCTCATTCGAACCCTTGCACGGTCATTCAGGTGTTTTATCAAGGCAATCTATAGTTTGGATGGTTTGACCAGAATGTGTAAGCTTTGTCATCTTCGATATTCAATCCTCTTAGTTGCTCACTAATTGCTTGTAAGTTTGTTGTTGCTCGAAAGACCTGTATCCTAAGGTCCTGATCTATATCAGCTAAAGTCATGGGTAAATTTGGTTGAGGTACTATGGGTTCAAATATATATTCTCTAGGCTCTCTAGGTCTGTGATTGTCATACAAAATGATTCAACTTTTAACTAACATTTAATAAACTGATTATAAAAGAGGTATTTACACTATGCAAGCATCCTACTATTTTTGTATTTTTCAATGACGTATTTCAATGAAATTGAAGAGCAACTACTCTAGTATATTTATAAAATGGACAACTAATCTAAAATAGAAAAAAACAAAGTAGCCTGGTATGGCTATTTTCTGTGTAATTGTGATATTATACTAAATATCTAACTAAATATATTAAATTGAAAGACTCTCGATCCTACCTCAGAAGTGAGGAATGAATCACAATTTCTCAGAAACTATCAATCCCCACAGCTTCCCTGGTGATATCGAGAACAAGATTTTGACTGAAATAAAATAATTCACTACTCTATTTGATATGTTGTAACTAGAACTTTGATAGCTCAAACCTGGCGTTTACAGAACAATGGTAAATCTAGTTGTGTGTGATTTCATCCCCTCAGTGTGATCTCCTCATTCCTTTTGTCCTCATGAATCCAGAAAGTGTGTATATGATAGTATCAACAAAAGATAGCAATCAAACAATGGCAGCTTTGGATATAGACCGAATACAATGCGAGTAGGAGAGGGATAATGCAAGTGAACAGAGCTTGACTATGTAATTCCTAGCAGGATTTATTGTGGGAATACAACACAAGTGTACCGAGAGTTTCATAAACTATCCTTGTGACAAAACAAAACTGTAACTTTAATGGATTCTAGTCTAGAAATGAAGCTATTCTATGTTAAACTGACTGTATGCAAGCAGCAATGGAATAAGACTTGAAACAAGAAGATGATATGACCTCTCAAAATGCCAACAAATGGAAGCAAAACATGAAACTAACAAAATTCTAAGAAAGGAATTGAAAAAATGAACAAGAGAATTGAGAGGATGAGGGCCATTTGCTTGAAAACAAGTTGGCTATTTATAACCAATGCATTTACCAGAGGGTAACTCCCATTTGATCTCTTTTACTATAAACAAAGGAAAAACACTATTCCAGGGAGCAGAAAACATTAATGCAAGCCAAATTGGTTGAAGAAAGCGTGTAAATTTGAAGATTTACGTTTGACGACGCGATCATCGGAAGAATCGAAAACGGAAAACCGCCAAAACGTGAATGGTGGTTTGGGCCGCCATCCCTGTGCGGTGGCGGTCATGGGACCACCACCCTGTGAAGGTGGTAGTTCCGTCACTGAAGACAAGAATGCAAGAAGAAAGGGGAAAAAGGGGAAAAAAAGGCATGCGGAGGTTGAGCGGGGCATGTGGGATACAAGCGTATACTTGGCGAACCTTTCTAGAATTTGAGATTTGGAACAATTTTATAAATATTGGAAATCCAAGTATTTTTTTGAGGTTAAATTTATTTGGAGAAGTGCATGCTTCGAACATGGATATGAGATACCAATGCACTTATTTTAAATAGTAATTGATAAGGTTGAGAAGGTAAATGTTACATGGACATTCTTTGATAACATTGTATCATCAAAAAGGGGAAGGTTAAGAGAAATTGCAACTTCCCTACTAAAATAAACAAGGGAACGTTTAGAAGGGATGCTTTACTTGAAGGAAGGGATTTAGTAAATTCCACCTATTGGAATAATGTCCAAAATGAAATATCTTTGTAAGATTACTATGAAAAGATATCGAACATTGATTCAAATTTTTATAATCCTATTAATATTAATAAAATGATTATTCTAGGTATTTAAACAAGGATAGTTTGATTGATCAATCCTATGAATTTTCCTCTACAATTCTTGAGCAATTAAAATGTTTGGATAATCCCTTAGAGTGTGGAGAAATAACTTAGCTATGGAAAAAAATTGGGTTAAACACTATTTTGCAAGTAAACCATGACCATTTTTTTCATTAGCTGATCTGTGTCAAACAAGGATTTTGGGTTCAATTGAAGATGAAAGAGTTTTCAATGCCTTTTCCTTAATAAAGTCAAAATAATGAAACAATCTTGATAAAAATTTGGAAAACTATTTGAGAATTTACACATCATGATATGAAGTGAATAAATTTCCCTATGACATGGATTTGGTAATATGGAAGTCGATTAATGAAAGGAGAGGGGATGATAACAATGCCACAAATACAACATATAACCCTTTTGGAGTCGGGGATGAATTTATTGCACTAGTTGAGTCCCAAAAAAGTCAGAGAACTAGTTAAGCAAATGATAGAGATGATCCACCATCATCACATTGGAAGCTTCCATTTGTGGATACGTGATATAGATGTTTAGATAATATATTCAAATAATCAATACATTGTTCAGATAATATATTTTTCCTTATTTATATTTTTTTCAAAAACACGGAAGAACTATTTAATCGGTTTGTAGTCTTGAATGAAAACCTAAAGGTGTTGGAAAAATTTAGTTCTGTCTTCAAATTCACCACACGATTCCAAAAATATGATATACTTGATAAGTAGACATGTCACAAAAGAGAAATAAATTGATTAAAAAACACTTGTGTTTCTCATACACTTACAAATCATAAACACAAAGGTTTGTGTTGTGAACCATTACATATTGAAATAGAAAATAACATTATTCCTCATTAACCTTCCTTCAGGCATGCCATATATGAAACAAACTGAAAAGTGCAACAGATGGAACAATTTTCAAAATGAAAATACTATTAATTACATCATCCTTTGCAACATGTTCCACTCTTCATATGTTGGAATCACAATTTGTTATAAGAGTGACTGATATGTAACTTTGTGAACAATTCATAACTAAAAGTAGAGCTTTCCTTTATTATTGTATGCAAACTTATTGACAAGGTTATCATTGGTTTGATGAAGGCAAAAACATTTTCCTCATCTAACTTCTTAGGAATTGAGTTCTTCTTTTACATCATTATTTCCTTCATATTCTTCTAGAATGCATCCTTCTTAGTGAATTAGTATGCTTTGTCAAAAGGATTTGGAAAACCAAGCTTTGAGAGCTCTTGTACTTTTCCATGTAGCTCTTGTAATATTGTTAGACACTTATTCAACAATTCTTGTGCTTTGTATAACATCACATACTTTTTAATGATAGGTGATGCCTTTACTAAGGCATCAATTTGGTTGTAAATTCCTTTGGATTCCAATTCCATGCCATTAAATTTGTAGATAGATTCCAAAATTTTCCTTGCTATATCCTCTCTTAAAGTCGTCACTTTTTTGTTATGAGTTACGTATTTGCATAGCTTTTTCGAGATTACCTACAAGCCATCCATGAATTCAAACAATTGAATCAAATAATAAATTTTTTGGTTTGTTTCCCATAAACATTATCCTTTATATTATCATCATATTTTTATAAAATTTAGATAGTTTGGTGTTGGAAGACTATATTTCCTTTTGTGCTTTTTTCTATCTCCTTTTGTAATATTTCATTTTGTTTTCTCTCTTCCTTTTGCAATATGTCCTTGAGTTTTCTCTCTTCCTCTAGGTTATATTCCCATTTTTTTGGATTTTTCTTTCTCTTCCTTTACATCCGCTTATAATTCACCCAAAATATGTTGTAAACTAGTACGCTCATGGTTTCTATAACATTTTCTTCACTTCTCCCAGTTTCACTATGCTCGTTCATTCGTGTGATTTGCAAACATAAAGGAAAATGATTTTATCCTCTTCTCTAACTCATTGATCTTATTAACTATCACTTTTATGTTTGCTTTCTCATTTTCCAGGTCTACCTCTAAATTTTGAATTTTATTATTCAACTTATTTTTCTCTTTGTCTATCTTTAAAAATGCTATGTATACCACATCATTGTTCCTTTTTGATACATTTATTTTGTCACAAGGTTTCATTATGGTAAAATCCATTTGAAGGGTGGTTACTTTGTAGTCATTGCAAACCATTTGATCCTCTGGTTTTTCAACTTTGGGCATAACATACATGTACTCCATGGTATCTATGTCTAGGTTATATGTAGGAAATACCCTGATTGTGGTAGGATCTAAAGTTACAGTAGCATGTAGCATTTGCTTCTTGTTTCTTTTATCTCTTTCTAATTTGTGGGCAAAATCATTTTGGTAATCAAAACCTGAGGCTTGTGAAGGAATCCACTACTTGAATGGAGGAGTAATTAAATTTTAGGGACTTTCCTTATAGATTAATAATTTTTCGAGGGGTGAAAGCCGCTGTTCATTGTAATTAATTATGTTGAGGAAATGATACCTTGTGCAAGAGTAATTGTATTTATTCCTATATTTTTCCTATTCTTGGGTCCTTGTTAGGCAGTAGGAACTATCTGTATTGGACTCTTTTTAATAATTTATTACTGTGGTACTTCCTGACCAATACTACCACCATCATTACCACCGCCAGTAGCAATACATTCACTACCAACTCCTCCTTTTGAATATTTAACCTATGGATGTAATGTATACTAAGGATTTGAATTTGGGTAAAAATGCATTAGACTATCACTTCTTATATATAACGGTCCTTTCTCCAAAGCTCTAAGGCCTAACCTATTGGAAAATTATCTAGGATATACCTATGGTGGTAGCTAAATTCCTTCACTGTTGAACCCAAACCACCACCAATAAAACCCATATTTTCAACTATAACTTACCATGTAATATATGTATTTTTGTGCTTTCATTTAGACTTGATTTATATGAGTTAACTTCCCATGTAGGGGGAGTGTGTTGGGTTTATAATATTAAGTGGGAAATTGCTTATTTTAGAAACCCACCAAAGACTATATGTTTTTGTCTTATAGCTTATATTTAAAATATAAGCATGATAGACCACAAAGTGGGTAGACTTTAAGAGTGGATCATGACCACCCACCTTGTATATAACAAGGTGATCTCATTAGAGATCAATTACACACATGTTGATGGTAACATTTATGTGAGCCATATGAGTGAAATGATAGAGAAATAGTGGGAGTGCTTGAGTGAAAGTTTATTATGAGTAAAACACTTATTTCACTAAATTGGGACATATTCCAATGAATTGAGACTCTAATATTTCAAATATTGGAAGAAATCCATCTTTGTTTTTGCGTATATTGGATTCCATTTTTGGCTATACTAGATTCCATTAGTAGCAATATCGGATTCCATTAATAACAATATTGGATTCCAATATTGTCAATATTGGACTTATTTGAGTTCCATTTTCTCTATTATTGGATTCCAATTTCACTATTATTGGATTCCAATTTCCCTATTATCGGACTCCAATTTCACTATTTCGGATTCCAATAATGCTATTATTGGATTCCACTTTCACCACATAAACCAGACAACCACCCACTTACATAAGCCAAGTGTCCGCTAACTTACATAAGCCAAGCGACCACTAACTTATATAAGCCAAACAACCACTAACTTCAAGATAGTGCGTAAGTGATTGTTGTCATTTATGCCACATATCAATATTAATACCATCATACATATACAAATTCATGCACACCTTATTCAAATAAACAAATGTTGATGTTGAAAATCCCTTCCATGCACTTATTTAAATGGTGTTAAATTTGGACCAACTGTTTAGGACGTTTTCATGATTTTAGACGTAACATACTTTCAAATATTTTATAGAACTCGCATGTGTGACTCGCATGTTTAAAAGGTGACCGTCAATATTTATATACATTTATATAAATAATTTATTTGTATATATTAAGCATAGTTAAAAAATATAGAATTGTCATTTATAAATTTGGTAAGTAGTGTATAAGTGTGAGTGATCGCACTTACAAGTGCGATTGGTCGCACGTCTAAGTGCGAGACTCGAGTCGCACATCTCTCGAATCACACTTTAAGTGCAGTATCGACTGGCACTACTAAGTATGAGTATCCACTCGCACTTCTAAGTGCCAGTCTCAACTCACACTTCTAAGTGCGCAGTCTCAACTCATACTTCTAAGTGACGGTCTCGACTCACACTTTTAACTCTTCGGTCTCGACTCACACTTCTAGGTGCGAGTCTTGATTCGCACCGCTAAGTGTGAGTCTTGATTTACATGGCTAAGTGTGATAACTCACCTGTCAAACAATATTTGGGTAACGATAATTTGTCAATTTGCCCTTTAAAAATACAAAACAATGTTTATTTATACCAATTATTATGTATAAATTTCATTATTTTTAATATATATTGATAGAAATTTTTATAATTTTTATAATTTATATATAAATCTATATTAATAATAGATGGTTAAATATTAAATATGTAATTCACGTGTGACGTTTATTACAAATATTTGTAAGTATTTTATTACAAATATTTACAAGTATTTACAATATTAATGATAACCATTTTGTAAGGAAAAATGCTAATTAATGTTGCGTTTTCCTCAACATTAATTAGCCATTAATTCAAGCTATGTAAAATTCACCATTTAAAAGTACATGCACCATTCAAAATATGTGCGCCTTTTGGAGCATGTAAATGTTATCAGCCATTAATCAACCATTTAATGAAAAACAATGTAAAATCATACGCGTGCCCTCTTAAATTTGCGTGCCAACAAAATTGGCGGTTGGATTTGTTTACATATCACTATAAGTAGACATTTTTGAGTTTATATTTTTAACATTTTCCTTTCTATTCTCTTCGTCAATGCGTAAGCTTATTCATCAATATAAAAATCTCACCAGTATGCAAGTGTCAAAAATTATGTGCTCAAGTTCTGGAAACGTTTTGATTTCCTCTCCGTGCCAAAAATTGGTATGCATTCTCACCTTTAGTCCCTCCAAAATTACCAAATTCTGTTAATGTAAAATTTTCCATAGCTGATTAGGGCTTATATCCATGTAAAATTTTCCATAGTTGATTATGGTTTATATCCATGTAGGGCTTTTGTAGATAATTAAATGAAAGAAAGTTCTTTATTCAATATTTTGTAGAAGGTAGTTTTATTTATCAAATAAATAATTTCATAATATATTGAAAATTTGTTAGATCAGTGAAAGAGGACGGAATGGAGCACATCTTGATAGTGAAATGACACAACTTAATACGTAATAACATGAGAGGAATACTTGCAGAATTTTAAAAACCCAAAACACTTGTCAAGAACTTATTTTGTTGAGTCTTGAAAATAATCCTAGTGGTATGGATGGTGGCTCAATTTGCACAATAAAAAAGTGAATATCGGAATCAATTTATGGACATGGTGGTGCACAAGAATAGAAGAGAAGATGTTTTTTTATAAAATTGATATTATTTTGTTGGCCTTATTGTTGTTCGCAAATAGTCCTCCGCTGCACATACTTAGCAAAATTCAATGGCTACGACATCATTGACATTGTTAATGAAAATATTTTAGAAGATATTCATGTTAAGGATGAGTTGCCATTGAATGTGTTGGTAATGGATTATAGTGACCTATTTGTGAAAAAATATGGTAATGCAAGAGTGGGAGAACCAAACAGATTTTGGAGAACAAAAGAATGAATATGATTTGTGAAAGGAGAATTCAAGGAACAAGGAAAATCTAAGATGCTACTACTATGTAAGCAATAACTATCCTAAAAAAATTTCACAAAATGTAAATTTTCTTTGTTTGCATTGTGGCTATGTGGATTTTTGTCTTTTGTTGCCTACGAGATTTCTCTCTTCTATGCTTCAATGTCATATTCTGCCTTAAGGAACTTTTTGTAAAAGGATGCGGGTACTTTCAAAACCCCCATATTAACTCTTATATAAAAAAATGGACATAGTTTTTGTACATCGAAATATGTTGTTGTGGCATAACCTAGTAGACTCTATGATGACAATATCTTACTTTATTTTGTTAATTCCTTTCAATCGATAATATCCAATTACTATGGTGTTGCATAAGCTAGCAGATGCTAAGCTAAAAATAATATTCTTTGAATTGTTAAATTCTAGCAATCAATAAGCTTAAAATTTAATGTTGTGGAAGTATTAGGTTACCTTAGTGGGTGCTAAGCTCAAAACATATTACTTAAAATTTCTCCTCAATCCACCAATCAAAGTAAAAAAATTCTATAACTTTTCAACTTTCTAATGTTTGTAATTTATTTAAATAAATTTTTAAACTATGAAACTTATTTATATTTTTCTTTATTTTCTAGTTAGTATTGATTTGAAAAATATGAGGCCTTATTGCAACATTGATTTATTCTATTTAATAAAAATCATAATTCTATGAAAACAATCGCATAAACTAGCACATCTCCCATCGTGAGGCATGAACTTGCTGCTCTGTCTTGTTTAATTTAAAATGTCATTAAAATTACTATTAATAAGGTTTATTAAATATATGTGAACATAATGATTGGCTACTTTATACAGGGATTAAGGCACCTGAAACCTTATAATAGAATGCATCGTGAGTATCACCAAGAGTGAACAAAAAAGAAACAAGACAAAAAGGGATAAAACAACTTATCCCAAACTACAGTCCAACAAATCAATACAAGGATAAATCATAAAACATGGAGGGGAAAAGATCCCAAACAATATAGTCCATACATAGTCAAACAAAATCTCTAAGAACCAACATAATAGTTAGTCTTAAAATGTTTCATATTATCATCCTACTTGCTCATGATGGGGATGTCATATTTAATGTGCCCTTCCTCATCAAAATTCTTGAGGTGAAGATTATACTTGCGAACTTTGTGTCCCTATTCTAGCTTGACCACACGCCCCTGTAACTCTAAAACCAATTTTTTTATCTCTACCATATCAACCCTGATAGAGTTTTTGGTGATGCAAATTTTCTTAGAGGCGTCGATGCAATGCATGACACTATTTCCCATATTCGTTCCAACTTTGCCTAAGGCCTGCATATAAATTTCCACCGACTCACCTTGAGAGAAATTTTATCAAAAGCTACATTCCAACAAAGCTCTACTCTCTCTTTCCCTTTAGAAAACCCCCTTTCTTATCAATCGGATAAAGCTGCAGCCCCAGTACCAAGATTGCCATTCCCTTGAGGTGCCTTTCTATTCTTTCTCCTCAGTTTGTTCATATGGTCCGCAAGAGTAAAATTTTCATTTGAATCCCAAGATTCAGGCTCTAATTCCTTTGCCACCATCGGTTTCCATTCTTGAAAAGCAAAAGAATTAGTCCATAGTGTATCGGGGAATCAATCTTTCCCTATTGAAAATCATACATTAACACAAAGAGCAACATAAACAAGAAAAAGGAAAGGATCATAAAAATCTTATGCCTAAACATATTAAGCATAGTAAGATGGTGAGTAAATATCTTTCTATAATTCACCTCAAGAGTAATGTACCTCATAAGGTGGAGACAGACTGTATTCCAAATATTAGGAATGTAGAATCTACCTATATTGTCTACCAGCAAGTAAACCATTTCTTTACCGTGGAATAAAGTCTCAATTTCATGCTTGTGTCTAGTGTGGTATTTGAATATCTTTAAGCCCTCCATATCCATTCTATTATCCCACACTATCGAATCCTCTGAAACCTAAGTTTCCATGTTGTCATTGTTCTATGCCTAACCAAAATCCAATGCATGATAAGGATCAGACCCTATGATTTTTGAGATGAAATTCCTAAATCCCCAAATTTTCAAAATGCACCACAAGGAGGGGTTTTCCTTCAAGGAACCATAGCTCATGGGCTCAGTTCTCAAATGACCACCTCTCATGGTTTTAGTCGATAAATATTGAAAATGGATGAAACAATGGCCAAAATGAATTGTAAGAGAAAAATTAATACAAATCCCACCATATATCCTGCACGTGGGAAGGATTATATTAACCATAAGTATAAGGATGACATCTCAACATGGGAAAACAAACAATGGCACATAAGTAATTAATATTCTTAATGAGATTAATAACATTGGTGATATCATCTTCCCTCACTTGTACTTTAAAATTACTACCGTTAGCCCTCAATTTTGCAAGATAATATGCAAATTTATTACCCTTTCTCGGGGTGTGAATAATTAATTACATTTATCAAACTCTTTCAAAAAAATTTCTTTAGTATCTTTAAGGATATTTCTTATGGTCCAATTATTAATTGTATCCTTTCTCACATTGTCTAGTGTTAAAATCTTGTTTTGAACAACTAACCAAAAAAACATGTTGGCTTTGGTGAGTAAATCCTTAATCAAAATCTTCCTCTACAAATCCTTTAAAAGAAAACATATGTTTGGACAATGAATATGGTTGGTCCAAGAACATATATGTCAGTGTTATACATAAGCATTATAGTCATTGATATCCATAAATGTATGTAGGAAAAGCATTTATGTGAAAACAATTGATCTAGGACTTTTAAAAGACATCAAATTATTTTAGAAACACGTTCCATATTTTTCATTCAAACAACAACATATTATAAGTGAAACATAAACGGTATTTTGTAGTAAGTACCAACTATTTCAAATAAATATTTTTTTTTCCTTCAATATTTACAAATCAATTACGAGTTAAGCGCAAAGTAGTCTTTATATTGTTGACCTTGGGAGTAAATCCTTAGTCTAATTTTTCCTCCGAAATCCTTTGCAAGACAAGTCCAATAAGCGATATGTCACGTGTTATACTTAAGCATTATAGTCATTGATCTCCATCAATTCATGTAAGCAAAGTGTTTTTGTGAAAGAAATTGATCTAGGATGTTTAAAACACACTAGACTATTTTAGAAACATGTTCAATATTTTTTCATTCAAACAACAACATATTATAAGTACAACATAAAAGGAATTTTGTAGTAATTAACAAATATTTCAATCCTTTCAATAATAAGAAATTCTAACATCCACGATGTTAGTCGCACTTCTATTCGAGTAGTAACAAATTTAAAAATAGGTTACAAATTTCACTTCAATCCCAAACTACAATTGTTTCATGATTCTTAACAAATTTAATGAAACAGATAGAGGGTGATAGGCCAAGGAGGAATACCTATTTGTGATGTCGGTTGAAGGTTGTGTGTGCATCCTGACTTCCTGATCCAATGCTGATTGCAAATACTTCCTTTTGGCTAGGAGGAACTACCTGTAAAGTGCAAAACAATACCACCAGATAGAGTTAAACACAATAATGAGTGGACTTCCTAGCGGATGCTAGATCCGGGAAGCATGGTGCTTCTGAACAAGACTATCAGTCCACTTTTATATAATAATATTAATGCTATTCGAAATAAACATGAAATAACAATCTTATTTGAATTGAAATGATTTAGGTACCTCATACAAAATGAATAAGAAAGGTCGGAAAAAGGTGATTGAGGTCAAAATGGGTCAGGTGATGGACTGGTATTGGGTGGAAGATCTAGTATAGGATTTTGGTGAGGTCGGAAAAAGGTTACAAATGATTATGAGTAGTTTAGGAGTGGGTATTAGCTTGCTATCTGCTGGGTTATCAAACATAGAGACCGATGTCGGTCAGGGTATGACTGATGATGGTTTAGATGTGACCGATGATAGTTTGGGATGGATAATGGTAGAATGCCAAAATGGATGTCAGACTCTCTCTGTGTCTGCACAGAGAGTTGGGAAGGCATATGGTGGGATTATAGGTGGGGTACCAGTCTTGGGTAAGGTTTTGTGAGGTGATAAAGTCAACTTAGTGAAAGTATGTCAGAAGATACAATAACCGACATCGGTCTAGTGACCGATGCTAGTGAGGGGGAAACCGACGATGGTTAGGGTGATCAACGTCGGTAGGGGCGGAATGGTGGAAATCAAATAAACTTAGTTTTGAGGGATTCTCTGTGATTGCATAGAGAATGGGGGAAGGATGGTTGGGTTTATAAAAATGTCTAAGGGTTAGGTATGGGGAGCTAAAATGGTTGTGGGCGGTTCGATGGGTGGATTAAAAGGAAGGTGAGGATGGTAGAATTCAAGGGAGAATAGGATCTAATACATAGAGGTGAATAAACTATAATCTAAGTAAACATAGAATGATGCAGATCAAAATATACTTGTATTTGTAGGCATGGTTGGTGGAAGATAGAAATGGTTGATCTATGAAGCGGTGGTCGGTACCATGATAGTGCTTCCGGATTATTCTTGTGAATTCCAATGTCTTCATATCAGTCTTAGTGCTGGCTAGGGGTGTTTGGATGTACAAGAGGGCTTTGGTTTGTGCTTGTATGTAGATCTCTCTCTCTCTCTCTCAAAAATCAAAATTTCCAACCTCTGGAATAATGTTGGAAAAATGAATATATGGTAACCGATGACGGTTAGGGTGATCGACGTCGATTTCGGGTTAACTGGTGTCGGTTAAGGTGGGAAATCCTAGGTTTTCCAAAATAGCATATCTTGGCTATCTTTTGGCTAGTTCTGCCCATTGGTCTAGATCTAAAATGGTATTTAATGCTTAGATAAGTGGGCATGTTGTTGGAGAAAGAATATACATCTAATGTTAGGGTTAGACTAAGTCTCAGTTGGTTAAGGTAAGTAGAAATTGAGTCTTAGTTAAAAGTGTATGCAATGGAAATGTTTTTAAAAGCTATGGGATGAGGTTAAAGAACCTCAAGCTTGACTAAACTCAACCATGCACCATAAGATTAGAGCTAAACAAGAAACTATCTATGCATATATAAATTTGAAACTAACATTCAAACCCTAGCATATATACTACTCTCTACTCCATGAAAGCTTAATGAAAGTGAACCTAGTTAGATTCTAAGCAATCAAATTATGTATTGTTTACTCTCAAACATAGTGAAGAGATCTCTCCAAGTTGGCTACATGGCCAAGCTTTAGATCTTCCCTTACTAACTATATTTGGAATGGATGGATGCAAGATGGGGAGCTCTTAACAATGGAGTATGGCCAAGATCCAAATGTTTTATAGCTTAAAGCTATCACAAATGATTTCTAATGCCAAGATCTCCAAATATGAGAGATTTTTGTTATGAAAACAAGGTGTAAGGTTGAGAGGGAGGGGTGACCCTTCTATTTATAGTTTTTCACTTGGGAGAGTTTGGAATTTGGGTGCATGTGGGACTAAAGCTCAAAAATCACTTTTAGATTAGATTAGGATAAACATGCTTTAGGCTTAGATAAGCTTGGTTTAGGCTAGTTAACTAGGATTTAGGCTAGTTAAACTTGATTAGCAAGTGATTAGAGACTCATTGAGAGTTAGGAGGGGTCTGGATAACCGATTGTGGTGATAGATAGCCTACGAAGCCAATATAAGTGGTGCAGAGAGAACTAGGGAGGACTTGAATGGTCGAAAGGAGGAATGTTTAGCTAATAAGAGAGATATTAGCCAAATAAGTTGAATATGGGAAGAATACGACCGAGAAGGTTTCGTAAATGGGCATCCGAGAGTGGGGCGAATAATGGGGAATTAATGAAGTTTCGTTAATCGGTTGAATGGGAGGAAATGTTAAGTCAAAAAGAAACATGCTAAGAATAGGTCCATGATGAGGTGTCTAGGTGATGTGGCTAGGTGAGGTGTAAATTAATTTAATTAAAGTAATTAAATTAATAGATAAAGTGAGGATGAAAATTAATTCAATTGTAAGTAATTAAATTAATATGAATGTGGGGTAAAGGGGTCATGGTTATATGAACATGCTATGTTAACTGCTCGAAAGGGGAACAAAGGGGAGTGTGACCCAAATTTGGTGTCAACATTTTCCCTTTTTTGTGTAGCTTGTATTGATAAGTGATGCTGACAAAAATAGGAAGTGGTTTCCCCAAATATAAGTGAGAGTGGGGTTTCTCCAAGTAGGGTTAAAGGTGAGAGTGCCCCAAATGTGGGTGGAGGTGATCCCCCTCAAACCAGGAATTGATGAGGTATAAGATGGAATTGGTGAGTGGTTTGATAAATGTGGAAGTGATGAAAAAGAAGGTAGGTGGGTATGGGTATGGATATGGGCATAGTGGGTAAAAGATAAAGGTCAAATAAAGTAAAAGGTAATGGCGATTGAAGGCACACACACATATAGCTGCGGCATGGTACCAGGGTTGAAGAGTGTGTAAAGTCTACATTTTCCAAGGTTGATATGTTTATCCAATAAGGGTCGAAGTGATTAAGGTATCTAAGGCATAAGATATGGTCGGGAATCACAATGGAGGTTAGGTACATGAAAGTTTAGGTATAATTTGGTACACCATGGGTTTGGTCGGGATAAATGACACGACAATAGGCAAGGTATGGTTGTTAGGCTAAAACAACACAAGTAACATCATCATAATGTAACATTCCCATTTTAAGACTTTAGAAACAAGGGGATTTTTTTATATACATAATGTTCTTTGTTCTAGATAATCATAATTTAGAACACACATTCCATGCCAATCAATCTCATAACAGATAACCATATGTAGCTGTAAATGACTCGGTGAACTACTAATCTCTCATTTCATGACTCGGTTACCAACCGATCTCTCATGTTAACTTAAGTATTGTATACTTGGTTCTCTTACCTTGTTCTAGGTATTGAGTGTTCTGTTTAAGAAATCTATCTGAATATTTGTTACCATATTCATCTGAAATCACATTTCTCAAACTAGGTGACATAGGACAATGCAACCAAGCAACTTGCGATACTTTGGCCAAATATTTCCCACATACTATTCATGTTACTATTCCTAGATGGCATACTCATCTAATCAGAATATGTCCTTCACCCCACTCATTTGTTATCTAGAATGGTCTTTACTAACTTCTGTCAGTCCACTTGTCCAAGGTTTGACCCTAACCCAGGTTATTGACATAATTTGGTATAGGGAACCACTCATGATGACCTAAGGTATATGGGCATACTCAGTTGACCTAAGTCAATTGAATGTCCCAAGATAACCTAAGTCATCGAGAGTAACTTCTTATGCCAAATCATATCCTTAGATTTTTTAGAGAGAAAACAAGTTCAAGTCCAGATTTGAGTAGATCTAGATGATCCAATCTTTGAAGGGTGTGTTGCAACATGTCAACCGCAACACTATATCTTTGTGAAGACCCAAGTCTTCATGAAGGTACAATTATGCGTTGGCATGTGCTAACATCCGACAAAACTACTTCATCACGATTGACACACCTCAAGAGATCATATCCAATTACTTATCTTTGGATTAAGATTCAAATCATAAGTAACCTTGCATAACCATAATCCCAAGAATCCTTAAGTTTTCAATCCTTATTTGAGTTGATTAAATAATATGAAACCTCATAACCTATGATTACTTTTATGTTCATTAAATTTTGCTTGATGTGCAATTAATTGGAAATAGAAACAACATCTATCATAAGATTTAATTAATGTGTCTCAACCATTCAAGGAATGTATAAGAACCAAAATAGGTTATGTTATGATAGAATTCATAGATACGAAGTCTAAATGGTTATCAAACTCATATACCATTCGTTTATTTTGTATCCTTTTGAGAGGAGGAGAACCTTCCTCATTATGGTTAAGTATTAGGATTTATTATACCCTTATCTAATTCACACATCCTGATATTTTAACTATACGTTCATAACATCATAATAAACCATACAAGATTAGGTAAAGAACAACAATACATGCAACTTAGTAAGTTACATTCAAGTAAGGGAAATTGTACTAATTCCCATTTATCTAACCTATTCAATGACAATAGAAATAAGGATCCAATCAGATATGAATGACAACACCAATGATAGGATTACAAATTTCCTTCATATTATGAACAAGAGAATTGACATAATCAATTTAAGTAGCTTTAGTCCTTTCAATTCATCATGATAAATACACATTTTACAAGACTATGCGACATATTTCATGTCAACAACATCAAGATCATTTAAGAATACCACTTTTCTTCCTTCAATACATCTCAATAACAAATCGAATTCTCTATAAATGGTCTAAACTTTTAATCAACCAATACATCATAAAAGTTATTACCTTTCTTTATCACTTATGAAGTCCATCTCGCAAAAATTGCTATCATGGGTCAGTTCATTCAACTGAGCATGATAAGCACCAAGCATTAAAATGATGTGCTTTTAACTAACTATCTCGAGAAAACCAACTCTCCTTCTATGAACCATGTGAGGTCAAGCGAGACAAATAAATCATAAGTAGTATCAACCATAAAAGAAGAACAATTAATCAATCTGAATAACATTTAAGGAAAGATCATGATGTAATCAACAATCTACAACATGATATTAGATAAATAATGTTCCAACCAAAACACTTATCTATATCAAATAAAAGTACCTTATAATTATTTCCTTCACAATTCATCGGAATTTGAAATACAAAATTAACTTCACTATTTAACCAAAATAGAGTTACTTTCAGAAGTAGGAACCTTCTAACTCAGCTTACAGAGTTTCATAAAAAGACAACTACAACCAAGTTCATTCCTGCTTCATAAAGGTTTTAGGATGAATCATCTAACAACATAATTAAATAAGAGTTTCACATTTCAGATGTAACATCCTAAATCCAAATCCAAGACATAGCCTAAGTTCTCAAGTTAGGCCAAACATTAACATGAGGTAAGTATACACTTAATGCACAACATCTCTCATTAATCTACTACCACAATATTAAAATCCTTTAATACAAATCAAGTGAATAAGCAAGTAGTAATGATGACTACACAAAGGCATTAAGAAAGTAATGCAACTGAACCAATTAAATCTAAGACAAGATTTACCCAAAAGAAGAAGAACGACTGTGATAAAATAGTTTAGAACTTCCTTTACAATTCTGATAACCCGAATCCCCATTCACAACTAAGAAAAGAGAATACAAAACAAATATCTTACAATTTCCAAAGGAGACAATGATGACTCATTACCTCAAGGAATAAAGAGAAAGGTTCAAATGACATGGTTAGAAAAGGATTCCAACGTTCCTTTACAAGAAATGCTGGTCGTAAAATATTAGTATAGAAGACCATAATATCCTAAGACTCTTTTAAACGTATAAAACATGCACCAAAAATTGTTAGATTGAATCATATGATTTGGAAATGCAAGTCACATTTCAAAATGAGGTTCACCCAAAACATGAAGCAAAAGCAATAATAGTATTATTATTCTCATCAAGAAAGAGATGTAATAATCCAAATTACTAATAACTTGTAGGAAATTAATAGACTTCACCATTCATTCAAAAACATCAAAGGAACCAAAGAATATCCATCATGATTCAATTACAAAGAAGGTGCATTCCAAGATCGAGATGACTAGCTACAGGCGCACACGCTATCAACAGAGATGAAAAAGAGTACTTTTCATTACATTCTAGGGACAGTTCAACTACACATCTCTACCATTGACAAGGTAAATTATCTCTTCCAATCTTACCCAGAGAACAAAGAAATGGAAGAGTCCATAAAACCCCTTACTTGGAACCAATTGATAGTTCACGATCAAGAAACGTCATCGAAGTCCGAATAACATCTTTAAAGATTCACGAAAACCAAAATCACGTTACCTAAGAGGTTAACCCAGATCAGGATCTGTATTCTATATAAACAACATCTAATTCATTAGAGAAGTAGACAACATGATCGACATATTGAAAGCACAAACAGAGCTATGAGAATAACTCTAGTATCGACTTAGACAAGCTGACTCTCACAATGTCCCCAACCAACAGGACCTCATCTATTTATCCTTTAGTTCAGTACTCAAGAACTTAAAGAAGACACATATAAATATAAGATCAGAAGAAAAGACTTCACACACAAGTATTCCCATCGAAATTCAAGGGTCCAAGAAACAACTATCTCATAGTCTCCATAAAATAACTTAATTCGAGTGAATCAGTTTTTAACTGAAAAGTTTATATGATTAATAAAACATTCACTCTTGTTTCCTTAAAAGATGAATCCACAAAAACAGAGAAATCCAAACACCTAATATCAGCCCAACTCCCATCGAATATCAAATCCAAAGAACTCGATAGATTATACAAAGTAAGTTTAAGAAGAAGGCACACATTTCTTGTTTCTCTATACAAATTCGAGTTCACACAACTCTAAATCCAAGCATGCATAATCATATAGTTCTATTGGAGAGAAAATTTGTCTTGTGGATTTTGTCAATGCTATGGGAATCTAAGTCCCTCTACATTTGAATGGTGCAGCTCCCATTATTTAGCATGTAAAACCAAACTAGATTTATGGTGGTTTTTTAACTAGTGATCCACAGGAACACTCCACTGTCCCTATGTTAATAGTAGCAACTCCTTGCTATAGCAGAAATCGATCTGAGAAAGGGGAGGGAGTGATAATGAAGGGGGGGAAATCAATGTTGTGGGTAGAATGTCGATGCCCACACACATCAACTGGAAGTTTCATTACATGCATTAATTAATAGAAGAAAGACAAATTTGCAATTTCTGAGCACAAGACAAAATAAAACATGTTGGTCACAAAGCACCAATTGATTTTTCCATCGAGGGGACATAAAATTCCTTCCTTTTTTATTGATCTTAGAGTTGAAACTTCATGACAATGATGGGAATATAAGAAATAATGCAGAGGAGGAGAATAAAAGAAGAATAACAATAATTTTTTGTCCTCTGTTCACAAAAACATGCTTCCATTTCTAAATTCGATTGCCCCTTCACAAAGACTTGAAAAACCATTAAATCATTCGACCCAAAGTTACAAACAAATTTGATCATTTCCCTCTTCTAGATTCCTCTGCCGCAAAGAAAATGCTTCTGATGAGCCCAAAAAGAGCTTCTGCGTGCAAAAATGCATTTTATATTTCAATTTTCTAGTTTTCATATGAACCATTCAATCCTTTGCCCTAATTTCTTTGAAATCGGGCCATCCACGTGGCAGGAGAACATTGGAGCGGAGTCGGGGAAACTTTTTGTGTTTTTGCATGCCAGAGACATTTTCTCGATTTTCTCCCATAAAATTCCATAAAAATTTAAAATTGAAGTGTCCATCATGTGGAGAATTTCACTAGATTTCCATTGATACCAAAAATGTGAAAATCGAGCTCTAGATCGAAAGATATGGCCTCTTGAAGATTTAGGGAAAAATTGGCAAAATTAGGGCAAAATTGGGTCTGCGGGCCAAAATTTGACCTTTTTCCCTCTTTTTTCAAATTGGGAAAATTTTCCCCAAAATCTCTGTGCCCCTACCAACCCAATGACATGTGGCACTTTCTGGTTCATCCGCGGGCTTCAAAATAACATTTCGCCCTTTTTTTCCCAAAAGGGAAAATTTTCCCAAAGTCCCTCACTAGCCCGACCTCCACTACTGATGTGGACATGTGGCACCTTCTAATTCGATGTGGAGATGCGGTCCAACATTTCACCTTTGCACTTTTATGGTTTTGGAAAAAAACCAAAAATCCTTCCGACGCCCGATCCCGCCGATGAATGGACACGTGGCGCCTTGTGATTAAACGCGGGGACTTAATCAATTTTTCTCCATTCTCCTTTGCGGGCTTGTGGGTGAAATTTTTACCTTTGAGTTTTTTAGCCAAAAGGCTAAGTGTCAAATTTCTCTCCACACCTCTGCCAACCTACCAATTTCCTTGGCAAAATTTCCTCCTTACCTCTGAGGGCCGCCTAGGGAAAATTTCCCCTCCAAACTCCGCCAAGCCATAACTTGCAAAATACAAGGAGTTAGGAGGACTTCCTTACCTTTCTGGAAAGGGGAAAGAATTCTCTATCTGATGAAGCAATACCCAGAAAATTTTGAGTGCCTAAAATGTGTAAAAATTTGACTGAGGCACAAAAGGAAGCTAGTTAACCCAAAATAAGAGGGAGCTTATTTTGGTTAACAAGTATGATCAAAACATGGAAACTTTGAGATAGGAGAAAGTTGTCTTGCTTGAAAACTTGCAATTTTCCCCTTTACACATTTGCAAAATAACAAGTTCTAACAAGAGTAACAAAACTTCAACTAAACAAAGAAGTGACAACGAAGGGTATTCATTTACCTTCAACAACCAAAAATACAACTCAATTTGAAACTTGAAGCCACATTTCATTTCCATAAACCCCTTTTTAGACAGATAAGAAAGATTCACACATGCAATTCCTTACTCATATAACCACAAGATTTAAGGTGGAATTCAACATCGAATAAATAGGAAAACAAGCCATCTCTAACCTTATCAAGTAGAGATTCCTCAAAAGAAAAACAAAGATTTATCAAGCAAGAAAGAATGGTAATCATAACAAAATAATAGACCCATATATTTCATGAGAGAAAAGTTGTTTTAATGAAGACACTTAGAGAAAAGAAGAGAAACTTAATGGATAGAGCCTATCATGTCTGATAGTGCTTTTGCTGATTCGAAGAATATTTCTAGCTGAGCCTTCATAACTCCTTCTCTAAACAAAATCAACAACCAAAAACTTCCTTCTCAAATGCCTCATATACTTCAATTGGATCAAAAATAGTCGAAGGGACTTGAAAATAGCAACAAACTAAAAATAGAACTGCTGGTTCAAAGAACCAGATTAGCTCCATACAAAGAAAAAATCAAAATGCATGGAATACCAAACAACTCCAAACAAATCCGCTCGCATGGTTTCCAAGGTGGTTTTGCTCGCCAAAACCAATGACCATAAATGTCATTAATTTCCAATATTTTACCTATATCTCCATGCCATCGCCATCTAAAGTTGGCGAGTCTAAATTCAAAGAGAACATGAATTAATTAACTTTAGTGATGGTGCCAATTAGGACTCCCTTTAGTTTCAATGCCTCTATCCAAGTGACATTACCGCAATGTTTTAAATTCAGTTTCAAATCAAATAAATTACTTAGAAACCATCGCCACTATCTCATACTTTCCATGTGACTTCCCTTAGGTCTCTTTCTATCCTTACATTAGTTTAGGATAGATATCATTAGCTTAGGATCCAACCTTAGGTTAGTTTAGAAAGTATTTACCTTAGGTTTTTAAACATTTCCTTAGGTAAATTTTCCATCTTAGGATAGACCATACCCCATACCAATTTAGAATTAGGTAATAGGTTAGAAATAAAGTTATAGTTACCTTAGGTTATTTCCAAATCCCCCACTTTGTAAACATACAACATAGGTTAGGATGCAACAAGATTAGTGTAAACATAGACATAAGGTAGGTCTAGTTTACCTTAGGTTAGAATTCCGTTAGGATAGATCTTAAAGATCTAGGACTTAGGTTATTACCCTCAATAGTCCTTAAGTAGATCTCCATCTTCTTTTTGCCATTCAACATCCTGGAGAAATTAACAAGAATATCCAAGCACACTACTTACGGTAGAATGCAAATCAAGAACTTGCAATAAGATCAATGAAATTGTATAATTAAAAGAGTTCGGTCCTTTATTTTCTTTAACCTCGAATGTCATTTTACCATACATATCAGGTAAGAAGAATTAAAGCATACCTTAGATCAATGAAATTGATCAAGGTTTTGTTATTATAAAGAGATAATTTGCAAACAACATTACATGTTTACAACCTTTCTTATCTCAACAGAATGGATTCCTTGGAAGAAACAACATTAAGCAAAGTGAATCCAAGAACGTAAATAAATTATCCAGGAAAGCATGATTTCTTAACAGCTTAAAAGAATACACCTTATTAGGACAAATCACATGTCAACACTTGCAATGCAAAAGAGGAAAAGTTAACAGTAATTTGCCATAGGTGTTACATACTTCCCTCCTAAAAAGAATCATCGTCCTGATGATTAACTTATTTAAACAATTTGCATCAAGGATAATCAATTTATTATCTTTCTTTCCATATGTTCAAAGTAGAACTGGATTTTTAAAATTCCCAAAATCAGCATTTACGTAGTTGTTTATTTTAAACAAATAAATATTTGCCCAAAGTCTGGCAGATTTATTGTCATAAAAAGAATAAAATCAAAATTTTATCAGTCAACAGAATCAATTCTATTCAAATAAATATGGAAAAGCAGTTTTCATATCTTCCAGATTTTCCCAGGTTACACTTTCCTCGTTAAAATGGTCCCACTAGACCTTACATTGACTTATTTTATGATTTCTTAAGTGTAACTGGCAAGTTTCAACACTCGTATAGGTTTAACTACGATTATTCATGGGTCTTGGACCTACAAGGAATTCCAATTTAATACATGTGATAAATCTAAAACGTATTTCTTAAGTAAAGAAATATGCAAAACATCATGCATTCGTGACAAAGTAGGAGGTAATGCTAAATGATAAGCTACAAGGTTGATTATTTCAACAATTTCAAAAGGTCCCACATAATGAGGTGATAACTTGGAAGCCTTACCAAAAGTAATAGAACTTTTTCGGTTTAACCCGAAGAAAGACCTTCTCACCAAGTTCAAATTTCCTATCAACCCGCTTCAAGTCAGCATAACTCTTTTTCCTATCTCTTTGCTTCTTTCAAGCGTTCATGAATCATTTTAACTTTTTGTTCCATTTCCGTAAGGATTTCAGGTCTAATTACCTCTCTATCCTCAATGCTGTCCCAACTAACAGGGGTTCTAAATTTTCTTCCGTATAATGCTTTGAAAGGTGCCATGTATTTAGAGAGGTGTGATATGTGTTATTGTATGTAAACTCAACTAATGGAAGGTACTCTTCCCATTTATACTTCTGATCCATACAATACATTCTGAACATATCCTCTAAAACTTGATTAGCTCTTTCGGTTTAGCTATCTGTTTCTATATGATATGCGAATTGAAGTTCAACTTAGTTCCTAAAGCTACGTTAAGTGTTTTCCAAAATATTGAAGTCATTCTTGGATCTCTATCAGATATGATTAATTCAGGTACTCCATGTAATATGAAAATCTCAAGAACATTTTTTTGCTAAAACAGGTGAATCATCCTTAAGATTACCAGCAATAAAGTGTGCTACTTTTGTTAGTTTATCAACAACAACTAGAATAACATCATGTTTATTTCTTGACATAGGTAACCCTTGTACAAAATCCATGCTTATCACTTACCATTTGTACTATAGTATGCTATGAGGATACAATAAACCAGTTGGATGCATATGTTCAACTTTAACACGTTGACATTCTAAGCAATGTGTCACAAACTCAATCACGTCTTTTTCATCCCTTTCCAGAAATATTGTTGTTTTATATCAGCAAGCATCTTTGTAATACCAGGGGTGTTCGAAAAAGGTGAATTGTGAAATTCAACTAATAATTTCTTTCTTAAATCATTCAGTAAATGTATGTATACCCTGTTTTCAAATCGTAATATTCCTTCATTATCAAAGTGAAAACCTTTATATCTCTCATCATTTGGATCTGCAACAAGTGCTATTTTTACTTGCTGAAAATAAGAATCAGATTCCATAACACTCTTTACTTCATCCTTGAACTGAGTTCTCAATGTTATAAGAGTAGAAATGTGCTTCCTACGACTTAGAGCATTAACTACCCTATTTTCCTTGCCTTTAATGTAACTTATGTCAAAATCATATTGAGATAAAAACTCTAACCATCTTCGTTATCTTGCATTTAGATTTGGCTAAGTAAAAATATACTTCAGCCCAAGATGATCAATTTTTAATTCAAAAGGTTTACCAAGCAGGTAATGCCTCCAAACTTGAAGTGCATGAACAATGGCAACAAGCTCTAGATCATGTGGAGCATAATTCAGCTCATGTAACTTAAGTTTTCTACTTTCGTATGCTATGACATGATCATTTTGTAACAAAATACCTCCAAGACCTTCCCGAACGCATTCGTTACAACAATAAAGTCTCCATTAGGGTTAGGTACAACCAAAATAGGTGCTGAAGTTAATTGATCCTTTAAATTTTTAAATTTAGATTTACATTCCACACAAATTTCTTATCCTTCTTCTGCAATGAAGTTATTGGTGCAACAACTTTGGAGAAATCTTTAACAAATTTCCTATAGTAACCAGAAAGACCCATGAAGCTTCTGAATTTATGTACATTCTTTGGTGCAGGCCACTCGATTATAACTACAATTTTAGAAGGATCTACAACTATTCCATCTTTGCTTATAACATGACCCAAATAGTGCACTTTCCGTGTCATAGAAAGAACATTTTACAACTTACCAAATACATGTATTTTTCTCAAGATTTCCAAGACTATCTTCAAATGCTCATGGTGTTCTTCCATACTTTTAGAATATATGAGAATGTCGTCCAAGAATACAAGCACAAATTTTCCAAGTATTCTTGAAAAATATTATTCATTAAATTCATAAAAGTTGTAGGTGCTTTTGTTAATCCAAAAGGTAAAATTGTGAACTCATAATGTCCATACCTTGTTCTGAAAGCTATTTTATGGATGTCCTCATCCTTAATTCGTAACTTATGATATCCAAATCGTAGATATATATTAGAATATACCGATGCTCCATGCATCTGATCAAACAGATCAACAATTCTAGGAAGTGGATATCTATTCTTAATCGTAGCCTTATTCAAAATTCTATAATCAATACATAATCTAAGTGTTCCATCTTTCTTTTTCACAAAAATTATCGGTGCTCCCAAGGTGAGACACTCAGTCTAATCAAACCTTTAGATAGAAGTTATTGTAATTGTGCCTTAAGCTCTACCAATTCAATAGTAGTCATTTGATAAGGTGCCTTAGAAATAGGCTCGATTCCAGGTTTGATTTCAATTGTGAAGTCAAATTCCCTTTTGGGTGGAAGACCTAGTAACTCTTCCGGAAACACATCACTGTAGTTTTGTAATAGCGGGTAACATTATAAGAAATCACTATTTTCTTCAGTAGATTCAGAAATTTTTACTACATACAAGGTACAACCCTTATTTTTGGCCTTCTTAAGTTGCATAGTAGATAATTTCCTAACTGAAATTTCACATTTTACACCCTGAATCTCTGTTGTTTTTTGCAGGTCATCTAAACAACTAATATGTTTTTCAAAATAGTCCACTTTTTCTTTATGCTCAGCTAACCAATTAACACCTATGATTACATCATAAGACCCTAAAGGAGCAACATAAAGATCAAATTTTGTGGAAAAACTACGTAAATCAAGGACTGCTCCAAAAAGAAACATACTAAGTGTATGAATTGCATTATTCCCATAATGTACAACCCATGATTTATCCATTTTTCTATCTTTTCTTTTTAATTTCGATGCTAATTTACTAGAAACAAAACATTTAGTAGCTCTGTATCAAAAATAGTAGTTACTGGTATGCCAAATAACATACCCAAAACTTCTATGGGTGTAAATTACTTTTCAAACTTGTTTACTCGGCTACTGGCGTGTATCTTGTGCATCGATTATGGTCATCCTTTTTCAAAGGATATTGATTTGCATAATGATCCTTGTGATAATTTTAATAGCCTCTATAGGTCCCTTTTTAGGATCAAATTTATTCCCAACCTTAAAGTTATCATTCTGACTTCCATAGGACTTCTGTCCGTTATTATTGTTCTTGATAAAGTTATTGTGTACATTAGTAGTAGGCTTATTTGTTGTTTTTTCTTCTTCTTATTATCAGTTGAGAACTTACTTTTCATACCAAAATTCTTCCATGTTCCTTTCTTAGGTTCGAGAGATGATGAAGAGGAGTTTGGAACTTTCTTTCTTACTTCCTCCTTATGAGCGAAATCGCCTTCAATTTTTGTTCCGCCTTATGGATTTTTCAACAACCCCTTCCATAGTGGTTGGGATGCGAACATCCACCTCTTCCCCTATAATAGGATTCAATCCCATGATAAATTTCCGTATCCTAAACTTCTCGTCGGTTTGATCTGAGGTATATACTTAAGGAGTTTAGTAAACCATTCCTAATACTCTGTTAGTTAATTTTCCTTGGGTTAAGTTCTAAAATTCAATCATTTTCTGATCATAGTAAATTTGTGGTAGCCATCATTGCCTAAAATAAATTTTAAATTAATCCCAAGTAATATTTGTTTCATCAATGTTCAACTTAGCCTTACGGTTGTCTCACCACGAAGATGCTTCATGGGAAAGATGATATGCTCCCCATATTGCCTTTGTTTCCTATGAGAATTTCCTTATTAAAAGTACTTCTCCATTTCAATGAGCCAATTCTCAGCTCCATCTCCTAATGTGGTGCCATCAAACTTAGGTGGACTTATCCTTTTAATATCATTAGTGAGTTCAGCTGCCAGCCTTGCCTTTTTATTTTTTGGCTGATCAGGCATGTTTACATTGTTATTATCAACACCCAAATTTCTCAAATTGACGTTTTCCACAGAAGGTGGCTGATTGTTATTAGAAAAATCTTCTTCCTCCTCATTTCCCATTACTTGTTGTTCAAGTATAGTCAAATGATCTCTTGTGTCCAACAAGGTAGTAAGGATCTCATCGAGTTTTTGGGCAATTACTTTGCTTCTCCACTAGGTGGTGGGTTGTTTTGCAACATTTCCTCTTGTTCTAACCATTTTCTATTAACAAGAAAATTTGAGTTTTATCAGATTATGGACATAATAGGTCCAAGAGTTTGTAACCTTCAGCTCTGATACCAAGATGTAACATTCCCATTTTAAGACTTTAGAAACAAGGGATTTTTTTATACATAATGTTCTCTGTTCTAGATAATCATTATTTAGAACACACATTCCATGCCAATCAATCTCATAACATATAACCATATGCAACTGTAAATGACTCGGTGAACTATTGATAGCTCATTTCATGAGTTGGTTACCAACCGATCTCTCATGTTAACTTAAGTATTGTATACTTGGTTCTCTTACCCTGTTCTGGGTATTGAGTGTTCTGTTTAAGAAATCTATGTGAATTTTTGTTACCATATTCATTTGAAATCACATTTCTCAAACTAGGTGCTATAATGTCCCCTTTATATAATGACCCCTTTTCTCCTACGCCAAATGGCCCAAGGGCCAAGTCGGGTCCAAAACGTGGTCGGACCTGGGGGCTATGGACGTTGGAAACTTTTGGGAAGGGGGCCCCGTGGTTTTAATATCCGAGTTTGGCATTTGGGGGTCACTTTTGGACGTGGCGACTCAAAAAGGAAAAACGTAACTATAGTTACTTTATGTTAGTGGCCCCTCCATGGAATAAAACCCACCTAGGGTTATGGGGGCTCGTTCTCCAATGAAATATATATAAGGAGATCGGGAAGGAAGAAAAGGAACTTTTGTTGCATAATTTTAGCCTCTTCTCATGCAGTAATTTGTTGTTGCACTTTTATAGCTTGTGGATTCAAATCCCATAGGGACCCTAGCTTCAGTGGTGAGAGACCTATCCCTAGCTAGCAGGGCATTCTTCGGTAGTGAAAGATCTACCCTAGTTTGTCATCTTGGAGCTGTTTTCTAGGCCGTGCTACAAAGATATTTCTAGAGGGTCAGAGGAAGGGTTTCAAGGATTTTTGGGGCTTTCGGGGAAGACAATCAGAGGGGCTCTAGATTCGACTCACGACAACCATCTAGGCTGGGCATGGCAGCACGTGGAAGGTGCCTCCCTCATTTCCCGTCTCCATTCCTAGTGTGGTGACTCACACCTCTATTTGGGGGTTTTCTAGTTGGTCGGGTCAGATCTGCAGGTGGCAGTGTTATTCCCTACATCTGCCATTGTTGTTTTCAAAGACCCTTATTTTGCTCTTGTATTTAGAGGGTCACAGACCTTTGAAGTTGACTAGCCACCTAGGGCCTTCTGTACCTTGTCGGGCAACAATATATTATTCCATAAAATGTCTGCATAGTGTTTATTATTATTATTGTAAGCTTCCCTTGTAATTTCATGCATTGTGGGAAAATATTTTGTGTGATATCAATTCAATACCATTCAGCTGTCCTAGCTGGACATTTTCATTAAAAATCAATATTTTACTTTGCTACAATTTTTCTATATTTTGTGCATTTTTAAGTAATATCCTACAAGGGATATTTCAGTGGTATCAGAGCGGTTGTTTCTCTAGCCTGTTGGGATTGAAAGATGGGGGACAAAGACAGTGAGGAAATAGGGGTAGAGTTGATGAAACAATTGTTCACCAACATGGTAAAGCAACAGGAGACTACCAATCTCTATTTGAGCCAGCTCACTGGGAGACTAGCACAGGACAGGTCTGATATTCATGTGGAAAGAGGAGAAAATAGCAACAGGGGACAATATGGTCAAAGAGGTGAGGGTGGACAGTTAGGAAAATGGTCCCCCATTCTTCTACCAGGCCTCTGGGGTCTCACGAACCTTCGTTCTTGAAGGATCCGAAAGTTTTATAGGTACGACAGCCAGGGGAGGTTGTAGATGAGGAGTCTTGTTGGGAAAGGTACCAGACTTTAAGTGATGGCTTTCGTGACAACATGCCATTCCAGGAATATTACAAAATGAAGATTGGCAAAGTAGGCCTAGGAGAGATTACCAGGCACAAGTACCAGAGATGCAAAGGAGGTTGGGACAGATTTTTGTTCCACATTTCGATGGTTCTAAGAAGTGTACTGCATAGTCTTGGGTGTAGAAGTTGAAGACATACTTTGACTTGAATCCTATGTGGGAGGAAGATGCAATTAAGTTTGTAATCTTACATCTGGAGGGAGACGCTCATGATTGGTGGCATCATGGGTTGATTACATAGGGACACCTATACATCACAACCTATGCATAGTTCGAAAGATGCTAGTGAGCATATTTGAAAAGAGGGACCCCAAAAGTATTTTAGAGAGTTGAATCATCTGAGGTAGATCGGTTCCGTGGATCAGTATATCACCAATTTTCGAGACTATCGGTCATGGTACTTGATATTACAGAGATGAGGTTGATTTCCCTATTCACAACAGGTTTGACAGATGCTCTCACTGGATTTGTAAGGGAATTTGATCCTTCTTCATTGCATGAGGCTATTAGGAGAGCTCATGACCTGGAGTTATCCACTCCTAAGTCGAGGTTTCCACCTTGAGTGTAGCCTAAGGGTTTCCCTTCAAGAACCAGGGGTCCGCAGCTGAAGGTACCTCCACCTAGGAAGGATACAACCTGGAGACCATTCAGAGCTAGTGAGGATAGGGAGGAATTGAGGTGAAAGAAACTATGTTTTGATTTCCGTGCACCTTGGGTCCCAGGACACGATTGCAAGGGTAGAGGGAGGGCCCAATACATAGAGGTCTTCGAGGAGAGTGATGGTGATGAGGAGTTGGACACACAACCATTAGAGGATGATGATGATGAGGCATTAGATGGTGTGGGTGTGGAGCAAGATAGTGAGATTTTCCCTAGGAGACTATCGCCACATTGTCTAGTACCCCGAGGTACAAGGCATTCAGAGTTAGGGGAGTTTTGTAGGGAAAACGAGTGGTGGTACTCATTGATAGTGGGGTAACCCACAAATTTATTGATGCCTCATTGGTTGAGAGGCGGGGGTTACGAGATAGGAATTTTAGGGTTTCAACGTGGTTATAGCTAATGGGGATTCTATGATATGCACACGATGGGTTCCCAATTGAGCATCATGATGGGTAAATATACGATTACTAATGATTTTTACGTTGTTGGTATTAGAGAGATCAACATAGTGCTTGGGGTATAGTGGATCCATTCCCTTGGTGAATTTTGAACTAACTTCCAGACGATGGAGTTGAAGTTTAAATCTGAAGGGAGGAATGTGATCTTGAGGGGATTATCTTCAAGGGCACCCCAAGTTGTTACAGCCAAGAGGATCGAGAGGATCTATAAGCACAACGCGGTGGATTGGGAAATACATTGTTTTGTTTCGAACAAGAAATCAGAAGAGGGCGAACAACAATACCATGTAGATATAAAGGGCCTATTGGACAAACACAGTGCTGTGTTTGGTGACATACCTCCAGATAGGGGATTTGAGCATGTAATTAAGCTCGAGGATTCTAGACAGTGGTCACTTCTCCTTACCATCACCCCAAATGGTTTAAGGATGAGATCGAGAAGACTATATAGGAGCTCATGGATATGGGGCATATTAGACCGAGTTCCAGCCCTTTTGCTTCTTCGGTGGTTTTGGTGAAGAAGAAGGATGGGACCCTATGGATGTGTATGGACTACCGGGCCTTAAATAAGAAGACAATAAAGAACAAGTATCCCGTACCACACATTGATGAGTTGCTGGATGAGCTACATGGTGCAATCTATTTTTGAAAATAGATTTGCGTTCTGGATATCATCAGATCAAAGTCAGGGAGCAGGATGTGTATAAGACAATGTTTAGATGCCATTACAGTCACTTTGAATTCTTGGTGATGCCTTTTGGATTGTCTAATGCTCCAACTACATTCCAGTCTTGCATGAATCATGTGTTCAACCGCCACTTGCGGAAGTTTGTATTGGTTTTCTTTGATGATATTTTAGTCTACAACAGGACATGGGAGGACCATATCAGGCACCTGGGTGAGATATTAGGGATATTAGAAGCTAATTCGTTATATGCAAAAGCCTCTAAGTGTGAGTTTGACATGATCAAGATTCTTTACTTGAGATATGTAATTAGTGGGGGTACATTGAAGGTGGATAAAGGGAAGATACAGTAATCCTGGATTGGCCACCACCTAGGACATTGACACAATTGAGAGGATTTGTGGGGTTGTGCACATACTACAGAAGGTTCATGAATAATTTCTCTCGGTTGGTTGCTCTATTGATTGATTTGACCAAGAAGGGGGCTTTTGCTTGGACAGTCACAACACAACAGGTTTTTGATCACCTCAAGGAGGTGATGAGTTTGTGTCCCATCCTCACATTACTAGACTTCTCCCACCCATTCATTCTAGAGTGTGATGCATCAGGAGAGGGTGTTGGGGTAGTTCTCATGCAGACAGGCATCCCATCACCTATGAGAGTCGAAGTTGAAACCCATGGAGAGAGGGTATTAAATTTATGAAAAGGAGATGTTGGCCATCATGCATGCCTTGGCCAAGTTCAGATAGTACCTTGTGGGTAGTAAATTTGTGGTTCATACGGATCAAAATAGTTTGAGGTTCTTCCTGGGATAGAAAGAGCTCAACGATCGCCAATAGAGATGGGAGAATAAAGTGCAAACCTATGAATTTGACATAGAGTACACTAGAGGTAAGAATAATATCATTCTTTGATGCTTTATCTAGGAGGCCTTACCTCACTGCTATGCTTAGTTCTATGTCCGAGATTTCAGCGAATTGGAAGGCTCATATACTTATTAAGTACTCCGAAACCAGTTTACATGTGAGATCATGGATGGTAGTATACGGGGACGACCGATATAGAGTAGTAGATGATCTCATTTTCTACAAGGATATAATTTTCCTTGTACCAAGATCAAAAATGAAGGAGAAGATACTTTGTGCAGTACATGATACACCCCTAGCTGGAAATCCTGGGTATTTCAAAATATATAGGTTCATCAGAAAAGATTTGCATGGAAGGGAATGAAGGACGACATCCTTAACAATGTCGGGAGTGTATGATTTTCTAGAAAACCAAATCGAGCGTTCTTTCCCAGTAGGATTACTTTAGCCTCTCCCCATTCCCGAATAGAAATGGGAAATCATATCCATGGAATTTATCACTGGGCTTCCTTGGTGCATTGGAATACTTGCATTTATGTTGTAGTTGATTGATTAACCAAGTATGTTCATTTATTTTCTGTACCCAAGGGCACAAGGCGTTGATGTGGCCCGGATCTTCTACATGGTATTTTTAGGCTACATGGGTTGCCTAAGAACATTATCCGTGATAGAGACAAGATCTTCATGAGCACATTTTGGTAGGATATATTCTGACTAGCAAGTACAGAATTGACCCCTAGCACTAGCTACCATCCATGATCGATGGGAAGATGGAGATAATCAATAAGTGGATACAAGGCTATTTGCAGAGTTAGGTAACAGGACACCATTGGGCATGGATTAAATGGTTACACATGGGAAATCTTTGCTACACTACCACCTAGATGACCATAGGTATGACCCCTTTCGAGCTCTCTGTATGGGTACGACGCTAGGACATTTGTAGATTAAGTATTACTGGATAGACGAGCTCCAAAAGCTCAAGATTGGTTATAGGAGAACCAAGATATTCTAAAGGATCTCAAAGAGAATATCTAGAAGGTAAAAATCAACTGAAGGTATACACATATGGGCACAGGCCGAGAGGTATTTTAAGACCGGGATCTAGTGTTCCTATGTTTATAGCCATATAGCGATCTTCGCTAAAGCGAAGGGTGCAAATAAATTGAAACCACAATTTTATGGTCCATACCCAGTAGTTCCTTGAGTAGGGACAATGGCATATGAGATAGAGCTATTGGAGTATAGTAGGATACATAATTTCTTCCATGTTTCATGCCTTAATAAGGTGCTCGGACCACATATTGTACCTCTATAGAGCTACCGCTACTAGATGAGGAAGGGAAGCTAGTTCTAGAGCTGAAATCCATTATTCAAACGAGACAAAAGGGGCTCAAGAGTAAAGTAATCACCGAATATTTTGTGTGATGGAAGGGAATACTACTTGAGGATACTACTTGGGAGGGGGAGCAGATTTTGTAGCATCCTAATTTGCAATTACTTGAGGAAAAGCAAAATTTGGGAAGGGGGGACTGTAATGTTCCCTTTCTATAATGACCTCTTTTCTCCTACGGAAAATGGCCCAAGGGCCAAGTCGGGTCCAAAAGTGGTTAGACCTGTAAATGTGGACTGGAAAATTTTGGGAAGGGGGCCCCATGGTTTTAATATCCGAGTTTGGCATTTGGGGGTCACTTTTGGATGTGGCAACTCAAAAGGAAAAATGTAACTATAGTTACTTTATGTTAGTGGCCCCTCCATGGAATAAAATGCGGCTAGGGTTATGGGGGCTCATTTTCCAATGAAATATATAAGGATACAAGGAATGAAGAAAAGGCACTTTTTGTCACTTACTCTTAGCCTCTTCTCATGTAGTATTCTTTGTTGCACTTCTATAGTTTGTGGAGTCAAATCCCATAGGACCCTAGCTTTGGTGGTGAGATACTTGTCCCTAACTAGTAGGGCATTCTTCAGTAGTGAAAGATCTACCCTAGTTTGTCATCTTGGAGACGTTTCTGGGCCATGCTACAGAGATATTTCTAGAGGGTCAGAGGAAGGGTTTCGAGGATTTTTGGGGGCTTTTAGGGAAGACAATTAGAGGGGCTCTAGATCCGACTCATGGCAGCCATCTAGGCTAGGCGTGGCAGCACGTGGAAGGTGCCTCCCTCATTTCCCAACTCCATTCCTAGCGTGGTGACTTGCAGCCTCTATTTGGGGGTTTTCGGTTGGTGGGTAAGATTTGTAGGTGGCGGTGCTATTCCCTACACTGTCATTGTTGTTTTAAAAGACCCTTGTTTTTCTCTTGTGTTTAGAGGGTCATGGACCCTCAAGTTGACTAGCTACCTAGGCCCTTATGTACCTTTTCGGGTAACGATATATTATTCCCTAAAATTTCTGCATAGTGTTTATTATTATTATTGTAAGCTTCCTTGTAATTTCATGCACAATTGTGGGCAAATATTTTGTGTGATATCAATTCAATACCACTCACATGTCCTAATTTGGACATTTTTATTAAAAATCGGTATTTCACTTTACTACTAATTTTCTATATTTTGTGCATTTTTAAGTAATATCCTACAAGGGATATTTTAGGTGACATACGATAACGCAAAAGTAGCTTGCTATACTTTAGCCGAGAGATTTACCACATAATGTTCATGTTACTATTCCTAGATGACATACTCGTCTAATACGAATACGTCCTTCACCCCACTCATCTATTATCTAGAATGGTCTTTACTAACTTTTGTCACCCACCACCGGTCAAGGTTTGACCCTAACCCAAAGTTATTGACATAATTTGGTTTAGGGAACCACTCACGATGACCTAGGGTATGTGGGCATACTCAGTTAACCTAATTAAATTGAATGTGCCAAGATAACCTAAGTCATTGAGAGTAACTTCCTATGCCAAATCATATCCTTAGCTGCTTAGAGAGAAACTAAGTTCAAGTCTAGATTTGAGTAGATCTAGATGAACCATTCTAAAGGGTGTTGCAACATGTCAAAATTGCAACATTTGTACCTCGTGAAGACCCAAGTCTTCACGAAGGTATAATTATGTAGTTGGCATGTGCCAACATCCGACAGAACTACTTCATCACGATTTACACACATCAAGAGATCATATCCACTTAATTATCTTTGGATTAAGATTCAAATCACAACAACCTTACATAACCCTAATCCCAACAATCCTTAAGTTTTCCATCCTTATTTGAGTTGATTCAATAATATGAAACCTCATAACCTATGATTACTTTTATGTTCATTAACTTTATGTTGGCGTGCAATTAATCGGAAATAGAAACAAAATCTATCATAAGATTTAATTAATGTGTCTCAACCATTCAAAGAATGTATAAGAACCAAAATAGGTTATGTTATGATAGAATTCATAGATATGAAGTCTAAATGGTTATCGAACTCGTATACCATTTGTTTATTTTGTATCCTTTTTAGAGGAGAACCTTCCTCTTTATGGTTAAGTATTAGAATTTATTATACCCTTATCCAATTCACACATCTTGATATTTTAACTATACATTCATAACATCATAATAAACCATACAAGATTAGGTAAAGAACAACAATACATGTAACTTAGTAATTTCCATTTAGGTAAGGGAAATTGTACTAATTCCCATTTATCCAACCTATTAAATGACAATAGAAATAAGGATCCAATCGATATGAATGACAACACCAATGATAGGATTACAAATTTCCTTCATATTATGAACAAGAGAATTGACATAATCAATTTAAGTAACTTCAGTCCTTTCAATTCATCATGATAAATACACATTTTACAAGACTATGTGACATATTTCATGTCAACAACATCAAGATCATTTAAGAATACCACTTTTCTTCCTTCAATACATCTCAATAATAAATCAGAATTCTCTATAAATGGTCCAAAATTTTAATCAACCAATACATTATAAAATTTATTGCCTTCCTTTATCACTTACAAAGTCCATTTGCAAAAATTGCTAGCATGGGTCAGTTCATTGAACTGAGCATGATAAGCACCAAGCATTAAAACGATGTGCTTTCAACTAATTGTTTCATAAAACCAACTCTAATTCTATGAACCAATGAGGTCAAGAAGACAAATAAATCATAAGTTAGTAACAACCATAAAAGAAGAACAATTAATCAATCGAATAAAATTTAAGGAAAGATCATGATGTAATCAGCAATCTACATCATGATAACAGATAAATAATGTTCCAACCAAAACACTTATCTATATCAAATAAAAGTACCTTCTAATTATTTCCTTCACAATACATCTGAATTTGAAATACAAAATTAACTTCACTATTTCACCAAAATAGAGTTACTTTTAGAAGTATGAACCTTCTAACTCATCGACAGAGAGTTTCATAAAAAGACAACTACAACCAAGTTCATTCCTACTTCATAAAGGTTTTAGGACGAATCAACTAACAACAAATTAAATAAGAGTTTCACATTTTAGATGTGACATCCTAAATCCAAATCCAAGACGTAGCCTAAATTCTCAAGTTGGAAAAAACATTAAAATTAAGAAAGTATACACTCAATGCACAACATAACTCATTAATCTACTATCACAATATTAAAATCCTTTAATACAAATGAAGTGAATAAGCAAGTAGTAATGATGACTACACAAAGGCATTAAGAAAGTAATGCAACTGAACCAATTAAATCTAAGACAAGATTTACCTAAAAGAAGAAGAACAACTGTGATAAAATAGTTTAGAACTTCCTTTACAATTTTGATAACCCAAATCCCCATTCACAACTAAGAAAAGAGAATACAACACAAATCTCTTATAGTTTCCAAAGGAGACAATGATGACTCATTACCTTAGGGAATAAAGAGAAAGGGTCAATTGACATGGTTAGAGAAGGATTCCAACATTCCTTTACAAGAAAGGTTGGTCATAAAATATTGGTACAGACCCAACCATAATATCCTTAGACTCTTTTAAATGTAAAAACCATGCACCAAAAATTGTTAAACTGAATCATACAACCGCAAATGCAAGTCAAGTTTCAAAATGAGGTTCACCCAAACATGAAGCAAAGGTAGTAGTAGTATTATTATTCTCATCAAGAAAGAGATGTAATAATCAGAATTACTAACAACTTGTAGGAAATTAACAGCCTTCATCATTCATTCAAAAACATCAAAGTTTCAGTCAAAGGAACCAAAGACTATCCATCATGATTCAATTACAAAGAAGGTGCATTCCAAGATTGACATGACTAGCTACAGGTGCACAAGCTATCAATAGAGATGAAAAAGAGTACTTTTCATTACATTACTAGGGACAATTCAACTACACACCTCTACCAATCGACAAGGTAAATTATCCCTTCCAATCTTACCTAGAGAAAAAGAAATGGAAGAGTCCAGAAAAACCCTTACTCGGAACCGATTTGGATAGTTCCTGATCAAGAAACGTCATCAAAAGTCTGAATAACATCTTTAAAGCTTCACGAAAACCAAAATCGGGAAGGAGTCAACAAGTTTACCCTATCAGGTTACCTAAGAGGTTAACCCAGATCAGGATTGGTATTCTGAATCAACAACATCTAACTCATTAGAGAAGTAGACAACATGATCGACATATTCAAAGCACAAACAAAGCTACGAGAATAACTCTAGTATTGAATTAGACAGGCCGACTCTCACAATGTCACCAACCAACAAGACCTCATCTATTTATCCTTTAGTTAAGTGCTCAAGAACTTAAAGAAGACACAATAAATATAAGATCAGAAGAAAAGACTTCACACACAAGTATTCCCATCGAAATTCAAGGGTCCAAGAAACAACTATCTCATAGTTTCCATAAAAGAACTTAATTCGAGTGACTTAGTTTTTAACTGAAAAGTTTATAGGTATAATAAAACATTCAATCTTGTTTCCATACAAGATGAATCCACAAAAAGAGAAATTCAAACACCCAATATCATTCCAACTCCCATCGAATACCAAATCCAAAGAACTCGATAGATTATAAACTAAGTTCAAGATGAAGGCTCACATTTACTATTTCTCTATACAAATTCGAGTTCACACAACTCTAAATCCAAGCATGCATAATCATACAGCCCAACAGGAGTAACAAAAATTTAACTAAACAAAGAAGTGCCAACGAAGGGTATTCATTTACCTTCAACAACCAAAACTACAACTTAGTTCGAAACTTGAAGCCACATTTCATTTCCAAAAACCCCTTTTAGACGAGATAAGAAGGATTCACACATGCGATTCCTTACTCATATAACCACAAGATTTAAGGTGGAATTCAACATCGAATAAACAAGAAAACAACCCATCTCCAACCTTATCAAGTAGAGATTCCTCAAAAGAAGAACAAAGATTTATTAAGCAAGAAAGCATGGTAATCATAACAAAATAACAGACCCATATATTTCATGAGAGCAAAGTTGTTTTAATGAAGACACTTATAGAAAAGAAGAGAAACTTAATGGATAGAGCCTATAATGCTTGATAGTGATTTTGTCGATTCAAAGAATATTTCTAGCTGAGCCTTCATAACTCCTTCTCTAAACGAAATCAACAACCAAAAACTTCCTTCTCAAATGCATCATATACTTCAATTGGATCAAAAATAGTCAAAGGGACTTGAAAATAACAACAAACTGAAAATAGAACTGCTGGTTCAAAGAACCAGATAGCTCCATGCAGAGAAAAAATTGAAATGTATGGAAGACCAAACAACTCCCAACAAATCCGCTCGCATGGTTTTTAAGGTGGTTTTACTACTCGCCAAAACCCGATGACCATAAATGTCAAAATTTCCATTCTCCTTCCTATATTTCCATGCCACCGCCATCGAAAGTTAGAGAGCCGAATTCAAAGAGAACATGCATTAATTAACTTTAGTGATGGTGCCAACGAGGACTCCCTCTAGTTTCAATGCCTCTGTCTAACTAATAGTACCGCAATGTTTTAAATTCAAGATCAAATCAAATAAATGACTTAGAAACCGTCACCACCGTCTCATACTTGCCATGTGACTCCCCTTAGGTCCCTTTCTATCCTTGCATTAGTTTAGGATAGATATCATTAGCTTAGGATCTGACCTTAGGTTAGTTTAGAAAGTATTTACCTTAGGTTTTTAAACATTTCCTTAGGTAAATTTTCCATCTTAGGATAGACCATACCCCATACCAATTTAGCATTAGGTAATATGTTAGAAATAAACTTACAGTTACCTTAGGTTATTTCAAATCCCCCACTTTGTAAACATACAACTTAGGTTAGGATGCAACAAGATTAGTGTAAACATAGACATAAGGTAGGTCTAGTTTACCTTAGGTTAGAATTCTATTAGGATAGATATTAAAGATCTAGGACTTAGGTTATTACCCTCAATAGTCCTTAAGTAGACCTACATCATCTTTACGCCATTCATCATCCTAGAGAAATTAGCAAGAAGATCCAAGAACACCACTTACAATGAGAATACAAATCTAGAACTTCCAATAAGATCAATGAAATTGTATAATTACAAGAGTTTAGTCCTTTATTTTCTTCAACCTCTCGAATGTCGGTTTACCATATAGATCAGTAAGAAGAATTAAAACATACCTTAGATCAATGAAATTGGATAATTTGCAAACAACATTACCTGTTTATAACCTTTCTTATCTCAAGAATGGATTCCTTGCAAGAAACAACATTAAGCAAAGTGAATCCAAAAACATAAATAAATTATCCAGGAAAGCATGATTTCTAAGCAGTTAAAAGAATACACCTTCTTAGGACAAATCACATGTCAACACTTGCAATGCAAAAGAGGAAAAGTTAACGAGGTTGCCACGGGTGTTACATGTAAGGTATAACGAGTACACAAGTTCAATGGTCATAAAAAGTAGGTTAGGTCTAGGTAAATAGGTCGTGGCATGGGTAAGGCCAAGGTATAGGTAAAATAACAAATCCCAATGCAATTAAGGAATTGTATGGGTAGTTTAGGCTTGTGGGTAGGGTACAATGGGTGTTGGTACTAGTAAAAGGTATGTGGTAGTAATGAGGTTAGGTCAAAATAGGTAAAACATGGAGGAAATGGTGCGGGTAGGTTCTTGATGTTGGTTATAAGGTTACCGAAGTCAGTTTTGGGTGACCTGACATTTGTCATGTCGAGTTAGGGTTAAAAGGTTGAAATACCATATTTTATGAAATCGTGGTTGTTGTTGAGTTTGAGAAAACAACATAGCTGAGTGAATTGTGCATTTTTCGGGGAGGAAAAAGACAAGGTATTGTACCAAGCTGAGGTGGAGGTGACTAAGTGGTGAGAGGGGCCAAGTAGATGGGTCCACTAGATCGAGTTGGATATGTGTGATCAATGGAGAGGTTTGAGGTAGATTTCAATATGGTGGAGGCAGGAGAGGGGTTAGGTGGACCACTAGTGCAGAGCTAGACGTGCAAAGCATGGATATCGGATGGAGTGATGACTAGTCACCGATATGATTGGTTAGTCATAATTTTTGGTATATACCGGTCTATGTGCTTTGATGATAGTGAGGATGTACATGAGAGTTTATAGATTTTGATCTTATACTAGCCTGCGTGCTTAAGATGGTGAGGTTGTATGAGAGTTCTCATGAGATTTGATGATGATATGCATATCTGCACATTCATTGTATTGAGATACAAACATGTTGATTGGTGATATATGGATGCTTTATGGTGTTATTTATGGCTCATATGATATGATGTTAATGATGAATTGGGTTGTATTTCCTTTGGTTATGGTGATGTGGATTTTAGACGGTTTGTGATAGACATGGTAGAGTCAGGTCATAGGTATGGAAGAGTCAGGTCGTAGGTATGGAAGAGTCAGGTCATAGGCATGGAAGAGTCAAATCTAGGCATGATGGAGTCAGGTTATCTAGGCATGATGGAGTCAGGTCATAGGCATGATGGAGTCAAGTTTGTTAATCATGGTAGAGTCAAGTTTGTTAGGCATGGTGGAGTTAGGTCATAGGCATGATGGAGTCAAGTTTATTAGGCATGGTGGAGTCTAGGTCATTTAGGCATGGTTGGGTTGGGGTCCTTTAGGCATGGTTGAGTCTAGGTAAGTTAGGCATGGTTAAGTTGTGGTTTATGGTTTTGATTTAATTTCCAAGTTATTGGTAATCATGAGAAATAAATGATGATTTATATGTATGTATGTGGTTTAAATTTCCAAATATTTGATATCATGGGAATGTAAAATGATAAATGGATGATATGATGGTGTGTTAAAAATGGTAGGTATGTATGTTTGTATGTTTTAATTTTCCAATTGTTGTGTAAAATGGAAAACTCACTAAGGTAGAATGTGAATAGAAAAATGGTGTGTTGAGAAGAAAAAGTATGATATTTAGAAGAAGGCACACATAAGGTTTGCACATGGGAATAGGGTGCGTTCAAAGGTACAGAAGGTTAGGGAAGGAAACACATGTGAAAGACAAGGAAAATTTGAGGACTTAGCCATTTTCAGGATTATGGGCTATTTTTGGAGATAGCGTGTAGAGCACACAAACCGGATAAAGACTTGTGCGACACGCATAGGCTATTTTTGGAAGAGCGTCTACTAAGTGCTTTACATGGGTTTGAGTTAATAATATAATTACTTTGCGATTAACCGAAGAAATCTATTATTAGTGCACTTGCATGTGTCTCTAGTAATTGTAAAGGCCTATGGCTATTTTCAACATGCGACCTATTTTAGGAATTATGTAAGCGGTGAAGGGCAAGTCCCCACCCTTATAAATATTTAGTGATTTGCATAGTATAGAAGGATGATGTATGAGATATTGTGAAGTTATGTTGCGGATCTGATGCACACATAAGTTTGTGATATTGAATATTGTAAGAAGCTTCTATGTATTTATTGTGTTTAATATAATGGAGTGTATTGACTGATTCAAGGTGTTAAACATGAATATAACTAGATATTACATGGTAGAATTCATATGGTTATTGCTTGAATCCATTAATCCTTAGATTTAGACCTAGAATATGCTCTGTAGAATGTTTATACCAATTATGGATCTGAATGCATTAACTCTTCATCTTGCTAACATCCTACGTACAAGCAACCCTAAAGAGGGGCCTGGTACCTTTGTCCACTTCGGGTGAGCACTCAATCTAAGCTGAGTGATGTGCCAATGCGCCTAGGTTATTTCTGGTAAATTCTAGATCTGCATCATTGGTTCCATTGTCGGGACCTCTTTTTTAGTTGTTTTCAGGATGGTTCATGATGAAGACATACCGGTTGACCCTAGCAAGTGTTGAGGAGTGGATACAAGATCTAGAAGAAGAATATGCATGGAGGTTCAACACTGGATCTAAGTTTAACGCACGTGCATGGGTGGAATAGAATATGTATGACAGTTTGTATGAGAGCTTCTTCACTATTTTTCCGGTAGAACTATACGAGTGGCTGGTTTCTTATGCATCTAAAAGGGATTGGAGGTATCATGCACTTGTCTAGACGTAGGAAGAATTTCAGGCCCTTTATGATGCTGATCTAATTTGGACACACATTGTGGATACTTGGTTTCTGAACAACTATATTCTGGAGTACTCAATTTCAACTTATTCTTTCCTAAAGGTAGCAGAATTCCATTTTTTATGGTATCCTAGGGGAACTTACTTGCAAGGCATTCCACTGGCGATAAAAATCTTAATGGTGACCCTAAACTTGGAAAGTAAACTGATGGATAACTAAACCCCACCACGCATGGGGGTGGGAGTAGGTTTGGTAAAGATGGTAGACCTAGCGGAAGAAAGGAAGAGAGAAGAAAGGAAACTTAAGTATAATGAGGTGCGAGAGAGGGCGATAGAGAAGCAATGGGATGTTACAAAGGTGTGGATGGCATTGAGGAGAGAGATGGCTCATAAAGGATTTGGAGCTCACATGAAGGTGTAGATCCGGAGCATCGAGAACTCCCCATCTAGGCAAGCATGATAGGAAACCTCCTAACCTCACATGGAAGCACACTAGTAGATATGACCTAGGCTGCAGGCACGTATATTAATCTACGACAACCTAGCCCTTGCACTTGGTTTTCTAGTATCTAGTACTAAAAATAGTCAACAAGCTAATTTAGGTAGTGGGAGAGTAGGAGTAAGCCACATGGCAAGTACATCGATGGCGGGAAAACGTTTTCATTGTTATTTGGAGGTACCTGCGGAGGTGCATCATCTACACATAATTCAAGTGCACAAAATTTTGGACTCACTTCTGGGAGTGGTAACACTTCACAGAATGTGGGGGTTCAATTGAGTACTACTGTTGGGACATAGGAAGTACATATTCTGGTCCACTTCCAGCTATAGGTGGAGGATCAGGAGGTATAGGTGGTTCTAGTTCTAGTGGATCTAGTGGTTCTGGAGTCGGGGTAATATAGGAGGTTTTGGATCAGGCGGGCAAGTTCCGCACCAACCCCAGAATATTTACATGGAGATGTCTCTTCATCTACTAGAATATAGGGGCATAGAAGATTTTGCTAAACACTTGCACATGTGTGAAATACTGTGGCGCATAAGAGGGATCACGACTTACGAGTGTAGGGAAATTCAATTTTCTACTATGTTATAAGGACGCACACACAAATGGTATAGAAATCTTGACCCTAAACAAACTTGCATAGACTATGAAAAATTAAAAGATGCTTTCCTTAAAGAGTTTCACATCCCCGAGTTTGAGCAAAAGAGTATAAGCGTGCTCAAGGATATTAAGAAAGGCACTATTGAGAGTGTTAGGGAGTATGATGCCCATTTCAAAATGCTTTTATCTAAGCTTTCTTATGATATTCATGTAAGCCAAAGACGCGTAATGGTTTGTTGGGGGTCCGATCAAACCTTTTAGAAGGGATTTTTTTGCATAAGACATGCATTGATCCATGTGAAGCACTTGAAGTAGCTTTACACGCCGAGACAATCGAAGTATAGACACTAGATTGATCATGTTCTTGGAGGAAAATATTGCAGCTATGACGAAGCAGTTGGAGAAACTATCGACAAATTCAGCACATAATATGTGCATGGGGATTTGGTGTATAGATTATGAAGTGGAAGGTCACACCAAGGATAGTTGTCCCCGTAGATCCATGCATTCAATACTGCTAGACTGTGAGATATGTCATTTGAACCATGGTGCAAGTCATTTCCCACTATTGTAAAGCACAATAAGGAAGAACGTCTCTTTCTATTGTAAAATTTTTAGGTCCACGACTCATAATATAGAAGAATGTCGGCTGATTGGTCAGATCCATGATGTTATAAACATTGGTGTACGACAAACAAGAGTGTTAGATAACTCTAAGGGTAAGGGTGAGCATCAAGATCGGGATCACAATCAAGCACACTAGGATCGAAATGAAGGGAAATTTGAAGGAGGTTGTGTTAGAGGTCAAGGATACTGTGGTGGATTTGGAGGCTGAGGCCGTGGTGGAGGATGAGGTGAGTTTCCTCGCAGAACATGTTATACATGTAGATCTCCCTACAACTATAGGCACAAATGTCCTTAGAATATTGCATGTTATATCTATGGAAAAAATATTAGCTTTGAGGAATGCCCGGACTTATATGAGCATCTTAGTAAGCGTATAACCAAGGAAAAAAGGTGCGGGGATGGTTAGGATACAATGCCCTATGGAAAATCAGTGGATTCCCAAGTTGGAATTAGAATCTGAGGTATTTCCTATAAAGATCACTACCCATTCTCAAGCGGTGCATGCCAAAGAAGCGTTACAATGTAATCCTACCATTACCAATGAGGAGGTTCTACATGCATGATACCTAGATCTGTCCATTAGAAGGAGGTTTATCAAGAAACCCTGGAGGTACTCGAAATATTCGGGGTGAAATATAGTGTTTAAAAGAGCAATCACAGAATATGGAGCAAAATAAAGCAACATAGATGATCCAATCTGATATGATGACTTAAAGAAGGTGTGCAAAATGTTACGTCAGGAGAATATCATTCCATTATTAGGGAATTGGCTAAAGGGGAACACTCCACTTGTAAGTATTGAGACTAGACAACAGATCATGCATGCAAATATCCCACCCCATAACTTGGAATATGAAAAGGAAATCACTCGAATGCTGTTGTGAATGGATGGCTTTTGAGTAATATATTGATTGATACGGGTGCGGAAGTTAATGTACTTACTTTAGATGCATGGGTACAGATGGGAAGACCCCATTACAAACATCTTCTAATGTGTTGTTTATGGCTAATCAAACTAAGACCACTCCTATCGGGGTTTTAAAAGATGCATATATTACTATACAGGGGTCCAAGTTCACGAGGGGACTTTGAGGTTTTTGCAATTGCAAAAGAAGACACTTCCCAGCTCTACTTGGGTGCCCTTGGTGTTATGAAAATAATGCTAACCTTTGGCTCAACAAGGGTTATATCAGTTTTGAGAACAAGGAGTAAAGGGTTATTATCCTTTTAACCGATGGGAAATACTCACCCTATGTTGATCCTTTGAGTGAGGAAGATTTGAATAGGATTTATGTATGTACAATTCGGGACCCGAAGTGCTCGAGCCATCTAAAGAAGGAATCTTTCAGTGGGAAGATGCACAATCTATTAGTGATACTACAAGTATTGCTTGTGATAATTGGGCTCATGATACTTATGAGTTGGTAGGGCGTGAAGTAAGAAGCACATTTGTGCGAGAACAATAGACCTCGTTATATCAGGAGAATAGGTAATAACTTAGTACCTCGATACAATGGAGAAGGAGATCCTATGGTATTTCTGTGTGCCATGGAGGAACAATGGATAGACCAGTTGGAGAGACAAAATATGCTAGCATATACCCTATGTGGGACAACAACATGCTAGTGGGTGGTTCACAAGGATAATCTTGTAGGATGGAATGAAATCAAGATTGCTCTTTCTACTTGGTTTTCCAAGAGCAATGCACCTACTCAAATATGTACTTATCATGGTAATCAACTTGTTCAGCACCACATTTAGTAGTGTGAGAGACTCTGGACAGAGGGGTAGGAAGATTTACCACCTTCACTATGGGTGCAAAATTTTTATTCCACTTTACAAGGTTGTGCACGTGTTTGGTATGTATATGCGTAACTCCATAGAGAGACTAGAAATTGGTAGGATTTGATTACAGGAATGATCCAAAATTTTGACTAATTCTCTAATAAACCTCGAGTAAAAGAGGCATTAAGGGTTATAAAGCGGTTAACTATGGGAGATAGTGCAAAGGTGGAAGAACTTATTCAAGAGTTATTTGATGGAAACGACTCAGGAGCACATTTTGCTGAAGAAACATAGACATATGTAACACTACTTAAGTGTGTTTTCCTTGAGAAAAAAAAATCAAAGATGATCTACTTAGTAGATGATGAATAATAGAAAATGCGGATGTAGATCATTGACGGGTAGGTGTGAGGTTTTGGACAGTGTAGATAAGACCACGCGCGCCTATCATGAACATATGAAAATAAATAAAGTGAATATTAAATCGGATCTTTGAGACTAAGGATGCCATAATTGGGGATTAATGGTCCGAATTTGAAGTGGCAAAAATCATTGAGTTACTACGAGATTATCAGGATTTATTTCTGGGGATACCATGAACTAAAATGTGTGCATGAATCATTAAGAGAAATAAAGATAAATCCTAAGGAAGGTGCATGCCCAAATCAAGAAGATACCTTATAGGATGAACCCCAACTTGTGCAAAAAGGTCAAGGAAGAAATTGAAAAAATGTTGAAATCTGGAATCATCAAGCCCTAGGATGAATTAGAATGGGTTAGCCTAATGGTGATCAATATAAAGAAAGATGGTCAGATTAGGATATGTGTGGACTACAATGAGCTGAATTTTGCATGTGTGACTGATCCTTTCCCTTTTCCATTCACAGAGGAAATATTAGGAGTTAGAGTGCGAGATCTATTCCTACTGAGATGGATTACATAAAACGATCGGAAAAGACTACGTTTACCACTAAATGGGGAAGTTTTTCTGATACTGTGATACCTTTTGGTCTAAAAAATGTACCTACTGTATTCTCGTGCATAGTTGTCCAAGTGTTCAAGGATTTTATTCTTAACTTCTTGTAGGTTTATTTAGATGACTAGATGGTGTATGGACTTGTTAAGGATCATTGTGAAAATTTACGCTTAATGTTTGGAATATGTCAACAATTAAGCATCTTTTTGAACATCATGAAATGCGTCTTTGATATACCATTTGGCACATTGTTAGGACAAATCATCTTTAAGTAAGGTTTGTTGGTTGATCTAGCTAAGGTTTCTTTCATTATCGGCTGAAAGAGCCTACCAATCAAAGTGAGGTGTGCGCAGATTCTTAGGTCACACTAGGTATTATAGAAAATTTATTAAAAGGTATGCTAAGGTTTCGCACCCTTGGAGGAGTTATTAAAAGGAACAGGGAAATTTGATTGGGGAACAAAAACAACGCAAATTCGAGACATTAAAGGAAAAACTTACAACAACGCCTATTATGCACTTTCCCTCATGAGACCAACTATTTTATGTATATGTGGATGCTTCTAGCATGACCATTAGCGTGGTGTTAGATCATCCCGGAGAAGGTATTATAGATCATCCTATCTATTTTGATAGTATAAAGTTGACTCATGTAGAGCGGATATATACAACTATAGAGAACCGAGCTTTGTCAATGGTCTATGCACTACATAATTTCGAGACAAGACAAGTTAAAGCAACACCATTTGTATTCTATACCGATCACATGGCATTAAAATATTTGGTAAAAAGTCCATTTTACAGGGGTGCATATGTCAATGGGTACTCTTATTCCAAGAATTTTATTTTAAAGTTGTGGTAAAACTAGGGAAAAGTAATTTTGGACGGACCATTTATCCGAATACTGATCAAGAGACACACAAGCAATTGAAGATACCATGCTAGATGCATAGTTATACCGATTACAACATGCACCATCGAATTAGAGGACATTGTTGTATTTTTATGTATAGGTATGGCACTGAAGGAATGAAATCCTTAGAGAAGAAACAACTTTCCATTCACGCAGCACCATTTATGTTGATTAGCAATGACTGCGTACAAGTTAGGTCGAGATGAATTATTACACCGATGTGTACTAGAACATGAACATACAGATATCATGGAAGATGCTTATGGTGGTATTGCAGGTGGGCACTATGCGATTGATGCCATTGTGTGCAAGATTCTTCTCATTGGATTATGGTGGGAGACCTTGTATAAGGATTGTAAGGCGTATTGTAAGGCCTGCGATCACTATCAGCACCTTGGCAAACTAGGAAAAAGAGATGAAATTCCTTTAAGACCTATTCCTAGTGCAAAACCGTTTGAGAAATGGGCTATAGATTTTTGGGTCCTATTTCACTGCCGTCACGCAGGAATTAATCATGCTATATCATCACTTGCACAGATTATCTAATAAGGTGGGAAGAAGCAACACCTACAAAGGATTGTACAGTAACTACAACAACCAGATTTCTATGGGAAAATATTATTACAAGGTATGGATGCCCGTTGAGTTTGACCAGTGATAGGGGCACACATTTTTTGAATGAGATAATCATAATTCTATTGGATGAGTTCATGATTGCACACCATAAGACTACACCATATCATCCTCAGGAAAATGGGACTGCTTAAGGATTTTAACAAGATTTTGAGCCAAACATTGACAAAAATTTGTGATGTTGGAAGAAAATATTGGGATGATAAAGTTTTGTTGTGCTTTGGGCATATAGAACAACATACAAGTGGTTAAACAAGGCCACACCCTTTCAATTGGTGTTTTGTGCAGAAGCAGTTCTTCCTATGGAATTCATGTTACCTTCTTTGTGTATTACGCGTGCTGGAGGTCTAGCTGATGAAAAATAATTAGAAGAATGAATTGAAAAGTTGATTAATCTAGATGAGTGATGGGTAGTAGCACACTAGAGTCAGAAGTAAGAAAAATATAGGTAGAAAGCATGGCATGACAGGCACATCAGGGACAAAAATATTGAGATAGGATAGATGGTGCTTCTTTATGATTCTAAGTTTCTGCACCATCTAGGCAAACTTAAAGTACATTGGTTAGGACCATATGTTATCACTTACATACTTGAAATAGGAGCTTGTCGATTCACAGGTACTTGATGGAATATGGTTACTCGGGTACTTCAATGGGAGGAGGCTGAAGCCCTACTATAAATAAGTCTTCTTGGTGTTTGTAATAAGGTAGTGTTTCCATTTAGCTTAGGTTTTCCTTTATGTATTCCTTTAATGTATTTCCTTCTTTGTTGCTATGCTTTGTCAATTTAGTTGGTGTTTTGTGTAATAAGCACATTTGCACGTAGGAAGCTAATTACTATTTGAATAATTTTTATGCGTAGAGGACTGCACATACCATTTGTGTGGGGTGGCTATTGAAAAATGGGTACACATAAAAGAAAAAAATTACTACAGGTGCTACTCAAGTTTGAAGAGTTGGTGGAAAGAATATTGCTTCCAAATAAGGACCATAGATGGAGATAAATGAAGGAACAATATAACATGAGGTAAACAACGATTGTGGAGACTATTAGGAGAAGGCACAATGGTGAGGTACTCAGGCACATGGAAGTGCACTAAAGAGAAGTCTATAGCTAGAAGGTAGGAAGGTGCACTAGAAGGTTATAGCTGAGGTGTGAAGATGTACTACATGGAAATTTTGAAAATGGTCAATTAATGAGAGGATTGTTGGTAGGTGAAGGAGAAATAAATGCACCAACTTTTTGAAAATATATATAAGGACGTGATGCGAGTTCATTTTTACCATTATGATTACAATATTTTGAACAAGCTAAGTGCGATTGAGCTGAGAAAAGAGTATTGAGGTGCGAAGAGTGTGAAACCAGATGTGGAGAGTGGATTTGTGCTTAGAAGAAGATTTCATCACCATTGGTGAAGGGTTTGAGTGAAGTAGACACATTGAAAGAAAGCTAGGGAATGTGGTTTTGAACCAGGGCACGTAGACTAAATATAGGGTTTGGATTTTTTCACTACAAAAGTCACCAAAGAAAGCTCCTACTACATGAGCCAAAGGAAAGAAGTGTTGAGTTATGGAGCTCAATTAATTTAGTTTAGCATGCAATGTGAAAATTGCTAGAAAATATAGTAACCGTCATTGGTTAGGGGGAACCGACATCGGTCACTTAGGACCGACATCGATCGAGTAAGAAGGAATTGACATCGTTTAGGGTTAACCGACATCACCACCGTGCGAGGATGTTTTAATTAAATCTTGGGAATTAGATCTATTTTTAGCATTAAAGTATATCTATTGATTGTAATTGCATATCTAAGTGCCCTAAGTCTATAAATGACTATATAAGCATAAAAGCTAGGGTTTAGAAGTAAGTATTAACAATAATTAAGAAGAACTTGCAAAAGTTGGTGAGAGAGAGAATTCTTGGTGATGAAGCAAAATCTTGAGAGAAAGAAAGTACTGTACATCTAAGAGGTGTGGAAGATTGTAAATCTTCATTGTATATCTTGTCAAAGATTTGGATAATAGATTGGATTGTTTCTTGGTGGACGTAGCCCACACTTTGAATGAACCATGTTAAATCTAGCATTGATTTATGTCTCTTGTTTTGTATATTTATTCTGGTAGAATATCCACTTTTATTTGCATGTATACTTAGATCTGATATATTATCTGTACAACCGGTTTGCTAACCCCAACAACTGGTATCAAATCTTTGTTTGAGGGTTTTGTGTGTTGATAGATTTACTCACAAAGGTTTTTCTGATTGAGTGGGAGCTATAAAAATGGTAGAAGAAAACAAATACAAGGTAGAGAAGTTTGATGACCAAAATTATCAATTATGGAAGATGCAGATTGAGGATTATTTGTATCAAAGAGATTTGTATTTACCGTTAGATGAAAAGTCTAGACCTATGAAGATGACTGATGAAGAATGGAAGATTCTTGACATAAAGGCTTTGGGATCTATAAGAATGATCCTGACAACATCCGTGGATTCTAATAATATAGAAGTGACTTCTACGGTAGAGTTAATGAAATATATTTCTAATTTATATGAAAAACCTAGTGCTTCAAATAAAGTTTATTTGATGAAGAAACTATTTAGTTCTAAGATGCATAAAGGTGGATCTACATCTAGTCATTTGAATGATTTTCAATCTATTGTAAATCAGTTAAAATTGGTTGAATTACAATTTGATGATGAAGTAATAAACACTTTTATTATTATGTTATTTGCACGATAGTTGGTATAACTTAGTAATGGCTGTTAGTAATACATCATATGCTAATAATATTTTTAAGTTTAATGATTTGGTTAGTATAATATTGAATGAATAAATTCGTAGGAAGAGTACGGAGGAATCATCATATGGAAATGCTTTGAATGTAGAAAGTAGGGACGGGTAGAAGGAGAGATCCAAGAGTAAGTGTAATGGGAAATTAAAGTTAAGGGATAGCAAATCTAAATCCAGAAGTAAGGAAATTACTTGTTGGAAATGTGTAAAGAAAGGACATGTAAAGAAAGATTGTTGGTCAAAGGATAAAGAGAAAAAAATAACCAAACAAAGGTAAAGAAGAAAATCTTGCTACATCATAGGTAATGCAAGATGATCTTATTTTTCTTTAGATAATAGAATTGAATAATGATTTTTAGACTTAGGAGATTATTTCCATGCAACCCCTAATAAGGGTTATTTTAGAAATTATGTCCAAGGAAATTTTGGGCATGTTTATTTGGGTGATGATGAACCTTGCAATATTACTGGTAAAGGGAAGTTCATCTAAAATTACAGAATGGAAATACATGGGTATTGAAGATGTGAGGCATGTGCCAAGCCTCAGGAGGAATCTTATTTCTGCAGGGCAACTAGGTGAATCTAGTTGCATGGTTACTTTTACAGGAGACTCTTGGAAAGTCACCGAGGGTGTTTTTTTTGTGGAAAGAGGTAAGAAGGTAGGAACATTATATTTATCTACCGTATTACTTGATTCCTTTTCTACATTATCTATTTCAGATTCAGATGTATGCATGTGGCATAACTGGTTGGGCCATATGAGTAAAAAAGGAATGCAGATCTCAAAGGCTAAGGGTAAGTTATCAGATTTGAAAGATTTAGATCTTGATTTATGTGAGCATTGTATCTTTGGAAAGCAAAAGAGAGTGATATTTCTCAAAGTTAGGCAACTAAGAAGAAGTAAAATTGGAGCTTGTACACCAATATGTGTGGGGACTAGCTTAGGTAGCTTCTCATGGTGGATCCCAGTATTATGTTACTTTCATTGATTATGCTACAAGAAAGGTATGTGTTTATTGTATTAAACATAAATATGATGTTTTTGAGACTTTTAAAATATGTAAAGCTCTTGTTTTGAATGAATCAAATTCAAAGTTAAAGTGCCTTAGATCTGATAATGGTGGTGAATACTGTAGTAAGGATTTCAATGATTATTATTCAGTGAATGGGATACGTAGAGAAATAATGGTTCTAAGAACACCACATGAGAATGGTGTTGCAGAAAGAATGAATAGGATAATAATGGAACGTGCTAGAAGTATGATGATACATTTTGGATTGCCTTTGTAGTTTTGGGGAGAAGTAGTTGATACTGACGGTTTATTTATTAACCGTGGGCCTTCCAAGTTCACTAGATGGAGGAATACCAGAGGAAGCTTGGACTGGAGAAAAGGTAGATATTTCCTTTCTTAAAATTTTTGGTTTAGAAGTTTTTGTGCATGTTGATAGGAAAATAGGAAAAAGTTGGATACAAAATCCAAGATGCTCACTTTCATTGGTTATGGATCTGGTGATTTGGATTTCATTTTTGGGATTTAGAAAATTTTAAAATTATTAGGAGTCGTGATGTTGAATGGAATGAAAAGAGAATGTATAGGATCAAATTTTGGTACCCAAGGATGAATCGGTTGAGAAGTTTTGAGTGAAAATGAACTCTCAGATTTAAAAGTATTATCGACAAGGTTACACAGTAATGGTGAGGTCGGTTGACCCATGAATGATATCGGTCATAAGAACTGGTATCAATTATAGAAGAGCCAAACCAACATCGATTATCGAACCGATGTCGGTTAGAGGTGTGGTGTAAGTCACTATCGATTTGGATACAAATGTTCGGGAGGTCAGATTGAGCCTTGGTACACCAAAATCTGTGAGAAGGTCACAAAGGGTAAGTAAACCTCTAGAAATATTTACACATTCTCTATTTTATTTATTATTGACTGATAATGGTGAACCAGAAAGCTTTGAAGAAGCAATGCAAGATAAGACCCATGTCCAGTGGGAGTATGGCATGGATGAGGAGATGGACTCCTTGGAATAGAACCAGACTTGGGATTTGGTTAAGTTTGCCAAGTAGGTAAGATAACATTGCAGAACAAGTGGGTTTATGGGATCAAGGAAGAAGAGGGTGGATATAAAAGGTACAATACAAGGCTTTTAGTAAAGGGATCTACACATAAAGTAGGTATTGACTTTGGTGAAATATTTTCTCCTATTGTAAATATGACTTATATTCATCTTTGTATTGAGCTTAGTTGCGGTAGAGGATTTACATTTAGAGAAACTAGATGTGAAAATGACTTTCCTTCATGGTAATTTGGATGAAGAGATTTTATACGTAGCATATCTGCTTGGGTATGAAGTCAAGGGTAAGGAGAAATTAGTGTGCGAGGTTGAAAAAGAGCCTATATGTGCTCAAACAAGATCCAAGGCAATTTTACATGAGGTTTGATAGTTTTATGCATGAGCATGGTTACTTTAGATGTGAATCGACCATTGTGTTTATTTCAAGAAGCTTGAAAAAGGGAGCTATATTATTTTATTACTATATGTGGATGACATGCTTATTGCAGGATCTAGTATGCAGGACATTGGTGAGCTTAAGGGAAAGCTAGCTCATATATTTTCTATGAAGGATTTAGGAGCTGGAAAAAGAATCCTTGGCATGTAAATAAACAGAAAAATGAAAATCAAGAAATTTTATTTGTCGCAGGAGGATTTCTACAAGGTGTTGGAAAGGTTCAACATATAGAATGCAAAACCTGTTAGTACACCTATGGCTAGACACTTCAAATTAAGCAAATATCAGTGTCCTTCATCACATGATGAGGTCAAATACATGACACGAGTGCCATATGCTTCAACAATTGGGAGTCTCATGTATGCTATGGTTTTTATGATACCAGATATTGCACGGGAAGTGGGAATGGTGAGTAGATATATGGCCAATCTAGGTAAAGAGCATTGGAAAGTAGTCCAATGGATACTCAGGTATTTGAAAGGGACATCTAGCATGTAATTATGCTATGAAGGTTCAGATATTTCATTATATGGCTATGTTGATAAGGATATGGCTAGAGATCTGGATGGTAGGAGGAGCACTACTGGATATATTTTCATAGTAGGTGGGATGAAAGTTAGCTGGATTTCAAGATTGCAGAAGGTTGTGGCTTTGTCTACTACAGAGGCATAATATGTTTCAACTACAGAGGCTAGTAAGGAAATGCTATGGATGAGTAGGTTCATGGAAGAGTTGGGAAAGAAGCAAGGTGATTGTAAATTTATTAGTGAGAGTCACAATGTAATTCACTTGGCAAAGAACTCAACGTTTCATTCGAGAATGAAAGACATTCAATTGAGGTATCACTTCATAAAGAAGGTATTAGAGGATGGAAAATTGAATCTGGAAAATATTCATACGAGCGAGAACCCTGCAGATATGCTAACAAAGCCATTACAAAGGAGAAGTTAGAGCTACACTCCACTTCTATTGGTCTTCGAGTCTGAGACTTGAAGAGGAAGAAACAAATATAAGGAAGGATCTAAGAATGATGTTGTATAGGTATGGTGCAGTAATTAATCTCCAAGTGGGAGATTGTTGAGTTGTGGAGCTCAATTACTTCAGTTTAGCATGCAATGTGAAACTTGATAGAAAATACAATAACTGTCATCGTTAGGGGGAACCGGCATTGGTCACCTAGGACTGACATTGGTTAGGCAAAAAGATCGACATCGGTTAGGGTTAACAGACATTGGTTACCTGTGCGAGGATGTTTTAATTAACTCTTGGGAATTAGATCTATTTTTAGCATTAAAGTATATCTATTGATTGTAATTGCATGGCTAAGTGACCTAAGTCTATAAATGACTATATAAGCATAAAATCTAGGGTTTAGAAGTAAGTATTAACAATAATTACGAACTTGAAAAAGTTGGTGAGAGAGAGAATTCTTGGTGTTGAAGCAAAAGCTTGAGAGAAAGAAAGTACCATACATCTAAGAGGTGTGGAAGATTGTAAATCTTCATTGTATATCTTGTCAAAGATTTGGATAATAGATTGGATTGTTTCTTGGTGGACGTAGCCCACACTGGGTGAACAACATTAAATGTAGTGTTGATTTATGTCTCTTCTTTTGTATATTTATTTTGGTAGAATATCCACTTTTATTTGCATGTATGTTTAGATCTGTTATATTATATGTACAAGCAGTGTGCTAACCTAAAAATCTTGTACCACCAGAGGATTTGGAAGAACCCAAGGATGAAGAAATGAAGGATAAAGGAGTAAAGGAGGCAGGTGAAATAGAACAAGATACTGCTCAGGACATAGATGATCCAACTCCAAACCTTTGCGCTCAATTTCCTAAGGGGCCAAGAACAAAGAGGGAAAGTGGGGAGTATGCTGCACCGATCATGGGATATGATGAAGACTCATGTAAAATTTTATGTGCCCAATTCTAGAATACAGTGGGCCTCAAGGACTTGTATGGATGGGAGTTGATGGAACTTGACATGGTAACCACGCGTATAAGGAAACAATTGTCATGGTCCATGCAAACACACATGGATGAGCCTGATTTTGATGTATGTGAAGAGTCCTATGTGTCAAGAAGAATGAGAAAGGCACCATAGAATAGGCACATAACCATCAAACCCATGGTTATGTCTGATGAATAGGTGAGTAATGCCTTGGTGAAGGTATCTACAGAGAGGTGGCACGTAGGAATGTGGATAAAGCTACAACTATTAGAGTGCTAAGAGAAGATATCAAAGCTAAAGATGCAAAAATAATGCATCTGAAAGGAGAAAAGGACCTAAAGAAAAAGAAGAATGGGGTTCTCATCACCATGGTAGAGGAGATCGGTGATCATGTCCTGCAAGTAAGACTACACTTGGAGTCCAAGGTACCCAAAAATTTCCCTTTGGCTTTGCATTATGCGTACCTTAGTTGATTTTAGTGCTTCGGGAGGGATCGATTTGAATGCTAATGCTAAAGGACCACGAGTAGAAGAAAAAGAGAGCAAGGGATTCAGTGGTTAGAAAGATTTCATCTTATGAAGCATTAATCCAAACCTTGTAGGAGGAGCTAAAGAAAGCAGACTAGGCATTGAATATATGTGTAGCTCTAGAGGCGTAATAAGAATCAGGACCATGGTAGAAGACAATGAAGTCTTGAAGGCCATGAATGATGAGACTTTGGAGCATGCATGAGAATGATTGGCATTGGTAAAGAAAAAGCGTGAGGCCCTTGCAGTAGCTCAAGACCCCCATAAAGAAAGGCTGGATGAAATTAGAAAGCTTATAGTGCAGAAGATGGATCTTCTAGAAGGAAGGGTGACTATAGTGTCCAACATTGTTATAGTATTTTAGAACATGAAGGAAGATATTGCATAAGAGGAGTTAGATTATATTGTATCAGATATTCCAAAAAAGGTAGAATCTGCACGAAGTGATTCAAAAACTTTAAAGGCTGAAATCAAAGAGGACTATCTGGAGTTGATTCTTCCGGTTAAACGGATGAAGTTGTAGGGTGAAAATTCATTCTTTGTATAATAATTATTTAATTTACATTCATTCCATTCCTTATACTTTATTCTTTAGATATCAAGAGGCAACCATTTCCGGAGCGGAAATGTAGTTTAGTGTGGGGTAATGTTGAGTAGAAAAAGTATGATACTTAGTAGAAGGAACACAAAAGGTTCACACATGGGAATAGGGTGCATTTAAAGGCATGAAGGTTAGGAAAGGAAACACACACGAAAGACAAGGAAAGATTCAGGACTTAGCCATTTTCAGGATTACGGGCTATTTTTGGAGATAGCGTGCAGAGCACACAAACCAGATAAAGACTTGTGTGACATGCATGGGCTATTTTTAGAAGAGTGTCTACTAAGTAATTTACATGGGTTCGAGTTAATAATATAATTATTACTGCCAGTTAACTAGAAGAAATCTATTATTAGTGCACTTGCATGTGTGTCTATTATTGTAAAAGTGTATGGTTATTTTCAACATGCGACCTATTTTGGGAATTATGTAAGTGGTGAAGGGAAAGTCCCCACCCTTATAAATATGTAGTGATCTATGTAGTATAGGAGGACTATGTATGAGCTATTGTGAACTTATGCTACCATATCTGATGCACGCATAAGTTTGTGGTACTGAATATTGTAAGAAACTTCTGTGTACTTACTATGTTTAATATAATGGAGTGTATTGAATGATTCAAGGTGTTAAACATGAATATAACTAGATCTTGCATGGTAGAATTCATTTGGTTATTGCTTGAATCCATTACTCCTTAGATCTAGATCTAGAATATGCTTTGTAGAATGTTTATACCAATTATGGATTTGAATGCATTAACTCTTCATCTTGCTAACATCCTGCACAAGCAACCCTAAAGAGGGGCCTAGTACCTTTGCACACTTTAGGTGAGCACTCAGTCTAGGATGAGTGATGTGCCAATGCACCTGGGTTATTTCTGGTAAATTCTAGGCTGCATCATTGCTTCCATTATTGGGACCTCTTTTTTAGTTGTTTTCAGGATGTTTCATGATGAAGACATACCGGTTGACCTTTGGTGAGAAAATTTATCGGGGAAAAATTGGTGGTTATCTTGCCAATGCTCTGAGAGTCTAAGTCCCTCTACTTAACCGGTGTAGATGTTGTATGTGCATGTGTGAGTAAAAGTGAGTTTTACCCTAGTGGCTTTCTGGCAGGGGATCCAACAGGGGAACTCCACTGACCCTGTAGTAAAATCTTGTAGATATTTGTAAGGGAGGAATTTGCTAGGAAAGTAGGAAAGGGAGTGAGAAAGTTAGAAAAGAGAAACTAATGCTGCAAGTATAAAATCAGAGACTTGCATACACCAGCTAGAAATTTCATTACATGCACTTGAATTTAGAAGAAAACAAATCTGCATAACAACAACAAGACCAAATAATGTTTAATGAGCACAAAGTACCACTAAACTCCTTAGTCAAAAAAGGCTAAAATTCCTTCTTCCTTTATTGAAGCTCAAGTAGAAATTGTACATAACATAGAAATGGAAGACATTTTAGAGTAGGGAAAATGGAAGAAATTTTTTATCTCTTTGCTCTCTTCACAAGGATATCTCTCTCATGAATTCACAAAAAACAGCTCCAAAATCTAAGAAGTCTAAGAAGTCATCTAAGAAGAAGCTCAAATGAGGAGCTTGTTACAATTTATAGAAGAGAAAGAAACTCTTCATCTTCTCGGTGACTTTTCAAATACTTTAATCTGACTTTAGACTGTTCATATTCCACTTGAATATTTAAGTCCCTTTTATAAAAGCAAGGTGACTTAAATTTTACATTATGTTTCTAAAGTCACTTAAAGTTATATTAAAAAGTGCAAACCTCAATGCAAAAATATAACATTGATGAGAGAGAGCGTTGGGTGAGAAGAGAGAAGAGAGAGAGAGAGAAAGAAAGAAGAAGAAGAGAGATAAAGAAAGAATGTAGAAGAATGAGCCACTACAGTGGATTTGATCTCGCTTCCTAACTTGTTTCCACCTCACACTCTTGAGAAGGCCTCTATCCCTCCAAGCTCCTTGCTAAAACAAGTTGTTATAGGTTCCACTTTTTTGGAGGAATGCAAATGTAACTCAAGGTATTTTCCATCCATCAACCACATTGTTGATGTCTTTTCACTTCTGAACCATGATGAATGTTTCTTTATGATAAGTGCAATAGAGGCCCAAATCTATGAGAGGAATTCAAGGGTACCCTTAGTGAAGGAAAATGGATTGCCTACCTCTTTCTTGACATATTATTCAAATGGACCAATCAACTCATCAGTAGTTGTGTCCTCACCCATTGCAGGTACTCCAAGTTTATGAGTTTTTCGATTTATACTATCCTACAATTTGTATGCTTGTTCCTCTTTTTCCTCTAGCTCTCTGTGATGGCTTGATTGATTGCCTCAAACTTATTTCCATACCCATACATGAGACAAGTCTTCTGAAGGAGTTTCAAAAATATTCATGTCGATCAACTCTGGTGATGAGTGTTGCTCATTTCATCTACTACTAGACCCAAAGGTTCCCAATAGTCCCTTTCTTTCTCCAAGTCCTCCTTGAGTGCCCGTGTCCTATTTTTTTTGTGCACACATGTAAGTGAATATTTTGACCGATTCTTGGAGTAATGATTTCCTTTTTAGAAATTGAGTTGATCCATTCATTATTCACTCACCCTTGCATTGTGAACTTGTGCATCCTCTCTTGATGGACTCTAGATTGAAGCTACTAATGGGCATAACTTCCTCAATTGGGATTTTCATGGCATTAGGATCAACTAGATGTTGCACATAGAATGAAAAAGTTTGTACCTACTCTTTAGTTCATCAATATTCTTCTTATACTCCTTATTCCTTGCCACCATGTGAGTGGAAGATTGTTGATACATGTGCAAATCCCCTTCATGAGTTTCTAGTCCTAGTTGGATCATGCTCATCTCATAGTTGATGGTGTCATCTCATCCACTGGCTTGATTACCTTTGGTCGAGCTACTTTGATGTATTGATTACCCATGTTTCCCCCTTTGTAGAACCGTGAGGTCATATGTGTGATCTTTCTTGATCTTTTTTTCTTTAGCCAATGAGATAATCTATTGATAGATCAAGGGTTGCCACTTGTTGCATAGTGTGGGTGTTAGGGACAATCATTTCTACATCCAAGGAAACATCTCATTGGATTTGGGCTCGATGATAGGTGCACCAACCATTCCTTTTTGGAGGAGGAGGAAAATCCTGAATGAGAGAGGTATGGGTGTCAACAAGAGGTGAGACCTCATGTGGTGACTCAAAGACTGGGTCTTGAACCATGTGTTCTTCATCCACTTGTGTTTCTACCACTTGGATTTTCTTCCTAGCATTTCTGCGATCAAGTCATCCTCTCATAGTGACGTAAATGAGTCTTCTTCTACCCTGGATTTCTTTGGCATCTTCTTGTGAGGAGAAGCTTCCAATTTTGTGGCCTTCCTTTTTGAACTTTCTCTAGAGTGTTTAGAACTGGAAGTCACCTCTATGAATTTTGAAGATGACTAATGGGAGGCTTGCTTCTGACTTGGAGGAATTCCTCATGACTGGATGATCATGGTTCTCTTCTTTTGAAACCAATTTCTCATTCTCCTTACCACTTTCTTAGTCCACTCCTTTATATCCCTGATTCACGAACATACCAAGTTAATTGGAGGTAAAGGGGACATCTTGACTTCTATGTACTCAGGATCATACATCTTTTCCCATCATCATGCAAAATATCTTCATACCAAGAGAACTTGAATTTCTTCATCTCATTGATTTTCATCCTCATATGGTCCTTTTCACGCACTTCAAATTCATCAGCACAATTGGCCCAAGTAGTCCTCAACTTATGGCTCATGTTGTAATTATAGGATGTAGAAAGAGTTAGGATCTTCTTGTATGTCAAAATTAGGCCTGGAAATGTAGGAATGCAAAGTCAAATGAGTGAAAGCAGCCTCTAGATGAGATGTGTCATTTGAGCTCTTGCATGTGAATACCCAGAGAGATAGGAAATGAAATCAAATTCTTCCTCCTACTCCTAAGCCTGTTATTCACTTGAATGATCTCCTATAGAGCTCAAACAATATAATTTGGTCACTAAGGTACTTGGGAAACCTTAGCGGGCTTGGTCAAAGCCAATAACTCATCGTAGGTAGGAGAAGGTCAAGAATTGTATGAAATAAGAGCCATATTTCTTAATCAAGGATGTGTTTGTGATGAAACATCCTAGATTCTAGATCCCCTTCTAAGATTTGGACCACATACATTGTGAACACATCATTCACATGAGATGAAATGTATATGGCTTTCCTCCATTACCAATTGTGGAAGCTTCTCGAATGCAGGTACCTTGGGTAGATATATTTTGCATGAGGGCCAATCCTTTGAAAGATCTTGAGCTAGCGAGGAGATAGACCAAGTAATAAGTCATGTGGAACTTCTTCATCATGGGTACTGGAGTAGTTGTAGATGGAGATTATTGTTGATGATCTACCCCTAGTCAATTCTCTGCTTTCCTTTTATCAACGTCAAGATGAAAAGGCCCATCCAATCTTGGAAGTCTCTTGTACTTGCTTTTCCCATAACTCTCGTTGAGGAGAGTGATGGCATCTGAATATCCTTCTCGAAACTCACACCTTGGAAGGTTCTTTGGGCATCCTTGAGGGATTTCTCCCTATTTTCAACCACAAACCAAGTGCAACCCCTTGCACGTAGGCATCCATCATTTCCCAATCATGAAAGGTTTTGTCCTTTGAGATGACGACCATGTTGGGTGATGTAGGTATCTACAGAGAAAGTGAGATGGTTCTAGGGCTAATGACCACCATCACTATTACCATTTTCAGCTCGGATGGTTCGTGTTTGGGCTCATAGTGGTGAGAGAAGGCTAGGACCAACTCAAGACTTTGCACAGACATTGGGTGTCTTGTGGTGATGAACAAGCCACTTGTGAATATCTGATCTTCAATATTCTTTTGGTCTTTGGCTGCCATGCGAGTTCTAAGGTCATTCAGGTCCATGTACAAGACATCATTGTCTTTCTATCTCATACTCGTAGTGAAAAGGGTTATGCTAGTTTTTGTCTCATCCACTTATGCTTCATGTTTTCCTTAGAAAGAGAAACTTACTATTTTTAGTAAGTATGAAAAATAACTCCCTCAAACCTCAACTAGATGTTGTGACTTTGATTTCCTCTTCTCCCTACATTCCTCTCACCTTCTAGATCAACTTTATATTTTTAGCAGGTGCTCGTGGGACCACTTACTATTTTTAGTAAGTTCCAAAATTAGACCAAAATTCCCATTCTGATGAATTCTCAGTTGCAATGCATCTTAATGTCTCCATCTCCTTCGCAAGTTCTTCTTGTTGATGACATTTCCCAAAATAGTAGTCCCTATGTAAAAGACCTACTATTTTTAGAAAGTGGGATTCTAGAGGTTGGATTGATGTGGAACAAAGTTTTCCGATATGGGTTTTTTTCCCAATATCACCCCTCTAAAATTTTAGACCTACCCGCTCAATAGTTTAGGAGATTTTAAACTTTTAATTTTTGACCTTAGTAGTGCTTCTGGACACGAAAACCATTAATGGACCTTGAAAATTTCAGGTCTGGTTTTATCCTCCATTCGTGATCAAATTTATAATTTCTATATGGGTTTTTTCCTCTTGTGCTTCAGGTGAAATCTCGTTTCGATCCGATTGCCGGTTTGACGGGAAATCAACTTTTTCTCTATTGGGCGGAAAGAAGATTTCTTCATTGTGAATGTTTTTATGCATGAGAGGAGGGTATGAAGGTATGTTTTTTATGGTTTTGGATAGAGGAATGAACATAAAAAAATGGTTCATCAATCTGTGCATCTGTTTGCAATATTTCTTCAAATTTTGATTCACACAATGGGGATTTCTATTGTTCTTCTTCTTTGTTCTTTGTTTCTTCTCCTTAGCTTGATGAAATATTCTTCTAGGACCTATGTATCACCATGAGAAATATTATTTTTTTTATTTTGTGGATCTGGTTTTAGATTTGGAAATGGTGGAGTGGTGGTAGGAAGTTGCAGAGGAGTTTGCAGATATGGTTGTGCATGGGAATGTTAGAAGTTAGAAGTCGGGAAGTAGGTGGGGATTTTTAAATTTTGAAATAAATATGAGAAGGGATGAGGTGAATTTTCATGTCCCTGATGTCCCTCACCTAAAAGGATGTGAGGGACATCAAATTCCATGGTGAGCAAGGTGACGACATGTGGCGGAGATCCGACGCAGGGAATGAAGGCTAAAAAATCAGCTTTAAAGCATTGAGGGGCTTGGAAGATGGTCATATGGGTGACTAGAAGTATCCTTAGGGGCTAGGCATATTTTTCCATGTTTTATGTCCCTGACCTTAAAGGGACATGATGGACATCAAATTCCATGATGCTCTAGGTGATGACATGTGGCAGTGATCTGATGGTTGAGGCTTTGAGCTCTCGCAAGCACTTGGGGGATGAACTGGCAATCTTGGAGGTCGTATGAGGTCTGGAGGTATTATGAGGGGAGGCACATTTTTCCATGTGTGATGTCCCTACCTTGAGGGATGTGAGGGACAAAAATCCCTACGAGGCTCTGGGAGCTGAAATGTGTCCTCCCAAAATTTGACTAACTCCCGAACTCGCTAAGAGGGCAACTTGAAATGGTGATAACTTGAGCTCCCGATGGAATTTTTTTGATGAAATTTATATGATCATGACTTTAAATATCCTTATGAATCCAATGGTGGGGTATCATGTCTTTATTCTTCCATTTGATCCCTAAAAAATGGAGATTTGATTTGGTACTCCACTTGTGCATGAGAAAACTGCTTTCAAACCCATTACACCAAAGTGTTGAGAAAAAATAATTTCACCATCTTATAGGGATTGGAATTAAATTTTCCGAAGATTTTTTTTTCTCCTAACTCCATCTGGAGCTCTCGGAATCACCTTTGGAAGCTCAATGTTGTTTTGGCTTGTGCATTACCTAGGCCTGTGAACCCTAATTTTGGTGAAACTACCCCAAACTCTCCAAATATTTCCTGAATATTCCTAAATCACTTCCATGATGTCCCAAGGAATTTTAATCACCTCCATGTCTATTTTGTATTTTTTGTTCCTACTCCATGGGGTTGCTCCAGTCCTAGGAAGGCCAGTGATAGCCCTTCCCACAACTTCCTGAAGCTTGCAATTTTTAATGAACTCCTAAAATCACCTAGGGGTTGATTTAATTTCCTAAATCACCTAAGGGAATGAATTAACACAAATTGGGAGGTTACTGGACTGACTGGTAGACCCGAGGTGCCTTGGAATGATAAAACAGAAAAATTTTTGTATGGGTATAGTTTCATGCTCGAAAATTATCAATTTCCTTATTGCACATTTGCAAGATAACCATTGGCTCTATCTTGGGGACATGACATGGAATGAGTGTAGTGAAGACATGACATGGGGAATCAGAATCTCAACTTTAGACCATATGATTCATTAACTCAGTGCCTTATCCATTGGGCCCTATGGAGTCATGTACAATTTACAAGAGAGGAAGATAATGAAGAAGGAAACACACACACACACACACACACAATGATGGAAAGGAAACACACGACACACAAGAAGAAGGAAACACATGCAATAGAAAAGGAAAAACACCTAGAAATCACTTATGGTACAAGGGGGGACAACCACTTTCACTGATGATACAATTTTAGGTATTTCCCACTACGAGAGGCAATTCAGTGGTGTTCCATCCAAATATGAGAGTAGAAAAACATTCTCACCGTAAGCTTCACATGAACCTAGAATGGGCCAAGCCATAATGAATCAAAATTTTCCATGGCTTCCTTTTGGTTCCCTTCTCTTGTCCCATAGTAGGATGAGGTCTCCAACTTTGAATTCTCTCATTTTGCTTTCTTGTCAAAGATCTTCTTTACTTTCAATTGGTGCTCCTTGATACGATCCACCACTCGGAGTCTATTTTCTTCTAGCTTCTCAAGAAAGAGGATCCTCTTGTCAATGGAATCCTTGTATTATCCGTCTTCTATTCCTGAGCAACTTGAGAGCTGACATCTCAACCGTGATGGGAATTTCTTCTTGACTCCATACAATAGTTGGAATGGTGACATACCTATTTCCTTCTTGGGAGTGATCTATCCCCCATAATGCATCATACAACTTTTGTGCCAATTCCTTTGGTTTTCATCCATGAGCTTATGGATGATGGTCATGATGTTCTTATTTCTTGATTTGGCATGTCCATTTCCCTATGGATAGTAGTCGATGAATGAGACAAAGAGATTTCATAGCCATAAAAAAATCAATCAACTCCTTGAAGAGAAATAGGTAGCATTTTCTGCTACAATATTCTGTGGCACTCGAAACATACTATGATATTCTCCTTGATGAAGTTACATATTGTTTTGGTGTTGGCTTGCTTGGCCGGAATGGCTTCCACCCATTTTGTGAAGTAGTCTGTCATTGTGAGCACATAGGTGTGCCCCGTGCTTGAGTGAGGATTTAGAACACCGATGAAATCTAGTCCCCATTGCTGAAATGGTTCTTCAATAACAACTGGCTTGAGTGGTAGTGCTGTAAGTTGGGGTCTCCCAATGAATTGTTGACATGCTTCACATTTGGAAACCCATTCTTGAGTGTCTAAAGAGGGTGGGCCAATAATACCTTCCTTAGAGGATCTTGTGTGCAGTGACCATTGCTGAGAAATGTCCACCACATGCTTGGTCATGGTATGCTTTAAGAAATTTTTCTTGTTGCTCTTTGTCTACACATTTGAGGAAGCATCCATCAAGACCTCTCTTGTAAAGTGTGTGGTTCTAGATTACAAATTTTTTTCCTTCAGCTTGAGTGTTCTCCTTTTCTTATAATCAAGATGAGAAGGGAATTCTCCATAAGTTAGGTAATAGGCAATATCAACATACCACTCATTAGTAGTGGTTACAAAGAGAACCTGTGGATTATTTTTAGAACAAATTGGGAAAGCATAATTGTCTTCACTATGTTGAGCCTTGAGTGCTTCATCTTCAACGATCAACCTACACAAGCCATTTCCTCATACCAAATTAGAGGGCCAGATATCCAAATCATACTCTTGAATTTTTGTAACCCAATTTCCTCTTTTAGCTCCAGGATCTTGTTGTGTCAAGATGGACTTGATTGCACTATTGGGTACCATCACCACAATATGAGAGTTTAGTATGTAAAATCTGAAATTTTTATAGCCTTGACTATGGCATAGGCATGTTTCTCCAACTTGGATATAGTTTAGTTCATGCTTCTTCAATGGGTAGCTCATGAAAGCAATGGGTGCCTCCACACCTTCATCATTCTTTTGGACTAGAACATAGAGAGCATGTGTTTCGATGCATAAGCAATACATGATGAATTTTTCTTGAAATCTAGAGACATGAGAGTCGGGGATTTGGAAATGGATTTCTTGATTTCTTCAAAATTTTATTTTCCTTCATTATTCCATTTGAAGTTTAATTGAGGTTTCATCATGGTAGTGATGTGCTTTGTCAATTCTACAAACTCTAGAACGAAGCGACGAAGGAAGTTTACCTTGCCAAAGAAAGAGTGGACTCCTTTCTTTCTTGTGGGTAGAGATAGTGCTTGAATGGCTCATACTCTCTCAAGATCAATGTGTGCTCCATGTTTGTTCACAATGTGCCCCAACAACTTGCCTTCCATGACTCCAAAAATGCACTTTTTTGGGTTTAACGATATGCCATGTTTTCTACACCTTGCAAGTACTGTTCCAAGTGATGGATATGGTCTTCCCTCTTTTTGAAAATACCATGAGATCATCAAGATATATGATGATGTAATTTTTTAAATCTTTGAATTCCAAATCCATCACCCTTTGAAATGTAGCTCCTGCATTGATTAGGCCGAAAGGCATTCTGTTGTATGCAAAAAGTGCCCCAAGGCGTTGTGAAGGTTATCTTAGTGTGATCCTCCTCTGCCACTTTGATTTGATTGTACCCTAAGAATCCATCAAGAAATGAAAGCATTTCAGATCTGGTGACTTCTGCAAAATATGGTCCATGATAGGGAGAGGATAATTGTCTTTCAGTGATGCCTAGTTCAAGTTACGGAAATCTACACATATTCTTATTTCACCATTCTTCTTCGCATCGACACAATGTTGGCCACCCATGTTGAATGATGGATGGGAAAGATAATCCTTGCATTAAGCATCTTCATTACCTCCTCTTTGATGGTATCAAGCAATCTTTGGGTTATATGGCCTTTTTTTTTTCCTGAATGGCTTGGCCTCCTACTTCAAGGGAATCGAGTGATGCATTTCCTTTGGTTGGAAGGATTTGAGTTCATCATAAGAGTAGGCCAAAACATCTGAATATTTCTTGAGTAATGCAACAAAACCTTCTCTTCTCCTCAAGTGAACAAAACTTTCCGATATTGACCATCCTTGGCTCCTCTGGGGTGCTGATGTTTTCCTTCTCAAAATCAGTTGGGAATTGAGAATATTTCTTTGCTTTCTCTTGAATGAATTTGTCATGTTTTTCAAAGAGGTCCTCCAGAGAAACTAGGCCTTTGGGAATCTTGTTTCCTTTCAATTTGATCACTCCTTCATCGATCCCTTAAATTCCTTCTTTCTCTTCTTGGCTACCACTTCTCGGTGTGGATTCTTGCTTCCTTCAAAGAAGATATTATTGAAATTTTCCCTTTGTTCTAAGAATGCTAGGATATTGATTATCATCATTGAATACCTGTCAATGATTTGCATTATCTAGTACACTAGGCCTGAACACCATCTCAATGGTTACTTTATCTTTTCCAAAAGAAGGATGAGGTGTTACTAGGGAAGCTGACACTACAAGGGAATAAAATTTTTCATTCTTCTCTCTTGGGATAGACTCAATGGAAAATGCATCAAAAGACTCAATGCAGTCCCATACTCTATTTCTATAATGCGAAGTCTTTGATTTTCACCTGATATTGTTGCCAGACTTGCTTTACTATCACTTCCGCATCACCCTAACATCTCATCTTCTTGATTCCCATATCTTCTACCATGCCCATGCCTAAGAGAGAGCTTCATACTCTCATCATGTTATTTGTATTATCAAATTTTATCTTGTAGGAAAATGGGTACAATTCACCTATAAGGAGAGTACAACACCACGCTTGCTCCTGAACATGCACTAGAGTGACTACCATCAAATTCCATCATCCAAACTTGATCTTCTTATTCCTCCATAAGAAGTGGCAAGTTCTCATCTTTTTTCTGATGTGAGGAAGTAGTTTCCTAGCCCGTTATCTTAAAATAAAATGTTTTCCTTTGGATCATCATGACTTTTGTATACTATGAACTTCATCTTCCTCACTTGGAAACAATTTTCTTCATCTCACCTTTATTGGAATAGTTGTAGATGACCAATCCATTTTTATCTCCACCCCAAATCTCTGTAAAAGCTATGGCTCAGTAGCATCCCAAAGGATGCTGGAATGTCTTACCACCAGGATGGTTAGAAGCACTTTCTTATCTAGAAAATCAGCTAATGCTACATGTGCATCTTTGATTCTTCCTACCAATGCACTTGTTTGGATTCCATTAAATAGTAGGTTCCATTTTCTCGGGTCAAGGTGAGGCCTAGGGAATTTTCAAATTTGATGGGCATCACATTATTTGAGGCTCAGAATCTATGATGCAATTATTTAGTTGGAAGCCTTTAATGAGGAGTGATAGGTAGAAAGGTTCAACCTTGTTGGTTTTGGAGGCATTGAGGGCTAGCATGTTTTGAGAAGGTGGTGTGGATGGTGTGGGAGTAAGCCTTTGGAATTTGGACCAGAGAGGTTATAGGATTACCACCATGGACTACATCAATGAACCTATCAAATTGGGTAGGATGCGTTTGTAGGTATTCTATTTTTGTGAGTTGGACTTTAGTTTTTCTTGTGTGTTCCAAAAATTCAAATGGGGTTATGGTGGGAAAGGTAGAGGTTCTAGGAATGATAAAAGATTTACATGGTGAAGGTTTTTCTACTTTGGGGTTTGATTTTCCTTCACGGTGTAGTAAATGGCTTGGAAGGAGATGGGGATGTAGGTTTTGATGGAACCTTAGATGTTTTTGTAGAAACAACATTTGAAGGAGAATTATTTTTAGCAATTTTTGAGCTAGGAGAAGGATTGGATGACTTACTTGGTATGGCAACATGATCCTTGCTAACCAGTGGGTCCATTTTTCTTTAGCCAACTCCATCGAAGGTGGTAGTGGTGATCCTCTCATTGATGATTTTATTTTGTGGAACCTCCATAGAAGAATCTTCTTTCTTATTCTTTTCCTTCATTGTAACCATTGAGGATGGAGCACCTTTCTTGGACTGTGTGCGAGTGAAAACTACACATGAGAAGCTTGGAGCTTCATTCATCATTATCTTCATCATCAATGTACTCAATTAGGCCATTGTGTGTATCACCATCAACTTCCTTGACCTCAAGATAGTTATCATCATCATCCCGCATTTTCTTCTTTAGGTTCTTCAATTTCCACTTCCTCCTTTGGTTCTTTAGTGTCACTAGGTGGTATTGACTAGTGGTGCTTTGAGAGCAAGCGAGGAGGTGGAGAAATCCTTGGTTTATTGGGAGGATTTGACTTCCTTGGATTATTTTGCATTGTGATATGGGATAGTTGTTTCTTCAAGGAAACCAAGTCATTTGCCATTTTTGGAACATTGGGTCCATGGTGACTGAGCTTGAATTATGGCCTTTTTCTTTCCATTTGGGCCTTTCACTTTACTAGACAAGATTAGATCATCATTGGTTTCTATCACAGAGTCTGAGCTTCCCTCAATGTTCTTGGTTGGGTTCTTCTAAGGAAGAAACTACTTCTAAAGGTAAAGCATTGATGAAGAATCTCTTCAAATTATTTTAGAAGGCACCACATCTTCAGGAATTCTTCTTATCACCTTGTTGTATCTTGCTATGAAGTCTCTCATTGATTCAGAGATTTCTTTCTTCATTTGCACCAATTGGACCAAGAGATCTGAAGTTTCCATGGTCTTGAAAATGTGTTCAAATGCACTTCTTATATCTTTCTAAGTAGGTATATAGACCTCAGGGGTAGCATGTAGAACCATTCGGCATCTTTTTCTTGAAGTGACTCCACAAAGAGCTAGACTGACACATCTTTGCGTTCAACACCCAATACACCACAAGTGGTGATAAACCCTGCTACATGTTCTGTGGAGTTGAGAACCATCCCCTCCTAATTTTGGAAAGTTTTTTCTTGAGAATTTTGGTGGCTCGTGAAGTGGTTGGAAAGGGCGAGTATGGGCCAATTTTTCCCCCATGGTACATTAGGCCTAGATCCTCATGATCATGATCTACGTCATTCAATTTTGGATTCTAGCTTTAACCTCTCTAAGGCTATGGCTTACTTTGCTACTCTTGCATTTTCTTCACTTGAAATCTTTCAATTTCTTCAATTTGAGCTCTTATTTCGGCTCAACTTTGCTTTCTTTCTGGGAAATTAGGTATAGAGAAAGGCAATATTCTCTTCATGTATGGGAACTCAACGTCTAATGGATTAATAATTCAATCCCAATACTTTAATTTGAAAAGGAGACCTCTAAATTTAGAAGTCTTATCTTCCTTGAAGTTCTTCAAAAGTAGGATTTTTTTCCTCCTTTATAAAATCAAGGTGACTTTACCTATGAAGTTTAGATTTATGCTTTCTTTAAAGTGACTTAAATTTATATTTCAAATTCAGCAAAGTTGTTCTTACACAAGGTCGAATATTATTCGTAGCGATGATGAAGTAATGGTTGAAACTTTTGATGAGAATAACCTCTTTCAAATCTGAGTAATATCCTTTTGAATGTGAGAAGAGATCTCAAGTAGGATAGGAGGAAGAAGAGCCATGGTTTGAAGACATGAGGCTCAAATACCTAATGAAATTCCAGAAATTTTCTTTTTTGAATTTTGAATTCTGATTTTTTTGTATTTTTCCTTTTTCAAGCTCTTGTCGATTCAAGGCATATGTCCTAAAGCTACCCCACTGGGCTTAAATGAGATGCTACAAGTTCCACTTTTTGGCATGAGGAATGCAAACGTAGCTCAAGGTATCTTTCTATCCATCCCGTACCACACGAGTAAAGATGTCTTTACACTTCTTGAACCATGATGAATGTTTCTCTGCGATAAGTGCAATAGAGGCCCGAATATCTAAGAGGAAGTCGAGGGTATCCTTAGTGAAGGAAAATGGATTTCCTACCTCTTTCTTGACATATTCTTCAAATGGACCAATCAACTCATCAACAGTTGTATCCTCGCCCATTGCAGGTACTCCAAGTTTATGAGTTTTCTGATTTACACTATCCTGCAACTTGTATGCTTGTTCCTCTTTTTCCTCCAGCTTTGTGATGGCCCGATTGATTTCCTCAAACCTTATTGCCAAGGCCCTTTCCCATACATGTGATAAGTATTTTGAAGGGATTTTTAAAAATCTTCCTGTCGATCAACTCCTGACGATGAGTGTTTCTCATTTCATCTACTATTGGACCCAAAGGTTCCCAATAGTCCATTTCTTTCTCTAAGTCCTCCTTGAGTTTATGTGTCCTATTTTTTGTCACACACATGTAAGCAAAGAGTTTGACCATTCTTGGATCACTGACTTCCCTTTTTAGAAATTGAGTTAATCCATTCATTATTCACTCACCCTTGCATTGTGAACTCGTGTGTCCTCCTGATGGATTCTAGATTGAAGCTACTTGATGGGCACAACTTCCTCGTGGGAATTTTCATGGAATTAGGATCAACTAGATGTTGCACATAGAATGATAGTTCACACCTTCTCTTTTAGTTCATCAATATTCTTCTTATACTCCTTATTCCTTGCCACCATGTGAGTAGAAGATTGTTGATACATGTGTAAATACCCTTCATGAGTTATTGATTCCTAGTTGGATTGTGCTCATCTCATAGTTAGTTGGTGTCATCTCATCCACTGGCTTGATTACCTTGGGATTGAGCTACTTCGATGTATTGATTACCTATTTCCCCACTATAGAACCGTGAGGTTGTATATGTGTGATATTTCTTGATATTTTCTTTATCCAATGAGACAATCGTTGATAGATCATGGGGTTCCAATTCTACACAATGCAGTGTCGGGGAAAATCATTTCTACATCCAAGGAAACATCTCATTGGATTTAGGCTCAATGATAGGTGCACCAACAGTTCCCTGTTTTGAAGGAGGAGGAAAATATTAAATGAGAGAGAGGAATGGGTGTCAACAAGAGGTGGACCTCCGTGGTGGCTCAAATATTGGGTCTTAAACCATGTGTTCTTCATCCACTTGTGTTTTTGCATCTATATTTTCTTCCTGCATTTTGTGAAATCAAGTCATCCTCTCACAAAGTAACATAAATGAGTCTTCTTCTACCCCGACTTTATTTAGCATCTTCTTGTGAGGAGAAGCTTCCAACTTTGTGGCCTTCCTTTTGAACTTTGCTGGAGTGTTTAGAACAGAAGTCACCTCTACGACTTTTGAGGATGATGGTGATGGGAGGCTTTTTTGACTTGGAGGAATTCCTCATAATTGGATGATCATGGTTCTCTTCTTTTGAAACCAATTTCTCATTCTCCTTACCACTTTCTCAATCTATTCCTTTATATCCCTTGATTCATGAACATACCAATTGACTAGAGAAAAGGGGGACATCTTTACTTCATGTACTTAGGATCATACATCTCTATCCCATCATCGTGTAAAATATCTTCATACCAAGAGAACTTGAATTTCTTCATCTCATTGATTGTCATCCTCATATGGTCCTTTTCATGCACTTTAAATTCATCATGGCATAATTGGCCTAGTAGTCCTTGAATTGTGGCTCATGTTAAAATTATGGGATGTAGAAAGATTCGGGATCTTCTCGGATGTCGAAATTAGGCCTAGAAATGTAGGAATGCAAAGTCAAATGAGTGAAAGTGGCCTCCAGATGAGATGCATCATTTGAGATCTTACACGTGAATACCCCGAGAGAGATAGGAAATGAATCAAATTCTTCCTCCTACTTCTAAGCCTTTTATTCACTTGAATGATCTATCTGTAGAGCTCAAACAATACAATTTGGTCACTAAGGTACTTAGGCAGCCTTAGTGGGGCTTGGTCAAAGCCAACAACTCGTAGGTAGGAGAAGGTTGAGAATTGTATGAAATAAGAGCCATATTTCTTGATCAAGGACACCGCTTGTGGTAACATCCTAGCTTCTAGATCCCCTTCTAAGCTTCGGACCACATACATTGTGAATGCATCATTCACATGAGAGAAATGTCTATGGCTTTCCTCCATCACCAAATGTGGAAGTTTCTCGAATGCATGCACCTTGGAAATGATTTTCATGTGAGGGCCAATCCTTTGAAATGATCTTGAGCTAGTGAGGAGATAGACCAAGTAATAAGTCATGTGGAACTTCTTTGTCATGGGTACTTGAGTAGTTGTAGATGGAGATTATCATTGATGATCTGCCCCTAGTCAATTCTCTTGTTTTCTTTCTATCAACGTCAAGATGAAAAGGCCCATCTAGTCTTAGAAGTCTCTTGTGTTTGCTTCACCCATAACTCTACTAAGGAGAGTGATGGAATCTGAATATCTTCTTGAAACTCACACCTTGGAAGGTTCTTGGGCATCCTTGAGGGCTTTCTCCCTGTTTTCAACCATGAACCAAGTGTAACCCTTTATGTATGCATCCATCATTCCCCAATCATGCGAGGGTTCTATCCTTAGAGATGATGAACATGTTGGGTGATGTAGGTATCTGCAAAGAAAGTAAGATGGTTCTAGGATAATAACTACCATCATCGTTGTACCATTATCATCTTAGATGGTTTGTGTTTTGGGCTCATAGTGGTGAGAGAAAGCTAAGACCAACTCAAGACTTTGCACAGACACTGGGTGTCTTGCGGTGATGAATAATCCACTTGTGAATATCTTATCTTTAATATTCTTTCGGTCTTAGATGTCATGTGATTTCTAAGGTCATTAGGTCCATGTAAAAGACATCGTCTTTTCTCATAGTATCTGAAGGGTTGTGCTAGTGTCCCATTCAGGACTTCATGTTTTCCTTAGAAAGAGTAACTTACTATTTTTAGTAAGTATGAAAAAGTAACTCCCTCAAACCTCAACTAGATGTTGTGACTTTGATTTCCTCTTCTCCCTACATTCCTCTCTCCTTCTAGATCAACTTTCTATTTTTGGTAGGTGCTTTGGGACACTTAGAATATTTTTAGTAACAAAATTGGACCAAAATGCCTATTCTGGTGAATTCTCAGCTGCAGTGCATCTTCAATGTCTCTGTCTCCTTCGCAAGTTCTTTTGTTGATGACTTTCCCAAAATAATAGCAGTCCCTATGTAGAAGACCTATTATTTTTAGAAAGTGGGCTTCTGGAGGTTGGATTGATGTGGAATTTTTTTACGATATGGGTTTTTTCCCAATATCGCCCCTCTAAAATTTTAGACCTACTCACTCAATAGTTTAGGAAATTTTAAACTTTTAATTTTTCAACCTAGTAGTGCTTGTGGACACGGAAACCATTAATGGACCTTGAAAATTGCAGGAATATTTTTCTCCTTTCTGTTGGCAATGAAATTTAAAATTTTGACATGGGTTTTTTCCTCTTGTGCTTCTAGTGAAATCTTGTTTTGATCCGATAGCTGATTTGGCGAGAAGAAAACTTTTCCTCCATTGGGTTTGAAAGAAGATTTCTTCACTGTGAATGTTTTATGCCATGAGAGGAGGGTATGAATGTATGTTTTTGATGGTTTTGGATAGAGGAAAGAACAAAAAAATGGTTCATCAATCCATGCATCATTTTCAAGATTTATTCAAATTTTGATTTCACAATGATGGGTGTTCTTCTTCTTTGTTCTTTTTTCTTCTTGTTAGCTTGATGAAATATCTTTATCGGGACCTATGTATATACCATGAGAAATAGGATTTTTTTCTTTGGTGGATCTGGTTTGAGATTTTTCAATGGAGTATTGGTGGTAGGAAGTTGCAGAGGAGTTTGTAGATATGGTTGTGCACGAGAATGTTAGAAGTTAGAAGCGGGAAAAGCAAGTGGGGATTTTTAAATTTTAAAATAAAGATGAGAAGGGATGAGGAAAATTTTCATGTTTGATGTCCTACAACTCAAATGGATGTGAGGGACATCAAATTCCATGGTAAGCAAGGTGACGACACATGGCAGAGATCCGACGATAGGGAATGAAGGCTAAAATATCAGCTTTAAAACACTGAGGGGTTGGAAGTTGGTCATATGGGTGACCAGAAGTATCCTTAGGGGATGGGAAATTTTCCATGTTTGATGTCCTTGACCTCAAAGGGACATGAGGGACATAAAATTCCATGGTGCTCCAGGTGATGACATGTGGCAATGATATGATGGTTGAGGCTTTGAGCTCTTACAAGTACTGGGGTTGAATTGGCGATCTTGGAGTCGTCGCATGAGGGTCCAGATGTCATTATGGAGGATAGCAAATTTTTCCATGTTAATGTCCCTAACCTTGATGGGCATGATGGACACAAAATCCCATCAAGATCTTGGAGTTGACACGTGTCCTCCCAAAATTTGACTAACTCCCAAACTCGCTTCAAGAGGACAACTTGAAACAGTGATAACTTGAGCTCCTTATGGAATTTTTGATGAAATTATGTATTATCTTGACTTGAAATATCCTTATGAATCCAATGGTGTAGGTATCATGTCTTGATTATTAAATTTGATCCCTAAAAAAGTGGATTTTATATTTGGTACTCTCATTATGTGCATGAGAAAAAGTGCTTTAAAACCCAATATGAAAAAGTGTTGAGAAAAAAATAATTTCTCCATCTTGTAGGTACTTGAATTAATTTTCTTGTGATGTTTTTTTGGCTCCTAACTCCATCCAGAGATCTTGGAATCACCTTCGTAAGAATTCAACAACGGTTTTTTGCATGTGCACTTGCCTTGCCTATGAACCCTAATTTTGTGAAACTACCCCAACTCTCCAATTCCTTCCATAATTTCATGAATCACTTCCATGATATCCCAAGGCATTTTACTCAACCTCCACGTCTAGTTTGTATTTTCTACCCTCCATGGGGTTGCTCCGATCCTAGGAAGGCATTGATAGCCCTTCCCATAGCTACGAAGCTTGCAATTATTAATGAACCTAAAATCACCTAGGGGAATGAATTAACACCAATTTATAGGGAATGGACTAACTGGGAGGACTAAGCTGGGCAGACATGAGGTGCCTCAAAGTGATAAAATGTGAAAATTTTGGTACAGGGGTATAGTTGTCGTGCTCAGAAATTGTCAATTTCCTTGTTGCACATTTGCAAGAAAACAATATGGAGGTGGAGGTGGAGGTGGAATTGGATTTTGGTATGGAAAAACATAGGTTTTTTCAAGGCATAAGGAACCCTTTGGTGATGAGCATATGGTCCAGGAAAAGAAAACACATCCCCTTGGGGTGATTTTGAATACATGTGAAGGTATGGTGGAACATTATTTGGATACTGAGGTTAGTAGGCATAAATACAAAAACATCGCATTGCTAGTTGGAATGGCATTTGAGAATGCACTTCCGACTAACCCTTTTGATGGATATCCATATGGAGAATGAGGGGGCATGCCTAGTGTGCCCAATCTAGTAAGGAGGTATCTAGGGCTAGGAACACCCATGTAGATTGGAGAAGGTGATGGTGTAGAGGGAACATAATTATAGTTCTGGACATGGTGGGGGGTTTTTCCTTACCCTGTGAATGGTGTAGAATGTGAAGGTTGGGCAAGTTTTAATTCCCTAACTCTGTCCACCAACGTTGAAATCACATCACTCGATGAAGGTGTTGCATTTTTCTTAGGCATGTGTTGAGCCTTGTTGGGTTGCAAAGGCATGTGATATCCTGCTATGAATTGATCTTTTGTAGACCACCCCTCTTTAGATGTATTTTCTGTTATAGGAGGAGGGGTAGTAGTATTTTTCTAAATAATATTAGTATACCTTTGCATCCTATCCAAGGACTGATTTATAGCATTAAAACACTCATTGTTTCAGGTGAATCATGTTACATGCTCATCATTTAGTGAAAGATAGGACAAGGAATCAAATTACATGATGATTTGAGGTCTAGAAAAAATGTACTGAGATAAGACCCCTGTTCTCCTATGAATTTCATATTGTTAGAGTTGGAGAACTCCAGGTTGCGGCTATGATTGGGTTGATCTATCTCCTCAATCCTAACTGATGAGTTGGTATTAGAACCTTGATGAGGAGGAGTGTGAGGTGATGGAAATGTTTTAAGTAGTTATCAACCCCCCCTGATAGTGAGGGCGAATGTTGCATAACCATTTGATAGTAATAAGATTCAAGAACCAAAATGGACCCACTGTATTCTTCACCCGACATATTCATGGGGTGTATAAATACCCACAGAATAATGGGAGAGGAGAAGGATGGATGAAATAAAGGAAGGAAAATATGAAACAAAGAGGAACCAATCCTTCACGAGTTCATCAATTTTGTAAACATAATAATCAACACGTGACTCAGGGAACACACGACCTTTGAAGGTCATGCTTTGGGACAACCACAATGAAATGGATAGATGGCTATATAATGGATAAATAAGAATGTAGATGGAATGAGTGGAAGAGATCAAGGAAATCTAATATTATCAACTGGCATAATGGGTATCTACTCATTGAGAGAAATGAAATCCTCTCTTGTTCTAGGGTAATGGTATGGTCGAGTATGATTGCGGTACACAAGTCAAGTCGATTGTCAATGTCATTGAAACCAAACAAGAAACAAATCAGTTATGGAACTAGTGGAAAATATCCTTCGTATTCTATGAATTCCTCTCCAAAGAGGGTCATGAATGTATTACGAATGATAAGGTGAGTAAAATTCTAGTCTCTACCAGGTTGATTGTGCTAGAAATCATTAGTATTATCTACTTTTTCGTTCAAGGATATCAACTATGAAATAATGCTAGATAGAACCGGGGTGGTTTGGAATATGAGTTTCCTAAGGCCCCTATTAATGTTTGTTAATTATGTAATGGTAATTGGTTGTGGTACCCTTGGATCACACACTCTTTATCTAGGTTGTTTGGGGCCTTGGATGGTCATGTGGACATGCAAAAAAAGAATCTAAGGAAACAAACAAATCACGCAAAGAAATCGAAAGAAACTAAGGTCAAGTTCAGGTAACCTAAGCCTATAAGATAACATGAGGAGCTTGTGTTAATTCCCATCTAATTAAATATATGTTCCCAAAATTAACCAAATAATGCAAAAAAATTAAATCAAACAAATTTGATTACTCTCCTTTAATTTAATTAAATATATGTGCAACTAATTAATTTAAGGAATGAAACTAATTGATTAAAACAATGAAACCAAATATAATCTACTTGTTTTTGTATTTTCAAATATTTTTGATGAAAGGGAATAAGACAAATAAATAAATCTAATTAATCTAATCTATGTTTTTGAGGATTTTCTAGTTTTTTGGAATTAAATAAATGAAAGATACATAGACAATAAAATTTCTTTTGATTAAATAGGAACTACTTCTATTGTTAATAAAATAAACTAAACAGTGAAATAGCCAAATATGGCTATTTCCTTGTTACAGAATGAATTAAATCTAATCTAACTAAAACAGAGGATTTTCCTAATTTGTAATTGTGGATCTAATTTATTTTGGTTCTACCTCATAATCGTGAGAATATTGGAAAGCTTCTCAGAAGTAATTTCTTCCTTGAGACTTCCCAGGTAAAACACTAAATTCTACAAAATATTTTTAAATATGAATAAACTCAAACGAATGCCCAAACACAGAATATTATTCAAACTCACTTCCCTTGTAAATCCACAATGATAGGTAGGGAGGAAGTTGTTAAGAGAATCCTTTCTCATATGCATACATAATATGACTAAATTTATACAAGAAGGCTACAAGTGTTTTGACAATGAAGAAGTAAAAGACTTTGTGCATAAGAACTTCATCCGAATCCTTCCCAGATAAATCCATAGGGATGAGATAAGAAGAAATATTCAATGAAAGCTAATTATAGAAAATAAATCTAATTGTAAATTTGACTTCCTTAAAACAAGATTCTATATAACTAGGAAATGAAATATAATTAATTAAAACAAATCTTCTAGGAATTCAAGTACACCTCCAACTTGGAAATGTAGAACTGAGACAATTTCCAATGTTGGTTGTGCTTTTGTAGATCCCCTTAGCTTCTTTTCCAATGAAATATCCAATGTTGTCTAGGGAGCTATGTTGGTTGATATGCAAGAAGAATATGTAGAAGTGTTGGAGCTAGCTGGTTTATAGGCAATCTGCAAAGAATGCAGAAAAATAGTAACAAGGAAAAGGCTCTATATTTGCTTGTGTGCTTCTTGGAAAGATTCGACAACATAACAATGCAATTCTAAATCAAAAGACTCTAACCAATGCTTCAGAAAAAACTTGGTTTTTATAGAAAATTTGGTAGGGAAATGGTGTAGCACACTTGACAACCAAGAAGTGCCAAATCACCATGGGAAGGGGAAGTTAACTTACTAATAATAGTAAGTGAAGGATAAGAATTCTATATGCATCTAACAAGCTCAAAGGAAAATAATTTGGTCAAGAAATGTGTGAGATATCAACTTGGGAAAGAGAAACATGCGTTTAGAACACGATGTCAAAGTCTGTGTGAATGCGCATTGAACCGCTGGTCTACGCAGACGGTAGTTACATAATCTTGTTAGGGCGGTTATGTAACCGCCGATCAAGGTAGAAAAACGTTAGATAACCGATAGGGAATTTTTGTAACTTAAGGCCAAAATGCTAAGGAAAAAGGCTGAAAAACAACTAGGAAAGTAGGAAAAGCTAGGAAATGGATAAACAAGGTAAACTAAGCTACAAGAACATGTTACAAGTAAGAAAATTGGACTTGGATACATCATTTAATATGGAAATGAAATTATCATCATTGGGGATTTTCACTATTCCAACAATATAACACCATGCAAATTTGGGTGCATATAGGGACCCCTTACTATCAAGTCACACAAATGATCAGAATAAGTTACAAATTTCTATTTATTTCTTAAGGCCTTAATAACATCTACGTGAATTTTATTTCTCTAATGAGCATACAAAATTCAATGATACTTATATGGTGTTCTCTTAAGGACCTTGTAGACACAAAATCACTTACTTTGGGTATCTATCTAGTCATGATCACATATTACTATTCATATGATTCATAATTAAGAAAATTACTAATTTAACCATGTCATTGGCCATCTTTGCTTTCTTTCTATGGAAACTTTTGGCCTTCAAATATTTCTAGCTCATTTTGTATTTTCACACCTTGACATTTCTCATCATGGAAACCAATGTCAGGCACCCCGTCTCCGGGTTCCCCTAACATCTTTGTATTTTGTTCACGTCTTTTGGGTCCTTTCTAGTCATTTGAGCATCTTATCTTTTTGGTAGTCAACCTTTTCAGTTAATTATGATTTCTAAGTAAGGAAATCATATAAATATATAGTTATGTGACCATAATAAAGGGATCAAGCAATAAGAATTAGCTATCACCACCTAAGGTTGCATCCAAAGGCTGATCAAGAGCATTCAAGCATACATTTAATGGAAAAGGACTGCATTCTTCGCATACACTTCATAGGATGGGTTATCAGTGATATCGACGATCATTGTGTGACATACTAGTGACAAGAAGTGAAGGATAAAAACCATATAACAACCCTATGAAGGAGGTTTCTGAGGGTTTGAGAAGTCACGAGGTGACCACATACACCCCTCACCCATTCTAGGCACCCCATTCTAGGAAGATCTTAAGCTCGCATAGTTTTATGAGGTTATGTGTGACAATTATCCATTTCTATTCATCAATAAAACATAATCCAAGATTAATTGTGAAACATCTAAGTCTTCTTATCCCTTCTTTACAACTAGGGTTTCATATTTTCTAGCTTAATTTTCTTGGGTCTATTATGTACTTATTTGTATACTCATTTTTCTCGCTACATTAGATTAGATCTAGGCATTTATTTATTCAATATTTTATTAATCACCTTGGTGAACCCTTAGCTTAGAACTCCTTTCCCTAGGATCCACTAAAACCCTAATGGCTAATAATATCTCTTCTCCTCCTAGGAAAGCTATGCCTCATGTGAGTGTTAACCCTATTTATGATGAAGCAACTATAGTTGAACTTCACACTCTTTATCACAATACTACTCTTTTAGATGACACTCAAAGACAATTGTTAGCCAATGAATGCAATATCACTACTAGCTTTGATCATTCTACCATTAGCATTGTTTCTGATCCAACAAGTTTTTGGTTGTACTCCTTGTTATTCTATAAGCAATAGACCTCCTCCACCTTCTTCTATTTCTGTTAAAACTCTAGATGAGGTTATTATCGATTATTTGTTTGGTCTTGATTGTGATAGTACAGATAAAAACATGATGAAAATGTACTTGTGCATGATGTTGTTTCTAATACTAGTTAGGATGATTGTATAGTTGCATCTCATACTCCTTGCATTTCTGAAAATGTTTCTAGTGATTCTAAGGATACATCTCATACTAGTGTTTCTCCTACTTCATTGTATATTGATGATATGCTTGATGAAATCCTTGCATCTCGAGTCTTTATATGATATTGATGATACACATACTAGTAACGACTCTACTTCTTTGCATACTGTTGAATGTGAATTCTCTACTCCACTTTCATCTTCTTCTAAGATTGTGTCTAATAACATGCATGTTGATTCATCTCCATCTATTGATTCATCTCCTAACAACTCTTTTGATGCTATTCCTAATGATTTTATCAATATTCCATGTTCTTCACCACATATTACTTCTTCTACACCTACACCTACTATGCCTATAACATCAGCATCCTCCACTTCTTCTTATAATATTCCTATGATCACTCATAATGGAAAACTACAACCACTCAATACACCATTCACATCTTCTACCATTCCTTCACATGATATCTTATCACTCATGCATGTTGTTGGTCAATTACAATCTCAGGTCCAATCTCTCACTCTTGAAATAAAGGCCTATTATGCTTCTATTGATAACAATTCTTTACATGGAAATCCTATTCCAAAAATATTCACAATTCAACATTCCCTAAGGATTTCATTATGCCTACCTTTTCATGCTTTGATGGTATTGGAAATCCATATTTACATCTCAAGAATTATCATCTAGTTATGGATTCTTACTCCAATGATCGATTATTGCTTAAATATTTTCATCATAGTCTTACCGATGATGCTCTCCAATGGTACACACATTTACCTTTTGGATCTATTAGTACCTATTGTGAGATGGAAGAGGCCTTCCTTCACAACTTTATACTTAACAATGACCCTAGAGTCACATAAGATCACTTACATGGCTTGCATCAAGGCAAGATAGAACCTATTATTGATTACATTCTATGTTTCAATGCTAGCATACATTAATTATTATTTCATCCCATTGATCTATAGAAGCAATTATGTTTTTTTTGTGGCTTGATTCTTGCTTAAAGAAACACTTATAATATGATACATGCGAATCATTCACACTATTATGCTATAAATTCATTGATTTAGAACAAGATCTCATTCTACACTTATCTTAGATCCTCTTACTATTTCTGTAACTACTACATCATCTAGTTCTCCTCTTCCATATCATGAGATTCCTCCACAATCTCCATCTCCTCTATCCCGTAAGCAAGTTTAGTATTCTCCATCACATAAGTGTCCTTCATCTACTCCACCATGTTGGTCTTCACCTAAGACTTTTGCATATCCTCCTCGGAAGCCACTACACTTTTCTCATGATGCTAGGACTCATGATGTGTTGTGTGATTTAATTGAAAAAAACTTGATTTTATTACCTTCTAATCAACATCATCCACCGTATCGCTTACACCGCTAAGGTGATGATCGACCTTATTGCAACTATAATCACATTAATGGCCATCGTGACAATGACTGTTGTGCCCTTCATGATAGATTACAAAAGTTAGAAGACAAGGGTGTCCTTACCTTTGGATCTCACTCTAGTGAGTGTTCTATGTCTCCAATTCCACACAATCATGTTGTTACTCTAGTGCAATTATCTCATGCACCCACTTCTAAGGTCACTACTTGTCCACCGCTGTAGGTCATTATTCATCCATACCCTCAATCTCATTCATCCATCACTACACCATATCATCCATCTAGCAGAGTTCCTATTATACATTGGTTGTCTGATCCATCGGCATCTGTGCTTCCCACTGCTACATATCATTTCATTGACACCATTTTATCATGCATTCAGTTTGTTTCATACACTCATGCTAATTCCATTCCACATGTTTTGACCATTCCACGCTCGCTTGGTCTTTGGTAGGTTATTTTTACACCTTACTGCCCGATGATACACTATTGTGCTACAGTTCATACTTGACTATTGAGGGAATCCTATACACATGAATCTCACACACCACACACTACACACTTAACATTTCATGCATTCATATCTTGTTACACAACATCTACTCTACACATTAATGACATATATTTTCTTGCATATACCGCTACACATTGTGTTCATTACCTTATGATGCACTCTAGTCTCATAGTCCATACTCAAATGTTGAGGGTATGCATCTAAAATGGACCTCACCACATGCACTCACTCACACACACACTTTATACGATTTGTGCTTTGTCAACCACATATTTCTAGCGCACACATTGAGACCATTTCTGATGATGCACTCTTGATCTACATTCTTTCTTGACTACGAGGTGGCATGTATAAATGAACGTAATCTCATACATACACATCCACTCAAAGGGCAGTTTTCCTATCATTCACTCAAAATTCCATTCCATCTCATCCACAACATACTACATATCTTGGTCGCATATAGTCTTGCTTGAATTTACTTATTACATGAACACTTTTACACATGCTAGATATATATATTGTATGTAATTTTATTTATCATATACACATGCATGTTCTATTAGGAAATAAGAGATAAAATATGTGGAATAATCCCTTGAGAATCACAACAAAGAGAAACTAATACGTAGAAAATATTACAGATCTCAAATAAAAGTGCAAAATAAATAACACAACACAAAGAGACAAGATTTAACGTGGTTCACCCAATTTGGGATACATCCACCAAGAATCACTTGCTCATATTTTATTACAAGCCTCCACTCTCTCAATGCAATATCCCGATCCGTTTAGAGCTATGCTAAAAAAACTCTACGGAATTCAACCCAAATTCAAAGCACATCTGCAATACATTTGCTTGTATTTCTATCATATGCATAAGACCATATAAATAGACAATTGCTTAAGTAGTTTGATACAAAACCATAGGTATCAAAACCATGGGTATCAAAACAATGGGCAAAAAAAAAAAACCATGGGCCCAAAAAAAGCCCATAACGGTTACCCATTACCCATGGGTTAATAAACCACCCATGAAAATTTTATTTGGGGGCTTCACCCCTGAACCCCCTTGACCTTCTCACTAGCAAGTGGGACCACTGTAAAAATACCTGAGTGTAACACATAGAAGGTGTAGCACACTCTAACATGAAAACAGACTCCACAAACATAACAATCTCCCACTTGGAGACTGATTTCCATTGAGCAAGCTTCTCAACCCTTCACTGTCATCCACGAAGGCCAACCAAAGCTGAACATAACTTTAGTTTATCCCTTGTGACCACCTTGGTTATCATGTCTGCAGGATTCTGATTGGTATGAATCTTCTCCAACTTCAACTTATCTTCTTCCAAAGTTGTCTGATGAAGTGATATCTCAACTGTATATGCTTCATCCTGGAGTGGAAAGTAGAGTTCTTAGCTAGGTTTATAGCACTCTAACTATCACTATGCAGCTTACATTCCTTCTGCTTATGCCCCAACTCCTCAAGAAATTTTTGTAACCAAATCATCTCTTTGCTTGCCTTTGTGGCATTAACATACTCGGCCTCTCGTGGTTGATAAATCCACCAAATTACGTAGTCATGAAATCTAACTCATTGTTTTCACACCTATAGTGCAAATATAACTTGTCATGCTCCTCCCACTGCATCAACATCTCCAGCCATGTTTAAATATGCATAACCACATAAAGTGGTGTTTGATCCATGTAGCAAAAAATTGTCCCCATAGTCCCTCTCAAATACCGAAGGATCTACTTTACTGCTTGCCAATGCTCTTTACCTGGATCACTCATAAATCTACTCACAACTCCCACTGCATGGGCAATATTAGGCCTAGTGCACACCATAACATACATCAAATTGCCAAACTGTTGATGAGTAAGGTACCTTAGACATCTGGTTTCTTTCCTGCTCTGTCTTGGGACACTTTGCTCCTTTGATAACTTAAAATGTCCCGCCAAAGGAGTTCCACCGGTTTAGCATCCTGCATGTTAAACCTATCCAATACCTTCTTAATGTACTCTTCCGAGACATTCCTTCCTATCCCGAGTTATCCTCATACTAAGGATTTGTCAGCTACCCCAAATCCTTCATATCAAAGGATTCACTTAGTTTTTCTTGAGTACTTTTATTTCTTGCATGTTTTTACTTGCAACCAACATGTCATCAACATACAAACACGGGATAATATAACTTCCATCCTCAAATTTCTTTGTATACATGCAATGGTGAATGATATCTAATATAACCTTGCTCCATCATGAAGCTATGAAATTTATTATACCATTGACATGGAGCTTGTTTGAGCCATACAAGCTCTTCTTCAGTTTGCACACCATTTCCTCTTTACCTTTGACTTCATATCATTCTGGCTGCTACATATATAGCTCCTCCTCCAAATCACCATGGAGAAATGCAGTCTTTACATCTAACTATTCTAAGTGCAAATCTTACGCTACCACTATTCCAAGAATAGTTCGATAGAAGTCATTTTTACTACAAGAGAAAAAAATCTCATCAAAATCTATACCTTATTTTTGTACAAACCACTTGACCACTAACCGGGCCTTATATATTTTCTTTCCTCCTTCATATTTAACTCGTAAACCCACTTGTTCTGTAATGCTCTTTTGCCTTGGTAGCTTCACCAAATCCCAAGTCTGGTTCTCCATGAGAGACTTATGCTCCTCATCCATGGCTTGCTCCCACTTCTTACCGGCATCTACCTACATTGCATCATCAAAGCTCTCTCGGATCTCCACTATCGGTGAGTAATAAATAATAAAGAGAAGGAGAAAACGTTCAAGTTCTTTTCTTACCCTAGAAGACCTCCTCACCGTAGGAGTTTTGGGTTCTGTTGAGTAGGTTTCGAACTGATTCATGGGTGACTGTTCCATCCAGAAGATCCTCTACCATGCATATTATTTCTTAGATTCTTCCTATTTTCCTGCAATTGTTGCTTATACATGAATTTCTCATTAAAGACCACATTCCTAGATCGAATGATGATTTTCTTATCCTTAATACTCCAACATTTAAATCCAAAGTCATCACCACCATAACCAATAAAAGTGCATTTTTCTGATTTAGCCTCTAGCTTGGTCCTATCATCCTTGTGTTGGTTTGAAAATCATCACTTGGGCGATTTATGGATAGACAAGTCAAGCAGTGTGCAAGGCATAGCCCCTCTTTGAGTCAAAGAAAGTGAAAACCGGTTTATTAGGAATGGAAGAGAGGATGAAGAAAGATCATATCCGAAGAAAGAAAAAAATGAATTCCAAAGCGTAGAAGGTCGAGGGTTTATGTTTTGGGATTGGTAGTAAACAGAGCCAAACCTACTTACATAAACGAACAAAGCAATACCGATGAATAAATGACAATAAAAAATGTAAGTAGATCTAACAGAATAAACACACAGATCTCGACGTAAGAAAGATCTGATGCATATAACACATGTATTCAGCACAAAGTCTAAATATTGTATTAATATTTCCTTCTGTTACAAAAAGCTCAAAGTCTTTTCTTCTCACTTCTATTTTTCATCTGAAAAGTATCCACCCTCTTGAATACAACAAGTATTCAAGTATTTATAGAAGAAGAGAAGAAAAGAAGGCAAAAACAAACCAACCACTTACAAAATATCTAAAAAGTCAATAGTTGACTTGGGCAAGTTTTTGGATGGCAACATCCCATGGTGCAACATGGATGAAGTCATCGTGTATGCCAACATGCTTTTTAAATATCTTACAAAAATGATCAATGGATCCCAAGAAGAAACCACTCTTTAGTGTAAAAGGGCGCACTTTTCATCATGTCAGCAGGAACTTATCAGCGCCTTGGCGCACCTATCAGCATGTCGACACCACATTGTCAGCGCCTTTGGAAATGGGCGCACTTATCAAACATGTCAACAGAACTTATCACGCGCACCTTTCAAAGCATGTCAACATGCACGCCTTTTTGCGCACCTTTCAGATGTCAAGATGAACTTATTAGTGCCCTTCGCGCACCTTCATGCGCACCTTTCATCGTGTCAGCATGAACTTATCACACCCTTTCGCGCACCTTTCATCAGTGTCAACATGAACTTATCAGCACCCTTTGGCACACCTTTCGGCATGTCGACAAGAACTTATCAGCGCCCTTTGGCGCACCTTTCATCATGTCAACATGAACTTATCAGCACCCTTGCGCACACTTTCAGCATGTCGACAGGAACTTATCAGCGCCCTTTGGCGCACCTTTCATCGTGTCAGCATGAACTTATCAGCACCCTTGGCACACTTTCAACATGTCGACAGAACTTATCGCCTTTGGCACACCCTTTGGTGCACCTTTCATCGTGTCAGCATGAACTTATCAACGCCTTGGTGCACTTATCAGCATGTCGACACCACATTGTCAGCGCCTTTGGCGCAACTTTTTGGATGTCAGCATGACAATGTCAGTGCCTTTGGAAATGGCCAAAAATGGCTAAGTCTTGAAACAACTTGATTTTTGAAAGGGAGTTTTGGGCTATTGTGAACATTATCAGAGTTCTTCAGGGGACCAAAATAAAATTTTTGGGTATGGTTACCTGCAAATTTCCCTTGACAATTTTGCAGGATAACAGCTGGCTCTTTCTGGGGACTATCTTTGAGTGAAACTTAAGGGTAGAGAATCCCAGATCTTCATGTGCCTATCCATTGGGTTGGAGAGAGTCAAAAACAAGGGTGACCGAGGGAAAAAAAGGGAACACACACAAACAAAAAGCAAACACATGACAAAAACAAACACACAACTAAAGAAAACTGTACAAAGAAGAGAGCAAGCTCTACTTCCTGAAGATCTTAGATGTTGCCCGCTATAGGGAAGTGGGAGCTCGGTTCCATCCTAGATATGAGAGATAGAAACTATTCTCTCCATTGAGCTGCTTGATCTTGAAAGGTCCTCTCCACAGGAATCAAACTTTCCATGCATGCCCTTTGGCTCTCTTCGCTTGTCCCACAAAAGGACGAGGTCTCCCACTGAAATTTCTTTGCTTAGCTTTTTTATCGAACAGTCTCTTGACTTGATTCTGATGTTCGGTGATCTTGTCGATCACTCTTACTCTCTTTTCTTCAAGCTCTGTTAGATACATGATCCTCTTTTCAAGAGAATTTTGGAAAGTTTCATCTTCAATTGCTCGTGCCAAGCAGCAGAGAGCAGAAGTTTTTGTGGAGATAGGGATCTCAAAGCATCGATTCCATATAACACTTGAAAAGGTGACATACCGAGAGACCTCTTGGGAGTGATACGATCTGCCCACAAAGCATCATATAATGACTTGTGCCAGGACCACTGATTCTCATTGACCAGCTTCCGTATGATGGTCACCAAGTTTTTGTTACTGGATTCTGCCTGACCATTTCCTTGAGGGTAATAATCTGAGGCGTGAGCCAAAGTTATCCCGTATTCATAGAAAAAACTAATAACTTCCCATGAAGAGAAGTTAGAAGCATTATCAGCAACAATCTTGTTGGGAATGCCAAACCTGACAATGATATTTTCTTTGATAAAACTGCAAACAACCTCGGAAGTGGCATGTTTGACAGGTATGGCTTCCACCCACTTGGTGAAGTAATCTGTTGTTGTTAGGACATAACTATGTCCGGCACTCGATTGGGGATTGAGTGCACCGATAAAATCAATTCCCCACTGCTTGAATGGTTCGTTGACAACGACCGGCCTGAGGGGAAAAGTAGCCAACTTGGGCTTGCCGACGAACTGCTGGCAAGGTTCACACTTTGCTACCCATGTGGCTGTATCTTGGAAAAGCGTCGGCCAATAGTACCTAGCCCGGATGATCTTGTGTGTTGTTCATGGAAGAGGAGAAATGGCCCCCACAAGTTGAATTATGAAAACTTTCAAGTAACTTCACCTGCTGTGGCTTGTCGACACATCGCAAGAAGACACCATCTATCCGCGTTTGTATAAACCGTCATCCCAGATGACATATTTGGCTGCTCTGAGCTTTATAGTGCGCTTCTCCTTTCGTAGTTAGGTGAGCTGGGCATTCGCCATAGGTGAGGAAGAAAGCAATATCGGAATACCACTCATCGCTGGTTGCGACAAATAGGACCAGAGGTAGAGAATCGGGTTTCTCCAACCGGCTTTGTGCTTCATTGGTACAATCATCCTTTTCTCCGGAAATTTCTGACCCTTGGTTTTTGGCCATAAGTTGACATAGGCCTTTGCCTCTTACCAACTTAGTTGGTTTTATATCTAAATCATACTCCTGGACCTTTGCAATCCAATTTCTCGCAAGCTTCCTAACTCCTGTTGAGTTAGAATTGATTTGACTGCCGTGTCAGGGACCAGCACCACCGTATGAGAATTTAAAATGTAATACCTAAAGTTTTTGACTGCTTTGACAATGGCGAAGGCATGCTTTTCCAATTGAGACATTTTTAATTCGTGAGGCTTGAGGGGAGAGCTCATGAACGCAATCAGAGATTCAACATCCTCAGAATTCTTTTGCATCAAGATGGCAGACACAGTATGCTCAGATGCATAACTATACATGATAAAATCTTTGGAGAAATCGGGACATACCAGGACTGGTGCGTGAGTGACGGAAGCTTTTATTTCTTCTAATGACCTCTTCCTTCCTCGCTCCACTAGAAAGTTGGTGATCCTTTCATCATGTCCAATATATGACGAGTCTTTTCAGCAAAGTCGGGAACAAAGCGCCTAAGAAAATTCACCTTTCCAAAGAAAGAGTGAACGCCGGTCTTACTTGTAGGCAAGAGTAAGGCTCTGAATAGCCTTAACTCTTTCGGTATCTATCTTTGTTCCTTCTTTGCTAACAACATGCCCTAGCAACTTTCCTTCTGTGACTCCAAAAACAGACTTTTTTCGGGTTCAGGGAAATCCCATGCTCTCGGCATCTGGCCAATACTTGCTCCAGTGATCACAATGATCACTTCATTGTTTAGAGAACACAGTTAAGTCATCTAGATAAACCACAATGACCTTCCCCATCATACCTTTGAATGCAAGGTCCATGGCCCACTGAAAAGTGGCGCCAGCATTGGTTAGGCCAAAAGGCATCCTGCTGTAGGCAAACGTACCCCAGGGAGTAGTGAATGTTGTTTTAAATTGATCTTCAGGCGAGACTTCAATCTGATTGTAGCCCGAAAAACCATCAAGCATGGACAACATTTCTGATCCAGCCATTCTTGCAGAACTTGATCCATTATAGGAAGTGGGTAGTTGTCTTTTAAGGAAGCCTGATTCAAGTTTTGAAAATCTACGCATATGTGTATTTCACCGTTTTTCTTGCACACTGGCACAATGTTTGCCACCCAAGTACTGTGATGGATAGGAAAAATGATTCTCGCATCCAGCATTTTCTGAATTTCAGCTCTGGATAGTACCTGAGATCTTAGGGTTATAATGCCTCTGCTTCTGGCGAAAGGCTTTGACATCTTCTTTCAATGGGATGTCATGCTGGACGTCCTTTGGCTTAAAAGACTTTAGATCGGCGTAGGACCATGCCAATACATCCATGTATTTCTTCAGCAGTTTGACAAACTTCCGCTTCTCTTCAGGCGTGCAACATTTTCCAATGTTCACAAATTGCGGATGCTCTACCGAACCTAAATTAACCGGTTCGGTTTCTGGGGATGATCCAACATCATCTCGCCTTTTCTTTTTTACAAAACGGTCATGCCTATCGAACAACCATTCCAAAGAAACCAGGCCCTTCGGAATTTTATTTCCTTTGAGCTGACATATGCCATCGTTCCCTTCGGATTCATCCTTTTGATCGGTGACTGATTCACGGCACATAGAAGTGGATCCTTCAAAATGTAATTCCTTGAAATTTTCCACCTTTTCTAGAAAGGCAATGAGTTGATTGTCATCATTGAATACTTGCCAATGCTGAGAATTGTCTGGCACACTTGGGTGGAAAACCACCTCAATGGTGTATTTGTTTGTTTTCAAACCTGGGTGAGGGAGCATGAGGGATGCTGAAACGGCCAATGAATCAGCCATGTCATTCTGAGCTCTTGGAATGGATTCTATTGAAAAAGCATCAAATTCTTCGATGTTGTCCCACACCGCATTACGGTAGTGCCTGAGCCTCTCATTCTTCACTTGATATATCCTTTAACTTGATTCACGACTAGCTCTGCATCACCTTGTACTTTCAGATTTTTGATCCCTCTCTCTCTTGCGGCCTGCATGCCGAGTAACAGAGATTCATACTCAGCAGTGTTATTTGTGTTGAAAAACTGCAACTTAAAAGAGAGAGGAATAATTTCTTCCTCGGGAGATATTAGCACGGCTCCGGCGCCACATCCACTGGTTGCGCAGCTGCCATCAAATTGCAAGGTCCAGACCTTGTTAAGATCTTCTTCTTGGATGAGAACAACCATTTTGTCAGACTCGGTAGACAAGAAATAGTTCCCCATCCCTGATGATTCGAAAAGAATTTGAGCTTTGGGGTCCTCAGAGTTAGTAACCAAGTACTTCTTTTGTGATTCTGGCTCCAAAGTCTGCATTACACCTTTGACGGGGATTCTAGCCTTAGACCAATCCATATGAATCTCCCCACCAACCTCACTGCAAAAACTTCTTCCCAGCAAAATTCCATAGGCTGCTGGAATGTCGGCAACGAGGATGGTCATCTTTACTCTTTTCTCTGGGAACGCCGCAAATGCAAATTGCGCGTCTTTGATTTGACCAATCAACGGAACCTGCTTGGTTTCCAAGGAATAACATCTGCCAAAAGGCTTGGTAAGGGTGAGGCCAAAGCATGGGTGACTTTTGGCCGGCATGACGTTGTCAGAAGCCCCAGAATCAATTATGCAGTTACTTAACTTGTGGCCATTGATTAGGAGGGAGAGATAGAAGGGCTCTATCTTTCCTGATGCAGATGTTGAGGCAACATTTATGCGGGATGCAGGAGGAGTGGAAAGGATTCCTTTCGGGGAAACCTGGGGAGTTATGACAGCTTGACTTTGAATATACTTAGTCAATCTTATCAGCTGTTTGGGGTTTGACTGAAGATACTCAGCTTCAGACATTTGGATCTTGGTCTTTTTAGCATGGTCAATTATGTCAAATGTGGCCAAGGGTTGCATGCTGGTGAAGGAATGAGTCCCTCACTTCGTGATGGTAGGGTAGGATTACTGGTCTTTATGGGAATAGAAGAAGGCTGATTTGGAGGAGAAATGGGGGGAAAAGATTTCCTTGTAAAAGACTTAACAGGGAGTTGAGTAGGAAGAGGATTACCTCTTTTAGCAATGGTTGGAGGCGTTTGACACGGCCTTCTCCTTCTGCACATGGGCAGTGACCTCTGCTTCTTTTCCTTGTGAGCGGGTAAAAACAACATATGATTGTCCACTTGCATATCCTTGTGTACCCTCCTCTTCATCAGATTCTTCCTCCTCAAATTCCATATACCCGATAGTAGAGTCGCCAGTCGGCTCACCGACATCTTGATCATCTTCACCTTGAGATGAAGGTTCTTCATAATCTTGTTCCTCTTCTTCAATTTCAGCTAAGGCGTTAACCGGAGGAGCCTCAAGCGCCAACCGTGGAGTAGCCAGTTGCAGTAAGCGGCCTTTGAGGAACATTGTTGGAAGTGAAATTCCTCCGTGGGATATCCTGTATGAGGAACCGGGGAAGCTTGGGCTAACTGCTTCTTTAATGCAAGCAAGTCATTCGCCATCTTTTGAAATGCCGGATCAGACGAAGTAGTGGGAGAAGGGCCCGAAGATTTAGGCTTAGAGGATTCCCTTTTCAATTCGCCAGATATTATCAAATTATCTTCAATTCAGATGGCAGCAGCCTGGGCAAGAATCAAGGTAGCCACTTGTTCTTGCAGAGCAAGAAACTTACTTTCGAACTCATAGCGTTCACGAAGAAACACTTCGATTTTCTCGGTGTGGAAGCATGGCAACAGCACACGGTTGATTAATGCATTAAACCTGGCGATAAAATCATGCATGGTCTCATTGGCCTCCTTCTTCAGGTGAGTGATCTGTGATAACAATGCAAATGCATCTTCAAGGCTTGTACCTGTCTTCAAAAGCATCCCGCAAGGTGGCCCAACTGGTAATAGATCCACCGCAAATGCTGAAACCATTCTGCTACGGGCCCTTGTAAAGTTTCCAGAAAAAGGTGAACCGACACATCTTCATGAGTTACATCCAGGATACTGCATGACATGATGAATGCAGATATGTGTGAATCCGTGCTTTGGTTCCCGCTCCCATCAAATTTGGGAAAATTCTTTCGGTTTCCATGTGGGAGCGCATGAACAGGATGTGGTAAAGCCAGGGACCCATAGCATTTCCCCATGGTACCGCCATCTGGACAGCTGGAAAAAGAACACGGGCTGGAAACACAGTTCCACTGAGTAGCAAGGTGCTACAAAGGGATGTGGAAGCTCCTTGTGAAAATGTTTCCTTCGTGGAGGTGAGGCGCTTCTGGCTGACCGATCAGCTGAACTTAGTGATGAAAAGCGCGCTGGTGTTATACTGAAATTGTGCCTTTGAAGTAGATCAAAAGTAGGATCGACTTCTCCACGAGCTCTCCTGCTACGAGTAAATGGTTCACCCACCAGCGTACCTTCCAGATCTGTGATGTTGTGGAGCAGATTTAAAATTTCTTTTTGGTTGTACTTGCTGATTTTCTGGTTTTTCTGACAAAAACCAGCAGCATGTACTTTTCTAAATATTTAAAAATTATCCTCTTCTGAAAACCGATTGCGGTTTAATGACAAAGAACAATGAGGATAAAATGATAGTGAAGATTAGTAAGCTGATTTTCAGATCTAAAGTTGACTTTTTCAAAGAGTTTGAAAATTTTGGTAAACAGTCAAAAACTCAGATCTACGGAAAAATACATATTTTTATAAAAACTCAGTGAACTAAAGATCTCCAACTAGGCCAGATCTATGGATCTCAGAAGAAAATTTTCAATTTAGAGCACTTTTGCAAAATTTTGGATTTTTAACAAAAAGTTAAAGTTTGCAAACAGATAGTGATTTTTCTGATTTTTCCAATTTTTAAACATACCACTATCATAGATCTGATAGATCTGTTCGATCCCCAGCGGAGTCGCCAAAAACTGTTGGTTGAAAATCTGTCGCTTGGGCAGATTTATGGATAGACGAGCCAACAAAGTGTGGTGGCATAGCCCTCTTTGTCGTCAAAAAGTGAAACTGGTTTATTGCTATTCTACCAGCAGGAATCTGTGCAAGTCTCACAATATTCTGCCTTCGGGGGTTTGGGATCTCATCCCAGTAGGGTTATTTCCGACTGCGGAAAGAAAGGAATGGAAGAGAGGATGAAGAAAGATCAGATCCGAAGAAAGAAAAGAAATGAATTCCAAAGCAGAAAGGTCAGAGGGTTTATGTTTTGGGATTGGTAGTAAACAGAGCCAAACCTACTTACATAAACGAACAAAGCAATACTGATGAATAAATGACAATAAAACAGAAGTAGATCCAACAGAATAAACACATAGATCTGACGTAAGAAAGATCTAATGCATATAACACATGTATTCAGCACAAAGTCTAAATATTGTATTAATATTTCTTTCTGTTACAAAAATCTCAAAGTCTTTTCTTCTCACTTCTATTTTTCATCTGAAAAGTATCCACCCTCTTGAATACAACAAGTATTCAAGTATTTATAGAAGAAGAGAAGAAAAGAAGGCAAAACAAACCAACCACTTACAAAATATCTAGAAAATAAAAAGTCAATAGTTGACTTGGGCAAGTTTTGGATGGCAACATCCCATGGTGCAACATGGATGAAGTCATCGTGTATGCCAACATGCTTTTTAAATATCTTACAAAAATGATCAATGGATCCCAAGAAGAAACCACTCTTTAGTGTAAAAGGGCGCACTTTTCATCGTGTCAGCAGGAACTTTATCGCCTTGGCGCACCTATTCAAAGATGTCGACACCACATTGTCAGCGCCTTTGGAAATGGGCGCACTTATCAGCATGTCGACAGGAACTTATCAGCCCTTTGGCGCACCTTTCATCGTGTCAGCATGAACTTATCAGCGCCCTTTGGCGCACCTTTCATCGTGTCAGCATGAACTTATCAGCGCCCTTTGGCGCACCTTTCATCGTGTCAGCATGAACTTATCAGCGCCTTGGTGCACCTTTCGGCATGTCGACAGGAACTTATCGCCCTTTGGTGCACCTTTCATCGTGTCAGCATGAACTTATCAGCGCCTTGGCGCACTTTTCAGCATGTCGATAGGAACTTATCAGCGCCCTTTGGTGCACCTTTCATCGTGACAACATGACCTTATCAGCGCCCTTGGCGCACTTATCAGCATGTCGACAGAACTTATCAGCGGCCTTTGGTGCACCTTTCATCATGTCAACATGAACTTATCAGAGCACCTTGGTGCACTTATCAACATGTCGACACCACATTGTCAGCGCCTTTGGCGTAACTTTTTGGATGTCAGCACGACAATGTCAGCGCCTTTGGAAATGGCCAAAAATGGCTAAGTCTTGAAACAACTTGATTTTTCGAAAGGGAGTTTTGGGCTATTGCGAACATTATCAGAGTTCTTCAGGGGACCAAAATAAAATTTTTGGGTATGGTTACCTGCAAATTACCCTTGACAATTTTACAGGATAACACCTTGTCAATATGAACAAACACCTCACATCCAAAGACTTTAAGAAATGAGTAATTGACTTTCTTATTGTACCAAGCCTCCTCGTGTATGCCTCCATCCAAGGCACTTGAGGGTCCTTTATTTTTAAGTACATTGTGCTCACCGCTTTTGCCCAAAAATAAAGAGGCAGTCCTACGTGTATCCTCATGCTCCTAGCATGTTCCATTATTGTTCTATTCATCCTTTCTGACACCCCATTCTGTTGGAGGGTTCCTGGAACTGTCTTTTGCCTGCGGATTCCATTCTTAGAACAATAATCATCAAATTCATTGCTGCAATACTCCCCTCCATTATCTGATCTGAGACATTTTAACTTAAGACCTATTTCATTCTCTACCAAGGCTTTCCATTTAACAAAAGTATCAAATACATTAGATTTGTTTCTAATACAATAAACCCAAACTTTCCTTGTTGCATCATCAATAAAAGTAACATAATAACTTGAGCCCCCAAGAGATGATACCTAATCCGGCCCCCAAACATCAGAATGTACCAGCTCTAACTTACTCACTTTCTTCGTAGGTCCAACCTTGAGAAACCTTACTCACTGCTGTTTCCCATATATGCGCAGTTCTCACGAGTAAATCCAAACCTATTTCGTATATCTAGGAAAATTCTTCTTTATGATGTTCATGCCCTTATGGCTCATATGAATGAGCCTATAGTGCCATAATGTTGTATCTCGCATCTCAAGCCACAAGATTACAATCATGAGTACTATCGGTGGTTAAATACAAGGTTCCAACCTTCTTACCCCTTGCCACCACAAGAGCATCCTTGGTAACTCGTACGATAAAAAAGTGACAAACGAGCATGGAAATCTACAAGTAAATTTTCTCACACCCGACCTCCCGAGGTCGTGCCAAGACAAACCGGTGGGGATTGAATTTGCGTGGGATGTAGAAAAACTAGTTAATCTGATGTCTTCGACGCGCACTAGTGGAATTTGCAAATCTAAGGCAAAGAAGGCCCTCCTAACCTAAACTGGCGTGATAGATTGATCAGCAAGGATGACTGCTCGAAGGCTCCAATCAATATCGAGCTCTGGCGTGATTCGGTCTATGGGTTGTGGAATACGTGGAAAATGACCTGGGATAGTTTCGTGTATGTCTCTAGATAAGGTCATAGGGTGGATGGTAAATATAATTGACTCTATGGGTGATTCTATGGCCTAGTCCAGAACTCCTTAGCTTTGTTAGCTGCTATGTCTAATAAGGATAACTGTTCGATGATGATAGGTGGAAGTGGAGTAGATCTAAATATTAATGTGCGTAGGCCAACATCAACGTCAGATTGACCTGTGGGCTCGTTGGGTTGTGGGATTTGTGGGTCACAACCGTAGATTTGTGGTTGTTGTAGACCTGTTATGGTCATGTGTGGAATCAGTCTCTAATCCCTAGTATCCAATAGTCATATGCCTTTTCAGCCTCTATATTTAGAATTAATAGTTGTGCGATCTTCTCAGAGTATCTCACAGGTGTTCTTGCAACTTGAATTCTTAAACTAGTATCTATATCTGTGTGAGAGTATCTCGCGCTCCTGTCTCAGTTGTGGGACCAAAGGATCACAACCAAATGTTTGCTCTCTTTAAGCCCTTCCACATATCATGTGAATAGTTATCTATGGTAATCAGTAGTTTAACCGACTTGACCAAAACGTATATGCTTGGTCGTCCTCTATATTCAACCCGCTCAACTGTGAGCTGATCTGTTGTAAGTTTGTCGTTGTTCGGAAGATTTGGATCCTAAGACTTTGATCAATATCAGTTATCATTGTGATGAGATTGGGTTGGGGCACGATTGGCTCGAATACGTATTCCCTGGGCTCTCTAGGGCCCGTGATTGTCATACAAAAGCAACAATATAAACTAAATGCAGCAAAGCAAAATTAACTATATGAAATATATCTAGAACATATATAACTTCTATATTTTTGTGTTTTTCTGATGAATTTTTGAATGAAATTGAAAGAGTAACTATTTTAATATATCTAGAAATTGAAGATTAATCTACTAATACATACTAAAACAAACAAAGTAACCGAGTGTGGCTACTTGTCTGTGTAATTTGTAGATCTACTCTAAACAATGAAATAATTGATCTAATCTATTTGAAAGACTCTCGATCCTACCTCAGAAGTGAGGAGTGAATCATAGTCTCTCAAAAACTATCAATCCCCACAGCTTCCCTGGCAATATCGAAAGTAAAATTGACTGAAATAAAGTGATTGGCTACTCTATTTGATATGCTTCTAATTAGAACTTTGAAAGCTAGAACCTGGATTCTGTAGAACAGTGGCGAATCTGATTGTGTGTGTGATTTTGTCCCCTTAGCGTGATCTCCTCATTCCTTCATGTTCACGTGGATCCAGAAAAGCATGTAATGCTAGCATCAATAAGTAGATATTGGACATAAAGGCAACTTTAAGATATAGATCGAATATAATGTGAGTAGGAGAGAGATAGCGCAAGAGTACAGAGATTGGCTTATGCAATTCTAACCGGATTTATTCATGAGTCATGCAACATAAAACATCCTAGAACTCCGAAACTATCTATTTGAAGAACAAAACCTACAACTTTAATGGCTTCCTATTGATGAACAAGACTATCTTACTCCAATGGATTGGATGAAATAACAACAACATTTGCACAAGATGGATATGTGGCTTTCAAACAGCATAACAATGCTAACTAAGCATGCAAATGAACTAAACTATGACTTCTAAGCAAAATAAAAGACTGAACTACTGAAATGAGAAATTGAGAGGTAAATTTTGAGGGCCATTTGCTTGAGCACAAGCCAACTATTTATAGCATTTGCATTTACCCAAGGTAAAAACCAAATTGAACTCTTAAACTATAAACAATGGCAAAACACTATTCCAGGGGACCAAAATCATTAATGCAAGCTCAAGGTGGTGAAAAAAGCTGGTGAATCATTGATTTTTACGTGAGTCACGTTAAAAGAGCATTCTGGAAAACACGTAAAGGACCGCCGCCTGAGCAGGGCGGCGGTTACAGGACCGCCGCCCTGTTTAGGGTGGCGGTCACGAGACCGCCGCCCAGCAAGAATCAAGAGAAAAAGGCCAAAAAAAAGGGGAAAAGAGAAAAACAAAGCACGCAGGAGCTAAGCGGGGGATGTGGGATGTTAACGCATGTTTAGAGGGCTTTTCGGATCCCGAACACCTTGCGAGGAGACCTGTATCATCATTGGGGCACATGTTACATTGTTTCGTGCAGTGCAGTACCCTCCAATTTTGGGTACGTACATATTTGCCCCCTCGGAGAAGCATTTTAGCCATGAAGAGGTGTAAAACGGTGGGTCCGAGTATGGCGGTCCCGAAATGGGAAGTTAGAAATTATACCTGATACGTCCGTGTGTCGAAATGACGCCATCCAAAATTCCCGCTACCTGTAAAATGAAAAGAGGAATCAAGTGCAGATAGACAAAATAGATCGGAAAATAAATGCTAAAATAATGGGAAATGAGGACGTACCATTTGAGTGAGGATAAAACTTACCTTTCGTGGCACTCCAAACCTATGAAACAGGACATTCAAAACAAGTCAGGTTGCTATATATGTAAAAGTGGGCCCATTTTCCTATTCATTTGCGCGTGTTGATTTGGTTGGTTTTGAGCTCTGGGACCCATGGTGACGGTTTCTTATGAGAGTAGAGTCAAAACATTCGTGACGGGATAGTGATCATGCCTCCACGAGCGGAACATCAACCCGCGAGATCACAGGTTAGTTTTCCTCAATTTATCGTTTTTTCCCCCTCAAATTTTAAAATGCTAAAATCTTTGTCGTGGGGGTAATTTTGAAAATGTTAGGTTTAAAAGGTCCATCTAGGGGGGGCGCCTACTGGGTAGGCTTTGTTTTAGTTAAAATGGTCCCTTTTGGTGTTTTTAGGCTTCTTTTAGGTATAAAACCCGTGGGTTTTGGGACACAAGACCGCCCACAAGGCGGTTAACATGACCACCGCCTTGCTTCAGGGTGGCGGTTAAGACCGCCGCCCTTAAGGTGGGTTACAAACCGCCCCCGCTCAGTGGTGGCGGTTCTTCACAGTAATGCCAAAAGAACACTTGTTTGAATTGTTTTTGCATTTTTAGCATTTCTATGTGTTTTCATGATCTTTCCAGTATCACTGGATGCTAACTTGCTCTATTTTGTGTGTTTTTGGGTGTATGCAGGTGAGGGAGGAGTACATTCGGTGGAGCCAAGAGAGAGAGTGTGACTGGCTCCCAGCAGTACTAGATGCACTTTCACAAGATGAGGAGGACACTCTTCAGAGGGCCAGGATACTACGTATCTCACGTGTTCCACATGTTGCACCATCCAGTCACATTCTTTGTGACTTATTCTCCTATTGGGATGCTGATCGGAACACCTTCCGATTACCAGGGGTCCGTGGTGAGTGGACCATCACTTTGGAGGATGTTTATCGTATTCTGGGGGTCCCGATCATCGGGAGACGTCTTACCCTTGAGACAGCAGGTTCGCGGGCCCAGATAGCACAGTGGGCCACTTATATGGGAGATGCAGTTATCTCCACGGGTTTGAAGAAGGGGGTCAGAGTTGGTCTATTCCTAGCTTGCCCATCCCCTTGATTCGTCAGGCTATTATGGGGATCCTTGCCTCGAGATTGATCGGGGACAAGGGAGGAGACACATTACTATATTGTTGGTCCCCCATCATTACACAGATCGAGGGTCATGGCCGGATTTACGCCTGGGGAGCAGATATACTTGGGACTACCTACCATGACTTGTACAGGGTAGTCCATTTACAGGGGTAGTCTTGAGCCACCCGACCCTGGTCATGAGTTGGGTTTATGAGCACTTCATTCCTTATGGTAGAGGTGTAGAGGTGACAGATCCTGAGCTGTGAGGGCAGCCAGATGGACAGATATGTCGGTGCTTAGAGCACCTCATCAGCCAGTTGCTTCTCTGACCACCGATGACATGGAGGCCACACCATATCAGACCATGGCAGGTATATGGGGCGAGGAGGCTCTTACTTTGATCTCCTGCTCCACCACAGGAAGCTTATTGATAGAGTGGGGCGAGTGGAGATACACCCCTTTGGCCGAGTTCCTCAAGTAGTTTGGCCTACCTTATATGGGCATGCTTCCCCTAGTAGTAGCAGTATATAGGTCAGTTCGAGAGGCCAGAGGGGGTCCTAGAGGCCGGGGTTGGACAGTTGTTACTCCTGGCATTCCTATTGCGGCCAGGAGGGTAGTACGTGCCCGAGGGAGAGCCGGTGCGCCTCAGGCACCCTTGCTTTGGATTGCCATTGGTCCCCTCCCATAAGCAGTGATGATGACCCCATCGACATAGACTTCGAGTTTGAGGAGTTCACAGGGGGGAGAGACAGAGGAGGAGACTGAGGAGGACAAAGTGATGGGTGGGGAGTGGCATGACACTCGAGGGATATCATGTGCATGCAGCAGAGAGGGTCGAGCAGAGTGCAGAGAGAGTTACTCTGGTTTCAGAGGAGCCACTCTCCTAGGGCCATGGTGGGGAGGATGAGTCCATTGTAGGACGCTACATTGCTCCAGCCATGGGGGGAGCACCTTAGTCAGTGGCGGCATCTGTGGCAGGTGCTGACCCTAGAGATCCATCCTGGAGGCCTGGTGATCCGAGTAAGTTACCATCCTTCCTTTTAATGTTTGTTTTTAGTTAGGATTGCCTTAGTTACTATCTCTCCTTTTGTTTGCACTTGTTTTTTATCTCTTGTTTTCATTTCTAATTTGTTTTCTCCTTTGTTTACAGAGACCGCCGATGAGTGGCGAGACCTGATCCGCAGGGTATGCACCGATACCCTGATGATTCCCCCATGGAGAGGACCTCGCGCAGAGCTTTCTTGGATGCGGGGAGCCCTCACAGCAGGCAGACATACCGATGTCTTTTCCCTATCTCGGCATGTGGCCAGGATGGTATCGACTCTCTATATGGGAGCTAGGGGGGTATAGAAAAGCCGAGCGCCTAATGAGGAGTCATTCTCATGGTGAGACTGCTGCTGCCCCTCGGGATCTTGAGCCCTCTGTGCACTCAGAGCGCCGGCATAGCTGGAGTCCTAGGCGTGGGCGTGTGCCTTCAGAGGGGTCTCATAGGGATTGAGAAGCCACTTGGCTCTCCTAGATTTTTGCATGATATTTTTGTATATCTCGGGCTCTTTGAGCATTTTGACCATGCTTAGCGCATGATGGCATTGTATAGGAATTTTGATCATTTATATATATATATTTTTTGGATCAGACCTTTGGTATTTATGGCTTTGTTTCCATTTCTGTTTCCTCATGTGAACTGTGATATTATGCTTATATGCTTTTTAGAATGTATGCAATGGAGAACAAATGATACAAATGTTTACTTTCTTTTGTATTTCATGATGCTGATATATGATAATGTAGATACAATGTGATTTTGAATCTTAGTTTCTTTAAGCAATTTTGGATACTTCATGTTTGTTTTGGCAAAGTGGTGAAGACAAACCGGTATGATGAGCAGATAGACTTGCCCCTCTCCTAACTCCACACAACTAGTAAGATGCGAGGGCTCATCACCGAGAGCTAGAAAAGGGCACAAGTTATGAAATGTGTTGAAATGATAGTGATGAAAGATAGACAAAGCTTTAGTGGAACCAAATTAGGATGCTACAAGCCTACTCCACTCAAGTGACTTCGTAGTTTTGGGATGCAACTTGCTTTGTGGTTTATCTAGACTTAGATCCGTAGATGGCCACATGGTAGACAAAATCTGGGTTTTTAGGATTTTTAATTCTCTTGGAATTTTGGACATCTGATTCATTTGTTTTTGACTCAAGACTTCAAGATTTGAATTGTTTGTCTATGACCTTTTACGTTTGTTTGTCAAGAGGACCCCCTACACCTTGCCCCATGCTACTAGTAAGAAGTATGGGCTTATCACCATAGGCAAGATATAGGCGAGTAAGGGCATTTCCATCCTTTCCCAACCCTACGTCACTAGTAAGAGACGCAAGCTCATCACCGAAGGTTGGTGGGGCAAGGAAATGTGTAAATTTAAAATTTTCTGTTTGATTCTATATTTGACTTGTTTACTTGAGTAAAATGTCAGTATGTGCTTATTTCCAAAGAGATATACATATGGGATAGATGTGACATGATGAAGCTTCTAGAACAGACCATAGGCAAGACACCTATTCTAAGAAGAAACCAAAAGTGAGAACAAGCATGCAGATCTTGGTATGGTTACCAGTAAGACTTTGTCATTTCTAGCTTTATTTGATGAAATGATTCCAAAATAGCTGATGATATCATGGAAATGAAGAGGTATGATTAGAATGTTTATGCCAATACAATCAGAAGTTTGTAATGAATTGCTTTAAGAATAAATTCCTTGATCACAAGATTTATACGAAACAAACGGACAAAATGAACCTGACTATATGAAGATGCAATGTAGATATAATTATATAAATGATGTTGGGTGCTTACGCGTAGAATCGTTTAAGGTGCAGGGAATTGACTGTTTCACCAAATTCCTCACCTTCTAGCGTACATAAGAGGTATGCACCATTTCCATAGTCTTTTGTGACTCGGTATGGGCCCAACCATTTGGGCCAGAACTTCCTTCCTTCACCGGTCTTTTTGTCGATCCGGCTGTCTAGCCTTAGAACTAGATCACCTTCATATATGTTGCGTTCATAGACCTTCTTGTTATACTGCCAGAAAATACGGTCTAGCATAGACTTGTGCCGCTATTCAAAGATCTAACCTAGCTTCATCTAGGCTTTCTAGTTGGGAGAGACATGCTTCTCTATAAGCATCTTCATCTAGAATCCCTTGTAATGAGATACGGAGACTGGGTATTTCAACCTCAAGTGGGAGAACTGCTTCTGCCCCAAATACTAGCGAGAAAGGAGTGGCTCCTGTTGGTGTTCTTATTGAGGTTTGGTGGGCCCATAAGGCCGGATATAACTTCAAATGCCAATCTCGTTTGTTTTCTTTTACCATTTTAAGAAGAATGGCTTTTAATGTTTTGTTGTGGCTTTTCACCTGTCCGTTGGCTTGAGGGTAATACAGAGAGGCTGTATGATGGCTTATTCTAAATTTATTACACAATTCGTGAACTTTGTCATTCTTAAAAGAAGTCCCATTATCTGAGATAATGATTTGCGGGACATCATACCTGCAAATGATTTGGTTCAAAATGAACTTGGCGATTACAGAACCCGGTACAGTAGTAAGAGGCATGGCCTCTACCCACTTGGTAAAATATTCGGTGGCCGTGATTATAAAATTATGGCCATCTGTAGATGAGGGAGAGAATTTCCCTATTAAATCGAGGCCCCACGTAGAAAAGGGCCATGGAGTAGCAATTGGTTATAGAGCCTGTGCTGGCATATGGATCTCGTGGGAGAACTCCTGGCACTTATGACACCTTCATACAAACTCTACTGCGTCGTGTTCTAGAGTAGGCTAGAAATAGCCCATCCGATGTATTTTACGAGTGGTGGCATGGCCACCAAAGTGGCCTCCACACATTCCACTGTGAGATTCATGGAGAATCTTCTTGGATTCTTCTGTGTCGACACATCTTAGAAGCATTCCATCGAATGCCTTTCGATAGAGGACTTGCTCTATAATGACGTATTTCGCTACGATAATGCGTAACCACCTTCTTTGTTGTGGAGTAGCACCTTCTGGATATGTATGGTCCATGATATAATTAATAATATCAGTATACCAAAGACATTCAGAGATAGGAGGTCTGGTTTTGATGTAATATATGCATTCATCGGGAAAGTCCAGATCTACTAGATCGCCTCCGTTTAATGGATTATCAGCTAACCAATCCATGATGATTTGTCCTTTAATGACTTCTGATTTACGAATGTTAATTCAAATTCACCCATTAAGGTTATAAAGCGTCCAACCTTTTTAGACAAGGACCCTGCGTGAGGAAAGTTCAGTAAATGCTCTGTCTTTACAATGACTTTTGTTTCTTGATTTAGCATGTAATGTCTTAAGCATTTGGTTGCAAAGACTATGGTGAGGCATTCTCATTCTGCTTGCGTGTAGCGTGTTTCATAGTCGAGAAATGTCTGGCTAATGAAATAGATCACACGTTCTCTCTTGTCATCGTCTTCTTGAGCCAGCATATAGGCTAGCGAGACATTGGTGGCCCGCGAATATAAAATTAACGGGTGATCTAGCTTAGGTGGCATTAACGTAGGTGGTGATAACAAGAAACGCTTAACTGCGTTGAAAGCTTCATTGCAGTCTTTGGTCCAATCAATGCTATAATCTTTCTTGAGTAGATTGTTGATTGGATGGATGGCGAAACTTAAATCCGGGATGAATCTCTAGATTGCACCAAGTCTTCCGAGAAATGACCTGATTCCAGATTCATCCAAAGGTGGCACCATTTCGAGAACAACCTTAATTTTGGTTGGGTCAACATCGATCCCATGTGATGATATAATGTAACCTAGGAGTTTCCCCCCTGTTACACCAAAGATGCATTTTTCTGGATTTAGCGTGACTCCATATTCTATTAAACGTGAAAGAATGACGTGAAGCACTTCCGGATGGTCACAATGCTTCTTGGCCTTGGCCAACAAGTCATCTACGTAGGATTCCACAATTTTATGAATAAGATCATGAAATATATATGTCATAGCCCGTTGGTATGTAGCACCAACGTTCTTGAGACCAAATGGCATAACAACATAGCAATAAGTTCCCCAAGGAGTTATAAACGTGGTTTTAGCTTGATCTTGTTTAGATATTCTGATTTGATTGTATCCTAAGAATCCATCCATGAGAGATAAAAGCTCAAATCCAGCTGTTGTGTCAACAATGACGTCTATGGATGGTAACGGGAAGTCATCCTTAGGACATGCTTTGTTAATGTCCCAAAAGTCTATGCAGATGCGTATCTTCCCATTCTTTTTGAGAACGGGAATGATATTAGATACCCACTGAGAGTAATCAACCGGTTTGATGAATCCTACTTGGAGGAGTTTCATTACCTCCTCTTTCACCATGAGAGCTACCTTGGGCTTCATTGGTCTTGATTTTTGTTTAATCGGTTTTGCATCTGATTTAGTGACGAGGTTGTGTACCGTAATGTGGGGCTAACTCCTGTCATTTCCTTATAATTAAATGCAAATGCCTTTTGATGTTCCTTGAGGATCCGAGTGTGTATTTCTACTTCTGATGGAGTTAACGAGGATCCTAACTTCAATATCCTTGGTTCATCTTCCGTTCCGATGTTAATATCAATTGTTTCTTCGATTAGAGAAGCGTTACCTTCTTCAAACTCAGGCGGGGCTGGAGGTAGTTCCAGCTCATCTCCATTCTCGACTGTGTATATGTTGAGTTCCTTTTGTGGGGGAAGCTCTGTCATGGGATTCCCGTAATAGGAAGATGAATGCGGGATCAAAGATAAATCTACTGTGTGATGGGTGAGATGTAACACTGCATAGGCATTTAAGTAATCAAGAGTGGTTGTCTCACTATCAATGTGGTCTAGGATAGTAGATTTGTTCTCATCTCTGTTCATTAAACGAGGGCTTGACATTTGTTTTACTAATGGTTTGGTACGAAGGGATACCATAAAATGGGTATTTTCCAACTCACTGCTTGGAGTGAAGCGTGACGCTGAGGTTGCTATTGAATCAGCAAGGAGATTTTGTTCTCATGGGATTGCTTCAATCGATATGAAGTCAAACTCCTTGCTTAAATTCAATACAGTTGTTTTGTAGAGCTGTAAGTGCTCGGCTTTGGTTTCATATACCTCAGCGACTTGGTTTGCTATCAATTGTGAGTCTCCTAACACCCTGATATTATTAGCACCAATCCTCTTAGCTAAGATGAGGCCAAGGAGGAGGGCTTCGTATTCAAGTGCCATTGTTTGTACATTCAAAGTTTAGTTTAAAGGAAAATGGTAGGACCTTTCCCTCGGGAGAAGTAAAGATTACACCTGCCCCAGCTCCATAACGACATCTAGCTCCATCAAAATGGAGAGTCCAATATTTTCGCTGGGAATATGGATGTTGGGACATTTGTTGTGTTAATATCTTCTACTTCCACCATGCAGAGATCTTCTGCTGGGAGAGAACCGACACCTAGGGTGTGTCCCATGCCTACCGAATCAAATGGTAGGAACATTGGTAGATCCTGTTCTAGCAATTCAACAATTTTTGCAGTAGTTCCTAATGATACTGTTTCTATGATCTTAACTTCATCCTTGAGGGCTGGGATATTCTTGACTAGGTTCATAACTTCTAACTCGGTTGTAGGTATCAAATTTTCTTCTGGTTTCGCGTCGGTTGGTTTATTAAGTTGGTTTGTTGGGAGTTCAAACTCAGAGTGAACGCCTGGCCTTTTCTTCAGGTCTGCTAGGTGTATATCGAATGGTTTTGGATCACCCTTGGCTATGAATATCTTTCCTAAGTGTAAAAACCTTACTTCTTGAAATAGCGTAGAAGGAATTGCCTTCATACGGTGTATCCATGGTCGGCCGAGGATCATATTATAGTTAGTTTCCGATCTATAATATAAAACTCAGTCAGGATTGTTTTAGGTCCTAAGGTGACCGGTAGTATTATAGTTCCAATCGAGGTGGCTTTAAGGCTATCATAGCCTCTTAGTGTATTTCGCGTCATGGAACAATTCGTTTCTCCATACCCTAGCTTTTGGAGAAAAGAAAAAGGGACTATGTTAACTGCTGCCCCATCATCAACCATCGCGTTTCACATAATTGTTATAAACCCATACTTGCAAGTGTAAGGCTGGATCACCTCGGCGTGCAATCTCAGTGTCTGTTGGCATTTTGTTTATTTCGAATATGAATTCGGTGTCCCTATCCGGCTGCCCCGGAGGGTGGATATCAAAGTCTATATGGTTTACCTGTGTTTCGGGAGGTGGAGTGATGTTGATTAGATGACTTAAACCCAATGCTTCTAAAAGAGCAGCCCTGTGAGTAGGGGAGTTCTTCAATAAATCCAAAAAGGAGATGTGCGAGAAGGTTTTTGTTAAATCACTAATTAAATCATAGGCACCCACGGGTTTTATTAATACTTGTTGGATATCGTTATCTGTTTCTAGCGGGTAGCTTGGACTTAGCTGAGAGGAATACTCTCGTGTCCTTGTTACAGCTTCTACGGGTAGTTCGACATCTAACTCCACTAAACCAACTATCTTGGGTCGTGGCTGACTTCCTAATTGTGGCACAACTAATGGATTTAGTGAAGTTGAGGCTTCATGATCGTTGTTTCCTGTCATTACACCCTTGTTTGTCCCATTCGGATTTAACCTGTTGTTGTTGTGATTTGGGAGTGGATCATTGAAGATTTTAAGGGGTGCATTCTGAGGGGAAACTGCCCTTGTAAAAGTATTTGGTGCTGGTGAGGCAGGATCTGCCAAGAACATATCTATGAAAAGTTGTCTTTGTTCTTCTGGCAAACGTTGCATGAATTTATTGTAGTCACGGCACGTTCTAGTGTCATGGCCTCAAATTTTGTGGAAACCACAATAAGAGTTAGGATTGTAATTCCTAGTCTGCTGGTTTGGTGCATATTGTGGCCCAAAACCTTGATCAAACCATTGCTTATTAGGATTAAAGTTTTGCATTTGTTGTCTTTGGTTTGAATTCTGGTTTTGATACCCAGTTGAATTTTGGCTTGAACCATGTGCAAGGTTTCGCCGTTGTTGTTGTTGTTGTTGTGGATGATTAAAATCCACTGCATTGATTGTTGGGGTAAAGTTGTTGTTTCGTTGGTTGTTTATTAGCGGTGGTGTATTCACAACATTTACCTTTTTAGCCTGATCAGTTACTCCATCTGTTGTCACTCCGTGATTTTTATTGAGGATTTTAGGTCCTTGATTGATATTTGTGGTAGTTGGATAAGTCGTAGTATTCTGGTTGGAGGTGATTAACCTCCCGTTTGTTCCATACATCTTATGACCGCTATTTATTGCCGCTTGATCTATTCAAAGAGTGCTCTCAAGTAATTCATCGTAAGTCCTTAGTGGGAACTTCTGGACTTCTTCCTTCACTTCTCTGCTGAGAGAATGAAGGAATAAATCACATAGTTCCATTTGGTCTAGATTTGGAGCACTTGCTGAAGAATAAAGAACTGTACACCACCTCTGGATGAAATGAGCAACAAATTCATTGTGTTCCTACTTAATATGCAAGAATTCCTTGATTCCTATTCTTAATAGTTTGTTCATGTCAAATGCCTTAATGAACTCTGAAATGAGTTATTTAAACGAATGGATGGAAGCCTCAGGTATTCTATAATACCAATCGAGAGCGATGCCTTCCAAATTTTTGGGGAATATTTTAGCAACAACCCCATCCCAAGGGAGTAGTTCTCGAATAGCTGTGGCGTAAGCCTTGATATGTGCATTCGGATCTCCCTCACCTTTGTACTTGGGAAAATCGGGAAGAGGTCTTGGAAGCATGATGCTCCGTATGGTAAAATCTAAAGGCTCTTTCAAGTATTCTGAATATGTCCCTATCGCGTAGGTTTCGACCATTGATGGTGCCTACTGAGGGGGTGGCGGTGGAATGGGTTGTTGATATGGCGTAGCGTATGCGTTGGTGGGAGCATAAGGAAACCCCTGTGGTTGAGTAAAAATACCGGGAGAGGAGAACATATCCCCTTGTGGTGACTTGGAATACATGTTTAAGTATGAAGGGGTATTGTCCAAGAATGGATTATTTTGTACTAGACCGGGAGGTATCGGAGTGGTGTTAGAAATGATGGTTCTTGTTGGTAATTGTTGTGAATACTGAGGAGTCATGCCTAACGTGCCTATTCCTGTGAGGAGGTCTGATGGCGTGGAGGATTAGAATTTCCTCGCCGCATGAGTTGAGAATGGTGATTTGTCTTGAGCAAGTTCTAACCCCTCACTTTTTCTACTAACGTTGAAATGACTTCATTTGGTGAAGTCACGGTATTTTGCCTTAGTGGCGTTTGTTGTATATCCTAGTGTTGTATAGGCATGTGATATCCTGTTATGAATTGATCATTGCCTTGCCAAGTTTCCCGAGGGCATTTCCTATATGACGTGGTATGGAGGTATTTTCTTGAAAAGAGACCTCGGGTTGTGTTTGTAAACCTCCTACAGGTGGGTACATATTTCGAGAACGTTGTTCATTCTTGGCATAACGTATCACATGTTCATTATCTAAAACCAGGTAAGGGTTAGCTTGTCTACTAATTTGTGGTCTCAGTAGTATTTGAGGAGATGAACTAGATTCTCCTGTGAGCATCATATTGTTCGAGCATGAAGGCTCTGTTTTTTGTTTGAGCGAGCTGATCCCACTCCTCTGTTTGGAAAGATGAGCCATATCTGATATTTAGAGATGGAGTTTGTGTTGATAATTGGTTATCTGAATAGTTGTCACCCCATACGGAGAGCGAGGGCGATGATTGTCTATTCAGTTGAGTGTAGTATGCCTCAAGACCTAGGAGAGGTCTACCGTATGCATCGAATCCCGACATATTCGGGGGGTATATGAATACCCGCAGAATAATGGGAAAGAGCGAAGGTGGATGAAAGAAGATGAAACACTAAGAGAGAAGGTGTAAACGGTGAAACAGTTGTTTGTTCACGTTAGGTTCACCAATTTTGTTGGTGAAGCTGATGTGAAGGCTAATGAGGTAGAAAAGATGAAAAGTATAATAATTTGGAAGAACACGTAATAATATGACTCCGAACTAGAAAGTAGGAAGGTTCACGTTGGGTTCACCAATTTTGTACGATGGAAAAGTGACAAGCGAGTGTGGAAATCTACAAGTAACTTTTCCTCGCACCCGACCTCCCAAGGTCGTGTTGAGACAGCCGATGGGGATTGAATATACGTGGGATGCAGACAAACTAGTTAGGAAATTTGATGTCTTCGACGCGCACTAGTGGAATTTATGAATCTAAGGCAAAGAAGGCCCTCCTAACCTGAACTAGCATGATAGATCGATCAACAAGGATGATCGATGAGTCAAGGCTCCAATCAATATCGAGCTCGATGATGATTTGGTCTATGGGTTGTGGAATACATGGAAAATGACTTGGGATAGTTTTGTGTATGTCTCCAGAGAAGGTCATAGGGTAGATAGTAAATATAATTGAATCTATGGGTGATTCTCTGGCCTAGTCCAGAACTCCTTAGCTTCATTAGATGCTATGTCTAATAAGGATAACTGTTTGATGATGATAGGTGGAAGTGGAGTAGATCTAAATATTAATGTGCATGTAGGCCAACATCAATGTCGATTGACTCGTGGGCTCGTTGGGTTGTGGGATTTGTGGGTCACAACCGTAGATTTTTGGTTGTTATAGACCTGCTATGGTCATGTGTAGAATCAGTCTCTAATCCCTAGTATCCAATAGTCATATGCTTTTTCGGCCCTCTATATTTAGAATTAATAGTTGTGCGATCTTTCGAGTATCTCATGGGTGTTTTGCAACTTGAATTCTTAAACTAGTATCTATGTCTGTGAGAGTATCTCCTGCGTCTGGTTGTGGGACCAAAGGATCACAACCGAATGTCTGCTCTCTTTCAAACCCTTCCACAGTCATGTGAATAGTTATCTATGGTAATCTGTAGTTTAACTGACTTGACCAAAACATATATGCTTGGTCGTCCTCTATATTCAACCACTCAACTGTGAGCTGATCTGTTGTAAGTTTGTCGTTGTTTGGAAGATTTGGATCCTAAGACTTTGATCAATATCATTTATCATTGTGATGAGATTGGGTTGGGGCACGATTGGTTTGAATACGTATTCCCTGGGTTCTCTAGGGCCCGTGATTGTCATACAAAAGAAACAATATGAACTAAAAGTAGCAAAGTAAAATTAACTATGTGAAATATATCTAGAACATATATAACTTCTATATTTTTGTGTTTTTCTGATGAATTTATATGAATGAAATTGAAAGAGTAATTATTTTAATATATCTAGAAATTGACAATTAATACTAATAACAGACTAAAACAAACAAAGTAACCGAGTGTGGCTACTTGTCTGTGTAATTTGTAGATCTACTCTAAACAATGAAATAACTGATCTAATCTATTTGAAAGACTCTCGATCCTACCTCAAAAGTGAGGAATGAATCATAGTCTCTCAGAAACTATCAATCCCCACAGCTTCCCTGGCAATATCGAAAGTAAAATTGATCTGAAATAAAGTGATTAGCTACTCTATTTGATATGCTTCTAATTATAACTTTGAAAGCTAGAACCACGGATTCTATATAACAAAGTGGCGAATCCGATCGTGTGTGTGATTTTGATCTCCTTCCTTCATGTTCACGTGGATCCAAAAAGCATGTAATGCTAGCATCAATAGAAGTAGATATTGGGACAAAAAGCTTTAGGATACAGATCGAATACATAATGCGAGTAGGAGAGAGATAGCGCAAGAGTACAGAGCTTGGCTTATGTAATTCCTAGCGGGATTTATTGCGAGTCATGCAACATAAAACATCCAGAACCTGAAACTATCCTATTTGAAGAACAAAACCTGCAACTTTAATGGCTTCCTATTGACAAACAGACTATCCTACTCCAATGGATTGGATGAAATAACAACTGAGCTTTGCACAAGATGGATATGTGGCTTTCTAACAGCAAGAGAATGCTAACTAAGCATGTAATGAACTAAACTATGAATCCTAAGAAAAATAAAAGACTGAACTACTGAAATGAGAAAATGAGAGGTAAATTGTGAAGGGCCATTTGCTTGAGCACAAGCCAGCTATTTATAGCATTTGCATTTACCCAAGGTAAAAACCAAATTGAACTCTTAAACTATAAACAATGGAAAAACACTATTCCAGGGACCAAAATCATTAATGCAAGCTCAAGGCGGTGAAAAAAAGCTGGTGAATCATTGATTTTTACGTGATTCACGTTAAAAGAGCATTCTGGAAAATGCGTAAAGGACCGCCGCCCGAGCAGGAAGCGACACATGACCGCCGCCCTATTTAGGGCGGTGGTCACGAGACCGCGGCAGGCAGGCGGCGGTTTTGTAATCAAGAGAAAAAGGCCAAGAAAAAAGGGGGAAAAGAGAAAAACAAAGCATGCAGGAGCTAAGCAAGGGATGCGGGATGTTAACGCATGTTTAAAGGGATTTTCCAGATCCCGAACACCTTGCGAAAAGATCTGTATCATCATTGGGGCACGTGTTACGCTGCTCCGGACAAAAGCAAGCACTTGATACCCTCCAATTTTTGGGTACATATAGTAACCTTCCAAGAGTCAGCTGTAAATATCACAGTACAACCATCACTTCCCAATTTCCCCGCCAATATCAAATTTCTCCTTAATGTAGGCACATGTCTGACATCCTTCAATAGCCATGTATTCCCATTCTGCATCTTAACCTGAATAGAAACTTTTCCAACTATACTGCAAGGCTCATCATCACCAAGAAAAACATGCCCAAAATCCCCTTGAACGTAATCAACAAAATAATGCCTATGTGGAGTAACATGAAAAGAAGACCCTGATTCTAAAACCCAAGATTCAAGAATATTATGCAAAGAAAGAATCAAAGCATCCTGACATACAATACCCAATGCCACATTTTCCTCCTTGTTTTCTTCCTGTTGTTTCTTCTTGTCCTGAAGCTCCCAACAGTCCTTCTTTTCATGCCCAAACTTTCCACAGTGCCAGCATACTATCTTCCTTTTGGATTTTAACCTTGCTCGATCCTTTGATTTTCCACAGTTTCCTCTATTCTTTTGTCTCCCTCTAGTTTCCATTGTCAAAGCATTCCCTAAAGTAGAAGATTCACCAGAGATTTTTCTTCACATTTCCTCACTTAGAATCACCCCTACAACATCCTCAAACTTCAACTTTGAGTTAGCAGAACCGAGTTGCTTACCGCCATTACTAGGCTATTCCAACTCTCAGGTAAAGAGCACAAAACTAATAAAGCCCTAACTTCTTCATCAAATTCTATTGTAACCAAAGCTAACATATTTACAACCATATTAAAATCATTTAGATGATCTGCTACTAAACCATTCTCATACATCTTCATATTAAACAAATTTTTCATTAAAAATATCTTATTAGAGGCAGAGGGTTTTTCATACAACTTCCCTAATGCATCCATCAGTTCTTTTGTAGTCTTTTCCTTTGAAACATTAAATACTATTGAAGATGCAAGACACAGCCATATCATTCCAAGTGCCTTCTGATCCAAAAAATCCCGTTCCACATCTATCATACTCGAGGGTTTGTTCACCTTCTCAAACAATGGAGTATAAATATCCTTCTGATAAAGGTAATCTTCCATCTGCATCTTCCAAAGACTGAAATTCTACCCGTTGAATTTATCAACCCTAGATATTCCATCATTTGCCATATCTCCCACTCAAGCTAAAAACTTTCCCTACGATTTAACACTTTAGCAAACCAAACCAGCTCGATAGCAATTTTTAGGAAATAAGAGATAAAATATGCGGAATATCCCTTATAGAATCGCAATAAGAGAAACTAATATGCAGTAAAATATTCTGATTTCAAATAAAAGTGTAGAATAAATAACACAACATAGAGAGACAAGATTTAACATGGTTCACCCAATTTGGGCTACGTCCACTAAGAATCCCTTGCTCAGATTTTATTACAAGCCTCCACTCTCTCAATACAATACCCAGATCCGTTTGGAGCTATGCTCAACAAACTCTCTGAGAATTCACACCCAAATTCAAAGCACATCTACAATACATTTTCTTGTATTTCTATCATATGCATAAGACCATATAAATAAACAATTGCTTAAGTAGTTTGATACAAAACTATGGGTATCAAAACCATGGGCAAAAAACTGTGGGTATCAAAACAATGGGAAAAAACTGAAAAAAACCATGGGCCCAAAAATAGCCCATAACGGTTACCCATTACCCATGGGTTAATAAACCACCCATGAAAATTTGCTTTGGGGGCTTTGCCCCCAAACCCCCATCAATCAGGGGGCTTCACCCCGAACCCCCTTGACCCACTCACCGGCGAGCGGGACCGCCGTAAAAATACCCGAGTGTAAAACATAGAAGGTGTACCACACTCTAACATGAAAACAAGCTCCACAAACATAACGTGTTCACTTTATTTCTAGTTTTGATCACAGATTCTACAGATCCACACATGCAACAAAGATGCTTGGTAGTCCCACAGTGGCTCCTGGGGGCATCCACTTTCGTACGTGCTCCAAGTTTTATTGTTTCATTTCTCATAGCACATCATTATCGGATTATACAAATTTTGACATACTTTTTATGTCTCTAACATGCTAACAGGTGCTTCATGTGCAACATTTGTATTGCAGGTATATTTACTTCCATGGTTATCTATTACATTGTTTTCATTGCTTGTCATTATTTTCCATTGTTTGTGGGCTTTACCATTTGTCTTATGTGTAGACTTATATGCTTTTTGCCTTGTATCGCCTTGATTTTCTTGCAACATCCTAAGTTATGTCCCATGTTTGAAATATTCTTTTCACTGATCTACATTGTCTTCTTGTGCATTGTCTTCTTATGTCTTAGCTTACACATTGTTTGCTTGCTAGTTAGCTTACATTTTGTCTTCTACATGTGTGTTTGTATTTTCTTGTACTAACACTTGTCTCCTAACCACTTTGTTTGCATGTGCCTTGGTTTCAATAAGGCTTAGTTTCGTAACAGCTTGGTCGGTCCTCCTACACCCCAAATGAAGGGGCATCATTTGGGTGAATTAGTCACCCCATACAATAGTCTATAGTCATCACACAACATAGTTCAATACAGCTACAACATAGTCATTTGTATCAAACATGGATCAAAATCTTACTTGGGTCCTTATTACAACATAGACACCAGCTCCCAGACTAGGATACTACCGCATGGGCACCACCGACCCTTCTTGTATCCCTATGAAAAAGGGGCAATTACACAACATTATTTAGTGCATCACACTCTACAACACTTCACACAATGGATTTTACAAGAAATACAATCCTTATCACTCAACATACATGCACCATACAACATTTTCTACTTTGCAGTGGATTGGAATTGGTCAAACTAGATCAAATTTTTAAATACCATCTACAGTGGTGTTCCATACTTTAGGAAGTAGTTAAAGGTTGTAGGATGATACCAAAATTTTCTCCCTAAGCTTATTTTAGTTCTTGGCATGATATCACCAGAAAAACTTGCATTTTACGCAGCCTAGCATGAGATCACCCAAAAAAACTTGTTCTTGTACATCATATTCAAGAAACTTTCTACACTCTTTTCCTCATCACGAATCAGTTACACATGTTCATTTTTCACATTTTCACATTTTATATGTTTTTACATACTTTTTACACATTTTGATCATACACACACGTATTTGACTACTTGTTCGCTTCTTCTCTTTTCAAGGTCCATCCATATGGGAAGCTTTAGTCATATCATCAACATCATCCTATATCAACAACATAAACATCGACATCAACAATGGGTACAATGAAAACATCTACACACTTGTTCCCGCCCTAGGTTCATCATCATCATCACTTTTTACACTTTCTCTCGTAGTTTCCATGCTTCACATTTTTATCACTCCATGATTTTCCTTGTCTCTTGACATGCTTTTGCCATATATATACATGGTTATCAAGTACGAATCTCTTATCTACTTTATGTTATCGAGTATTCACTCAACAACATAAATTGGGGGTAAGTGTAGACACAAAATAACATACTTTGAGTATCTATCTAGTCCTGATCACATACTATTATTCATATGAATCCTAAGTAAGAAAAGTACTAACTAACCCATGTCCTTGGCCATATTTGATTTCTTTTCGTGGCCATTTTTTTGTCTTACACTCTTTTTATCTCGTTTATCTTTTCAAACCTCAACATTTCTCATCTTGGACACCAAAGTGACCATCCGGGATGCAGCCGCAAGGTGCTTCCGTCCCCTCCGGGAGCCATTAACCTCTTTGTATTTTGTTCACATCTTTTGGGTCCTTTCTATCTATTTGAGCATATTATCTTTTTGGTAGTCAGCCTTTTCGGGGTTAATTACAAAATTTGAGCAAGGGAATCATATAAATATAAATTTATGTGACCATAATAAAGGGACCAAGCACTAAGCATTAGCTATCACCACCTAAGGTTACATCCAAAGGCTATTCAAGAGAATTCTACCATACATTCTAGCATCCATGAAGGGTAAGGGACTGCATTCTTATGCATAGAATTCATAGGAGGGGTTGTCAATGACATCAAAAATCATTGTGTGACATACTAGTGATAAGAAGTGAAGGATAACAAACATCTCGTAACCCCGTGAATGAGGCTTCATGAGGGTTTCAACAATCACAAATTCCCATAGTAAGTCCTGTGGTACCCGTAGGTGCCCCTGACCCATTCTAGGTGTGCCACCAACTAGATCCTCAGCTTGCATAGTATTTTGAGGTTCTGTGTAACACTCCTCCCTTTTGATTCATTATTTCACTGTTGTGGCACAATCTAGGATTAATTTTGCAATAACTAAGTCCTCTTATCACTTCTTTACAACTAGGGTTTCATATTCTCTAGCTTAATTTTCTTGGGTATATTCTATAATTATTTGTATATTCATTTTGTTGTAAAATTTCATTAGATTTAGGCATCTATTTGTTCAATATTTTCTTAATCATACCTAAACCTATTTTGGTTTCTTCTAACTTGACTTTAATGGCCTATATACACTTAGTCACTCACATCTAGTTTTGTCTTCGCCTCATATGTATTTTCAACAACCTTTGATCTTCCTATAACCACTCATACTCACTCCCTTAGTGACTCCATAACCTAGATAAAACTGAAATGGTGAACTCAATATCCTTAAATATCCACAACTTTCAACTCTTTCCTCATTTGAAATATCCTTTTAGGTGGGTTGGTCAATTCAAGATGATTCCATATCTTCCCACCGATATTTAATTTTGGATTTAAGCTCATTAAATTTTTTGAGCTACATCCATATAGATGCTACCTACTTGTTCCTTTTTAATATAGTTGTTAGGATCCTCGACCGTTGATCTCATTCATCATCATTTGTCATAAACCTTTTGAAATCTATTTAAAATTTGTTTCGCTACCAACTCTACCGTGCACTCTTGTTTTCACTTCTTTTCCACACCTTTTCTTTATTATATTTCACACTCTTAGATTCAAGAGAAACATTCACATTCTTCCATGCACTATCTTTAGGATTTTGGGCCTTCTCCGGAGCATCCATGTGCCTCCTTCACAATCCAATCTATCGCACAATCATTTTTTCATGTTACGATGCCTTTTATACACTCCTACCTCTCGCGCATAACTCCTCACAATCTCCATGCACCACTAATCTCCTAGGATGAGCCAAAACTCCATCAACTACAAAAATTATTATATGCCCCATTATGGATTATTCTTCCACACCTACACCTTAAAAAAATCATGTGCACCATTGTGCACCCACTTCTTCTTCACACTCTACATATTGTACTTCTTACCTGATTACTATTCCACAAAGTAATTTTGAACTTCCACACAATCTCTACTTAACTCGATGGTGTTTCTTCTTATTTCCTACACATTTTCCAACCTTGTAAGCTCTCACACTTAGCCAAAACTTGTGTAGGATTACCTGTAAAACCTAGGATTCTCTTGCATCAAACACCCGAGATACTTGAAACTTGAGTTCCACCTCAAGTAGACTAAGTGAGTGGTAAAACCAAACTTAAGACTATTAGAATCGATAGTCCCAAAACATTCATCCAATAAGCCTATTTCCACCCTCTATGCTTATTATTACACCTCTTTGAATCCTTCATCACTTCTTGGTGACTCTTCTACGTTGTTTTACACTCTCTTATGATATTTTTCCCACCGTAAACTCTCCACCCTTGACCATCCACCTCCGCCAAAAGTATTCATGACCTTTTATCATCCTATCCCATATAGTTTTTGGGATTCTATCATCTACACACTATTGGGAAGAAGAAATGGCTATGTATTAGCCATGTGTAGAAGTTGGAGACCACACACATGAGTTCGTGTAAGGTAACAAAAAGAAATAACTAAGGGTAGATGGAATGTGTGGGATCTTGCATGCAATATCCTAGGGTAAAGACAAGAAAACACATGGAGATTCATGTGAGGAAGAATCAAGAATGATTGTAAAGGCTTGTGCATATGCGCATAGGGTTTTAGGACTTTTCCAATTTTGGAATAAATGCTAAAAATAGGAAAAAGCACGATGTCATATCACACAAGCAAGGTCCGAGAAATAGTAAAAACATATGTGAAAAAGTGAAACACATATAGAATATGCATCTATTTATAAGATTAAAGCATGAAAGAGGTTGGGCTATTTATGGCTTGATTTAGAGTAAATAAAATATGTAGAAGGCATGTAGCCTATTATTAGGAAATATATTATTAGGAAAATGCATGTAAGTGGTGAAGTGAAAGTCCCTACAAAGTGTATAAATAGGTGTCATGTCTCATTAAGATAGGATTACGGTATGATGAGAAAGTATTATTGTATGAATGTAAGGAGAGAACATTTAGGTATACACGCATAGGTTCAAGTACGTGAATATAATTGAGTCATGGATGTAATCAATAAGTATGTTATGTAATGAATTGTGGATAATTGTGTGTGGATTTCAAGGATTAACAGATCTGCACATGGTATAATGGGGATTCCATTGTTATTGATGATTGTTTATGTTTAATAGTTTCCTTATTATATGTGTTACCTTTATTACTCTCTATTGTTACCATCATGCATGTTGTAATGACTAACATATTGATAAGCATACAAAAGAGGAACTTGGTAGGTTGCACATGCTTCAAGTGGGTGCCTAGGAATTTATCTATGTGAAGTTCCAATGCACACATGACCTTTTGTAGTGTTGGTTACTAGAATCCAACATTTTGGTTTCATTTCCGGACCTATTTTCATTATGCTCATCAAGATGTGGTGTACGTATGGAATTCTGGATATCATTGGAGAATATTGACCATTGGGTGGATGATAACCAGGATGATTTCTCTTAGAGATAAAACATTAAACCAAACTTTAATACATGTAAGTAGGTGAAAGATAACATATATGATTCCTTATACGATATGTTTTTTAGTTTCTTCCTAGTAGAAATGTACCAATGGTTAGTAGATTAGGTGTATAACGGGGTTGTCCGTCTAGGCAAGAAGAAAGTGTGGAGCTAGGATAAGTACTAAGCACTCTCTGATTTGGATGTGCTATGAAAAAGAGATGTAGATCACCTGGTCGGAAGGTGTGTTGTGTAATTATACCTTGGTTTACGCAATTTTGACCTAATCATGCCTAAAAGAAGAAAAGTTTTGGTTTCTATACAAAACCAAGGGATCATACTTACATGCTCTACTTTTGGCTATGAATATATTGATTATTAATCTCAAGATGAAGAAATCACCTATGGAAGGCTAAAAATCCACCACGCTTAGGGGTAGGAAGCAAGTTTGGGAAGGATGGAGTTGGTCCAAATAGAAGAAAGAGAGAGAGAGAAGAATATTACATAGGTACAATGATTTGTGAGAGAGATAAGTTGAAGAGGCATTAAGACCGAGAGGTATGATGTCAAAAGGGGGTGATGAGAACCCCGTACAAGGTTAAGGACCATAGGATGATGTATTTATAGTATTGGGGAAGCGCATTAGAAGAACCCCTTCAAAATCAGATGAGAGTGAGTATGAAGAGAGAATGATAACCCTTGGCATAAATATGACTCATCCTAGACACCTAGCCCTTGCACATGGTGTTCGAAATCTGAAAGTTGTTGTAGAAGATCATCATAGTGAAGGTGAGCAGGAAGGATCACCACATTGAGTTGAGGATATAGGTAGGTATGTATTGGTATCAACATGTGAGGCATAGTAGATTAAGGTCATGCATATGGAAATGTAAGAGGCTCTTGTGTTTGTATAGATCTTGTTTGGAAGTAATTTAGTAGGTGTTTCATCAAGACAAAATAGTGACACACTACTCATTAGAGGAAATACTATAGGTGGAGTATTAGGATAGAAATTTGGTGTGTAGTTCAACACTGCTATGGGACACAAGGTATCACTTTTATAGGTCCCAAGTTATGACAGGAGGATCGGGGAGGCTTGGGACCTCCACCGCATGAAGGAAATCCCGGTGGAGGATCGGAGTTCGTGGTTTGGCCCTATTCCAGACAAGGACCAAAACAAACATTACAACAACCTCAACAACCACATAAACATCCACCTTAGATATTATTTGAGATATCCCTTCATTTTTCATAATATGGAGGTGTGGAAGATGCAACAAAACATGTGGATAAGTGTGAGTTATTGTGGAGAGCCAAGGGAAAAAAACTATAGATCGTAAGGCTAGAAAATTACAATAACACTTATAGTTTGTGTACATAGTTGGTATATAAAGTATGATCCACACAAGATAATGGTGTGTTATATTGCATTTCATACCAACTTCTTAGTTTCATTCCACATACTTGAGTTTGTGTATCGAGCATTAACGTCTTGAATGATACTAAGCATGGTTTTTCTAAGAGTGTTAAAGAATATGATTCACATTTTAAGACCATATTTTCCAAGATTTTATATGATATCCATCAGAGCCAACATGGGTAGTGGTTTGCAGGAGGCATGTTAACACTATTTCAAAGGGCACTATCGCACAAGACATTTATTGATCCACGTGAAGCCTTGGAAGCAATGTTACGTGCTGAAGTAGTTGGAAGTGTTGACATAGGGGTAAGTCCATTTCTTGAAGTGTAGATTGTAGTAGTGGCCACTTATATGGATAATTTATTTTCTAATTCATCTCATGAGACACGCAATAGACTCTAGTGTACTAATTGTGAGGTAGAAGAACATTCAAAAGATAGCTGTCCATGTAGGAATGTGCATGCACTGTTAACAACTTGTGATATTTTTCATAAGAATCATGATGTTTATAACCACCCACTTTTATAGTGCATGACATGGAAGAGTATATCTATGTATTTTAAATTTTTTGATGTGTATACTCATTACACAACCAATTATTGTCGATTTATTAGATCCATGAGTCTTATGAAATAGGGTTGCATCGGACAGGTGTGGAAAGTAGCTCACAGGCACAAGAAGGATATAAGAATAAAGTATGAAATAATATAAATGGAGGTTTTAGAGGTGGATATAGAAGAAGAGGCCATATTGGCTGAGGAAGGTTTTCTTGAGATACATGTTATACTTGTGGATCACTCCGACCACTATCAACACAAGTGTCCAAAGAATCAGGTTTACACATATTGTGGCAAGGCACATAAGGTTGAAGTTTACCCAGACTGTATGCCTACATGTGCAAGAATAAAAAAGGATAAGGGATCAACCATGATCAAGGTAGAACATGCTAAGAAATAGAAATGGGAACCTAACAAGTTGGATGTGTCCGAACCTTAGCCATTATTGTCCACCATGCATGCAGAGGCAAGTGCAAACCTATGAGTAAGGAAATACAAAACCCCTCATTAGAAGTGAATAAGTTATACATGTGAAGTATCCAGATGCATCACAACAAAATATAGTTTTTCAAGAAACCATGGGCATCATCGGGAAGTTACAAGGAGATACAATGTTTAAAGGAGTAAGCATGTAAGAGGGAATGTGCGATAACTAATGAGCTACCAAAGATGGATTTTGATGATCTTAGAGAGGTATGCAAAATCATTAGGAAGGAGAACATCATACCCCTTCTAGGAGATTGGTTATGTTATCACCGAATCACAAAGACCCATATGTTTATACAAGTGCATATACTTTAACTCATGGTGTGATTGGATAACATGGGTACTATCTCCAAGTTGTGGGACTTGCTACTTGAGATAGACCTCCAGAGAAAGCTGGTTCTTGCTCCTAAACTACCTGCCACAATCTACTCTAATGCAGGATAAGCTAACTGTTCTAATCTAAATTTCCAAGGGACCAGGGAGAGAGAATGCATAAAATGAAAGCCTACACTAAAGCGGTGATACACCAGAAAAGGAGGGTGTGAGAGTAGTCTCCAAATGTGTGAAATACAGAGGCAAAGTGCACACTAGAAGAGGTGATGACAGTTCACCATAATCTAGCAAAATGCATTCACAACAATATTCCAAGCATACACAATGATAATGAATCCCTGCAAGAACATAATAAATAGACACAATATTCTTATAGAAAGATCAAAGGGGCAAGAAGAATGCAAGAAAACACAGCAGGGGAAGATACATCCACAAACTGGTATTTTATTGCTTCATGATATGCACAGTTCAATCTATTACAAGATAAGGGCCTGGATCACCATGTAAGGAGTCCACTACAAGGGCCTACAACACACTGGCTTCACAAAGCAATTTTGGTAGAGCTTTGCTACCCAAAAACTCTCTTTTTACAATGAGCCCAACACTCCAATTTATAGAAAAAGAGAAGGAGAAGAGAAGGGAAAATGGAAATCCCGAAATCTGTCCTTCAACCACCTGTAAGAGGCATTAAATTGAGTGAAATGATTGTATATTACTTACAAAAGGCTCCCCATACTATCCCATGTGCTGCAGCAGAGAAAGAATGATGACCATGCCTCTTAATTACACTCCCAGCTACCAAATAAAACACTGTTCTGAACCCGGCCACGTTTTCTTAAAAATCTCAATCAATTTCTAATCAAATCTAGAATTTCTTGATTTCTGTGTGTCGAACTCAGAGCCACAATTCCAACGGTACCAATTTTGTGTGATTTTGTTGAGAAATGCAAAAGTTATGGCCTTCTGAGTGCGGGCAGCTATTTTGGGTCTGGCAGGCGTTTTCTGTCATTTGACGGGAATGAGCATTAACTGACTGGAGCCGAATATGTTTCTTTTAATTAAATATATATACCCTCATTAAAAATAAGAAATCTAGTTTTTGTGGCGTAGAGGACGTCGTGCTCGTTCCAGAAAGTCCAATTTTGTGAAAATCGGAGCTCGGAGTCAAAAGTTATGGCCGTTTGAAGTTTCACGGGTCAAACGTTGACTTTTCTTCTTTGCCTTCGGCCGCTTCGGATTTTCACGTCCCACGCATCCCTTTGGCCCGGATGTCCCAGTACGAAAGTCCCCTATTTCACCCGGTTCAGCCGGTTCGCGCCCTTTTGTCCCAACTGTCCCGGACTGTCTGGGACAAATTCTTCCGATTCGCTTGATTCGCCTGCGGTTCGCGCCCTTTTGTCCCAACTGTCCCAGTACGAAAGTTCTCATTTCGGCCGATCCGGCCGGTTCACGTACTTCATGTACCTTCGGCCCAACTGTTCGGGCTGCCTTAAGTCTTTTCGGCCGACTTGCGTCCTCCGCGTACTAACTGCCCAGATGTCCCAGACTGCCTGTTTCAACAGTTAGTCAATTTTTTCCATTTTTCGGCCAGTTCGGATTTCCGCGTCCCGCGCGTCCCTTTGTCCCACTTGTCCCAAATGCTGCGTAGACCGCCTGGCGGCCTTTCGGCCGGTTCGCGCCCAGATGTCCCTCATGTCCCGACTGCCCGGGGACTAAGACTTAGCCATTTTTCGCAATTTTTTCTGGCCCGAGCCTGTTTTTTTGAAATTTTTCTTACCTTTCCTCAGAACTTGCTCTCTTCTTGGGGGTGAATTTTGGATACTTGATTACCCGATAAGATACCACACACAGTGTAGAAAGGTAGTGCTAGATTCTCCATGCTAACTTACCATTATAAGATCATGAATATGACAAAGAAATCACACTGGATGCGGTGATTAATAGATGGTTGGTAAGTAATATTCTCATTGATATGGGCACAAAATTCAATGTTCTCACACTTGATGCTTGGAACCAAATGGGAAGGCAACCATTGCAACCATCCTCAAATGTATCATATATGGCCAAAAATACAAGGTCCATTCCCATTTAGGTATTAAAGGATACTTTTATCACCATATAGGGAGCCAATTTTACATGTGACTTTGAAATTTTAGAGCTCATTGAGGTAGATAATTTCCCTATGCTAGTTGGACATCCTTGGTGTTATGCCAACTATGCATACTTTCTATTTAACAAGCATTACATAAGTTTTGAGGACAAGGATGAGTGCATTGTGATACCACTAGATGATATGATGATTGCACCTTATATAGATTCCATCAATGATGTAGATCTCAATAAAATATACGTGTATACGATGCGCAACCTGGAGAATGTAGAGCCATCAAAGGAGGGAATTTTTCATTAGGAAGACGTGCAGTCCATTATTGATACTACTAGTGTGGCTTGTGACAATTGGGCTCATGGTACTTATGAAATGGTTGGTCACTATGTCCAAGGGAGAGTGACAAGGGTGGTTAGGCCGTGACCTATTAAGAGGTTGGGTAGAGTCATTTTTCTAAAATATATGAGGGAATATAATCTTGAATCATTCTTGCATGTGATGGGAGAGAAGTGGCACGATAAAGGAGATAGGAGAAACATGATGGTATACACATTTTGTGAGACCACAACACATTGGTGGGCTATGTACAAATATAACTTACTTGGTTGGCATGAGATAAGAGTGGCATTCTTAATAAGGTTTTCTAGGAGTAATCTCCCTTCATTGGTACATGATTATGATGGGAATACTTATCCTATGGTACATGTTCAAAGTTGTGAAAGGAATTGGATGTAGGGAAAGATGATTTTCCACCATCTCTATGGGTACATAATTTTTTTCTACTTTGTGTGGTTGTGTGTGCTTGGTATGTACATGCTGAGTTGAAGTAGGAGACAACGAGTTAGATTGACATGATCGAAAGTATTGTTCATAATTTTGATTTTTTTCTACTAATCCATCGCTTCATTAAGCCTTGCAGATAATGAGGTGCATCACATTGGGGGATAGTGTAAAAGTAGAGGAGCTTATGATTCAATTGTTTGGTGATGCTTGACTTTGAAGCACATGAGGACCTTGTAGAAATAGAAGAGACACAGTTGGGGTTCACTTAGAAAAATAGACAAGAAACCTTGTCTACCTCATAGAAAATGAAGGGGTAGAGGATTTGGATACTAAATATATAGAGGGTACACGTGAGGTATTGGACCCCATAGATGAGCAAGCACACACATACCATATTTCATTGAAGACTAATAAAGTGAACATTGGGGCCCGAAGACATGCCAAAGGAGGTGATTATTGGTGATTATCAATTTACACATGAGGTAGCTAAGATAATTGAGTTATTACTTGAATTTTGGGATTTGTTTCATAGGGGATACCATGAGTTAAAGGGTGTACATCCATCACTAGGATAAATGAAAATCAAGCTTAAGGATGACTTCAATCCGGTTTGGAAGAGACCTTACCGGATGAATCCTAATATGAGAATTAAGGTGAAAGATGAAATTGATAATATTATCAAGTCAAGCATTATTGATCCCATAGAGGAGTTAGAGTGGATAAGATCGATGGTGATTAGCATTAAAAATTATGGCCAGATAAGGATATATGTTGACTACAAAGTTCTAAATGCTTCATGTGTTATTGATCCTTTTCCCACACCATTCACTAAAGAGATCTTGGAAGGAGTGTTAGGGTGTGAGATCTACTCTTTCTCGATGGATTTTTCAGGTTACCGTCAAGTGATGATCACACACAAAGACTAGGAGAAGATCAATTTTGTAATGGAATGGGGATTTTTACCTACACATTTATGTTATTTGGATCAAGAATGCGCTTGCAGTGTTCTCGCGCATAGTTGTTCAATACTTTCAAGACTTTATTCATAAGTTTATTTGGTTTTACCCGGGATATTAGAAGGTGTATGGGCTGGTGAAATATCATTATGAATTATTGGATTTATGTTTGAAATATGCAGGAAAATTAACATCTCCTTGAACATTAAGAAGTGCATCCTTGCTACACCTTTTGGTTCTTTTCTTGGACACATCATTTGTAAGGAAGGATTGCTGGTAGATCAAAAACTTTGGTCATATTGGGGTTGGAGGATATAACTAATCAGAGAGAAGTGTGTGGATTCCTTGGGTACACTCGCTATCACCACAATTTTATTAGGGGGTATGTAAATATTTTTGCACCACTGGAAGAATTGTTAAAAGAAAAAGGAAAATTCTATTGGGGTGATGCACAACAATAAGATTTTTAGACCTTGAAGGAGAATCTAATCACCGTGCCTATCTTATGCTTCCCTTCTTGGAAAAATCCATTTCATGTTCATGTAGATGGTTTAGGTATGACCATTGGATCAATATTAGCACGACCAAGTGAGGTAAATGTTGATCATACTATTTTTTATGAGCATAAAGTTGACACCTACCAAGAAACATTATACAACTATGGAGCTTGAAGCATTATCAATGATATACACTCTTCACAAGTTCATACCATAATTTTTGCCTCACCATTTATATTGCATATTGATCATATGAGATATAAGTACTTAGTCAATAAGCCAATTTTAAAGAGGTGCATATTTCGTTGGATCCTTCTCTTCCAGGATTTTGATTTCTCAGATATAGTTAAGCCTAGAAAGATAAATTTAGGACCAAACCACTTGTCAAGGATTAAATCTAGTGAGAATGTACAAAGCATACAAGACACTATGTTGGATGCTCAATTGTTAAGACTAAACTGTGTGCCATCCGATTTAGAAGATATTGCGGTATTATTGTGCACTCGGAGTTATGCCTTAAGGTATGAATACATTAGAGAAGAAACAATTTTCTATCCGTGCAATGCCTTACCAACTAATTAGAGGATGTGTATACAAGTTGGGTAGAGATGAGTTATTACGTAGATGTGTATTGAAACATGAGTGGGAAGCTATAATGGAAGAAGCACATGGTAGGATAGATGGAGGAAACTTTACAGGTGAAGCAACAACAAACAAGATACTACTTGATGGATTATGGTGGGAAACTCTCTATAAGGATACTAAGGCATTTTTCAATTCTTGTGACCATTGTTAGAGGATAGGTAAACGAGGAACTAGGGATGATATTTTGGTGCACCCTATAACAAGCACAGATCCATTTGAAAAGTGGGAAATTGAATTTGTAGGCACAATTGCACTACCCGCACATCGACAAGGGTGCACTATATCAAAACATGCATAGATTACTCAACAAGGTGGGTAAAAGTTACACCTACAAAGGATTTCACTACAAAAATAGCTAGATTTCTATGGGGAAATATCATAAGTAGGTATGGCTATCCTTTCATCCTTCCAACGAATGGGGAACTCATTTTTACGAATGTGACTATTATAATTCTACTATCAAATTTTATGGTAGCAAACCATAAGACTACACCTTATCACCCACAAGGTAATGGTACTGCAAAGGATTTCAATAAGATTTTGGGACAAACATTGTCAAATATCGTGACATAGGAAAGAAATATTGGGATGAAAAAGTATCAACAATGTTATAGGCATACAAAAACTTATAAAAGGTTGAATAAATCCACATTATTTTAGTTTTTGTTTGGTGCAAAGCAATTTTTACCTATGGAATTCATGTTACCCTCCCTACATATCACATGTGTAGGAGGACTAGATGATGATAAATTAGTAGAGGAGTAGATTGACAAGTGGATACAGTTATATGAGAGGTGTGTCATTACGTGATGGAATCGGAAGATAGAGAAAGCGTGATAGAATTCCTAACATGATAAACATATTAAGAATAAGTTGTTTGTAGTGGGGAAGATGGTGTTGTTATATGACTCCAAGTTTTCACGCCATCCTAGAAAGCTTAAAGTGCATTGGTTGGGACCATTTGTAGTAATTAATATACTAGAATCATGCACATGTCAGTTATAGGTGTTGGATGACAACATGTTCCCGGTTACTTCAATGGGAGTAGGCTGAATCCCTATTATAAATAAGATTCCTATGTGTTTATAATAAGGCAATATTACCACTTAGATTATATTTCCTTTTCTATTTGTTTTGTTTTATTTTCTTGTAATAAGTGCATTCATGCACAGGAGGTGATTACTCCATGTTAAAGTGATGTGCATAGGACTGCACATACTTTTAGTATGGGGTGAAGTAGATATAAGTGTGTGAGACTTAATTTAATTAAGGTTAATGGAAAAAATATGGTGTGAGAAAATGGTGTGTTATGGAAAATATATTGGCATGCATAAGAAAGAGTAATGTGTGCATAAGGGAATTAAAGGTGCAAAGGATATAAAATATAGAAGGTTCATATGAAATTAGAATTAAAGGTGTTTCTTAGAGAAAGCGTACGATGGAAAAGTGACATACAAGCATGGGAATCTACAAGTACCTCTTCCTCGTACCCAACCTCCCGAGGTCGTGCCGAGATGGCCATGAATGTGGAATATAAATGGATACAGAAAAACTAATCGGGTAATCTTATATCCTCAATACACAATAATGGAATATGTGAATCTAAGGCAAAGAAGGCCCTCCTAACTTGAATTGGTGTAATGGTTTGTTTAGATATAATAGCTGTTCGGAGGCTCCAATCAATGTCGAGCTCTACCAAGATCTTGTTTATTGGTTGTTGGATATGTGGGAAGTGACTTGTGGGAGCTTCATATATATCTCCAAACAAGGTCATGAAAATGGTGATAGGAGGTTTAGTGGATTTGTAGTGAACTATGGGTGGTTTTCTGGTCTAGTCCAGAAAATATTAGATTGATTGGCTTCTATATTTAATACGGAGAACTCGTGTTATGATATTTGGCGGGAGTGGTGAGGATCTAAATACCAACGTTCATAAACCGGTATCAATACTTAATTGATTTGCAGGCCCGTTGGGTTATGGGACTTGGGGATCACAACCGTGAGTTCATGGTTGTTGTGGACCTGTTATGGTCATGTGAAGAATCAATCCCTTCTTCCGACTATCCAGTAATCATACGCCTTTTCAGCCTCTATGTTTAGAACTAGAAGTTGTATAATTTTCTCATAATACCTTACAGGTGTTTCTGGAAACTTGAATGTGTAAGCTAGTATCTATGTCAACGAGAAGGTCTCCTGTGTCAGGTTGTGGAACTAAAGGATTGCAACCAAATACTTGTTCTCTTTCGAATCCTTGCACAGTCATACAGATATTTTATCAAGGCAGTCTATAGTTAGGATGATTTGACCAAAATGTGTATGCCTTGTCATCTTTGATATTTAACCCTCTCAGTTGTTCACTAATTACTTATAGGTTTGCCATTGCTCGAAAGACTTGTATCCTAAGGTCTTGATCTATATTAGCTAATGTTGTGGGTAGATTTGGTTGAGGCACTATTGGTTCAAATATATATTCTCTAAGCTCTCTAGGTCCCGTGATTGTCATGCAAAATGATTCAACTTTCTAATTAAAATTAATAAACTAATTATGAAAGATATATCTACACTATGCATGTATTCTTTTATTTTTGTATTTTTGATGAAGTATTTTAACAAAATCAAAGAGAAACTATTCTAATATATTTAGAAAATGGACAACTAATCTAGTAATAGAATTAAAACAAACAAAATAGCCTGGTGTGGCTACTTTCCTGTGTAGTTGTGAATTTATCCTAAACATCTAAGTAAATAATTGTTTTAAATTGAAATACTCTCAATCCTACCTCAGAAGTGAGGAATGAATCATGGTTTCTCATAAACTATCAATCCCCACATCTTCCCTGGCGATATCGAGAGTGAAATTTTGACTGAAATAAAATAATTCACTACTCTATTTGATACGTTTGTAACTAGAAATTTGATAGCTCAAACCTGGCGTTTACAGAACAATGGTAAATCTAGTTGTGTGTGACTTTGTCCCCTCAGTGTGATCTCCTCGTTCCTTCATGTTCTCGTGAATCTAGAAAAGTGTGTATATGATAACATCAATAGAAGAAGGTATTCGAACAATGGCAGCTTTGGATATAGACTGAATACAATGCGAGTAGGAGAGGGATAGCGCAAGTGAACAGAGCTTGACTATGCAATTCCTAGCGGGATTTATTATGGGAATACAACACAAATACATCGAGAGTTCTTGAAACTATCCTTTGTGACGAACAAAACCTACAACTCTAATGGATTCCAATCTACAAATGAAACTACTTTACTCTAAACTGACTTGCATGGAACAACAATGAAGCAAGATTGAAACAAGAAGATCAAATGACCTCTAAACAGAAAGGAAAACTAACAATGGAAGCAAAACATGAAACTATGGGAATTCTAAGTAGGAAGCTCAAAGACTGGATAGAGAAGGAGAGGGGCCATTTGTTTGAAAACAAGCTGGCTATTTATAGCAAATGCATTCACTAGAAGGTAACTTGGAATTGAACTCTTTTACCATTAAACAAAGTGAAAACACTATTCACAGGGTGGCCAAAACATAAATGCAAAGCAAAGTAGCTGAAGAATGTGGGTATAAATTGAAGATTTACATTTGACGTGATCATCAGAACTTTCTGGAAAACACGAATAAGACCGCCGCCCTATGCAGGGTGGCAGTTATGGGACCATCGCCTGTCCTAGGTGGTGGTCATGAGACCACTACCTAGGTAGGGTGGTGGTCTCATCACTAAAGACCAAAATACAAAGAAAAAGGGAGGCATAGGGAAAAACAAAGCATGCGGAGGCTGCAAGCGGGGCATGCGGGATACAAACGTATACTTGGCGAGCTTTTCTAGATTTTGAACACCTTACAAGGAGACCTATATCATCATTGGGGTATGTGTAACATCTTTCGATGGTGCAGTACCCTACAATTTTGGGTATGTACATAAACCCATGTGAGAGGCAATGGAAAGATAGACTACTTAGTAAGTAGCAAAAAGGAAGAATGTGTGTGGTGTAGGAAGATTCACGCAAGAGGGTCGAAACCTAGGAAGTAGTAGTGCACCTGAAGGTTACTAACTTCCATGCATGGGAGAAAGCATAATAGAAAGAAAAAATTATTTTAAATCAAAAATTAGTGGTAGGTGAGGAGCAATTAATGCGGATAAAATTGGGAAAAATATAAATAGTGTATGAGTGAATTCATTCTTACCTTTCCTTTGAGAACTTATGCCATTGAAGATATAAGTTACGAATAAGTGCGAAGATAAAAGAGTGAAGTGAGATGAACAAACTTGATAATATGTGAATGTGTGAACCATAGTAAATTTCACATGACCTTAAGTTTGGAGAGTTCCTTCAGTGGAAGTAGAAGCTAGGAGAGAAGTTATGTGGAAGCAAGAATGAGCTAGGTCTAGGGTTTGTAGAGTTAGAATTTATAGAACTAGGGCATGGGGTTATGAAAGTTACATTAGGAAACTAAGTTGAGGTAAGAAATTGTAAGAGTTGAGAAGATATTGGATAATGGAGACCAAATTATAGATTAGGCATTTGGCATTGAGGGCATACATTTTAACAAACAAGTAAGTTTCAAAACCTAGGGCACATATTGTGTATAATTTAAAGTTTGTAGAGTTGAGAGGGAAAATGGCACAAAAAAGTTCACCTAAGATCAAGAACAAGAACAAGGATTTTGTTGACGATGCACTGAAGACGAGTTTTAAAAATGTAATACCCTCCAGGAAGTGATAGTAGAACAATGGGCAATGGGCTTCACAATTAACCAAATGCAAGATAAGAAACTATGACCATATCATATAAGCCCATGAAGCAAATATTAGGAATGATGTTATGAAGGAATTGATCCGGAGGATGGTGGAAGGAAAAAGTATTATTAATGATAAGGTTAGGGAGGACTTGGAGAGTGCAAGGGTTTACTGACTATATGAGTTTCCATATTTTGGGAATCCTACAAAATTTATCAATGGATTATGTTAAGGGTACACAAAAATTCTTCTATTTCATAGATAGAAGAATGTGCCTAACTACAAGGTTGATTGGGAAGGTAGTGGGTTATGTGATAATGAGACTAGATATTGGGTTGTATTTTGAGGATGACCCTGCATAGTTGAAGCCACAACAACTAATTTTAACTACCAACAAGGGACGTGTATATAGCTCATAAGTATTAATGATCCGGGAACTAGGGTGGATGAGTTACGAGTGAGTTACAAGTTAGGAGCTTCGAGGGCTAGATGGAAGTTAATAAGAAGTTTTTACAAGTTGTGCATAAGATGAAATGGAAGATGCCATACAAAATTATCTTGTATATTAATGAAGGCATCATTGAGGAGGATAATGACTAAGGGAGAAAGGGTGAGAAGATAACTTAGGGTGTCATTATATGTTTAATTATGTTTTCGGATATTGGGGTACCTTATGGGTGATAGAGAAGATGTGAGTTTATCCGATTGAGAACAAGTATCTAGTGCAGAGGTTTTTGAGTTTACTTGTAATGGAGAAATCACATGCCCATATAAGGCGTGTCTAGAAATATTATATAGGCATATGCGTGAAGCATTTGATAATGATTGGCACATGCCAAGAGAGTTGTCGACAATTTTGGATGAGCAGGTAGAGTTCGCGGTCTTACAAAAATATTTCCTTGGCTGATTTTGCTAAGCAATAGAGACATGGGGCCATGGTGTAAAATACCATTTGCATTCACGAAAAAGTGCTTCCAGGACATCGTTAATCGAATAAAAGATGCATGGAAATTGACATATAATGTAGACAAGGTAAATTTTTATTACCATACTTTGCATCGACGTATGTATATCCAACAATGACATCATACATGGAGAAAATGGAGTCTAATAACATGGAATTGAGCCCTATTATGGTAATAGTGGGTAAGAATGCTTACTGAGAATATACATCTACCTCAGTCCTAAGATCAAGGTAGGAAAGTATATCAATGTGCGAGATCTTCATCTGCTAGAGCCCCTATAGAAGAAACAAAAAGTAGGGATCATTAAGTGGAGGTGCAAGGAGACACCCCACGGGAAGAAGAATAATAATAAGAAACTACTCCTTATCGAGTAGAAGGAAGAAGGTGTAACAACAAGAGAGGGAAGGGCATCAAGATAGAAGTGCCTCCCACATAGATTTTTTTCCTTCAATAATCGAAACCAATCCAACTCCGGAAAGAAAAATCCCGGACCACAAAGAAGAAACCTCAAGTGGTTTTGATGTCGAGGATGAAGAAGAAGAGGACTTGGAGAAGAAAGTGGAGGAAGAGGCACCGGTGCGTGAAGAGGAGTCATTACGGGAAGAGGAAGAGGCATTAGTGCAAGAAGAAAAGGAAAAAGAACAAGAGGAATGGCATTTCATGAAGAAGAGATGCGTGATGTTTTCAAAGGAGAGTGAGAGTAAGAAAAGGGTGATGGAGATCAGAAAAATAGAGAAGAATTAGGAATGGATGAGAGACAAGTGGTGCACAATTCAACATTATGCAAGAAAAACCAAGGAAGAAATGTACCAGAGGAAGGACGCGTCAGGAAAATTTATAGGCTACCTAGTTGTCACATACAAAGGACATCTCAAAAGTTATAAGGGCCAAGTTATAAAGCTTAGCGCTATTAGAGGAACTATTTGGTTGGGAGATGTTAAAAAGGATGAAGTACTTGCGCGCACAAGGAAAATTGTTTCTTGGAGTATGCAAACACATATGGAAGAACCTCGGTTTCAGGAGAGAAAGGACTCGTACTCCAAGATGAGGATCAAGAAGGATTTGGGTAAAGTATTATCAGTCATTGACCCCACAAATCTCTCGATGAATAATCTTGCAACATGCTAAACAATATGGTTGTCGAGGTTTTAAGGAAGAACATAAACAAAGGAACCTCCATTACAAATATGTAGAAGGATACGGGAAAAGGAACAAGATGATTCGAAGCTCATTGAAGATTGGAAGGATGAGAAGAAAAGAACGAGGCATATAATAAGGTGAGAGACATAGTTTCCAAGACATCATATGCACGTGCCTAGTGTTAGTTGATCAATCTCAGCCAATATATACAAGAGAGTTAAAATATATTTAATATTTGGTGAGAATGATGTTAATAAAGATAAAATGTGGGCCATGACTGATCTTTGAAGAACTGACCAAAGAAACAAAGAATAATAAAGAATAGGTTGAGAAAAATATTGGAGAGTATGAGGCATTAGCAGCGGAGGTGAAAGAGACCGCAAGAAAGGTAGAGTGTGTTTTTGAAAATTGCCAATATTTTTCTCCAATACTCGGTGTACACATAGTTATGGAAGAGGTGAAGTGAAGAAGATAAAGGCCATAGTGAAAACTAATAAGGTCGATCATGAGAAGGTCATGGAGGAATTTGCACATAAGAGAGAGCTTATCAAGGTCATGAAGAACACACTTAAGGAAAGAATCAAGGAGATCCACATAGAGGTAATGTACAAAATGAATAATTTATAGGTTGTGACATTTGATTTGGATGTTATGGTGAAAGAGTTAAAGGAGAAGGTGGACAAGCTGGCTTCTGAACAAGTAGAAAACATTTTAGAAGCAATCCCAAACAAGGCTACCAAGGAACTAGAAAGTTGGAAAGCGTTAGAAGTAGTAATACTTAGAGAGTTTCGAGCTTATCCCACCACCTAAGGCTTGAGTTGATGCACACGTGGGTGATAGGTTTCTTATTATTTGATTCATTTGGGTAACCACCCTCCATTCTTTATTATTCAGATTTCATTCATTCTTTCAGTTTATGCTTGGAAGGAGATATTATTTGATTCATAGTTTTCATGATGGAAAATACTCCTAGTGTAGGGTAATGTTGGGCGAAGAAATGGCTAAGTATTAGCCATGCAGAGAAGTTAGAGCTGTGTGCAAGAGTGTGTGCAAGGTAGCAAGAGAAAACAACTAAGGGAAGATGGAATGCACATGAGAATATGTACAAGAGTAGAGGGTAAATATAGGACAACACATAGAGGTTCACGTGAGGAGGAAACAGTCAGCATGAGAAGGATCACACATATGCACACATGGTTTAAGGACTTAGTTTATTTTAGAGTAAAGGCTAAAAATAAGAAAAATTTCAGATGGTGTATCACGTAAGTAGGGTCCAAAAATAGGAAAATCACATTAGAATAAGGTAAAGCACATGCAGAAGAGGCGTATATTTATAGGATTAAATCATGAAACAGTTGGGTTATTTATGGCTTGATCTAGAGTAAATAAAATATGTAAAAGGCATGCAAGCTATTATTAGGACATCTATTATTAGAAAAAATGTATGTAAGTGGTCAAGGGAAAGTCCCCACCATGTATAAATAGGTGTTATGTCTCATTAAGATTGGGATGTGGTATGATGAGCAAGTATTATTGTGTGATTGTAATGAGAGAACATGTATATATACATGCATATGTTAAGTGCATGAATGTAATTGAATCATGGATGTAATTAGTAACTATGTTATGTAATGAATTATGGACAACTATATGTGGATTACAAGGATTAACATATCTAAACATGGTATAATGGGGATTCGGTTGTTATTGATTATTGTTTATGATGAATAGTTTATTTATTATATGTGTTTCCTCTGTTATTATCTATTGTTATCATCATGTATTTTGTAATAACTAACATCTTGATAAGCGTAAAAAATAGGAACTCAGTAGGTTACACATGTTTTGGGTGGGTGCCTAGACATCTGTCTAAGTGAAGTGCTAGTGTGCATGACCTTGTGTAGGATTAGCTATGAGATTCCAATAGAAACTCACCCTTTACACAATTGTCTTCCCTTACACCTTTGGCTTTCATGCTCTCATCTTCTTCATGGAATTTCCTTTTTCCCTTTCTTATCTTCTACACAAGTTCTCTTTCCACCTTCTTCATGTGACCTCTCTTTTTGTGCTATCTTTTTTTGTGCATTTTCTCTCATGTGTTTGTTTCTCCGTGCTATTTTTTTTTCTTTATTTAATTCTTTCCTTTGGATTACACTCTTCCTTATTTATGGCTATCATCTACTATTAATTTCTTCCACACAATTACTACCTTCATATCTGAGATAGTTTTGCAAGATTCATTCTCTTTTCTCAACCTACACATTAACGAGCCTCTATTTTTCCTTGAAAACTTCTTCTCTCTTCTACTCTATGGATCCTCTACCATCTTCTTGCCTTTGGTGTGTTGTTTCATTTGTGCACTCTCTCCTTCTCCAGATAAAATTTATGTCTACACATTATTCTTTAATGGTTGTGGGCCACATCTTCTTTCCCTATTGTTGTGGAAATTTTCCCCGCCACTTTTCTTCTTCTTCACTCGCATCTTCATTGTGCAAAATTTTTACAGCTTCTTCCACCTAATAATCTTCTTTTTATGTTCACTCCTTGTTTTCCTGTGGGGTAACTTCTCCAATTTTGTGTAGTTTACCATTGTACTGCTCCTTCCTTTCACACTCACATGCATGCCCCTTGATATCTATGTTAATATCCCTCATCCTCGGTGTGATCTTTTTCTCATTCACTCTTGTAATCTCTTCATTCACTCTTGTAATCTCTTCTTTAGATTACTCTACTTCATTTGAATTCAATTAAAAGTTTTCCTCCTCCATTATTTATGTAATTGTATCTTGCCTTTGTAGCATGTGCCTTTATTTGTGCACTCTTCCACTTCACTTCTGGAGTTTCTTCTTCCACTTAATCCTTAGTTGTGCACTCCTCTTGTTCCCGGCTAGGAATCTGCACACTTCTTATTATTATCTCTTGATGGCCTTGAAATGGGACATAAATTCACTCTTATCTATGTGCTTCTTGGTCTCCATTTCCATCTCCTTCTCAGATTTCCTTATTTCCTCCTATGTAATATTTGCATACACTCCCATCGAGAATGAAATCACTCACTTGCATTTCCTCTCTTCTTACATTTCCTTTCTTGTACACTCTTGGGTAACTACATATTCTCCTTTCACCCTTTTATCATCTCGTGAGTTTTCCTTCTCCATGTTCCATTTCACACCACCCTATTACTCTTTTACCCATGCCCGATATTCTTCTCCTCTCGCACACCACAATGTGACGTTGGTTGTTTAAAACCTCTTCTCTCAATGGGGATGGATGGAATGTATTCCCATCCTTGTGCAACTTCATTTTATTTTCTATCTCATTGTAGAGAATTTTTATATCGAGTTATATGGCCTCCCAACAAGAAAAGCTATGTATTCATCAATAGCATGTCACACTTCACCGAATCAATGAATATCTCAATCTTCATCTCTACCTCACATTTCTCTCCTAAACTTCCACCAACCATGTCACTCTGTATGGGTTGGGATTATTTTGCATGTCAATCCTAACATCCACACCATATCCTATACAAAGATATTACCAGTACTCCGTTGTTGATCAAAACTAGGAAAAACTTTCCCTTGGTATTAAACCTTATGTAGAATATTTTTGACCTCTCCTCCCAAGACTCCACCTTGGTAGTTTTTAGTGCCTAGCCATACTTGCAATCTCATCATAGCTTCATGCATGGCCCTCATCCTTATGCATGTTCTTTACACATTTTTCTTATATTACATTGTCCATCTTCTCATCGTGCTCTAGGATATTTGAATATTTTATGCTCTCTCTCTCCACATATATATAATCATCCAATAATTATTGCATACAAATCTCTTTTCTCTAAGATGTTTTTCCTTTGTCCATGTTTTATTCTATCGTACATTTCTCGTGAAATATCCATGTAATCTATTTTTTTGTGTTGGTGACTCTCCACTAAGTCTTATATCTTCACACACATCACTTGTGCTTTATGTGCACACCTTGCATTCTTACTCTATTGACTCTTCTATGATTCCTTCATGGATTTTCTCAAATTTCCATTACATTCCATTTATCCTTCCTTACCATCATTATAAATTTCAATACCTCTTCATCAGTCCTCCTAATCTAGTTTAGTCATTGCACCTTTTATATTCATAATTATCTCCTCCATTATCCTCATGATTGTCATATATGCTTCACCTCTTTCGGGTGACATCATTTCTCCTCCAACTCTTTCATAATTGCATTCGAGAGCTCCACGTGTTCTCTACCCACATTTCTCATAGTGGATAACACAATAACCTTTACTAGTTTCCTCATGTTCGAAGCTTTGCCAATTAGTATTCTTTCTTCTAACATGAAAGTATCATTCTCTAATACCACTAATGATACAACATGGTAGACCAGATGATCCAATGTCATTTGTAGAGTCTAATATAATAGAATGAAAAACTTGGTTTCTTATATTTATTCAATGGCCTTAATATAATATACATGCATCTTCTCTCTCTAAAGAGTGTATAAAATTTCATGTATATTAAGTGATACTTATATGGTGTTCTTTTAGGTACTTAAATTTGGATTGGTTTCTTCTATCTTGACTCTAATGGCCAACGTACACTTTGCCTCTCTCAACCAATTTTCTTTATGCCTCGATTGCACATTCAAAACCTTGAATATTCCTTCATCCACTCATGATCACTCCCTTGGTGACTCCAAAATTTTTCCACTAGCCAAGTAACCTTGAAATGGTGAACTTGACCTCCTTAAATAGTTATACATTCCCTCTCTCTCCTTGTTTGAAATCTTTTTGGGTAGGTTGGTCCTTTATAAACAATTCTAGATCTTCCCACGCATATTCAATTATGAATTTTATCTCATTAATTTATTTGAGATGCCTCCATCTAGATGTTACCTTCTTGTGCCATGACAATTTGGTTTTTGGGCTCATTTGAGCATTGATACTATTCATCATATTTTATTAGAAACCTTTTGAAAAAGAAAACTCTATTTCGCACTCCTTGTTCACACTCCTTTACTATGACTCTTATCTATTATTCCATGCACTCGTAGATTAAAGATACACCATCACTTTATTTTGTGTATTGTCTCTAAGCTATTGGGCTTTCTCCGAGAATCCCCATGCCTTATTCATAGAAGTTGAATTGATGGAATCTATTGCTTGTATAACTTTCCTTTGATACCAAATGAAAGATATAAAATAACGTGGAAGGAGAGAAAAAAATATGAAAGTTTAAGTGTTGATCAACCTCTAATATAACCCATAAATAATCTCTATATCATCCAAATAAGGCCCAAGAAAACTAGTGATTAAGATAGTGTAATTACTTGTGTACTTGATGATCAAATTGTGCATTGTATGCACCATTAAACTTCAAAATAAGATTTGTAAGCTTGTTGGTTATTAATTATGAATACCTGAAATACAAAATAATTTAAAAAATTACACAACTTTCAATAATGGAGTGTTACGATCCCATGCTTTAGGCCATGCTTTTATTAACACAAAAGGCTAAATTTTCCACTTATAACTCAACTTGCAAAGCAAGTTAAACTCAAAATAGAACCACTAATAATATTAAAATAATCCTAAACTAATTTTGGACTTCCAATTAACTCAAAAATAGACTCATGTAATCCATGGACAAATTTAACATGTAAGAAACTTTTCCTAGAATATAATTATGCAAGCTAGGAATGCATTCAAAGTTTAACTATATGTCTCTCCTAGAGTATATGCTGAAAGGTCCCTAAAATATATGAATTTTCATAAAATTAGTATATTTGTAGTTATCTTAACTTAGAAAGTGTTTCCCACCTCTTTAGGGATGACTACACAAGAATTTGTACTTATTCGGTTAACAATCTATTTTTAGCTTTTTCAACTATTTTTAGGAAAACATAAAAATCATTTATTTGGTCCTACATGACTAAAAAAACATGAATGAAATAAATAAGTCCTAAAACATCCTAAAATTATATTTTTAGAGTATTTCTAAAAATAGAAATTATCTAAATTTAGCATAATTTCAAATGCCAAAATTGGCATCATTGCCTAACATGTCTCTTTCACAATACAAGCTATTGTGTAATCCTTATTTTCATGTCCTTGTGCCTTATACATACTCCAACCTTTTTTAATTAGTCCCTCACAATCTCCATGCACCTCCAATCTCCTAGGTGAGCCAAATCCTTGTCTTTACCAAAATTCATATCAACACCACTACGAATTATTCTTCCACACCTATATTACTCCGCAAAACCTCCTACACACTATTGTGTACCCAATTTGTCTACGAAGTCCATGAATTGCACTCCTTGTTAATCACTATGATGAAAATTAATTCCAAACTTCCACACAATCACCACTTGACTTTACAATTTTTCCATTTCTTTCCTATGTGATTTCCAACCTCGCACACTCCCACACTTAGCAAAAACTTGTGAAGGATTACAGTAAAATGGGATGATTCTACATTAATCACTCCCTACCACCTCTAAGTGATCCACTCTCAATCACCCTTCGTACCCCACTAAAGTTCACTATCACCCTATCTCTTATACAATTTATCATAACACCATTATTGATTCACCCTCATGATTTTTCAATTCATTAATAGTGATTTTACCACTTGAGTAAATTATACTATACTCGCATTCATTAATGGTTTTTATAAAGACCATGACAAAACCCTATAATCAATAAAACATACCACATAAAAAAACTAAATGCCCATATAATAACACACATCTACTAGTACTATAGTGACCCATGTGGTCATTATAGTAACCCAAACCCATGCATACACCTTGGTAGGGTCACACCATACTACTAACACCCCAAACACTTACTCAAAATCACTAACTCATAATGCCTAATGGGTCACTCTAATAACCCAATCGATCACTTCCACCACTGCCAACATAATAGTTAACATCCTTTCACCCATACACTAACACATCGAATCATAAAAAAATCATAATAATACACTAAACAATAATTTAGTATCATAAATAATCATAAACACAATAACTATAACATGTTTCTATACCAAATATATTATACCCTCTTCCTCACATACACAAAAATTCCATTAGTTTACACACATGCAAACATTGTGACATTACACAATGAAACCCTATAACCGTAATCCACATCCAAAAACATGTCACACAAAAACCACACTTAATAAACCACACAATACCACATTAAGATGCACTACCCAAAGCACCCCTCCCCATCGGGTGGGTCTTTGTTATGACCCAAGTAGGTTCTTTGTTGGTGCAAAATCACAGCACCCCTGGGACTCTATAACGCGATGGGTTGAGACTCTCAGTGCGATTGCATAACATGGAGCTTTTCCCAAGTGTGGGACCTTGCGAAAATGGAAAAGCTCTCCGGATGAAGGCCGGTTCCTATTCCTCTGTTCAGATGCACACGTAAAAATGCAGAGGGTTTACTCAAAACCTAAACTAACTTGCCAAGGAGACAGGGTAAGAAGATGCATGAAATAAAACCTAAACTACAAAGGTGATGCACCGAGGAATGAAGAACACCTGTCTTGCCAAATAAACACAGACCATTAAAATGCAATGCAAGATCATACACAGATAGCCAGATTCACAGTGAAAGATCAAGGGGATGCAAATGAATACAGAGAGGGTTGAGAATCATCCACAGACATGTATTAATTTGCTCCAAGGATTGATACAACACACTGCAAAATGCCAAGAGGCAAAGTTACATTACAGTTTCAAATGGGAGGTTTGAACTCCACAAGTTCACCTGCCAAAGAGAAGAAGGGAGGGGCAAAACAAGAATGTCCAACCTTTAGAAAGAAGCCCCTCCTTACAATTTATAGGAAGAATGAGAGAGAAAAGAGAGAGAAAATCGAAATCTGCCCCAACCACCTCCAGAATGCACTTAACTCATCTCATAATGATGGTAGGTGAGAACCCCAACAAACCCAAAAGTGGCGAACTGTATTTTGCATTTTTAAGAATTTGTTCTCACCCAATTAAAGATATCCAGTTTTAGTTGGACAGAGGACCTCATAAGCTTTCCAAAAAGTCCAACCTTGCATGAATCCGAGCTCCCAGTCAAAAGTTATGGCCATTTGAATATCTGCGTGGGTCTGCTTCCTGTCAGCGCTCAAAATGTTGCGCCTCCTGAAGGTGCGCCATAGGCACATCCATGTGTGTGTCAACATCCTCTTCCATGTGCCAAGGGTGCATCCTTTCCTCTATTGACACTCTATGTCGTGCACCCATTCTGTTCGCCTTGGGCGCACCATTTCCTCTGTCGACACTTTATGTCATGCGCCACTTCTGTGCGCCTTGGGCACACCATTTCCTCTGTCGACACTCGTGCCGTGCGCCTACTGTGCACCTTGGGTGCACCATTTTCTTTGTTGACACTCTGTGTCATGTGCCCATTCTGTGCGCCTTGGGTGCACCATTTCCTCTGTCGACACTTTGTGTCATGCGCCACTTCTATGCGCCTTGGGCGCACCATTTCCTCTGTCGACACTTTGTGTCATGCGCCACTCGTGCGCCTTGGGCGCATGTCGGGATTTTAACTTCTTTATTTTCTCCATTCTCTTGCTTGTCTATATCTACCTAGGGAAAAGATATATACAACAATTTGGTGACTCAATGGGATCACCTGCTAGGTAGAAGATCAGAGGCCTTTTAGCAATCCATTGGGCATGGAGTCATAAGCAATAACACGATATCGATCCGAACCGATACCGCAACTTCTTCTCTGACAACATTTTGAACTGTAGAAATCAACCTGAGAGCAACAAAACCTGTGCCGGAGCACTTAGGGAAACAGAAACCTAACTACCACAAGACAATGTGCATACGCACTTAGAGGAATTGAAATCTAGGCTAATATTTACAAGGGTAAACCCTTTTCTTTTAGTAGCAATGTTTAAGATGGATTCCGTTAACCGGAATCGGGAATTCTCCTCCATCCAAAGTAGACAATTGGAAGGCATTACTACTTTTACATCCCGTGACCATGTAGGGGCCACTCCAAATGGCATCAAACTTGGAATGCCTTCCTGGTTTTGCCCGATCTGCATCCCATTTCAGAACTAAGTCCCCTTCCTTGAAGGTCCTTGTTCTTGCTTTCTTATCAAACCATCTTTTTACTAAGGCCTGATCTTTCTCAATTGTTTGAACTGCATGTTCTCTAATTTCTTCCAATTCCATCAACTCTGCATACCTAGCCTCCATTGGTTTGAACTCGAGACAACTCCAACCGCTTCATGATTTCCAATGCGGGCGGTTCTAATGATATAGGCAATCGCCTCTTTTCCATAGACCAACTTGTAAGGGGAATTACCTGTAGACCTCTTTGGTGTTATTCTGTCAGCCCATAATGCTGATTTTAGCTTGGTATGCCATGTTCTTTGATTTTCATCCAGAGTCCTCCTGATGATTCTTAGCAAATTTTTGTTCGTGGACTCTGCCTGTCCATTACCCTGCGGGTAATAATTTGAAGAGGTGCTCAAATAGATTCCATTCTTGACAGCCCATTCTGTAATCTTGGAACCTATAAATGCCAATGCATTATCTGATATGATAGTGGTCGGCACACCGAACCTGGTCACTATTCCTTCATAAAATTCTAGTATGTTAGACTCGTTTGCCTCTTTGAGCGCTACTTCGCCGGTCCACTTAGTGAAATAGTCCGTTGCCGTGAGAATCCACTTGTGGCCTTGGCTTGAGTTTGGATTGATGACCCTAACGAAGTCCAATCCCCATTGCATAAATGGTTGGTCAACCAGAATTGGGTGCAATGGAAGTCTTTGCTAGTCTTTCTTTGCCCGTGAAGTGTGCACATTTCTTGCACTTTCTTATCCATGTATAATCATCAAGACCGTCACCAATAATACCATGCTTTCATTTTTTTGAGAGTCATTACTCATGGGGTGAAATGTCCTCCAGAATCTCCATCGTGAAAATCTCGTAACACCCTCTCAATTTGACCTGTCCCAATGCACCTCAATAGAACTCCATTGATGTCCTTCTTAAACAAAACACCATCAACAAGCACATATGGAATGGCTTGTAATCTGAAGTATCTCCTCTTTGCTTTGCTCATTTTTGGGGGCATAGGCCTATCTGTAGGAAGTGTATCATATTCTGAGTCCAACAAGGAGTAGGCACATCATCATTTTCTTGTTCTTGACCATCTTGTAGTACCAAGGCAATCTCTTTTTCATCACCTGCTTCAACTTGTTGACTCAAGGCTAGCTGCTCACATAGTCCCTTCCCACGTACTAGTTTGGTGACCTTGATCTCGATGTCATATTCCATGACACGAGTTATCCATCCTGCACGTTTCTCATTCAGATCCTTGTTTAGAAGGAAGTCCTTGACTCCCGCATGAGAGACCAATAATTGGATCTTATTGTTTGAGACTAGGTGCTTGAATTTCTTTAAGCTTCTGATTACCGCAAGGACATGCTTTTCAATGAAAGAGTACCTAGTTTCGTATTCCTCCAAGCCTTGACTGAAGAAAGCAACTGGTTGTTCTAATCCTTCTTTGTTTTGTTGTACTAGGATTGCAGAAATCATGTCCCCACCACCAAAGGCATATAGCACGAAGTCCTTGGAGAAGTCTGGATTGACGAGAGTCGGAGCTTGAGATATAGCCTCTTTTATTGCCTCAAAACTTGCCTTGCCTTCAGATGTCCACTTAAATGCCATACTCTTCTTTAACATCAGCGTTATTGGCTTCACAAGAGCAGCAAAATTTGGAACAAATCTGCGGACAAAATTGATCCTTCCCAAGAAGCTTTGAAGAGCCTTCTTGTGACTTGGCAATGGCAATGCTCGAATTGCTTCGACTCTCTCTAGGTCAATTGTCAACCCTTCCTTTGAAACAATATGGCCTAGAAGTTTTCCCTCGTGAGCCAAAAATATGCATTTTTTGGGATTCAATGATACCCCAAATCTTCTACACCTCTGAAATACTTGCCTCAAATGACAGAGGTGATCCGCTGCATTTTTTGAGAATACAGTGATGTCGTCAAGATATATCAAAACTATTTTATTGATCAACCCCTTAAATGCCATATCCATTGCCCTTTGGAAAGTGGCCCCAGCATTTGATAGCCCAAATGGCATCTTCTTGTAGGCATAAGTCCCCCATTTGGTGGTGAAAGCCATCTTGAATTGGTCATCTCCTTTCACCATTACCTGATTGTACCCTGAGTAGCCATCTAGGAGAGAGAATCTCTCTGAACCGGATACTACTTGCAATATTTGTTCCATTGAAGGAAGTGGGTAATGATCTTTGAGAGATGCCCTGTTGAGGTCTCGGAAGTCCACACATAACCTAATTTCTCCGCTCTTCTTCCTGACTGGAACCAAGTTTGTAACCCAGCTTGAGTGCTTGATCGGGAATATAATGCTTGCCTCTATTAGCTTGTTTAACTCTTTCTTCATCGAGAGGCTCAATGTGAGGGTTGGTGTCTCTCGCTTACGTCGATGGGCTTAGCATCTGGATCCAATTCTATGGTATGTTGTGCCAAATTTGGATCGAATCCTCTTAAGTCTTCATAGCTCCAAGCGAAGACATCTGGAAATTCTTGGCAAAGCTGTATGAAATCTGATTTCTCCTGCTCAGTGGCCACTTTACCAATTTGAAGTGTTTTTCCTTCCCCAACCAGAATTGGCTCTGAATCTTCTCTCTTGACCTGTATGTTAGCCTTTTCCTTACGGAACTAGTCGTTAGGGTTGAAGATAGACTCCAATGTTACTAAACCCTTAGGAAGCTTATTTGTCCGCAGCTGCACTACTTGATCCCCATACTGCTGCTCTAATCTGTCCTGATTCCTAGCTGAGAATTCAGCCTCTTCTTGTAAGAAATTGATGATCTGTTGATCGTTCTCAAACACACGCCGACTTGTGTTATTATCTGAAGCTGCTAGCCTCACAATCACATGGATATGTGGCTGTGTTTTTCCCCTTCTGATGTTGTCAACCACATCAAACGTTGCTCCAACTACTGCGAGCCTATCTGCGACTTCATTTTTCTTCCTGGGTATGGACACAATGTTGAAAGCTTTGAAATCCTCAATGAGGTCCCATACCCTATTCTTGTAGCTCCTCAGCAAGTCGTTCTTTGTAGCATGTTGTCCCCTAACTTGGTTGACGATTAGCTCGCTATCTCCAAACACCTGCAAGTTCTTTATGCCCCTTTTCCTGGCCCAATGAATTCCATGAATCAAGGCCTCATATTCAGCCGTGTTGTTTGAACAAGAAAACTGGAAACAAAAAGCTGAATAATACTTGATGTCTTGTGGCGAAATCAACATTGCACCACCTCCAACACCTTGTCTGCTTCTCGAACCATCGAAGAATAATTTCCAAACTTTGTCTTCATCTTTTTGTTCAGGCTGAATGATGTCGGGAATGGGTGAATTTTCTTCGTGTATACAATACACGCCCAATTCAGATTCTTCAATTTCCTTGTATGGGTCAAATTCATGACTCTTGTTTGCCCATTCATCCAAAGTTAAATCAGGAATTCCCTCGACCTTAGTACCTGTTTCTAGATCACTTGAACACTCCTCCGATCAAAAGCCAAGAAATTTGCATTGATAGGACTGGTACATAAGGTTCAATATGGAAATTGGCGATTGATTTTGACCTGATTGTTGCTTTGGCTCCATACCTTGTCCTAAAAATCATGTGTGACCAATCTACAGATAAATATCCACCGATTTTTGCGGTGAAGTCCTTGATAGACACAACGCAAAGAGTGGTGGAAGGTCAATCACAGAGACACATCTTTGCGTAATCGTAACATTAGGATAGCAATGTAGTGTTAGGCTTAACCCCTTGATGACTCCAACAGTTCCTACTGCCATTCCATCTAGTTGCACTACTCCTTTCAGCACTGGCTCATATTTCAAACCCAGTTGATCCGCTATTTGCTTCGGCATCATTGAACTACTTGCCCCAGAATCAATCATGTAATTGTGTACTAATTTATCCCCGATGATTAATGAAACATAGAATGGAGGGGGTTTCAAAACTTTACCTTGTTGTCCTCCATGATTCCCTTCAGTGAGCAAACATTCATGAGGACCTTCTCTTCGCATATGGGCTCTTTGGTTCGAATTTGACCAATTCTTCATGGCAACTTGTAGAAGATCTCTTTGTCTGGGATGGATAAAGATTCCCACATGGAAATGTTCACATGTGTCTTCTTCATTTGATCGATGATGTTGAAGGGGATGAATTGTCCTTTTGCTGTCCCTTGCTTGGTGCAACCTTTTCGGAGCTTGAACAGTGCATGTGTTGCTACAACAGTACCTTAGGTTGATTCTCGCACATTTAGAGCTGCATTTGGTCCATCGACCCCTTGTTATGTAAGAGTGGGTTGAGAAACAACTGGATTACACGATTGTCCCTCTCCTATATTTCTCCTCTTTGACCGTGTGTTGGAAGCCACACCTTGAAAAGGTTGTTGGTTAACTCCACGAAGTCTTCCGTTTGCCAATTTTCCAATGTGGTTTCGTTAGAGGTCCTTCTTGTTGCGTTTGTTCTTTGTTGATTCTCCTCCGGCTTGGTTCTTGAGAAACACCAATGGTTTGCACCATCAAGGCTGATTTAGTGCACCATTGAAACATCTTTGTTGATTGTGAGGTAGATTGCAAGGGTAACACTAGTCGTACTCTGTGCCATGTTATTTTGTGTCGAGACCAAAGCTCTTGAGGACGTCATTGCATTTGGATCATGCGGTCGAAGTGGCACGGAAGCTTGACGCTGTCCTTGGTTCTGGTTTTGATTTGCGGCTGAGGTGGTGGTCTATTTTGTTGGTATGGGGCCTAGCTTGCATGTGTGCTTGAGGTCGATACAGTCTAGCACTTTGAGCTTGCTATCTTTTGATAGTCACAAGCTCATTTCCAAGGTTCTGCAATTGTTTCATGACCTCCTGCAATTCTTTTGAAGTATTTGAAGAAGTCAACGCCTCATTATTGCTTTGATTTCTAGGAGTTGGAATGGGATTCAACTCTGGTGCTTGACTGGTTGTAGGATTTCCCATATCTGGATAGAGAGGCATTGGTGCCCTTGGTGCAAGCTTGCCGGCTTGGATCAAACAGTTCTCTGCTCGATTCTTTGTGTCGTAGGCCCCTGGCAGCGTTGTCCCTCCCATTGATTGGATCATCATGGCTATGTCTGAATTTATAGCCTTTAAGAAATAAAGGAATGCTCCTTCGGCGGTTGGTCTAACAGCTATTGGGATCCTGTCCCATGTCCGTTGGAACCTGAAGTTGAAATCTGCCATTTGTTCGTTAGGAGCCCTTTTGATTGTTGTCAGTTGTTCCAATAAAGATAAATTGTCCGCCCTCTCCCCAAATTGGTTGCAAAGAGCTGAACAAAGTTGGTCCCAATTCATAATGGACCCTGCTGTTAGGCTCCTAAACCATTGTAAGGCCTTGCCTTTGAAATATGAAGCCAACAACTTGACCGCAACATCCATTTCATTTATTTCGTGGATTGCACATGCATTAGCAATATCCTGGATGTGATCAATAGGAGTAGTATGATTTTCTCCTGTGAAATAGGGTATGTTCTTTAGTGCTGCAACTAGAATTTGATTCTGAGCATTTAGGGAAAGTGGACTACTACCCGTGAAATTGACAAAGGGATTCGGTGGTAGATGTGCCATTATGATTGGCCTAAGAACCCTAGTCGATGCGAGAAAAGGCCTACTAGGTGGAGGTGTAGACAAAGTCCTGTTAGGTGGAGATGGTGATCTTTGTGGTCTTCTTCCTCTCCTTCCTCTACCTGGTGAAAGTTGTAAGTGGACAAATATCCCTCTTCTCGAGTATTGGACCTAGTTTGAATTCTTCTCATATGCAGGCAACCTTTTTCGCTACGCTACTCGCTGAATTCTATCCCCTTCAAGTCGCGGATGTGTTAGAAAGTGAGCATCAAAAGGCTAGATTCTCGCAAGTTACACACCAAACCTGACAATATTTAAAAATAGAATTTTGAAAGACCTGTATTTTTGATATTTTAGAGTTTGGAATTTGATTTGGAATGACAGTCCCGAAAACCCAAAAATGCCAGACTTCCGAAAACCTGAAATCCGAAAATCAAAAAACCATGAAATTTTGAAAGTCAAAATCTCAAAAATCTAAGAATACCCTTTTGAAGATTATCCCCCGATCTATCAACTGGTGAAATTTTGACTTGTTTTGAGCAAGTTAAGCCCTTGAAAATTGATTTCAAAGTTCAGCCTGGAAGGTAAAAAAAACTGTAAAACCTGCAATTTTTAAGTCTGAATTTCTTGAAAGTTCCTTCAAATCTTGTAGAATGACCTCTTGGTCCCACCGGTCAGTTAAAGCTGTTGATGCAAAATCACGGCACCCCTGAGATAGATCAGGCTTCTAGGTTGATCACGCAGCATCCAGTGTGATTGCACAACATGGAAACCTCTCTCAGCGTGGGACTTGTGGCGAGAGAGGAATCTCCGAGAGAAGGCTGGTTCTGCTCCTAAACTACTGCCACAAGCTATTCCCAGTGTAGGCAAGCTAATCTAATCCTAATCTAACCATGCCGAGGAGACAGAGACAGAGAGAAAAGGAAAGAACAAAAGCCTACACTAAAACGGTGATACACCGAGAGAAGGAGAAAATTGGACATCTATCAAAGCGCCATGGAACAAAGAGAGGTGAGCAATGGGAAGGATGGACGGATGCATCACGAGCCCAAGGATAAATTTCACACAAAAATGTCCCAAAACTCCATGAACACGGCTCGAACTGCAGTGAACATTCAAACATGCACAAATACTGCAATGAAGAGAGGCAAGAAGAGAACTAACAAAAATGAGGAAGGATGGACGGATGCATCACAAAACACGTTTTGTTGCTCCGAGAAGTTTGCAAAAACATCATTCCAATAGTAAAGGGCAAAAATGCCATTACGAGAGGAAGTGGTTCATCTTTTTCTGCTCTGCCCTCCCTTCTTTTCTTCTCTAGGGTTGAAAATGGAGTTCGAACCTCCTCCCCTACTCTGTAATGGCATTTTTTCCCTTTTACTATTGGAATGATGTTCGTGCAAACTTACGGAGCAACAAAATGTGTTTTGTGATGCATCTGTCCATCCTTCCTCGTTTTTGCTAGTTCTCTTCTTGCCTCTCTTCATTGCAGGTATTTGTGCATGTTTGAATGTTCATTGCAAGTTTGGAGGCTGTGTTCATGGAGTTTTGGGACATTTTCGTGTGAAATTTATCCTTGGGCTCGTGATGCATCTGTCCATCCTTCCCATTGCTCACCTCTCTTTGTTCCATGCGCAGTTTTGATAGATGTCCAATTTTCTCCTTCTCTCGGTGTATCACCGTTTTAGTGTAGGCTTTTGTTCTTTCCCTTTTCTCTCTGTCTCTGTCTCTTGGCATGGTTAGATTAGGATTAGATTAGCTTGCTCGCACCGGAATAGCTTGTGGCGGTGTAGTTTAGGAGCAGGAACCAGCCTTCTCTGGAGATTCCTCTCTCGGTTTCACAAGTCCCACGCTGGAGAGAGGTTTCCATGTTGTGCAATCACACTTGGATGCCCGAGTGATCAACCTAGAAGCCCGATCTATATCCTGGGGTGCTTTGTGATTTTGCATCGATTCTACTATGGATCCTTAGGTGGTTTACTTTGGCTATTTGGGTTGATTTTTCTAAACCACCATCTTTTCATCTTTCTCCCTAACTAATTCCTTTTTTCATCACCACATCTCAATCACATAGAAATAATCTCTCAATCCACTTAAGAAACCTCCTCATACAATACTCCCCCTCTTTACACACACTAGTCACCTTGAAATTTTTCTCCTATGTACATGCTTCATTCCCCTCGGGATGTCTTCTCCTTTCACACGTACTTTAGTCCCCTTACACTCTTTATCCTCTTTGTATGTGTTCTAATCCTTGCACACTTCTTAGCTTTCAAATCCTCCTACATTTTCAACACACGCATAACTACCCTAGCTAATTCCTACCTCCCTATTTGTTTCCATTACAACCCCTTGTGTCTTTGACTTATAAAATGATTAGAGGGGTACACAAATTACCCATTAAATTAATCAACTTCCTATCACTATCAATTTCCACTTTTTCCATTTTCCTATTAGAGGAATGTTAGGCACAAAAATTATCACTTTAGGGAGATAGTAGACACTAATTTTTGATAACTTGTCATTGTGCATAGAAAATTTCTACCCCATATCCTTGCTAAGAAAATTCTCACATTCAACATCTAATATCCTCATATATTTATCCATTGTACAAATTTTTATTTTTATATTATGCATTGTCATAAACTCGGAAATATTATTCAATAAAAGTAGTATAAAACATTTGATATTCATGACACAAATTTTAGTTTAGATGTTTCTTTATCATTTCCAAAACCATGCAAAAGGGTTGGCATATGGGGTCTAATCTTGGGAAATATATATATTCCCACCCTTCATAATCATCAATTTTTTATTTTAACTTTAAATCAATTTTTAGGTCATTTAATCTCCACAGGATAAACCTTGTTCAAATTTCTCACATATGAAATACTATATATGCAACTCATTATCACCTTATAACTCACCTAGAATTTTTACAAGATTTTATTTATAACATCATCCCGAAAAAACTCAAAGGGTTCCTAGATATACTCAAAAAAGTTGCACATCATATAGGGCAATCCCTACTATAAGTTTTAAGTACTCAACTAGATTAAAGATTCTATATTTATCCATCTTCAAGCATGCAAAGATCATAGATTTGTGTCTTAACAAGAGAAAATTCACTCCAAGAATTGTATAAGGGTTTCAATCAACACAAGGGTTAGGTCACATAATTGAGGCATGCCATATCTCACGACTATTGTACTAAGTACATTATATACTATACACTAATCTTGTTATCTTGGTGTCAACAAACATGAGGTCACCCATAGGGGGTTAGTTAGTTATACAAACTTGCATAATTAATTAGGATAACTACATGAGGATTGATTTATAAAGTGATGATATGTAGTAAATCACTTGGATTAGTTTATTATATGGAGTCTAAACCCCAAAGGTTGTCCAGCCTCAAATGCACACACATGCTTTTCTCATTTTATTTTTTAATTGTCTAATGAATGGTTTTGTGGGTTGGTATGGATTATACCATGTTTCATTTCATCATAGGTCATTTCGAGGTTATGCAAGTAAGAGTGCCAGATAATGAGTGGTGAGTTTAAGAAAGCCCCTCTTGTTAATGATATCTTTCACTTTTGAACTCATCCACTTGATACATTACTACCCTATATAATCCTACGTGCACCAGCTTTTCTATATAGTTTTTAGCAACCTTATACATGATTAAAGTAATTATTTACCAAGAAAATGATAATTTATTATTTGTTTCTATTCTTTATATGATGGATGATAACACTCGATATATAAATAAGACTAATACTATTTTGCAAAAAGGGAGAAAGATCACCTACAACAAAGGAAATAAAGTCTCGAGACTAATCTACGAAAAGGGAGGTGAACTAGACATAGCTTGGGTCATGAATCTAGGGCATGTAATTTCATCCAACAAGGAAGTAGAATGCATTGTAGCGGGAAATTCCATTTTGAATTCTTCCTCTTCACGGACATCATCTGCATGGAGGTTAAATTAGTCACTCATGTGATGACATGCATCATTTATTATATTTTGATTTATCTCAAGTGTAACTCTTTGTAGAATGTTTCCTTTTGTTATTGTTACTTTCTAAATATATCAATCATCCTCCTACACATTAGGAGTTGATGGATTTATTCAAAATTACTATAGGATATAAATTTCTGAGTTGATTTATTTTTAGGGAGGAAGAAAAGAAAACATAGAATAAAGAATAGATCTTATTCTTTAATAATTATTTTTGAGCTCAACGTGCAAGTGTCAATCTAGTTATTATACTTTCATCAGATGGGAAAGAACATCAGTTACTCCTAAGCAAGGGCCCACTTGAGATAGAATAAAAACTAAATTCCCAACCAAATTAGATAGATTTTAGCACTTTTTGATTTCATCAACTTTATTCACTTTTAGTACATTTCATTATCTCTCTTTTTCTATAGATTATAAATTCCCTTCCAAGAAGCATTTAATTTCAATATGAACTTTAACATTATTAGTTTATGTTAAGAAATTCATTATATTAGCAAGACCTATGTTGTACATACAATACAGACATCATGCCAAGAGATACATCCTTAGGTTGAAATTTTAATGAAGTATGATCATGCTCAAGATGTTATTCAATAGTTGGATGGTTGATCCATCAGGCCAAGTACAACACAATTGTGCTAAATTAATTGATACATGATTTGAATGATCATTTTTGGAGACATTTCTAGGGACGATATCAACCTTGGAACTTATGTACTTTGATGTAGATTTTTTTTCTTGAAAAATCATCATTTGATTATGGTAATCTAGAAATAGTTATACTTTTTCAATATTTCAAATTCATTAACATTGTGTAGCATATTAGTACACATTCAACTCTAGGATAAATTATAATTGTATGCAGTGAAGAAGAGATCATTTAGGATGTTTTCTACCAAATAAAGGAATCACACCTAAATCCACTAGTTCAGGAAATCAACGACCAACTGCAACATTGAAATATTTATCTCAATGACCCATCACACAACACTTTCATTTTGAGCCAAGCATAACTTATGGGTTTGCAAAAACCCAACAAATCATGGTGGAAGAAGTATCTCAAAATAATCTAGTTGAAACTTCAACTTTCAAGTTTCAAATTTATAATCAATAAGAGGACACACCAATGAAGAATATTTCACCCTCAACTCTACCAAATTTCCATGAACTGATGAAAAAATATCCAAATACATTTTTAAACAAAATTTTACATCCTTTGTAGAAGCTATGACTAAAAATTGATGTTCATCAGCTAAAATGTTTTCCAACAACTCTAAAGGGTTCTCCCTTAAGATGGTTTATGGGGATTTGGGTTTAGATGTTATCACAAATTAGAAGACCATGAAGGAGAATTTATTTCTTAAATATCATGAATATCGTAGGGGTTGATACATGATATGAGATGATATATTTCATTTGACACAAAAATAAGTGAGCCATTAGAAGACTATGTGGAAAGATTCATGTTTTTATACGAAATATTGACACAACAAATTATCTCAAGAATCACTCAAGATAATATTCATGTGAGGATTCAATGAAGAATGCATAGATTATTTGGACTTGATTGGAGGAGGAGATATATCCAAGTTAACCTTTGAATAAATTTGTACTATTTGTAGGAATTATTCAAGGTCAACTATGAAGAAGACTCGTAGTAGCGAGAACTCAAGAAGGAATATCAAAATCTAATGGAGGAATATAGCGAGTAGAGATTAGCAACTTAATAATGGACATGTAGAAATATATCATTAATCACATGGCCACTTATCTAGATTATATGCATTCAAGTTGACATAAATAATATACATAATCAACATTAACTAAATATTTCCCAACTTGTTGAAGAAAGAAGGTTGATTATAAGTGTAAAAGGATATCCAACATTATTGAAGATAAACAAGGAATTCAAAAATTTAATATGTTGGAAGGATAATATGGTCAAGTGTTTTATGTAGATCAAAGGAAACCATGCTCACCAAGGAAAGGAGGTATGTCTCAAGATCCTTACCGGAACAATTCTCAATTTGGTAACATACCTCATTAGCCTTAGCGAAATCCAAACAAAATTTGGATGCCTCCTCCCGACCTTATCAACAATAATCATGGCCAATTCCTAATCAAAACTAGTAAGTACTAGTTAATCCATGGAAAAAACCATGGAGGGGGAACCAACAATGGTTCAACCCAAGTCCTTGTTACCAAAGCAACCTCATCAATCCTCATATCAGTAGTTAGCTTTAATGTCAAGAAATTCCTCTCCCAATCCACCTAAAGCTACTGAATTACCTACTCATCCTCCACCTAACCCCAATAATAAGTCATCTTAACTTATATATAATACTACAATGATTCAATATCCAAGATACATAGTGGAAGTTGGGAATGTGCAACTCCATTCTAGAAGAAAACTTTCCACCCATATTATGCCTATAATAACAAATATTATTGCAAAAAATCTCACCCTTCATGATAACACGTATTTACTTGATCTAATACCTTAAGCTAACTCAACATTCACCAGTTTTGAAATGGAAGGAAAACCTCCACTTCCTAAAATATTGAGTATACCAAAGATAAAGCTTAAACCATAATTTGACTTTGTAGAGTAGCTAAAAAAATTGTATAAAAATACCCCTATTTCAAGCAATTAAATACGTTCCCATCTATAAAAAAAATTGTTAAGGATTGTGCCTGAATAAACTTAGGAGAAGAAGAAAGAATCCAAAAGAATTCAAGTAATTAGACAACTTGATAAAATCATGTTGGGGAAAATTCCTAAATATCTTGACCTAGGAAGTCTTATTATAGATGTCTACAATAATGGGGTGTATATAAAAATACCCTTATTGACTTAGGGGTAGTTTTCAATGTCACGAACAAGGAAACTATGAATACCATGAAACTCTTAGGCCTTCACTCAAGATCTACTATATTGTAATTAGCAGATAGATCAGCTAGTAATCCTAAGGGAATGTTAAAATATTTGGTCATAATAGTCGATTCATGGGAATAACCTATTGATTTCATGATTCTATAGCCAAAAAATTCAGAGGTTATCCACTCATACTAGGAAGATTGTGATTAGCTGCATCAAATGCATTCATCAATTGTAGGTTAGGAAATATGCTCATTTTCAATGGAAGTATAGCCAAGAAATTGGTCTTTTACCCGTAAGCATAATCTTTTTATGAAACAAAGAAACCATCTTACATGGAATAAGAAGAAGATGACCAGTAATAAGTTCTTATGATATTGGAATGTAGTGGCACACAAGGATCATAAGAGAAAGACCTCACTATCTCCAACATAGTACAGAACACATAAAATGTAAGTCTACACGTGGACAATCATTTGAGGTGTGTAACATGTCCATTGAGAAAATATTTCTTACAGAAGAGACCTTGAGTTGTATTTGTGAAAATAATATTTTCCACCAACTACTCCTCTATGACTATATCCTTAATTATCTATGTAAAATCCTTAACTCTATGATACCCTTGTCCAAGAAAGTAGCCATTCTTCCAAATAATCCATTAAATATCAATAAAAACCTGAGCCTACAACAACAAGATCAACTTGTTACCATGCTACAACATCACAAAACATATTTTACTTGGGATTATCATGATATGAATGGGATTCATCCAGATCCATACACATCATATTTACATTAAAGAGGATTACAATCTTGTTAGGAAACCTCATAGAAGAATGAACTCAGTTGTGAAAGAAGAATTGAAGAAACTATTAGATGTAGGTTTTATTTATCCCATCTCAGATAGCCGTGGGTTTCACCCCTTGTTATTTTTCCTAAGAAGGGAGGGAAATGAAATATTTGTAAGGATTATCATGAGCTTAATTTATCCACTCGAAAGGATAATTTTAATCTTCCTTTTATTGATCAAGTATTGTATATGTTGGCTAGAAAGAAATATTTTTCTTTCTTAGATGGCTATATTGGGTACAATCAGATCCAAATTTTATCATAAGGTCAAGATAAAACTACATTTGCATGTCCCCGAGATACGTATGCTTATGTAGTCCTTACATTTAGTTTATGTAATGCACTGCTACTTTCTAATGGGTTTTTCTTAGTATTTTTATGACCTAAGTCATGACTATATGGAAGTCTACATGGATGATTTTACCGTATATGGGAGTACATATGATTAATATTTATCTAATTTAGAAAAGGCATTACGGTAGTATTTTCAAGATCATAACTTTTCACTAAGTAATGAGAAATGTTACATGATGATGATGAGAAGGTATTGTCTTAGGACATTATCTTTCTCCATGTGGGATACAAGTGGACCTTGGAAAAATAGACATAATACAAAGGTGTCAACAACTCATAAACAAAAATATGTTTGAATTTTAGTTGGGCACATTGGATATAACTCGAATGTTCAATAAATACTTTAGTAAAATTACAACACCTTTGTTTGTAACTCTATAAATATTTTGAATTTATATGGATAGATGCATACAAAAGGGCATTTCAATATCTTAAGAGTTTATTAATAACAACTCTAGTGTTATGGGGACCTGATTAGAAAATTCCTATTATATATATATATATATATATATATATATATATATATATATATATATATATATATATATATATATATATATATATATATATATATATGCATCATATGTTTCCATTGGGACTATTCTTGAATAGAATAATGGTATGTTGAGCTATGTTATCTAATTCATCATCAGAAGAATATATAAGGTGTTGAGTTAAATTATACACAATAGAGAAGTAATTCTTGGTAGTCATATATTCAATCAAAAATTCCACCACTACGTAATGGTTATCTTGTTTTTATTCACATTAATCATGCAACAATAAGATATTTAATGAATAAAATAGTAATAGGTGTTTGGATAATCTAATGGTTGTTGTTGCTACCATAATTTGATATTACTATAGTTGATAAGCCAAGAAAATACAATGTTTTTGTAAATATTATTTCATGACTCACTACCAATGAAGATAGCCATATTGTAGATGATTCCTTCCTTGATGAGAATATCTTTGCAATTACCGTTAACACTTTGTGGTATGCAAACATTGCTAACTACTTGGTTGTAGGAATAACTCCTCTTCACTTTTCACCCAAAGAAAAGTGTAGTCTTGTTGAAAAGAGTCTTCCCTACTCATGGATATTTGGGTACCTTTTCTATACTAGACCCAAAAATGTGATATGCATATGTGTGAGAGAGGATGAAGTTTTTGATATACTATAATTATGTCATGAAAAACCTTGTGGAAGGAATTTTTTAGCCAAAAGGACTACCCAAAAGGTCTTAAAACAGGTATTCTTGGTCCACCTTGTATAAGGATGTTGCATTGTATACTCATTGGTGTTATAGTTGTTAAACAATGGGAAAGAAAACCAAATATGTTGAAATTTCATTCTATCCCTAGATTTTTTTCCATCCCTTTGAAAACTAGGGATTGGATTTCATAGGACCCATTGATCCACCATCAGAACAGAAGGAGTACATCCTTGTTTGTATTGATTTTATAATAAATTGGGTATATGTAAAGGATTTAATTCATGCTTGAGATGAAAATGTGGCTCAATTCTTGTATGAAGAAATATTCACATGTTATAGAGTACCAAGGGAGATTGTCACAGATCAGGGACCACAATTTAATTCAAATTTAATAACATCCCTTATTTACAAATATGGCATAAGACATAAGAAGGCTACTGCATACCATTCTCGATCAATGGTCAAGGTTGAGGTCACTAATAGGGAATTGGAAAACATTATTACTAAAACAATAACACTCTATAGGCATGATTTGGTGAAGCGAATATCAAATTTTGTATGGTCATACCGAACTACATGGAAGACAACAACAAGATTCACACCCTATGCATTAGTTTATGGTAAGATAGTTTTGCTTCCTATTGAATTTAAACATTAGACTTTAAGGACTACTCTTGAATTGTGAATGGATTTTTCCAAAGCCTAGAAGAAAATAATAATGCAATTAAATGAATTGGATGAACTAATAAAAGAAGCAATGCACCATACGAAATAACATAAAAAAATAATGCAATAACGTGACATGATTCATCAAAAGTAGATTATTCTAACCTAGTGATTTGGGAACTATTACATGGTTAAAAGTAAAAGGATCATAAAGGAAACCTACAAATAAGATGTCTTTGTCCATATGAAATTGAGAAAGTGTTTCTCAATGGAAATGTCAAACTATCAACCATTGATCCAAGTACACTTCAAATTTATGGTCAATGGACATCATCTAAAGCTCTACAAAAATCCTTTCAACAAATAATAATTTCTAAAAAATAATCCTATGATAGAATATCTCGAGACGAATCATAAATTTTCAAGAAATTTTGATGAAGATCGTAAGATGATACCGGATAAGTAGACGAGTCTCAAAGCTCATCTCCTAGTTTTCCTAAAGTATGATTTCATTTTTCTATCTATGGACATACAAAATGTTGTTTTTCCATAGTTTGAATAAATATATTTTTGTTTACTAGAAATACTATATATATAGTTAAAGGTACAACAAGGTAACAATATTGTAGTAAATAATAAAGTATTTACCACAAATATCCTATAAGAAAGATAAGCACTGTGTCTGTAGCCAATAATGGATTTTCCTATAGCACATAAATAACCAAAGCATTCTTAAGCCCTCATTTCCAATTTTAGATTAGATGCACACCCTCATTCATAGGGGTTCTCCCATATTTAATGGACATGGTTATTTGAGGATTTGGGTCTTAATTTTTTTATTATTACATAATTCATTTACGTCACCAACAACTCTAATAAGGGGTAACTTGTGTAAATTTTTGAATAAGATATTGTAATAAGTTCACATTCTCCACTAGCACCATTTTCACTCATTTGGCTATATTCAATGACTACTTTCTTATCCTATCACACCACTTCCTTATGGCATTAAACCCAATCATACAAATAGGTTGTGATGGTATAGTTTTATGTGCAATATGCAACATTTAATTAACTATATATTATAAATAATGGGGAATAACTATGGGTTTCACGTGAGAAGTGTCTACATACTACCCATGCTACACTTTTAAATACCCAATTTTGAAATAACCATTCTCTTCATTGTGTGGTGCCTACAATTTATAGAAATGGATGGCTATTTAATTTTTTTAGCCTCGAGATCACTCACCATTACTAAATAACCCACTTGTGCTTTCCCTTTTCCATCAATCAAGTTGGATGGATTATGTCAACAAGTTTGAATAACTTAATGAAGGATTAGCTCAAGAATTTTTGGATACATTACAAAATAATGTGGCTACATTCAAGGGTTGTGTGTAGAAATTTTAAATAAAATTCTCACAAAGATATCAAGCCTTCCTATAGAGGGTGAAAAATATCTTTCTCAAGATGATGTAAATTCTACCCAGAATGAGTTTGCAACTAAAGGGGAGATATTAGAATACAAAAAATAGTGAACCAAACGCCTTTCCTTGCTAATATTATGGGTAGAAATTGTTGTACATGTGATGAACTATTTTACATGAAATGGGATATAATATTTGTTAAGCATAATTCATTTCAAACTCCTTAGTCATCTCAGGAATCACATGTTAGTAAATGTTCCAAATTTTCTATATAATAAGTTGAACATGATGGCTCAAGAAGTTCATAGGGGAAAGGATGCTCTTTCTCACCATTGTTTGGTATGATTAATTATCAAGGGCATTCTGAATTTATAGTTTCTAAATATCACTTAGGATGCATTTATGGATATGAAAAACATAGGGTTAAAATCTATCATGTGCAAACCATGGAAATAGTTAAGAAAACTATGCTTGCAACCTGAATCTAAGGAAGAAGAGACTACAAAAAAAGTAGAATAATAATTAGGGTATGTCACATCTTTAGCATATACATTTTCTTTAAATCCTCCACTGTGACTCTCCAGATTAGGTATCTCTGTCATAATATTATCCTACAATACCTCTATATTAGTAATCTCCTCAAACCCTCCACATGCAACCTCTCCAAAAAAATTAGCTCCATCAACATCAACCTACAACACCTTTAGATTAGGAAGCTCCCTCGGATTCTCTACATGTAACATATCCCTATCATGAAGCTCCTTTAAAACATCATCCTATAGCACCTCTAGATCAGGAATCCCTTAGAACATATTCCTACAACGTCTTCGGATCGAATAGATCCTTTAAAGCCTCTACCTACAACGCCACCAAGACATGCAACATCCTTATTTCCTGCAACATCTCTATAGCTTATGGCATCTACAAATCCTACAGAATCTACAAATATTGTAGAAACTCTAGAGCCCATAACACTTTCATTCACAGACAATACTTGTAGGAGCTATAGACCCTAAAATTACTACTTCACACACGCCAACATCAACTCTAGAAATATTGTTCAATCAAAGTATTATAAAACATTTTATATTCATTACACAAATTTCAATTTAGATTTTTTTATCTCATGTCCAAAACCATACGAAATGTTGAGATGTGGGATCTAATCTTGGCTAACTTGTATGGTCCCACACCTTCATCATCACTGATTTTTCTTTCAAATTTAAACCATTCTTTGGTTTATTTCATCTTCCTAGGATCTACCTTATTAGAATTTCTCATATATGAAATACTATATATGCAACTCATTATCACCTTACAACTCACCTAGAATTATTACAAGATATTATTTCTAACATCATCCCAAAATAACTCAAAGGGTTCCTAGATATAATCAAATTAGTTGTACATCATCTAGGGTAGTCCCTAATACAATTTTTAAGTACTCACTTGGGTCGAAATTCTAGATTCATCCATCTGTAAGCATGTAAAGATCATATAGCTATGTATTAACAAGTGAAAAGTCACTCCAAGCATTATAGAAAGGTTTTGATCAACACAAGGGTTAGGTTACATAGTTAAGGCACACCATATCTCACTACTACTGTATAGGTACATTTTGTACTATACACTTATCTCACTATCTTGGTGTCAGAAATGAGGTCACCCATATGGGGTTGGTTAGTTATAAAAACTTGCATAATTACTTAGGATAGCTACATGAGGCTTTATTTCTACGGTGATGATATGTATTAAAGCGATTGTATTAGTTTAACATATGGGATTCTAACATCAAATTTGGTCCAGCCTTAAATGCACACACATTTTTTCTCCTTTTGTTTATTAGTACTATAATGAATGGTTTTGTAGGTTTGTATGTATTCTACTATGTTGCATGTCATCATAGGTCATTTCAAGGTTTTCCAAGCAAGAGTGCCACATATTTAGTGATGAGTCTAAGAAACCCCCTCTTGTTAATGTATCTCTTTCACTTTTTAACTCATCTACATGATACATTACTACCCTATATAATCCTATGTGTATTGGGTTTTCTATATATAACTTAGAAAACCTTATACATGATTCAAGAAATTATTTACTAATAAAATGATCATTTCTTATTTCTTATTATTCTTTCTATGATATATGATAACACTTAGCATGCAGCTAATTCTAAGACTATTTTATAACAAAGGGAGCAATCTCTCCCATAACAAAGGTAATGAAGTCATATTGTTCTACAATAAAGGATGCAAGCTCAATCGCAATAAAGGAAATAAAGTCTAAGACTAATCTATGGAAAGGAAGAAAACCAGCCACAACTTAGGTAGTGAATATAGGGCAAGTAATTTCCTCAAGAAGGAAGAAGAATGTATTATAGGGGAAAAGTCTATTTTGAATTCTTCCTCCTCATAGACACCATCTGCATGGAAGTTAAATTATTCACTCATGTGATGGCATGCATCATTTATTATAGTTTGTTTTATCTCAAGTGTAACTCTTTGTAGAATGTTTCCTTTTGTTATTGTTATTTTCTAAATAAAGCAATCCTCCTCCTACACATTGGGAGTTGATGGATTTATTCAAAATGAATGTAGGTTATAATGTCTATAGTTGATCTATTTTTAGGGAGGAAGAAAAGATAATATAGAATAAATAATAGAGTTTATTCTCCAATAATTATTTATTGAAATCAAAGTATTGGTGTCAAGCTAGTTATTAAACTTTTATTGTAAGGGAATGAAGATAAATTTCACCCAAGAAAGGGACCACTTGAGGTAGAATGGAAACAAAATTCCTAGCCAAATTAGATGGATTTCACACTTCTAATTTCCTTGATTAATAAATTCCATTATCTCTCTTTTTCTCTAGATTATAAATTTCCTTCCAAGAAGCATTTTATTTTAGTATGAACTTCATCATTATTAGTTTATGTTAATAAATTCATTGTATTAGTAAGACCTATGGTGTACATCATTACAAAAATCATGCCAAGAGATACATCCTTGGGTTGAAATTTTAATGAAGTCATGGTCAATATGTTACATGATAGATGGATTGTTAATCCATCAGGTTGAGTACAACAAAATTATACTAGATTAATTGATAAATGATTCAAATGATCAGTGAGCACCATTTCTATACAATAAAATAACAAATGAATTTGTATACCTACTCACTTGAGTTTTGAAACCATACAATTTATGTCCTTGATTGTATAGTTCTGCCTATGTGCTATAAAATATTTACCTTTGTAAACCTTCTAATTTTCTATTTCCATGATCTTTAGTGTAGAATCCAAAAATCTATATCTTCTTGTTCCACTAGCATGCATACTTGAGATCACTCTTGAATCATCCAAAAATATAACTATATCTCTCGCCTCATGTTTTGAACTAGTTTTTAATCCTTTATCGACCACTTATCTCATTTCTAGCTGAATGCATTATTTTGGTTATGTATAATTGATGTTTAAAGTTAATTAGATTAGAATAATTCTACTTTTGCAAACTCTTATACCATTCTTAGTTGTTATATAATAACACTATAAAAACATAGCTAGAGGGTGTACATATTTAGTGAACTGATACTTTTGAGTTTATTCCTACATCATCCACTATGTATGTGTTGGATTATGTTTTGTACACACCAAATAAAAATTTATAAAAATAAAAGGAAATGAATTTTAGTTCCTTTCCCCCTCACTCATTTTACAACCTAGCTAGAAATATGGTTTAAGGTATGGAGTATTCATGACATATTGCTTCAATTGGGAACTATATGACTAATTTTTAAGTTGTGGAGGGACCGGTGTGTCTATGCACACCACCTATTATATTTTGGGCTGAATGGATCTAAAAATCATGATTTTAACAAAGCTCAAACCTAGTGGTAAGTAAAATGGTTCCTAGGTGATTTTGATCTCATCAAAAAAACTCGAGAAGGGTAGAATAGTAATGTAAAATGGATATTATATTCTCTCTCCCTTCTCTTAAGCATGGAAAAATCCTTATGTTAGTCAAATCACATAATAAACCAAAGAAAAAAATAGCATGGGATCATTTATAGATAAACTCTAGGCAATTAGTTAAAAGAAAATGGACACAAAGAATCACAACCCCGTATATACCCAAGTAAATAGTTTACATTCACCTAGATTATGATAGAGGTTATTTAACATAGCATTGGCTCAAGATAACCAAATTCAACAAAAATACATAAATTATCCATGAGTTAACACCTCTAAACCATTTAATAATCATGATTACATATCACATCCTAGAGATCAAATGTAAGAAGCATTTATTCATGAAAATGAGACTAACTAGGTTCAATCTCTCACCCCGTAAACATAACTAAAATGGAAGTGAAAAACTCTAATTAATAAATAGAAACTGATTTTAATTTTTAGGCCTCAAAGCATGAATCCTCAATTGAAAACAATTATGTAGCTCATAGAAATATTTGAAAACTATAAAATGCCTTTCTTTGTATTAAATTCAGTTAATAGTCCATTTTACAATGTAAGTATGGATATTTATAGGTAAATGGGGTTTAGCCACTACCTTTACATGATTTGGAGACATCACATTGTAGAGATGTGGGAAAAATGAAATTGAAACCAAAACTAACAACTAGTAGAAGATATTCCCATGAATTAAAATGGTTTTCCCCAAAAATAGGTAGATAATTGTTTAATATTTGATTCATGTTGAGAATCATAGTTATCCCATAAAATCATGAGGATTATAGAATTTTAAGTTTCCACTTTTCTATATAGATCATGATTTCCAATTTAACAACCAAATTTGATTCTTAGCTTCTCCTTCGAATTTTAACTTTTTCATGAAAATATACATGATCTCTTCATTCAAACTTGTCTCTATATGTAGCTCGATAAATTATGCTTATAATGGTTTAATTATCACTTCAAACAGTTCCTCTAATAAAAATATTGATTAAAAACCATGCTTTTGTTCATGTCTTTGTTTTAGCTCAGCTTAATACAAGTTGATTTAATGTTTTGACAAAACATTTAGTCAACTTAAACTTTAATGTAACTACAAATGAAACTCTTCTTGTCCTCTTTGGGTTATGAACTCCCCATGTGTATTGGTCAACTTGGTAACTCAAATTTAATGAAAGTTAAATCCATGGTTCTCTGTGTGATTTGGATCACTTTAAAATACTTTGGTGACTTAGCTAATGAAATGGCTCCACATAGCTTCTTTTTTCTTAATTTTCCACCTTTAATCTCTAGCTAGCCCTCGATCGATGACACGTGGATACAATTTTTCTTGTCATGTCTCACAAACTAAATGAGCTTTAAGATTGGGGGTGTGTATCCATCACTAAACCAATGAGATACATGTGTCTCCCATCAAATCCATCGCTCATCGTAGGGTTGTCAAACTTCAACTCTAACCTCATTTTTGGGTCCCCATTTCACCAATTTATGCCACTTGGTTATCATCAGAGACACTTCCTCTCATATACTTTCCTACCCTACCCTAGCACCACCAATTGGAATCACTTGGCAGAATCAATCCCTCTCCCACTCCACAATTTTCTTTCTCATGTTCATGTGTGACACTTGTCTTATCAGTGTTATCCCTCACTACAATAATTTTACACTTTTCCTTTGGGACGGTTGGATTAAATTGGTATAGATTCATGTACCTTCCATAGCATTAAATAGTTAGATTAAATTTGACGTCTTAAGACCAATGTAAAATAAAAATCAAATCATTATTTGAACATTTCAAGCCCCCTTTCACCCTAAAAATTGACTAATTCATAGATTGTTTCATTATTGTATATGTGTTAAGTATTAAAACCAAATAGAGAGATATATTTTTTTTTTATTATAGGTAAAAGAGGGTTGAGGGGACCCTACCCATACAAAGATTACAACCAAATAAACACGAAGGCCAAGGGGTTAACCATTAAAGCCCATACAGAACCAAAAGAGACAACAATTCAAAACATCAAAAAGAAACTACATAGATAACCCATGGAAGAGTAACTAACAGAAAGGGTTTGAGTAACTAACAACATAAAACTTATGAAGCAATACAAGTATTAACAAGCAAGAAGAAAACATAATCCAGGATATCAGACCCCTTCATCCTTCTTTTACCAATTCCCCCACAGTACTCATGCATCCATTCCATTCTTTGACTAAGTTGGCTATAGTAGACTTCCAAAACTTGTAGTTCGGTTAAGCTATCTGTACTCTGGGGCCATTTCCTTCTTTTTCTTTCTCCTTAGCTAATTCCATAGAATGTATCATCTCAGCAAGGATTTTAAGGTGATGAATGGTACATTTAACATTGATAATGTGAACATCTCTTATCCAAGACAAAATAGATTATTAAACCACACAAAAAAGTAATATTTTAAACATTTAGAAATATAAACAAGTTAAACTCTTATATGTTTAAATGAGTTTAATTGAATGCAAAATAAGGACTTTTAACCATGTCAAAATCTTAAAAATTAGTTTTAATAGCTAATGAATAAAAGGGGTGAACCATTTCTTATCAAAAGGAATAGTGGTATGTTGGGTACCAAAAATGGTAAAAATTATGAGGAAAACACTCTAAAAGTTTTTAGAATCTAGAATCTTGAGTTTATGAATCTCAATGAGAATGTTATAAAAAAAAATGTTTAAAACTTATGATTAAGATTTAACAAATTTATGCTCTTAATTATGATCTACTAATGAAAATACTTTTGAGAGTCAAGTGTTTCATCTTATGGGTTAATCCATCCTTCTTTAAAACTCATATTGAATTACCAAAACTTAATAAATTTGTAACTTCACTACATGAATGTTTTAAGCATTTCTCTACTACCACTATGCATCTATAGCCCTAATAGAGGTACTCTTGGCTCCAATCCAATATTTTCTCAATTTCCCATCGATATTTCATAGCCTTGATGGAGGTTTCTCAAATCACCCCTTTATAGAAACAATTCAAATTTTCTCGCTTTTTTCTTTTCAAGAAAAGCTTCACTCGAGCTTTTATCATTTAGCTCATTTTATGTTGTTTCTTCTATTTTATAACAATTGGATGGATTGGGAATCATTTTTATGAATTCATAATCATTTTTCCACAAACTTAAGAAGCTACAATGACTCTTTCATGTGTTTTGTAAAATGTGAAGTGATTTTGACTTTAATGGGTATGATTACCTTTATAAAAATCACCCGCAATTGTAAAAAAGAAAACTCTTAATTTCAAACACAAGCAACATTTTCTAAAGTTGTTTCAAAATATAAAAAACATTAAACAACTTTAAACTATTTATTCAATTTCACTCTTTGAGATATTTCTTTTAAGTTGTTTCCCTTTGTTATTAAGTTACACCTAAATTAGAACAACGATATCCTTTCAAGTTTATTGAAATCAATAAATCTATTCTATGAAAGTGCATAAACTAATCTATGAAAATAGGAAATATAATATACTCCTACTCTAAAATCTACTTAAAAATTATACAAATCAACAAACATGTTGGGAGAAGTAGCTTCCCTTTTTATGAACCTAGGAAATGAGATTTGATTTGACACGCTCATGGTAAGTGAGAAGAGTTGGAATAAGGTCTACATCTCGTCCTCCTTCAAAATATCATCTGCCAAGGAAAAATACACCTTTTTATGATTATTCTTTTTTTTGGAGGTGACCAAGATGAATTTTGGTAGTTTAAAAATCTTCCTCGTTCTCTTCAATATGCATGACTATTGGTAACTATGATTTAGGATTTACTCTAGATATGTATTTGATAGGATGCCAAGCTTTAAAATCTAAGAGACTCCCTTATTTTATTTTTCCATTTACTCTATGTTAATCTCTAGAAAAATCTATCGGACAAGTCTTCTTTAACTTTAAACTCTTATAAATCCATTATCTCCTTTATAATATCTTCCCATGTAGGTTTTACAAGTGAAGATAAAATTGTATCACCATATTCATGTTTAATTTAAAGCATGAAGTTGTAAAAGTATTCAAAAAGGAAGGAAAATCTTTCCCCTCACATGTAGGATCTACAAGCTCAAAGTCCTTCTATCTACTTGTGGTCCCATTCGATCACTATTGCAGTCATATAACACTTCTTGTTCCTCTTTATGTTTATGTTAATTATTATCGAGAAGGAATATCGTTTTTGGTTTCACATGGAGGGCTTATGAACTATTTTAATCCTTTATGCTCATCTACATCTTGAGGTTCAGAATATACCTCTTGTCCTTTACATTTCATATATGATTTCTCATCTTCTTTAGGTTTCTTCCCAATTAATGACATAAAGTTTTCAATGATGCTTTTTTCCTTTGCACTCAAGAGAAAGTACAAAATCATATATGATTTCTTCTTGATCATGGTAATTCTCCAAGATGATTGAATGGTTTAGAACTAAAAACTTATTGGAGTGTTGCAACTTGTCTTCTTCATTCAAATATTCAAACTCGAGTGTGCATCTTCTCTTTCACCTCTTAAATAGGATTGCACTTTTGTTTGATAAAAATGTAGTCCTCGGGGATGTCAGCAAGATATTATTCATTTTGGTCTCTAACTGATCACACTTGGTGTCAAACACTTATTCCACCTCATCCTTGAGTTCATTTTTTTAACTATGTATTGGATAACTTAAATAGTATAGGTATCTCAAAATGGTTGGGCTATGGCATCATCATCATCCTCAAATTAATTCCAATTTTAGATAATTATATCTTGGATTTCAACATTAGAACTTACTCGGGAGGCAATGGTGAACTTGGAATATTTTGGATGCTACATAGTTCTTAATGAGGATCTTGATTGATCTCAAAAATTATGGCTTGTTCCTTAAAAATTGTAGTGTGTTTTTATTTAATTTCAAACACTCCACGTTACTAGTACACATTCATTACCACTCTTTCATGCTCTAAATGGTTATGAGCATCCTTATTCATTGCCATAAGTTCATATTGAGGTTTACACAAGGTTGGCCAATAAGTTGGCCAAGTGGCTTGCTCTTTAAATATGTATGCATGCAAATCATCATGGCTTGTAACTGATTTTTCGTGAAGAGCTTAGGAACTAAGAAATAATTTTAGTGAATGTGGGAGAATGGTGAGATACTACTACATATTTCAAATAGTGCAGGAGTATTTGACATATTTGTGTAGATTTGGATCCAAGAAATGGGGAAAGTATGAAGTTCTTGGTTGATGTTATAGGGCTTTAAATGGTTAAGTGGCCATTAGGATAGAATTTCTTGGTCCAAAAACTAAGGAATATACCAAATTATTAGTTTAAGTGATTGAATTGGAGGACTATGCCAGCTTAGTAAAGGGTTACCCCATAAAAGTGATTCCTTGATACTACATTCTTTAGCCTTCATTTTTTCAACCAATGCTAACATATTCATCAAGTTATCTTCCCATGAATTGAATCTTCCATTTAGAGTTGTACTATCTCAGTAAAGGATCATCCCATGGATAGGGTTCTCTTGGGCCAAGCTTCCTAGCTCTCATTTGTTCAATCATCTCTTGAGATTTGTTAATGTTTTTCTCCACGATTTGAATGGGACTATAAATGATGAGCAATATGAAGTTACCGGCATGTGCATGCTCATGTTATTGATAAACCATCATTGTTAAGAGGCTACTCATATATCAACATGACCTAGTGCATATACAGATCCCTCATGATAATATTTATATCCATGCTATCAAGGAATATTGGAGTGAATAAACGAGGAGGGGATGATATTATTATTGTGCATGAGGGTGAGAGGAAGGATTCCAATGAGGGAAGGTGATGCATGATCATTGTGGGAGGATTGATATTACATTCTTTCCATTTTTCTAAGTGTTAGAGTGTGTGTAAGGTTTAAAAATGGTTAACCATGCAAAGGAGGCACAATATAATGTTTTCATGATTGCGCTTTGATTTGTACATAATTTTTTTCCAAAAGCATGGGAATATAGGAATTTTTGAAGACAAAAGGTGGTGTACAAATATTATGCAATAAGAAAATAATATGTGAAAATCTTACATAGATCAAGGAATGAAACTACCCAGAGGATAGATTATGTAGAAGATTAAAGGCATTAGAGGACAAGTTGGAAAACGATATAGAAGGTACTAGAAATTGGCGAGCAATGTGTGTTCCAAACAAGGAGGACGAAAGAAGCTGGACAATCAACTCGACATTGATGCTTTAGAATATTTTCTCAACTACAATATCACAGTAGTTTGACACAATTAATGCAAAATTTGAGTGGAATGGGTAGGAAGGGTGCGGAGGAAGTCTCTAAAACCTATAAAAGGGTAGGTCTATGCTACATTTTGTTTTTTTAAAAAAATTTTAAGTCTCAAGATGAGGCACGAACCAAGCCAAATCTAGATCGAGATATAGAGTCCTTCAATGATAATACCACCCTTCGATAGTTATAGAAGTATCTTGAACACCGTAATAACCCCATTTTTGGAAATCATTATAGATTTCATTAAGTATTTCCTAAGTAAATATTTTTTTACTTGTATTATCCTTTGTGTGACATTTTAGCAGAGGTTTAACCAAAAATCTGTTAGAAGGGATGAGACATGACTATATATACTTATGAGCATAAGGGAAGTAATGGATGGAAATGGTTTACAAATGAGATAAATGGGTCTTTCAAATAGTGGTGTCACCAAGTACTTAAGAATATGGTTTAGAAACCAAATGAGCTTATAACACACTAATAATTATTTATAAAATAAAATAACGTGTATCCTTTCTTCTAAAATATACTACAAGTATCTAACAAGAACACGTGAAAATTTTCAATGGGACATTTCAAAGATGAGAATAAGTTTTAAACAAGATGCCCCAATCACTTATGGAACTCCTTCTAGTGCCAAAAATATTGAATTTTGTGTAGAATACACATAAGACAAATGATGAGAAGAAAGGATGGTAGAAGATATAAAAACTATAATTAACCTCCAAACAAGATATATATCCACTAGAAACCAAGTTCAAGGACCACCCAAAGGAGATAAGAATATCAATTTTAAAATTCCCTCCTAATGCCATAAATGTTAATTTGTCTACGGAATACACACAAGACAAAGATGATGACAAAAAGGGAGGGTAGAAGATCTGAAAATAACATAGGATTAACCTCTAAACAAGAAATATATCTACTAAAAACCAATTTTAAGGACCACTCAAAGGAGATAAGAATATCATTTTTGGAATTCCCTCCTATTAGTGCCAAAAAGCTTTAATTTGTGTATGTAATACACACAAGAAAAATTTGATGGATAGAAATAAGGGTAGTAGATATGAAAATAAGAAATAATTAACCTCTAAAAATACATATATCCACTCAAAACCAAGTTCAAGGACCAACATAAGGAGATAAGAATATCATTTTTAAAATTCTCTCCTTCTACTTTGTAAAATGGTGTTGGATATTGTGTTATACACACTAAAGAAAACATTATAAAAATAAAAGGAAAATATTTTTAGTTCCTCTCCCCTCACTCATTTTAAAATCGTACTAGAAATATAGTTCAAGGTATGGAATACTCATGATATATAGCTTCAATTGGGAGCCCATATGACAAAGTATTAACTTGGAGGGGAATTGTGTATCTAGGTAGACCACCTATTATATTTTTGGTTGAATGGATCTAAAAATGATTTCTAAATTAAGCTCAAGCCTATTGGTATGTCAATGGATCTTGGATGATTTGGATCTCATCCAAAAAAATTCAAAGGGGAGAATAATAAGGAATAAAAGGATACTATATGCTATTTCTTCTAAAGCATGGAAAACACACTTATCTTTTCCAAATCACACAATAAACCATAGAAAACAAGAAATAACATAGGAACATTTAAAGATATGCTCTATGTGATCATTAAAATGAAAATGGACATAAATAATCACAACCCTACATAAACCTAATTAAATAATTATTGTATATTCATTTAGATCATGGTAGAGGTTAGTCAAGTATAACATTGCATTAAGATAAACAGATTCATCACAAATAGAGAAATTATCCACTAAACCATCTAATAACCATGATTTCATATCTTGTCAAAGAGATCAAATGTAAGAATATTTCATTAGCAAAAATGAGACTAGCCGTGGTTCAATCTGTCACCCTGCAAAAATAACTTAAATGGAAGTATAAACTCTATTTTGAACTCAAAGAATCACAACCTTGCATGAATCCAATTAAATTTTTTTGATTCACATAGATCATGATAGAGGTTAGACAACATAACATTGGCTCGGAGTTAACCAGATTCAACAAAAATAGAGAAATTATTCATGAGAAAACACCTCTAAACCATCTAATAACCATGATTTTATAGCATATCCCGAGATAAAAACAAAAATCATTCATTTATGAAAATATACTATCCAAGTTAAATCTCTTGCCCTACAAAAATAACTTAAATGAAAGTGCAAAGTCTACTTAAAAACTAGAAAGTGATTTTAATGTCTAGACCTCAAAACATGAATCCTCAATGAAAACAATTTTGTAACTCATACAAATATTTAAAAACTCCAAAAACCCTTTCTTTTCATTGAATTTAGAAAAGAGACCTTTTTATAATGTAATATGAGATATTTATAGGAAAATTGGGTTTATCTTCTACCTTTACATGATTTGGATCCTTCAAATTACATCGTAGTGAGAAAAGCTGAAAATTGAAACCTAAACTAAGCTATTTGGAAGAAGATATTATCATGAATTACAATGGTTTTCCCAAATAGGCGAGATACATTTTTAGCGTTTATCCGAGTGAGAGAATCAAGGTTATCCCATGAAATTGAGAGGATTAGATAAGTTTGATTTTCCGCTTGTCTATATAGTTCATGATTGCCAATGTAACAACCAAATTTGATTCTTAGATTCTCCTTTAACATTTTAACTTTATCATGAAAATATCCAGGATCTCTTCACCATTATTTTTCAAAATTATATCTATGTAAAAATCTCTAAATTATTCTTCTAATGGTTTAAGTATTAGTTTAAATTGTGCCTCCATTTAAAATATTGATTAAAAACCATTATTTTATTCATGTATTTATTTTAACTCAGCCTATTATTATTCAATTTAATGTTTTAAGAAAATATTTGATAAACTTAAACTTTAATTTAACTGAAAATGAAACTTTTCCACATCTTCTTTTGACTCTAACTTGTCCTCATGGTTTGGTCAACTTGGTAACTCAAATTCAATGAAAGCTAAATCCAAGTGTCTCTATATGATTTGACTCATCTTAAAATATTTTGGTGACTCGGCTAATGAAATTAATCCACATAGCTTCTCTTTTCTTATTTGTCCGCCTTTAATCTTTAGCCCCTAATCAATGGCATGTGGAGACGATCGATATCATTGTGTCTTGAAAATTTAATGAGCTTTATTCTTAGTTTGGTTATATCCATCACTACACCAATGAAATACATATGTCTCTTATGGGATCCATATCTCATGGTAGGGTTTTCAAACTTCATCTCCAACCTCATTCCATGAATCCATTGTGTCACCAATTATCACCACTTGGTGATCATCGAGCCACTTCCTCTCAAAGACTTGTCTCCCATACCCTAGGGTCAACAATCAGTGCCACTTGGCAAGCATTGGTCTTTCCTCTACCCCAATATTTTATTCCTCATCTTTGACAGTGATACTTGTCACCTATCAATGTTATTGCTCACCACAATACTTTTATACTTTTCCCTCACCTCCAAACTCTCCTCGATGTTGATAAGAGACTTGTTTCCCTTTAGGATGGAGGGCTTAAATTGGTATAGGTTTATGTACCGCCATATATTCAAATAGTTATATTGAATTTGACATCTTAAGACTAATGTAAAATACAAATCAGACCTTAATTTGAACATTTCAATCCAAATTTCACTCTAAAAATTGACTAAGTCATAGATTTTTTCACTATTGCATATGGATTACGCATTAATACCAAATATAGAGAGCTTATCTAAGATAAAGTAGTTGATTAAACTAAAAAAATGTAAGATATTGAAATTTTTACAATGTAAACCAGTTGAACTTTTTTATGTTTACATGAGTTTAACTAGATGCAAAACAAATACTTTAACCATGTCAAATAACTTAAAACTTAGTTTTAAAAATGATGAGTAAAGAGAGGTTCCATTTCTTTTCAAAATGGAATGGGGGTGAGTTAGCATCTACAATTGAAAATCAACACATGACCTTTAGGCGCACTCGACCTCCCGAGGTCGTGTCGGGACAACCAATGTGGAATGAATGGATGGCTATGTGGGATGAAATACTTGAAGATGGGTGAGTGTGGTCAACAGGTTATCGGGAAATCTAATTTCCTCTATGGGAAATAAAGGGATCTTCTTGTCTAGGGAAATAAAAAATTTCTAACCTGAATGGGTGTGATGGTACGGTCAAGAAGGATACACACACGTAAGATTATATCAATGTCTATGTGTGAAACTCTCTCAACTAGTTGTGGAATTCATGGGAATTTCCCTTTGTTTGCCTCGTAGAAGTTTACAAACAAGGTCATGGAAATTATAGAGGAAATGTATGGATAGGGAAGGTGAGTGGGTGATGAGCACTAGTTTCTCTTGGATTGGTTCCTCCAAAAATCATAGACTTTGTTAACTTCTTCGTTAAGAACATGAAATTGTGTGATGGTGATAGGTGGAAGTGGTGAAAATTGAAAGACCACAATCAAGACTTGTATCAATGTCAGTCTCAATATAAGTTATGTTCAGATGAGAGACTTAGGGATCGTATACTTCTTCTCTTGGATTTTGTGGTCCTTGGATGGTCATATGGGACAGATAGCTATGGCAGATGGGTGGAAATGACCAACAAGTGATCAAGGCAACCTATAACTAGGCTAATTTTCCCAAAATTTGTAAGCTTTGTCGTCTTCAGTGTTTAAAGCTCTCAATTGTTCAGTGATAGTAGGAAAGTCTGAAGTGGTTCGGAAGATATGAATCTGAAGACCTTGGTCAATATCTAATAATGTTTCCTATTGGTTTGGTTGTGGCACTATGGGCTCAAAAATGTAATCTCTAGGTTCTCTAGGGCCCAAAATGGTCATGCGAAGTGTGTATTTAATTAATCTAATACAAGAAAGAAAACTAATTTAAATAAAGGAAATCTAATCTATGTTTTTGTTCTTTTCAATTATATAAAAGAAATACAACAATCTAATTTAATTAATCTAATGTTTTTGGATTTTATACTTTCTGGAGAATAACAAAGAAACAAAATAAATGAATAAATTGCTTCTACAATTTAATCTAAACAAATAAATAACCGGATGTGATTATCTATCTGTGTTGAACAAATCTAGTATATTCTAATAAAAATAAATCTTTTTCTAAAATGTAATTATGTATGTGAATCCTCTATTCCACCTCAGAGGCACATGAAGAAATCAAAGATTCTCATAATCTTTTCTTCCCCTACAACTTCCCTGATAGAAGTAAAGAAGGATTTAATGGAAGCTTTACAAATTAAAAATCTATTATAGTTGATTCTAAATGGATGCAGAAGCTTTCCTCCAAAGAATCCTCCCTTACAAACCCATAGAGATAAGAAGGAAATTTTTCTATCACGAAGCTTTTCTTGAAGAAATAGAAGCTACAGTAATGATCTATCTATTGCAATGATTTAAATCTAAGTACATCCCCAACCTAGAATTTGCAGTTTTGAGGAAAATTCGGTTGTGGTTTACTCTTGTGTCCCCTCAATTTCTTTTCCAACTTCAATGTTCACGTGAGTCCAAGGAGTTACACTAGGAATTTAGAAAAGTAAAGAAGAAGATGTTGGAGTAATGGTGGCTTACTTGGTAGTCTGGTAGTAATGCAGGTAAAAGAAGAACAACGCAAGAGAATGTTGAGCAGCCGAAAATATTCTATGTATTGGGCGTGTGAAGATAAGGCGTTGGAAAATAACAGAGCTATAATAGTGTTGAAGCGTGCAATCTTAGGGCTTAGTTTTTTTAGTTAAGGGATATTTTTGGAGATAGCATGCGTAGCAAAATATAGAGATGTTGCGCTACACACAATGATATTTTAGGAAGAAGTGGTTGATAAGTGTCATGTATAGTTTAAGCTAATAATATGATTTTTTCTTAGAGTTAACTATAAGACATCTATTGTTAGAACACTTTCATGTTGTGCATGCTATTATAAGGGTCCATGGCTATTATCAGCATGTGACCTATTTTGAGAAGTACATGGGTGATGAATGGTAAGTCCCCACCTCTATAAATATGTAATTGAACTGTGTATTTTAGGGTAGTGAATTATTGTAGAGTTATTTTGTTGGCTTTGATGTGCACATGACTCATGGAGATACTTTACAGTGTAAAAAGCTTATGTTTTTTACAGTGTTTAATGAAATGGAGTATATTGGTTGGATAATGGTGTTAGACATAACTTAATTTGGTTCTTATATGGTTAATCTTATTATAGTTATTGTTTAGTTCATGACTCTCTGAGATCTAGATCTGGTTTATGCACTGTGGAATGTTTATGTTTAGTTATGAATCTAGATATGTTTAAACATCATCTCACTAACATCCTACACAAGCAACTCTAAAGAGGGACTTGGTACCTTTTCACGCTTTGGGTGAGCACTCATCTTAGGCTAATTGATGTATCAACACCCCCGGGTTATTCATAGTAAATTCTAATTTGTATCATTGGTTCCGTTGTGGGACCTCTTTTTAGTTATTTTTAGGATGTTTCGTGATGAAGACGTACCGGTTGACCCTATCAAGTATTGAGGAGTGGATAGTAGATCTAGAAGAAGAATACACTCAGATATTCAACACTGGATCTAAGTTTGACATGCACACGTGGGTGGAGTAGAACTTGTATGACTATTTATATGATAGTTTCTTTGTTATCTTTCTGATATAATTGTATGAGTGGATAGTTGCTTATGCATCTAAAAGGAATTGGAGGTTTCACACATTTTACTAGATGTAGGAATAATTTCATTCCCTCTATCATGCTGATTTGATTTGGACGCGCATTGTGGATACTTGGTTCCACTGTGTTCTAAATAGCTATATTTTGCAAGTACAAAATTTCCACTTATTTTTTCCCGGAGGTAGCTGAGTTCTAGTTTTTATGTTATACCACGGGAACCCACCTACAAGGCATTCCACTAGAAATTAAAATCTTGATGGTAAACTTGAATTTGGAAGAGAATCCAATGGCTAGCTAAACCCCACCACACGTGGGGGTAGGAGTAGGTTTGCTGAAGGATGGTGGACCTAGCGGTAGAGAGGAAAAGATAATAAAGGTGGATTAAGTACAATGAGGCATGCAAGAGGGAGTTAGGGAAGTAGTGTGAGATTGCAAAATGGATGGCATTGAGGAGAGAGATGGATCATGAAGGATTGGGAACTCACACATAGGGCATGGAGCCAGAGCATCTGGAACTCCCCCATTTGGTTAAGCATGACAAGGAACCCTAATCAACCTCTTATAAGAGTGTGCCACTAGAGAAGACATGGGCCGCGGGCGCGCATTTGAATCTACCTAGCCCTTACACTTGGTTATCTAGTTTTTAGTACAGCCAGTAGTCAACAAAATAGTTTGAGTAGTAGAATAACATGAGTGAATCAAATAATAAGTACATATATGGTCAGGTTGACATCTTCCTTATTATTTGGAGGTACCTTTTAGGTGTATTGTTGGCGCAGAAATCAAAGGTGCGCAGAATTTTGGACTCACTTATGGGAGTGGTACCACCTCACAGACTGTAGGAGTTTAGTTTAGTACCATTTTTGGGACACATGGTAGTATATCCTCTAGTTCACTTCCGGCTATAGGTAGAGGATCAGGGGGCATAGATGGCTCTAATTTTGGTAGATCCAGTGGGTCTAGAGGCAAAGGTAACATAGGGAGTTCGGATCAGTAGGCTGGTCATCACCAACCCTAAAATATTTACATGGAGATGTCACTTCGTTTTCTAGAGTATAGGGAATAGAGTATTTTATTGAGCATGTACACATGTGTGAGATACTGTGGTGTGCAAAAGGGATGATGAATTCGAGTGCAAGGTAAATCAATTCATAACTACATTGTAGGGATGTGCACATAGCTAGTACAAAATGTTTGACCCTAATCATACTTTCATAGATTATACAGCATTACGGGATGCTTTCCTTAAGGAATTTAATATCCCTGAGTTCGAGTAGAAGAGTATAAGCATACTCAAGGATATTAAGCAGGGCACTACTAAGAGTGTTCGGGAATATGATGCCCATTTCAAAACACTTTTTCTAAACTTTCATATGATATCCATGTAAGCCAACATGCACAATGGTTTGTCGGGGGGCTTGATCACACCTTTTAGGAGGCCACTATCACATAAGACATATACATATCCACAAAAAGAACTTGAAGCATCGTTGCACCCTAAGGAAATTTGAAGTATAGACACTAGAGTGATCCCATTCCTGGAAGCTCATATTGTAGCTATGGCAAAGTAGTTGGAGAAACTATCGGCCAATTCAAGACGTGAGACATGCACCGGGATTTGGTGTAAAAATTTAAGTTGAGGGGTACACTAAGGATAGTTGTCCCCGCAGTCGGTGCATTCATTATTACTAAACTGTGAGATATGTCATTTAGACCATAATGCAGGGATACTACCCATTATTACAACACACAATAAGGGAAAAAGTATCTTACTACTATAATATTTTCTTATCCATGACTCATAATACCGAAGACTATAGGTTGATTGATTATATACATGATGCCATTGATATTGGTGTACGACAGACATGATTATAAGATAACTCTAAAGGTAAAAGTGAGCAACATGATCATGATCACACTTAGGGGTTCTATGATCAGAATGAAGGGCACTTTGAAGGAGGTTGTGGCAAAGGTCTAGGATACCATGGTGGATTCAGGGAACAAGGCTGTGGTGGTGGATGAGGTGAGTTTCCTTAGGGAACATGTTATACGTGTGGATCTCCTAACCACTACAAGTGCAAATGCCCTCAGAATATTACTTGTTCTTTTTTTTGGAAATAATCATAAGTACGAGGAGTGCCCAGACTTATACGAGCATCTTAGCAAGTAGCATAAACAGAAAAAAAAATGGCACATGGATGGTTAGAATTCAAAACACAATGGAAAATCAATGGATGCCAAAGTTGGCACCAAAACTTGAGGTAGTACCTATGAAGATTACTACATCTTATTGAAGCTCAGCGTGCTTAGAGAGACATTGCTGAAGAATCCTACCATTACTAAGGATGAGGTTTTAAATGCAAGATACCCAGATCATACACATCAGAAGGAGGTTTATCAGGAGACCATGGAGGTGCTCAGAAATCTTCAAGGTGAAATACAATGTTTAAAGGAACAATCATGGAAGTTAGAACAAAAGAAGGTAGTAGAGATGGTCTAGTCAGATGTTGATGATTTGAAAGAGGTATGCAAGATGTTGTGCTAGGAGAATATTATTCCATTACTAGGGAATTGGTTAAAGGGAAACACTCTACACACAAGTATTGAGAATGGATGGTAGATCCTACATGTTAATATCCTCCCTCATATCTTGGATTATGAAAAGGAGATCACTTTGAATGTTGTTGTGGATGGGTGGCTTTTGAGAAATATATTGATTGACATAAAGAAAAGGTTAATGTGCTTACTTTGGATACATGGGTGTAGATGGGAAAACCTCCATTACATTCATCCTCTAATGTATTGTTTATGGAAAATCAAACTAAGGCAACTCCAATAGGAGTTTTAAGGGATACATCCAATAATATACAAGGAGCCAAGTTCACTTTGGGGACTTTGAGGTTTTATCACTTGCAGAAGCAGACAACTTCCCACTCTACTTGGGCACCCTTAGTGTTATGAAAATCATTTTGATCTACAGTTCAACAAGGGGTATATAAGTTTTGAGAACAAGGAAGAACACGTTATTATCCCATTGACAAATGAGAAATATGCACCTTATGTTGAACCTCTTAGTGAAGAATACCTAAAAATAATTTATGTACGTGCCATTCGTAATCTGAAATTACTTGAGCCATCTAAGGAAGGAATCCTCCAGTGGGAAGATGCATAGTCTATTAGTGATACTACAAGTATTTTTGTGATAATTGGGCACATGGAACTTATGAGATGGTTGGGTGAGAAGTTAGAAGTGCATCTACGTGAAGAGACAAGCCTCATTGTATTAGGAGGATAGGTAACAACTCTGTACCCTAGTACACTAGAGAAGGAGACCCTATGATATTCCTGCGTGCCATGGAGGAACAATGGAAGGATCAAGTGGATAAAAGAAATATGTTAGTATATACCCTATGCGGGATAATAGCACATTGGTGGATGGTTCACAGGGATAATCTCATAGAATGGAATGAAGTGAGAATTGCTCTAACAACCTGGTTTCTCGAGTAATGCACCTACTCAAATCAGGTCATATCATTATAATCATCATGTTCGAGAACCACATTCAGCGGTGAGAGACTCTAGACCAAGGGGAAAGAAGATTTGTCACCTTCACTGTGGGTGCAAAAACTTTATTTCACTTTGCGTGGTTGTGCACGTGTTTGGTACATTTATGCGAAGCTGCATAGGGAGACTGAAAATTGGCAAGACTTGACTGCAGGAATGATCCAGAATTTTGACTACTTCTCCACTAAACCTCCGGTGAAAGAGGCATGACAGGTTATGGATCGATTGACTATGGGAGACAGTGCAAAGGCTGAAGAACTCATTCAAGATTTATTTGGTGAGGTAGACCTAGGAGAACATTTTGATGAAGTAGATGAGACCAATGCCGAACTACTTAAGTGTGCTTACCTTGATAAGGAGAAAGGAAATATGGTCTACATCATGGATGATGAAGAAGTAGAAAATTTTGACATTAATCATTCGAAGGTATGCACCTATCATGAACCTATGAAGACCAAGAAAGTGAACATTGACATAGATGTTGAACCTAAGGAGGCCATAATTGGAGATTATTGGTTTGATTCTGAAGTGGCTAAGATAATTGAGTTACTACGTGATTTCCAGGATTTATTTCCTAGGGGATACCATGAGTTAAAGGGATTGCATGAGTCTTTGGGTGAGATGAGGATTAAGCTAAAAGAAGGTGCACACCCAGTCAGGAAGAGACCTTACAGGATGAACCCTAACTGTGCATAAAATTTAAAGAAGAAATTGACAAGATGTTTAAATTTGGCATCATTAAGCCCCTAGAAGAATCAGATTGGGTCATCCCCATGGTAATCAGTATAAAGAAATATGGTCAAATTAGGATTTGTGTGGAATGTGTGGAGATGAATGTTGCATGTGTGATTGATCCTTTTCCTACACCTTTCACCAAGGAAATAGTAGAAGGCATTGCAGGGCATGAAATTTACTCTTTTATAGATGGATTCTCTAGGTATTATCAAGTACGAATTGCAAATGAGGATTAAGAGAAAACAACTTTCACCACTGAAAGGGGGAGTTTTTCATACATGGTTATGTCATTTAGATGAAGAATGTGCCTGCAGCGGTTTTTCACGCATAGTTGTTCAAACATTCCAGGATTTTATTCACAAGTTCTTGTAGGTTTACTTAGATGATTGGATAGTATATGGACTTTTCAAGGATCATTGTGACAATGTGTGATTAATGTTTGAAGGATGCAAACAATTAAGCATCTCCTTAAACATCAAGAAGTACGTATTTGCTACACCTTTTTGAACTCTGCTAGGGCATATCATCTGCAAGGAGGGCTTGTTAGTAGATTTAGCTAAGGTTGCGGTTATCATAGGCCCGGAGGATCCTACCGGTGAGTGAGGTGTGTGGGTTCTTAGGCCACACGAGGGTATTACAATTTTTTTATCAAAGGATATGCTAAGATTCTCGTACCCTTAGAGGAGTTACTAAAATGAAAAGGGACATTCTATTGGGAAAAACTACAGTAGCGTGCATTTAAAGCATTGAAGGAGAGGATTACTATGACACCTATTTTGCACTTTCCCTCATGGAACCAACCTTTTCACGTACATGTGGACGCCTTTGGCATGGCCATTGGTGCAAGTATTAGCTCATCTGGAGAAGGTATTATAGATCATCCTATTTATTTTTCTAGTAGAAAGTTGACTCTTGCATAACATATTTATACAACTACATAGTGTGAGGCCTTGTCAATGATCTATGCACCGCTTAATTTTAGACAGTACTTTCCAGAAACATCTTTTGTGTTTTATACAGATCACATGGAATTGAAATACATGGTAAATAAGCTCCTTTTATAGGGGCACATATGCTGACGGGTGATATTATTCTAGGAGTTTGACTTTATAGTCATGGTAAAACTAGGTAAAAGTAATTATGGTCCATGCCACTTATCAAGAGTTCAATAAGGAGAGGACACATAGAAAATTTAAGATATAATGTTGGATGCATAGTTATATATGTTAAACTGTGTGCCTTCAGAATTAGAGGATATTGTTGTCTTCTTACTCACAGGTATGGTGCCAGAAGGAATGAAATCCTTAGAAAAGAAACAACTTGCAATTCATGCCGCACCTTTCATGTTGGTCAGTGGTGACTTATAAAAACTAGGTTGAGATGAAGTATTACATTGGTGATGGGTGTCATTATTCCATTCATTTAATCAAATCGTTGTTGATGTTATATTCAAACCGGGGTGGTGTCGAAGCCATATGCAACAAGAGATCTTTGTGTTCTAGTAATTGATTGTAGGTTTTTGTTTTCTTTTTATATATTTTCTGGGGGATTTTCTCAATGTCTTGAGGATTTCTTGGCCAAAACCTTATTGAAATCAACTATAAATACTTGTTGGAAGTAAACATTCTTTGTAGAAATAAATTGTTGGAAATAAACACACATTTTACAGAATGAAATAGATTGATGTAAGTAAACACACGTTACAAAAATAAACACACTTGCTTTGTAAATAAACACACAATTTGAGAATGCTTAAAGTTGATTACAAAGAAATAAGAATCTAATCTAGAACACTGGTAGGAACAAGTATACGACAAATTTCAACTTGAGTAATCAAAAGCATTTACAGAATTAATAGATCTATACTATTTACTTTGGAAATATAAATACCAATGAAACAAATATCTGGTTCTTGGAAGAGTGGGCCCTTGCTCCACCTTGAAATAGGATTTGACAACTTAATATACTCTCAAAATAGAAATGGCTATTTTATTGATAAAATGTTCTACATTACAAAAATGTATTGTCTCTTTCTATCTCTCTGTGCCTTTATCTATGTATACATATATATCTCTATTACTATCTATCTATAGGTTTGCATATATATACTTCTTCCATAGGTGTATTTACAGCCATAGTTGTCCTACCAATTCAGATAGAACTGAATCGTGCCCAAAATAGATGTTGAATTAGATCATGGTTGGATGTACTATTGTATGATAGTTATCCCTGGATCTGTGAGTATGAAGAATTAGAAATCTTCCAATCTACTCCTGATTGAAAGGATCATTGATTGCTAAATCATTGGATGTTGTTGGAATAAATAAATTCTCATCGGTTCCAAAACTTTAGAGAAGTTTCGGAACTAAAGGAAATCATTCCAGATCTAATTGTGAGGGTTCTAGAGCTACATGCAGGAGTTCTAGAACTAAGTCCAAAATTTCTGGAACTAAGTGATGGAGTTACGGAACTAAGTCCAAGAGCTCATAATTACGTAATGGAGTTCTCGGAACTAAGTCTAGAAGTTCCAGAACTGAGCCGTATTGAAACCAATGCTTCCAAAAACATGTTGACCACTTCATACTTTGTTCTTTCGACTGATTGTGACTGTTTTATTACAAAACTGAATTTCCAAAGCACTTAGTTAGGAATTACAGAGTTTTTAAATGTTAGAACTACAATCAACAAAATATGGAAAATTACATCCTAACTTATATTAGATCAAACAAAAGTCACAAAATGCAATCAATCTTGATAAAAAAGAGAGTAAAATAAGATCATTTATTGTACATTAATGAGACATATTCTAGCCTCATCATCTCCCCGTACTTACTTGTTTGTAAGTCCTCTTACAAATTTATTCTTCAAACCTTGGGTTGTGTATTCTACATTCCAATTGACTGCTCAGGTCAAATGGCTGAAATTGAATATCCTAGTGTTTTAGTTCAGAAACACTATACCCTGATCATGTTTCTACTTTCCTCTTCCATTCCTCAAATTGAGTGGGATCTTGAGGTTCTCTATTTTTCCATGGAGACATGGGAGCGAGAAGAAGGGGAGGCCTTGTTCTCATTCCCATCCATATGCCCCTATTATTTTCATTGATCTGAGGGATTAGTGTGCATAAATATTTTGCTCTTTCCAGACTCCAGATCAAATTTGTGGGAGATATTACTTCCCTTCTCCTCAAGGAAACTATAAGAAGCTCCCATCTTTTCAAACATCCATCATAAATCTCCTCAAAATTTTCCACCTCATAAAAGGTGAAGGCATCAATACTTTTTGTAAACTGGCAAGATAATGTGTCTTGAACCATCTATCAAAGGCATGGGTTCTAAAATGTTTAACAAAAGCAGATGGTTTACCATAATGAGCCCTCATGTAGAGACCAGATGAGATAGCTTTCAATAGATGATTAGAATCCATTTCCTTCCATGCAATCTGATTTTGAAGAATAGAAATAAATGCATTAAGTTGGCTTTCTCCCACATACAAATTGATCATGAAGCATGTGTTATTTTCTAGCATAAGATTACAGAGATAGAATTCACAGAGAAGATTTTTCTTCTCTATTGGTGAAGAATAGGCTATCATGAACTCAGATTCATATTTTATTTCATGTGGAAGGCCACATGCAATTCTTGATAGCTTCTAGCAAATGAATTGTTCTTCTATAAACACACTATATGCAGGAGAAGGCCTCCGCATGTAAGCAATTTTTCACTCATTATGAAAACCATTTGTATTTTTACAAGACATTTAAATTTGTCTCCCTCTTCTTTGTAAAAATTTTCTTCCCATTCCTTTCTTGATTTCTTTTCATCTTCCATCTTACTTCTCAAATCCTCATTGGATGTTTTGATTTCACTGAGTTCCCTGCAAGTATCATCCCATAACTTCTTGAATGTCCAATAAGTTAATTCAGTTTGTGCATAGACTGTTGACATAGTACTCTGTCTTCTGGAAATTTTACGTTCTTCTTCTTTCTCCATCATCTGCTATTTAACTCTTGTTAATTCCTCAATCTTGTCTATGAGATGAGTTGTTAGTTCCCAATGAGAATCTCTCTCTATTCCAACTTGATTTTGAGGAATTTCAACTCCTCATCCTTTTCTTTGATAATGAGTTCTTCTCTGGACAAGAACAGAGCTTGTCTAACCTATTTTTTCTCTTCTTTCTCTGAAATTTCTTTAGGGGTTAAGAATTCGTCTTATATCAAAGGAAATTTACCTTTCCATCTCCACGATGTGAACTCTTCTTCTTCATGTGATAGTGTTGTTGGTTCACCCAACTCTTGAAAAACCTGTTCCTCAAATCTCTCATCTTATTTTTCCATCTCAGTTTGGCTTGGTCCAGGAGGAGTCATGGCCATGCTGCCCAAAATATCAGCAACTTATTTTTCCAACTTTTCATGTTCTTTCATCTCCTCTGGAATTTCTCTAGACCTCTTATGAATTCTTCTTCTTTGAGGAGCTTTAGTATGTTCAGAAGTAGGTTTCCTCCTAGAGCTTCTTCTAATTTTCACTTCTTTCTCTTGCCTAGGTGAACTGTCACTGTCAGAGATAGATATTAGCTCTCCTGTAGCTGCTGCAAAGGAAGGAGTTTCTTTTAAAGGTACAATAGGTTTTGTAGTTTTAATTCTTCTTCCAGATCTTCTCCTTTTTGGTATAGTCTCCCCACCTATTTCCTTATTTTCCTCTATAGGGGCACCAATTTCCAAATTAGTTGTAGGAGAAAAAGGATTTGATATTACTCTCTTGATAATATCAGGGTTTTTCTTAAACTTGTTAAGAAATTTCTCCCATATTTCTTCTCTATTTTTCTTTGCAAGAAAATGGTGTTGGCACACCAAATGAACTAACCCATGATGTCTGATTGTTCCAACACCCCATAAATTCCTCTGGGCTATTGTATGAATGGAGTCAAAAAAAAACCTGGAAGGTTAACTATATATTCTAATTTTTTAGCTCCATATCTAAGATGTATGAGCATCTTTAGGACTTCTCTTCCTACCGACCCAAATTGACCATCACAAGTTAAATACTTGACTATCAAAAATTCCACTCTATTAAAGGGTTTGGGAAAGCTATCCCTTCTAGCCCCTTTATGATTTTCTTAGTGTTGTAAATATATTGGGGTTCTGTTTCCCCCTCTTGTAGTAGGGTTTCAACTAATTCTTTTAAGGTCCCTTTGACATGATTTGGGACATGCACAATTAGCACACAGATACATTGCTTATTATTTTCACAGAAAAAGGAATTACAATATTTCTAACCTTTGTTTTGGATTGTTCTAAATTTATAACAAATTCTCTTACCAATTTTCATTATACTTTGAGAAATTTTTTAGGAATTCCAACCACCCTTCCTGTTCAAAGACATCTGCCACTTCTTCATCTGTAAGAAGTTGGGTATCATCCTCAGGTTTTGACTTATTTTTAATCCCCATGGTAAAGAGGAGATTCAAATTCGTTCTCCTTCAAATTATTTCTCTGCTGGATTGGCTACATAACTCTTTGCTTAGTTGTGGAATGGATGGGTTTAGTTGTGGAACTACTATGCTTAGCTACATAACCTATTGTGTTTAGCTACAGAATGCAAATTTAATTCTTTTGCTTCTTCCTTGAAGTTTTTCTACAATTGCTTCTTCACTTTGTTTATTCCGCACAAATGATAGATCATTATAAACATGCCACCACTTTTTTCCACCGACATCACCCTCATGATTACTCTCTTTTAATCATAATGTACAATAGATGACTCATCATACCACTTTTAAATCAAATCCAATCACACATGCAAACTTTTAATCTAACCTTTAATAAGTTAAATACATAATTACCATCCTTGATGATGTGATCCCTTTGTCATGATGACTCATCATTCCTAAAAGTGAAACAAAAAAGGAAAATGGTTAGAAAAGATAGCTAGAATTTCAAGGAAGTTCCTTTTATTTTGGATTAGCCATTTATTTGAGGAGATCAACCACCATTGTTGGTTTTCAATTGATCTCTGAGAGAATTTTTTTGGGGAAGAGAACGCCATTTACTGGTTTTCATTCCTTCCCTTTTATTATTTTCCTTTTATTTTTTTATTAATTTTTTTGGGGAAGATAACACCATTTATTGGTTTTCATTATCTTCCCTTTATTCTGGATTTATCCATCTGATTATTTGATCATTTTGGAAGAATTGAGTTCTTCCATATGATCAAATTCTTTGTCTGCTTCAATCTGCCTCAAGAATTCATCCTTAGTAGGAGGATTCCTATAAATTTTTAGCCTATTTCCATTGACCAAAAGTGTCCTTCTGCTGCCATTAATGGGAAGTAACTAAATAGAACCATTGTCAAAGATATTCTCAATCTGATAGGGTCCCAACCATCTAGTTCTCAATTTTCCCTTGAATTATTGGTACTTAGAATCAAACAGTAATGCTCAATCTCCTACCTTGAATTGCCTCTTCTTGATATGTGTGTCATGCCATTAGTTTCTTTGATATTGAATTATCTCTGTCTGTTGAAGTGCTTCCATCCTTAACTCATCCAACTCATTGAGTTGAATAATTCTCTCCTTTTGTGTTGTATCCAACTCAATACCTATTCTATTTGTTGTCATGAATGTTTACGTTTAAATTCAATAGGACGAGGATTTTCCCCATAGACTAACTCATATGGTGAAAATCCTGTTGTCTTCCAAGTTGTATTATAGGCCCAGATAGCTTCAAGTAGTCTCTTTTCCCAATCTCTTCTACCTGATTCAACTATTTTGGTAAGGATGTTTTCCAATTCTCTGTTTATTACTTCAGCTTGTCCATTTTCTTATGGGTGATAGGGAGATGACTTCCTATGATTGATCTGATAATGCATTGTGAAGGATTGGATCATATTAGACATGAATTGTGGCCCCTGATCGAAACTATACTTCTTGGTGCTCCAAACTTTACCATAATTTTGTGCCAAAGGAAATCAGCAACTTCTTCTTAAGTGGCATTTGTTAAAGCCTGCACTTCTTTCCACTTTGTCACATAATCAGTACACACAAGAATGTACTCCTTTTCTTGTGAGGGAGGACTAAAGGGACAAAAAAATCCAACCCCATCTTTTAAATGGTCCAATAACTACTTGAGATTACAGAGGCATTTCATTGGTAAAATTTGGTTGTCCCATCCTTTGATAGGGATCACACCACTTGATATATCTCTTCACATCCTTGTACAAAGATGGCCAATAATAGCCAGTGCCAAGTATCTTGTGAGTTGTTCTTTTCACTGAAAAGTGTCCTCCACTTGGTTCATCATGACATGCCCTTAGTATGTCAAAGATTTCATCTTCTCTCACACACTGCGTAAAACCAAATCAAGACCACATTTAAACAACATTCCATTTAACCATTTAAATTGTGCACTAGTTTTGATCAATTTTTCATTTGTTTCTTAGTGAAAGAAGGAGGAAACTTCCTTGTTGTAAGATAATTTTCCATATCAGCAAACCATGGTGTATCAGCTGAAATAGCAAACAATTGTTCATCTGGAAAGTTGTCCTTAACTAGATCTTTCTCCCCTGTAGTGGTCAATCTTGACAAGAAATCAGCTACCACATTAGATTTCCTTAGATTATCTACTATGTTAATATCAAATTCTTGTAAAAGTAATAACCATCTAATTATCCTACCTCCAACCACTGGTTTGTTCATTAAGTACCTAATTGTTGAGTGATCTGTATGTACAAATATTTTGTACCCTGTAATATAATGTCTAAATTTATTAATTGTATAGATCACAACAAGAAATTCTTTTTCAGTGGTAGTGTAATTTTTTTCAGTGGGAGTAATATTTTTACTGAGGTAATAAATAACATTCATCTTCCCTTCTTCATCTTTCTATCCCAAAACTACACCAATGGAATTATTTGGGGCATCTGTTTGAATGTGAAAAGGATTTTCCCAATTAAGTCCTCTCAATATTGGGGCGGTGATTAATTTTTCTTTGATTTACTCAAAATCATATTGGAATCTTTCATCCCAAATAAATTCGCAAGTCCTTGGTAATAAAATTAAAAATGGGGGCAGCAATTTTACTAAAATTCTTGATAAGGCGCCTATAGTATCCAACATGCCCTATAAATGACTTGATATTAGAGGAATAGGTAAGTCTGAAATAATTCTAATTTTTTTTTGTCAACTTGAATTCCTCTTTTTGAAATGTGGTGTCCAAATACAATCCCCTCATCAACCGTCATCAAACACTTCTCATGACTAAGAGATAGATGGTGTTTCTCACATCTTGTTAATACTCTATCTAAATTCCTCAATGCATTATCAAATGTTTCTCCATGTACATTGCAATCATCCATGTATACCTTTACACAGTCATTTGTTAGGTCTGGAAAATTTCTAATACAAACTCTGAAAGTTGTCGGAGCATTACATAATCCAAATGTTAATACCTGTCATGCAAAGGTACCCCATAGACATGTAAAGGTAGTTTTTCTTGATCCTCAACAGAAACTCTAATTTGATTATATCCACTAAATCCATCTAGGAAGGAAAAGTACTACTTACGTGTAAGGTTTTCTAGGACTTGATCTATGAGTGGTCGGGGAAAATAATCTCTCGGTGCGGATTTGTTTAGTTCCTATGGTCAACACAAATTCTCCATTTTCCATTATTTTTAGGAACAATTACAATAGGAGACACCCACCGATTATATGAGATAGGGTAGATAAAACCTACTTGTAATAGTTTTTCAATTTATTGTTTGACTATATCTCTTAAGGATAGATTAATCCTTCTCTGAGGTTACCTAATTGGTCTAATGTCTTTAGTATAAATGTGATGAGTGAAAATACTTGGATGGATTCCTTTCGTATCTTTTTAGTCCCAAGAAAAATCTCTAGTATGATTTTTCAGAACAATAAACAATTTAGCTTCTTCCTCATTCTTCAACGAGATGTTTATGTTCAAAATCTTACCCAGCTCAATCTCAACATGTTTGGTTCCAATGTGTGATGAACTAATTTGTTGAAAGGGTTACATAAAGGTATTTAGTACACATGCATGTGGCAACAACATATGATAGGTGGAAACATCTCCAAAAGTTCCTTGAGATAGAATATTGGAAAAAGGACAGTAGGTAGAGTTATGACACTTATCTTGTTGTAGGTCAAACTGCTCATCACTGTTGCTTTCTAGAAATTCTTCACCATTTCCTGATATCTTTGAAACTGATGCTACCGATTCTTTCTCCCCAAGAGAAATATCATTCCTCTAGAGCAAAATTATGTATAGTCACAGGGAATTACTGTTGGTGTGGTTCCATAACTAAATGTGATGGTTCCAGAACTAAATCTGGTGATTCCAGGACATAGTCTATAGGTTCCAGAACTATTCCCAATTGCTCCAAGGACAATTGGTGTTCATTCAATGGTTGACTAATCATATCTTCTACCTCGCGTACGTGATCCTGCAACATGATCATGGCCAAAGAAGATAGGTTTTTCTTATTAGTATCAGGAGTATCAACCCATAATTATTCTTGATAATCAATAGAAGGTTATGTAGAAGGATATAAGGATATTTTCTTAGAATTCTTACCATTTGAGATAGTCATATCACCTGATCTGTAATCAATTAAAGTAACAACTATAGCTAACCATGGTCTACCCAAAATAATGGGATAACCAAGTGTTTTACCTTTTGGCTGTAATATAAGGAAATCAACTGGATATTCCCATGACTCCACCATAACTGCTACATCTTCAATAACTCCTTCTAGTTTTGATACAAGCTGATCTACCATCTGCACATGATATGGTGTCGTAGGTTGTGTACCTATTAATGGTAATGTTTTCAAAGTGTCCACTTTGTCATCACATTTGTAGCCTCTCCCAAATCAACCAAAATATTATGTATATCTTTATTCCCTATAGAGATAGAAAATAACAGGACTTCCAAGATCTTCGTATTTGGGAAGAAAAAGTTTTCCTGCTAATAAATCAGTAAGTTTCCCATCTACCTTAATAGTCCTAAGGTAATGCTTCTTCCTTCTAGGTCTTTTTAAACATAACATTTTGATTAACTTGTTTAATTGGAATGTCCTTAATTGCTTGTAATAATGGTATTTCAATATTCAATTTCATTAGTTCATGTACCAACTTAGATTCCTTAGTTTCTATGGCTTCTTTAAATCTCTTTGGAAATGGATTCTCAGTAGTGTTGCTATCTGGATCCTTATCTTTTTTTTTCATCCTTCTTAGGAACAACCGTACTAGGGGTTTCGCTTTTTCTTGTCATCTCAATGATTATAACAGGTGGAGTGTTGATTATTTTTCCAGATCTAGTTTGAATATCCTTACAATCCATGACATTCAGATCAACTGATTTTTCTGGTTCTGTTTCGTAGATAGGAGTTGTTTGTTTGTTTCTTGGGTTTGCTACTAGCTGTGCTAGTATTTGGGTTTGGACCACATTTTCATTTTGTGAATTTTGTGTTGGGGAACCCATTATGGCTTGTTGATTCTGATTGGGATATGTCCTTCCTTGAACATAATTATTAGGGCTCCACCTAGGTTATGACCAAGCATTTAGGTTTCCTTGACCAGACCATGGTTGTTGGTGTCCTTGGGTATACCAAGATTGACCTGCCCAATCCTGAGGATTCCATGTTAGTTGAGGTACCCAAGGTGGTTGTCCCCAGTTTTTTGGCACTATCTAAGCTACCCATGGCATCATCCGGGGTTAGAACCGACACGGGCATGAACTACCCTTGGCTAGGTTGTCTCTAGACAATATTTACTTCTTCTGATGTGGATGGAATGCTGATTTATTTAAGCTGATTTTTAATAAATGGAAGAAGAGAATAGGCATTACTCTCATGTCCCCTAGATTCACAGATAAGACACATTTCTATCTTATCCAGGGGACAATCTCTTATGGCATGCTTCTTCCCGCATGTAGGACAATACATAGCTAATTGTTCGAGTTTTATCATTCTATTTAGCTTTAAATCCATCTATGGTGGAGGTTAATTGAACTAAAATGTCTGTTTTGAAATTTGCCAATTCATACATTAGTTTGTTCATATCTGGGTTTAAATTTTTAACTATTTTTCCTTTTCTAGGTCCACCCCTTGTTCGTGAATAGCTTCTACAAATGTCTTTAATATCATTCAATCTTATTTGATCAATATTTCCACCTCCCATCAGATCAAGTGCCTCCCTTGATTCATCATCCAAACCTTTAAGAAAAAGGTTTTCTTAACTCTTGTAGTACAAATCCACATCTTTTTCTCACAAAGAGGAATCTGTCTAAATAATCTTCCATATTCTCATCCTCCTCCTGCTTGATTTTGAAAAATTCTTCCTTCCTATTCCTCCCTCTACAAGTAATCTTGATACTTTTCTAGGAAGGCAACTTCCATTTTTCCCAAGTGGTAATAGAATTAGATGTTAATCCCATAAACCACCTCATTGTTGCATCCTTTAGGGTAGATGGAAACAACTTGAGTTTTTTATTATCTATTTTGTAATCATAAGTTTGACACAATACTTTAAATTCAAACAGAAATTGGTCAGGGTCTTCAAATGACATCCCTCTAAATGTGGGTAAATGTGCAGGTGAAATATTTTTCATAGGTGTATCATCATCATCCAATTGAATTGGATAAGTAAAGGTCCTATTAGGTTCTCTTTCAGCTTCTTGTGCCATTTCTATAGTACCTTCTAGACTTTTCTCCCAATCAATATGGTATGTAATTTGTTTTGGGGAAGGTGAAAAGTTAGGAGTAGGAGGTTGACTACTCAATTTTGAATCAAAACTTTCTCTAAACGGGTCTTGGGATATGATCTTTTTCTAAAGGTTCTACTTCCTTCTGGTGATTGATCTAAGAATTCCAAAGGTGGAAATTTTGCTTTGTGCCTAACATGGGACAATGGTGCTTCTAATTCTTGATCAACTTCCTTATTTGATCAAGAAGATGATGATTCTTGTTTAAATATTTTTGGGAGGAATCGACCCTTAGAGTCTCTTGGTCTACTCATAAATTTTATGATGACATAGGGAAGATCCTGCAATTACTAGATGTATGATTGTTTCTCTTGTTGACACCTAATTAGACAATTCTAACTATTGGGTCCCTAGAAATGGTGCCAAAAATGATGGGTGTTGTTATTCCCTTCATTTAATCAACTCTTATTTGATGTCATATTCAAACCAGGGGTGGTGTCTGAAGCTATATGCAACAAGAGATCTTTTTGATCTATTAATTGACTATAGGTATTTGTTTTCTTTTTACCTAGTAATTGAGGCGCTTGATGGAACACGGTTACTCGGTTACTTTAATGGGAGTAGGATGAAGCTCTATTAGAAATAATTCTTCTTTGCATTGGTAATAAGGTACTATTTCCATTTAGATTATATTTCCTTTATTTTATTTCATTTAATGTATTTTCTTCTATGTCATTATGCTTTGTCAATTTAGTTCAATGTTTTGTGTAATAAGCGTGTTTGCACTTTGAAGCTGATCACAATCTAAAGTATTTATATGCACTGAGAGGACTACACATACCCTTATTATGGGGTAGATAAAGAAGGTATGGAAAATAAATAAAATCTTGGGTAACCATAAGAGGAAAAGGATTAACGTTTGAAAACTTCATGATAACTTCCGAAGAATTACTAAAAAAATGAAGACCATGCGTAAGGCATTCAGTGCTCAGTATAAATCAAAGGAGTTTGCAACATTAGAGACTATGCATGTTAGGTCACATTGGATAAACTACTTTAGCTTAAGGAAGTGCAATCGGAGGATATATGTGATGGGTAAATAGTGGTGCTAGGAAATTATGGTGAGGCACAAGAATTTGAGATGTGAGATATTGAAGCATGGGATAATGACACATGCAACGCACTCAAGAGAAATTAATGTCATGCATGGTGGTAGGTGGAGAAATTAATGAAGGGAATTTTTGAAAACTTGGTTTGAATTTGGCATTCTCAACATCATTTGCTACCTAGCAAACTTGAGAATAAATTTCAAGGTGCGAAGAAGAGATGGAGACGAAGAACATTCTGCAGATTGAGTAAATATGTCACATTGTGAAGCATGGTGTCGAGTACCCGGAGCACGTAGTAGGATTTAAGGAGTGTTACGTGCATGCAATGGAAGGATGACTAGGGTTTTCATTTTGTAGCTAGGTTTTTTATGCATTTATAGAATTAAAAGGGGCGATGGCACCACAGAAAGCTCCAGTAATAGAGAAGGAGTTTCTAGTGGAAATGTTGTATCTAGAAGGAGTCGTTGAGGGGAGGCCATGGAAAAAAACTATTACTCAGTGTATGGTTGTAGAGATTAACCACCTCACTATACAATGTATGAAGGACATCGCGTCAAAAGTCTAAAGAAAGACTAACCAGTGATTGGTGAATGACACTAGGGTTTGGGATGCCTCGGTAAAGAAATTACTCAAGAGCTTGGGCATAATGCGAGATCCTAGAGTTTTCCTACTTTGGAAAGCCTAAGTAATTGTACTAGTGGCTAATTTCATGGGTCCATGAATATTATTTCTATTTCTCGGGCGGGAGAATGAGGATAGCTACTAAATTGGTTGGCAAAGATACCAGGCTACTCGACATGGGTTTAGAAATTATTGGAGATTTAACAGATGATGAGGGAATTGATGCCATAGTATCCCTATACAAGTATAAGAAGGGGAGTCGAGCTTTCAAGGTTACTAAAATTGTAGACATGGCCACCAGAGTAGCAACACGGTTAACATCAGGGAGTAAAATAGGGGCCACTGAGTGATGGAATGAGGTAAACATGCGCTAGTTGCATATAGCACACAAAATGGACAATAAGACCTACTACAATATTGTTGGTTACATTGCAGAGAACTTGGTGAATGAGGTGTGCATCCAAGCAGTAAAATGTGAGAAGATAACTTGGGGCAAAAATTTTTTATTAATTGTGTTTAGTGAATTTTGGAAACCAGATGGTCCTAGGGAAAATACATGGGAGTTTCCGTTGGAGAACAAGTCCCCAACCAAAAGATATAACAAGTACACGTTGCGTGGGTTTGATTCCAACACATACAAAGAGCACTTGGACAAGTGGTTTTGGAGATTATGCAGGGCATTTGAGGGAGAATGGTGCATTCCACACAACTTACCCAAGGTGTTGAACGAGGAGGTTGAATTTACAATCTACTAGCATTTTAGCATGGGGCGCTTCCACATGAAGTCTGGAGAGAAGATCCCATGGTGTAAGTTACCTTTTGTATTTACTGTAAGGTATTTCAAGGACTTTGTAAATATATTTCATGACGTGTGTTAGCTCCAGTTTGACGCAGAAAAAGTGGACGCAAACATTCACATTCTGTGCAAAACATATGTATGGTCTAGGTAAGGAGGCCTATGTTGATCCCATGGAGTCTAATAATGTTGGCATCACGCTGGAGAGTTTGGCTGTAGGAAAGATTAAACCAGCGCGTAACTACATTTACTTAAGGCTAAGGTTCAAGCATAGAAAAGTGGTAAAAGGTGTAGATATGGCTCTCTCAGGACCTCCTACAAAGAAACAAACAGTGGGGACCTCAAGGAATGTTTCATTTGTGTTCTCTACTCAAGAGGACCCAGTACATACAAGACTTCAAAACATCCTAGAATAAGAGGAACCTGAAGACAACGTTGGACTTGTGCATACAAGAAGGATTTTGAGGAAGAGGCATACTTCAGGAGATACTGGTGCTGGAACTTCACAACTAGTAAGGAAATCACTCGTGTGACTTCGATAAAGGATGAAGAGAAGGAGAAGAGAAAGCACAAGAAATATATCCCTATACAAAATAGTGAGGGGGAATCCCCACATCCAAGTGTGCGAGGAAGTAGAGGAGGAAGCTCCAAGAATGAGTGGAGATAGAGCTAAGGCCACCCCTAGTGTGGAGATACATGATGATGAAGAGATGGGTGAGTGCGTAGTCTATGAGACTATAGAACCTAGTGTGAGTATTCAGGAAGATATATTTGGTGAAGGAGAAAGTAGCACTAGTGGAGATACAAAATTCCTCATGTGCCCCACGTAGGAAGAAGGGAAATATGAGGAGGAAGTCAACCAAGTGGTTGAAGGCATTGTCCCACAAGATACAGGTGTATCTAAATATCAAGAAGAAGATGCATTAGTGCACGAGGATGTTGGCGAGCATGCAGGCATGCATGAATAAGAAGAAGCGATAGGTACTCAAGACTTGGGTTATATGAATGACCCTTCACAAATTATTAGAAATTGTTTCTAAAGTACACTACCAAAAAAACAATTATATGGATGGGATTGGATGGACCCTGAAATGGCCAATACATGCACTCGCAAGAAGCTATCTTGGGGCATGTAGACTCACATGGATGAGCCTAATTTTGATGTTTACAAGGAGTTGTGTACTTTAAAGAAGATGAGGAAGACACCCCATATGTGTCATGTGACCATTAAGCCAACTTATTTTTCAGATGAGAAGGTGAGCAACACTTTATTTAAGGTGTTCTAAGAAGTAGCGTGCACAAATATGGATAAGGCAACAATAATTCGGGTGCTAGTAGAGGATAAAAAGGAAAAGGACACAGAAATCAAGCGCTTACTCAAGATCATGATAATGTAGTTGCGGATGACCATAAGGTAAAGATTATGGTGGAATATATTACAGATGCTATTTTTTTTACAAAGGCATGAGTTTCGGAAAAGCGCCTCGGGATTTCAAGTCTAAGTTACACTATTTATGCGTAACAATTTGCATACTTTTCAATGAGGGACCGGTGTGCCTCCCAAGAAAAAGGATGCAAAGGAATAAGAAACAAGAGCAAGGGCCACTATTGATAAAAAAGTTTCAGTATATGAGGCATTTCTCCGAACATTAAAGGATGAGCTGAAGAGAGTCGATCAAGCTCTTAATTTATGTGCGCCACTGACACCATAATAAGCACCGAAATCTAGAAGAGGATAATGAAGTTTGAAGGTGATGAAGGATAAAACACTTGGGCACAGAAAGGTTTTCCCTAGTAAAATAAAATAAAATTCCTCGCTTGAGTAGCTCGGGATCCGCACAAGGAAAGGATTAACGATATTGGAAAACTCGTAGTGTAGAAGATGGACCTCATGGAGGGAATGGTGTCAGGTATGGCCAATGTTGTCCAAATACTAAAAAATGAGAAAGAGAAAATATCTAAGGATGAATTGGATGACATAGCCACTGATATTCCACGAGAAAAATAGGAATGCGCTAAGTGACTGGTAGCGAGACATTGGAGGTTGAGATCAGGAATGAATATCTAAAACTAATCCCTCCAGTTGAAGAAGAGGGTGTTGTAGAATAAACATCATTATTTTGTACAAAGTTTGGTTCATTATTTTCATTCTTTCATTACTTATTCTTTATCATTGGCAACATCAGAAATAATTCCCATTTCGGGGCAGAAATGTACTTTAGTGTGGGGTAATGTTGAGTAGCCAAAAATATTCTAAGTATTGGGTGCATGAAGATAGGGCACTGGAAATGCACGAAGCTATAATAGTATTGAAGCGCCCAAGCTCAGGACTTAGTTGTTTTATGGTTAAGGGATATTTTTGGAGATAGCATGCGGAGCACACATAGAGATGAAGACTTGTGCTACACGTAATGGTATTTTGGGAACAAGTGGTTGATAAGTGTCATGCATAGTTTAAGCTAATAATAGGATTTATTCTTAGAGTTAACTATAGGACATCTATTATTAGAAAACTTGCATGTTTTGTATGATATTGTAAATGTGCATGGCTATTATCAGTATGTGACATATTTTGAGAAGTGCATGGGTGGTGAAGGTAAAGTCCCCACCTCTATAAATATGTAATTGGACTAAGTATTTTAGGGCATTGAATTATTGTAGAGTTATGTTGTTAATGTTGATGCACACATGACTCAAGGATATACTTTATAGTGTAATAAGTTTCGTATTTTATAGTGTTTAATGCAATGGAGTATATTGGTTAGATAATGGTGTTAGACATAACTTAATCTAGTTCTTGTATGGTTAATCTTATTATAGTTATTACTCAATTCATGAATCTCTCGAGATCTATATCTGGTTTATACAATGTGAAATGTTTAAGTTTAGTTATGAATCTAGATATGTTTAAACATTATATCACTAACATCCTACATAAGCAACTCTAAAGAGGGACACGGTACCTTTGCGTGCTTTGGGTGAGTTCTCGTCTCAGTGAGTGATGTGCCAAAGTGCACCTAGTTTATTCATAGTAAATTTTAGGCTACATCGAGAATAATGTTTGGTTGTGTAATTTCTAGCAAGATCACAGAAACATAACAACGCAAATCACAATAAAAATATTCGGCCATTGCTTCGGGAAGAAGCTTGTATTTTATAGGAAATTGGCTGGGAAGTGGTCTTACCCTCTTGGTAGCCATGGGGTACCACATCACAATAAGGAGGGGTAGTTAACTCTCAGTTTAAAATGGAAGAGGAAGAGGAAGTCAGTACACATCTATCAAGCCTGCAAACAACCAATTTGACTAATAAATGTGTGTTAAAATCATGTTTGAATATGTGGACACACATTCAAAACATGATAAAAGAGGTTCGGAAAACTACACACAACCACTAATCTACGCAGAGGGGCGATTGCACAACCACCGCTTAGGGTAGATCGACGGTTGTGTAACCGCCACCTAGATAGGCCAGTGTTAGCATAACCGCCATGTCATTTCTATAACTTAAGGCCAAAAGATAAGGAAAATACTACAGAAAGATAATGGAAAGTATGAAAAGTAAGGAAATGGCTACGTAAAGCATCCTAAGCTAAAAATATACACTGTAAAGAGGAAATTAGGCTTGAACACCATTGGAAAATATAATAGTCATCATCGGGAATTTGAATTGTTTTTGACAATGTAGCACATGAAAAATTAGGTACATACAAGTACCAATCAGATGCATCTAATATTCCTACATATGCAAATCCTATATCTTTGGGGAAACTAGTGCCCTACCTCACACTATTACCATGTTTATTCCTATGATTGTTATTATTCTTACATGTACTATCTCTACCCATAGTGGTGTACACTCTTCCTCTTCTATCAAAAAGGCTCATGAATCCCTTGTTTATATTGTACACGCCCAAATATTACAAATACAACAAGGTGCATCTACTTCTTCTCATATTATGGATTATTCACATTTGATTCATCACCCACTTGCACCTAATGTGGTCTCCTATTAATTTCCTATCTTTGATGGCAAGGTTGATCATGTAGATCATCTTCATGATTTCCATATTGTTTACTTGGAATATAACTATAATGATATATTACTTACCAATATCTTTCCTATAAGTCTAAAGGACTTTTCCTCACAATGGTTCTATGATATTCCAAAACATTTCGTACAAAATTTCATGCCTTTAGATAATCAATTCCTTCCATAATTATCTATCAATATTGGAGAAAAAATGTATTCTCAAATTTTTAAATTACTACAAGGTTATAATGAGCACATTAGTAATTATCTATCCCCACTCTTTTCCTTGTGCTTGTCTTGAGATTTCACTACTAAGATTGGCGGTACTTATCTACCGACTAGTCCCACATGCTATTCAAAACCAGCTATGGGTCCAAATATAGTGTCAATTTCAAACCAATTATTGCATTCCATATTGATCCTTATGTGCCAAGTCTAATCAACACCGATTGCTCGGCCTTTGATCAAGAAAATTGTCCAATCACTCCAGAAACACATACTAAAGTTGGAGGCATTCTAGATTTGACACTAGATGAATGGGAAAGCAATAATCATGGATATGATCCTTACAAGGAGATGGAAGAATTTTATATGGGTATGGAAGAAGCTTCAGCATTCCATACCCATGGACTGGTCCTATACCATGTGAGCTTAATCCTCAACAAAAGATTCACTTCATAATCAAGATGATGACTCAAGTTAGAGAATGGATCAAGAAAAGGGATGTTCATGAATGTAATGTTAGTCAATCATGTCAATGGGAGGTCCCTGCATTACCACCTTATAACCCTCTTCCCGTGTTTCCATCCATGCAGTTGCAATTTGAGCCCCATGGTCCTAACCTTCTAGTTGCTACCCCTAAGGTGGAATTCACTACTTCATCATCTATTCCTCCATTCCATCATGAATCTTCCATGCCTCATCCTTCTAAATTTCCCTCTTTTCTACAAGGGCCATCAAGACAAGAGAATGAATCTCTTCCTCAAACAGTGAGGGAATCAGTTAAATCCCAACCCACCCCTCCTCTTGTAGTCCCAAATCCATTTTGGGAGGAGCATCATCAAGAAATGAGAAAAAGGAAGAGTATATGGTTGAAGAGAATAGAAAAGGAGAGCATGCAAATAATCGAAGAAATGGGCTGCAAAACTTAACATCAAGAAAACTTTGTTCCGACTAAACCTTCTACAAAAGTTGAGGCTCAAGAATAAGTAGAACAAACTAGTTTTGTACTACCAGAAACAAATCCAGAGATGAATGAGGAGGACCAAGTAGTCTACTTATTCAGAATGTAGTATTCATATTGGCTTAATTCCATCAGAGGAGTTTGAATCACCAAAGGTGGAAAAATCAGTAATAGAAGAATGTGTGCAAGTTGAAGAAGAAAGAATCTCAAGTGTACTAGATGATTCTAATGAGTGCAATGATCCTAATTTCCATGCATGTCAAGAACTTGCATCACTTTTGGAAGGTGGTAACATCTTTCCAAAGTCATCATTAGATGTTACAATCAGCCATAACAAGTTTCATGAGATGAAGGCGATTCAGGGATTGAGAATGTGGATGAGACCATGCAGAGGCTTTCTAAACCTTTTCCCTCTCTTCTCAAAAATCTGATTTTTTAGATGAATTTGATCTTTCTAATTTCATGTTTGAAAATTAATAATATCAAGATGAAGGAGGTTCTAGTTCGAAGGATACTCAGATTGAAGAGGAACCTTTAACACATTCAGAGAACAAAGAAGCAAATTATCTATCAGATATGGAAGAATGTTTTGATGGAAAAGAGCCTATGGAACTTGAAAAAATTTCTATTTTGTCACTTCTTTTTCAAAGTAAAGTTCTGAGAGAAGTGGAGGGACATGCTCAAGAAAAGCTTCTTACTCATAACTGTCCTTTTACATCAGAATTGGAGGAATTGATTCTTCCATCATACGTAAAGGAGGAACACACAGAGAAGCTAGGACTGATCTAGAAACATTGGATGACGATTATCCCATGGAGAGGTTTCTATTTTCAGTTATAGAACCTATTTTGGTTAATGAGTCTATGATGGAGGAAAGTATTCTTGAAAATTTTTCTTCCCCTAACAATCTTCAAAACTACAAATAGGAGGTTTGAATTTTCAAATCCCATGTCAAATGAGGGAGATTTCACTGCAATACCATCCATCCAGGTGAAATATTGGTTATTTTTAAATGGGTAACAATGGGGAAATCAGGTCACGAATAACAATCTTTTTCAAGGATGTCTTCAGCAAGACTTTCTTTCTAAAATTAAATTTCAGAGAAGTAAGAATATTCAATGGGTTAGACTATGTCCTTTTAGGTACCTGGCTTCATTGAAGCCAGAACTAGTCACATTCACTTTAGAATGTGAGGATGAGTTTCATAGTCCCAAGGATTAGTTGTTATGTCTCTACAAAAAACAAATGCAGAGCAACTAAAAGAGGAATTCTTTCTCTTTCCATTTGATACCTCGGTAGACCAAGTGGAGAATTGGGCTCTTTTATTTTTTCACTCTCATTTTCAGCCATGTCCATTATCACATCATCTTCATGGCTGCCCATTGTAAGGACATGAAGCTATTTTGCACAACTAGTTGCAGGTTTTGTTTAGCTCACTTATGCTTCCGGTTAGTGTAGGGTAGTATAGGTTTGCTTTCAATAGAATAAGTGCATTTGAACACCCTGCATGTTCCACTTGGGGCATGTATGGTTTTTGGTTGTTGTGTGTGTATTGTTTTTCTGTTTTTGTTCTTGTGTTGTTCTGAACACTAATGCATCATTAGAAGGTGTCAAGGATAGGGAAGGTTTAAAGATTCCATAAGAGTTTCATGATCTGCTTCAATCAAAATCACGGTATGTCATAGATGCCAAGTATTCAATAGATTCAAGTATACTTCATGCTTAGCATTCCAGGGAGGTCCAAGATCATATTGCTCAAGAGAATTCTAGGATGTATCACAGAGGATCAAATTGCTTTCAGAATTCCAATATAGACTCCATGCCCAATGGATGACTTAAGGCTACTGGAAGCATGCTTAGCAGGAAAGCATCCCCGAGAGGTCACAAAATTGTTGTCAATTTTTGCCCCCGGGGAAAAATTGGACAATAGGATAATACCCTGAGACCGAAAATTCTTCCATAAAAATTCTAGGGTTATCAAGATAATTTCAAGCTTTAAGAGGTGTTTATGATCATCTTGGATTGTTCTTATCTTTCCCTAGTCATGGAAGCTCGTTTTTCTCAGAACAAGGAAATTTCTGTGGAGGACCCACACTCACCCAACTCAAGCAAAACATAGTTAAAAGTGACATATAAATGTTCAGGTGTCTTATCACACTTCCATGATCCAATTTTTCACAGAAGGGTTCAAAATTTTAAGAAGGGTCAATGCAAGACTTAAAAATTTGTCAACACAAGCCACATATGAGCTCGAGCTAAAAGTAGCTCATTGAGCTTATTAGTGAGTCGGTCGGCATGTGAGTTGCATAGAGTGAGCTCTACACCGAGCTCATTTTGGTTGTTAAATCTACATTTAGGAATCATATCAGGAGCAGTGGTCATCATATCATTGAACTCGACTTGGGAGCTCAATGGCAAGTTCCTCAAGTCGGTGAATGCGTTGAACTTTACTAAGTAACTCGATCAAAATTGTGGTGACTTGGTGCTCACGGAGGTAAAGTACGATGATATATTTACGTGGTGACTTGAGTGAATAGAGACGAGCTCGGTTGGGAGAGCTTGTGGCTCAAATCATATGGCATGAAGAACAAGCTAAGGGATATGGTCGAGAATGCCTGAGACTACAATGAAGGTCAAGCATCCATTGAGTTGAGCACATAGTGGATGGAGCCCGAGTAGTTGAAGTGCCTCGTTGAGTCAACATAGCTTGGGAACCTGAGAGAAGTTTAATCGAGCTCAGTGTGGGATGAGGAGGCCAACTCATCGTGACATAGGTAGGAGTCCTAATTGGATACAACTAACAGGTGACTCATTGATTTAAATCAACATGGCATAAGACAGCGTAAGGGAGGTCAGTATATTGAAGTCTGAGTTAGCCGAGCCATAGTGGTGAATAGCTCAAGTAATGTGCAAATCCATGACATTGTTATCGGCTATAACATAGGTTGAATCAGATACAGGTTTATAAAGGGAGGTTGAGCTCGTGGGAAAATGATCCCGAGTCGAGTTGATGGATGGAGCTCACTAAGAAAGAGCCAAAATGCAAAAAGAGTGGTTCAAGCTTGAGCTCACGTAGGAACACATCACCCATGGAGGCCTTGAGTTCATGTTTGGATTTCTGTGGTATTTGGTGGAAATTGATAAATTGGGGAGTTTTGAAATTCACGGCCATGGTTGAGATATAAAGGTCGGTCATGTGGCAAGGATGTAAAATTTGGGATTTGTAGGCTCATGAAATCGAGCGGTGTATGAGATTAAAGTGTTCAAGCTTAGCTCGAAGTTCGAATGTGGAAGGCTAGGTGAATGTATATTTCAAGGATATGTTTAACATGGAGCTCAAATACAACTTGATGAGTGGCATGGCTCGAATGCTCACATTAGGATCCTGACTCATCACGAAAATACCAGAGCTTAAAGATTGAGAATGTGCACCGACTTACTTAGATTGGGCTCGATTTGAGTGAATATAGTGAAGCTCCATCGGTGGAGGATGATGGGAGGATCCTCAACTTGGTAGATTGACTTGCGAACACACATGATGAAGATCTAGGAGAGTTTGGAGCGAATAATTTGTCGATGGGATTAGATCGACCCCAAGAAACATGAAATGAAGATAGTGATGTTTGTGGCATTTTAGTTTTTGGAAGCTCATTTCGGAGGTGCCCATTTCAGAATTTTAGATGTTTTGGGTTTATAACTCACCTCACTCATTGGCGAAAAATTGATTGGAAGATCCGAAGCCTGAAAGCCCAAAACTTTGAAATTCAGAGTTTTGGGTTTTCGAGGTTTGAGGTCTCTCAATGTTGGAAATTAGTGAGCAAGGAGTTCAGTTTCCAAATCCCAAAAGGTGAGCTCAGTCAGGTTCCGAAGGTAAGTCAATGGAATGCAAAGCATGGCTAGTCATCCGATGATCACGAAGTGGTGCTTGAAGCTCGGAGTTAGAAGTGGTGACATGGTGGAATGGTTTATGTTTAACTTGGTGAGTTGGTTGATCATTGAAAAAATCAAGGGAGGAGCCCAAACCAAGGAACTCGGTGCATATTCCATGTAACTAGGTTAAATGAGTTGAGATTGGTGAGTGATGAGGTCACAAAACTCGGGGATCTATGGAATCAAAAATGTGGGCACCATGCAAGCCAATGTGATGTAGATGTATAACTCACTAATTCGTGTGAACAAGATTGACTCTTCGACTTGAGCCATGCAATGAGAGAGAGCTCGTTGGAAATAAGCCAAGCCACTAAGAGTAGGTTGAGACCAAGTAAATTCAAGGAGATCAAGCTTAGTTTTGCATAACTCTAAGCAATATTGTAAGCACACGAGGTGTAAAGGAGTATGATACCATGGTGGAATAAGTGCTCAACGTGGATCAAGCTTGGATCTGATGGTGATAACCTTTTTTTGGGATGACATAACCCGATGATAGCTCGGTGTTAAATCCTAAAATAGAGGTAACACTCAATGAAACAGAAAGACTAACTTGACTCGACACTTATATAGGTAAGCTCGGTTGCACGTAATGGTGAAGAGCTCATTCGAATCGGTCATAACAAGTTTTAGGTAATACACTTGAATTCATGTTGTTGTGGGGATTTAGATATCTCTTTGAGGCTTATATGAAGTAAAATTGGTTGGCGAGTTGCTGATATCATGGTGAGCTCGGATGATGCCATTACTAAGTTTGGAGAGTGAAACTCATTGCAAATGAATCGGTGAGGTGGAATCTAAGTTACTCGGGAATCGAAGGTATAAATACATTGGGCATATCGTTGAAGATAACTCAAGAGTTTGACTCAAGTATGGGAATAACATATAGACTCGTTGATTCATAGAGAATGGAGCTCGGTGGACAACTAGGTGAAAATTTTATTTTGGGAGCTTGACGCAGCTTGAGGAACTCGGTTGTAGTAAACATGGAAAGAGCTCACTAAATGATTCATGCTACCAAGATTATGGAATTGGTTGAATTCGATTCGTCTAGAGATGGGACATACTATGTAAATTGCTAATGAATCCAACAAAGAGTTCACTAAACCAAGGTAAAGGAAATAGATCATTCAATGCGTTTGATGCGATGAGAGCTCGGAGAATGGTTGCTTTGTAATCCGGTGCCAAGTCATGTATTGTGTGTTTGTAAACCCCTCGGTGTTGACATAACTCGGTGAGCCATGTACAATTTCTCGCATTGTTGGATGAGCTTGACTTATCATTATAAATAAATAATAGAGCAAGTCGTCATTTCAGAGTGAGTCCATAGGTAAATTACTATTGCCATGACAACTTAGTTTTGGAAAGTGACATGGGAAAAGGGCTCGACATAGGGCCAGTAACAAATCTCGATTCGGAAGTGATTAAGCTCGGTTAAATGGAAAGATTGGCATACATGTGTGCACGAGTTGAGGCCGAGTTGTATGAGTTTGGAGGAACTCAAAATCGATCGACAAGCTTTGAGGAGAACCGGGCTATGTGGGCCAAATTACATCGGTGAAATCATTGATCAATGCATGAGGAAGGTAGCTCGTGGAGCAGCGAGCTGACAAGGAATAGGAGGAGCTTGGCGGAGAGCTCATTTTGGGAGCTCGACATGGAAATGATCATTGAAAGTGTGAGGATCCATGTTGCAGGACCGAGCCGGTCAAGAGACATTTAATGCAAGGGAGCTTAGTTCATAATTAGAGTCAGCTGACCCATGACGGAAAGAGCTTGGAAATGAACTCATAGGTAGAGCTTGATTGCAGTGCATGGTAGTGGAGCTTGAGCCCAACTCGGTGGGTTGGCTCGGTGATCCAACCATCGAGTTGGCTTATTTTTTGACCATTTCTCAGCTGACCCCCCTCTTCGAGTCAAACCAGTCAATGGAGGGTCCCACCTGATTTTAATTAAATTAATATTTTTATTTAAATATTTTATTAATAATTATTATTATTATTATTAAAATATTTTATTAAAATATTTGAAAAGGCTAGGTTAATAGGCAATTAATGACACATGATGGAAATTTCTTAAGTGTTTCAACCAACTGTAATAAATGATACATCAAATACATTCATTTTAGAAAGAGAATTTATGAATCCTATTCTCTCTCTGAATTTCTTCTATAAATATAAGTTGGAAGCTCATTCCAAGGGGTTCCAACAAGTCATACAAGTTGGAAAAGTTAGACAATCTCCAAGATTCCCCTCTGTTCACAAGTGAACTCTATGAATTTGTAGGCTCTCAAGCCTTTCTTCTCAAATTGTAATGGTAGCCTATGCCTTTTCCCCGATGTAATGATGCATTGTGCAAGTGCTTGAAGTAATGAAAATTATGTTTTGTGATCAGTTATATGTCCTTTCATGATTTTGTTTCTTCTATTTTCCTCTCTCATGTTTACAGGTGAGTTATGCAACTAGGGTTTTTTTGCTAGTTTTGGAGGTCAATGTGCTTATCAAGGAGTGAACTACTGTATGTAAGGGTTTGTAATGAATTCTCATTCTTCCTCATGATCATCTCTCCTCATTGGAAAGCCAAAAAAATTTCTAGCAAAACCCTTTCTTTGTGCATCACCACTTCTAGTATAGTATTTATTTCCTTACAAATCTCTCTCCCTAATCCCTTTAAATGTTACATAGGTCTAGTTAGCCATTTTTATTGCATTAGGAGTAGTGTAGTGCTTAGTTTAGGAAGATGAAGTCAACCTTCTCCAGAGGTTCACCTCGAGCCCAAGTCCCATAGCTTAAGAGGTGATCCCATGTTTCTCAATCACACCGAATGTCGTGTTCATTTTTAGGATTCAAGGGGTGCAAGTGATTTGGAAACAATAGTATCTATTGCCTTCATGAAGAAATTACACCCCTTCTTAGCATTACCAAACTAGATGATGAGGATATCATTGAGATTTGGAAATTTTTATTTGACGGTTCAAGGAGAAAACAAGGTGCAGGAGGAGGAGCAATGCTTATATCTCCCAAAGGTAACAAGTACTACTCATCTTTCTGATTCCAATTCAGTTGTTCTAATAACATAGCTGAATATTAAGTACTAATCCATGGACTACAATGGGAAACAAAGAGAAGTATCAAGAACTTACAATTTTTCGAGGACATTGAGATACTTTTTAATCGAGTTAGGGGTAGAATGTTGCTAAAAATGATCTTCTCAAGAGCTATAAGTATAGGGTATGGGATCTCATAGAAGACTTTGAGGCATTCAACATTGATTCCATACCAAGGAAGAAGAATGAGGCTGCGAGACAAGATTGCAGAAATTGGAGCAACATTTGATGTTGTTGAGAGTATCAAAAAGGATCAATTACAGACTCATATCAAATTAGTAGTAAGACCATCTTTCCTGCACAACAACAATAGTTGGAAATTATTTGAAAGTGATCAAAAAATCATCAATTTCCTTCAAGATGAGGCTAAGTTATCTTCCAGGAATCAATACAAATTGGAGAGGCAAGTATAGGGATCAAGTATCCCGGTTGAGAACAAACAAGCTCCCAAAAGGTTTGGTAACTCTAGAGTTAATGTTCAATCCTAATGAACAATTCCAGAAGGAGAAAGCTAACATCTAGGTCAAGGGTAAAGATGTTAGAATTTGATGATTTTAATAAATACAGATTTAAGCAACTTACATATTATATAATGCTACAATAAATATTTAAATAAATATTACATCATAACATAAGTAAATAAAGGAATACGTACAGAAATGAATAACACAGGTGACACAGTATTTATAGTGGAAAACCCCAATAGGGTAAAAACCACTTTGAAAATAACCTTTTACTTCAGAGAACTGATTTTACATCCAGTAAGATCACCTCCTCTTTTGAAACCATATTTACCAAGGGTAAAATCAAAACACTTGATTTACACACCTTTGATATATTTCCCAAATATATCAAATGAGGACCTAAAGTTCTTTTTTATATAAGGTGATCGGGTATTTCTCCGACCCACATTTTCAACCTAAATGGTTGACACATACACCTAGGTTTATAATATTTAATATTAAAAATATTATCATTTCATGATATTAAATAATTAACCTAAAGTATATACCTAGGTTAGCATATTTAATAATAGAAATATAAATATTTCATATTATTAAATATTAACCTATATATTAGTGATGGACCCATATACATTAAGGGTTGGCTAGACCTCTTAATCATTATGTTCTAACACCCCCTTAATGTTAAGTGAGATAACATAACATATGCTAATAGATTTCTTGCCTATGGTACACTACAGATTTACAATCCTTAAACCGTAAAGGTTTAGGCTAGCATATCGATTGAATGAATTATAACACCTTCATCATACTCAATTTACCTCTTGGTACAAAAGGATTTAGAATCCCAAAGATCATTCCATGATCAATGGCTAAGTATGATTTGTGAGTTTTACATGTTCTCACGAGTTCTCATAAAGGTTATGAACCCAAGCATATAGGAGCTGTTATAACTAAGGACCTCCTTAGCAATATGCTTGTACCAGATGTTTACCAATAAACTTAATTACACTAAAGAGTTTACTAAAGACAGCCTTTAATATCTTTCTACACTTCTTTCTAAAAAAATCCGAGGAGAGATACATACCCGAAGGTCTTTTTACACTTGCCCGAAGGTATTTTTTACACTTGCTCGAAGGTCTTTTACAAATGCCTCGAAGGTATTTTTACAAAAACTAAGTTCCATTAGGAGGTGACATTGTCATGCACACTCCCCCTCAATGGAAACTCGACAATCCAAGATTTTCACGAAAGTGACAAAACTTTGTAGCACTCAGGGACTTTGTGAATATTTCAGCAACCTAATCTTCAGTCAACATGAACTTGATATTTATCTCATCACTTTACACCTTCTCACGGGTGAAGAGTATATGTATATCAATGTTCTTCATCCTCTGATATTGAATTGGATTCTAAATCAAGAGTAATAAAACTTTGACCACCACATAGAAGAGAAATACTTCCTTTAGCTTCCATTTGTATCTCTACCAACAACCGTTATAGCCACATGACTTCTTTACTTCTTCCATTGTACTTCTCTACCTCAGTAGAAGAAATGGATACTATTGATTGTATTTTTTATTCCAAGTAATGGTTTCTACACCAAAAACTTGAACACATATCCAATATATTTTATAACACAACATCAGTATGGTTAGAATCACAAAATCCATATAAGATAGCATCTTCATTCTTAGTATAATGCAGCCCATAATTGATTGTTATTTTCAAATATCTAAAAATTCTTTTTGCAAGATTTCAATGATTTCTAAAAAGGTTCCTTCATAAACCTTGAATTAATTCCTACTGTATAAGAAATATCTAATCTAGTTATAGTTAGATAAATCAAACTATCAACTAACACCGTATATAAAATAGGATCAACCTTTTTCATATGCAGATTTAGGATCAATATTTATTCCAATTTCCATTGAAGTAGAAAATGGTTTACAATCAATCATAAGAAAAAATTTCAATACAATGGTTACATATTGTGTTTTGAAAAATAAAAATAGAATGAAATACAGTCATACAAATAACATGATGTGAGAGACCTAACTCATTCATTTCAAAGTACTACTTTAATTTCTCTTTAATCCTATGAATTAAATCAGAATTGTCACCAGACATAAGAAAATCATCAACATATATACATATAATGATAATATGTGAGCCTTATTGCTTAATGAATATATCATTGTTAGAATAACAATTAACAAAACCTAATAGTTTAAAGAAGGAAACAATTTTCACATACCAAGCTCTAAGAGCTTGTTTTAAACCATATAAGGATTTCTCAACTTACAAACATAGTTTTCTTTACCATTTTCTTCAAATCCTTTAGGTTGAAACATGTAAATTTCTTCTTTTGAATCACAATTTTTAAAAAAAAATTCTTATCCATTTGGTGGATTTCCCACCCAAATTGAGTGGTGATTGCAAATAAGGCCCTAACATTACTCATTTTAGCTACAAAAATGTCTCAACATAATCAATACTAGGTTTCTAAGTGAAACCTCTAACAACAAGTCTAGATTTATGTTTGTTAATACTACCATCAACATTATATTTTACTTTGTATATCCACCTAGACCCTATAATACTTTACGTCTCAAGTTCATACAAGGTAATTAATGCATGGTACATATGATGGTTTCTGGTCATTTTCCTAAGGTTAATAGGATTTGAACTTTCTAACATAGATTGAGCCCAATTTAATTTCTTATATAGGAAGATAAGAGTTTTAGAAACATCTATAGCGTCAAAATATTATCATGACCATTTACTAAATTAGAATCAAAACCATCATTTAGAAGCATTTAATGAAGTAACTTCAAGGGAAGAATACAACACACGTAAACCTTTCACTAGATTATATCTAGACATTTCATATAAGCTTTAATAATTAACATGTCATAACCTTTCATGCCATAGTTTTGAATTATTCAAGCTTTGAGATATAAAACAAGATGCGAAAAGAAATCATCAAAAATATACGAGACCATTTCTTTGAATTCCTTCAACTATTGTAACCTCATTTTTGGAATATATAGGGTAAAAGGAGGGTTTTAGAAGGTCCCACAACCTTATACAATAGAGCCCATCAGGCCAGATTTAGCAATAAAAGTAGCAAAGCAAAAATACCCAAGAAGATTCCAAAAAAGGAGGACGAAAAAAAAAAACAGAAAGAAAGAAGAGATACATCATAAGAGCTTTTTCAGCTCAGAGACTGCATTTTTTGCTCTAGGAGAGCCTGAGTCATTAGCAAGATGTTCGGCCAGTTTGATAAGCTCCGAGCAGTCATTAGCAATGGCAGTCTTGGTAGATTCAGTGAAAGCCTCCCATGCTTTCAAAGCCTTGAATGCACACTGAAGCTTGTTTAAAATAGAAGAAACCATGTCGACTCTGCAATTATCCCTATTAGTGTCAGCAGACTCAGGTTCAGTAGGGTTCGAGTCCAGAATCGGCGAGGAATGAGAAGTGTCAGCAGTAAGAACTTTGTCATCGAAGAGAGTATTGTTTCCCTCAGACTGAGTGATGGGATCAACCACCGGTTGGCTGTTATCTAACTGCTCCGAGTCCGGGGAGTCTGGGTAGAGCTGAGCCAGGCCCAAGAGGTCAGCAGCCAGAGAGGAATCAGGGCTGGAAATAGGGAAGGGAAGCGTGATAGTGGCCGGGGCCGTGCCTTCCAAAAATAAGCAAGAGAGGGGCGTGGGGAAAGAAGGGGTGGCAGGGGGCTGAGAGGCAGCGAGGGGGACTCAGAATTGCCACATCAGAGTCAGAATCAGAAGAGAGGAGGTAGACAATGAGGCGCCGAGAGGAGCGGAGGGAGGAGGAGGAGGGGCGAGGGGAAGGCGAGGGGGAGCGGCGGCGCGACCCAATTTGGGGGAAGTGAAGAAGGTCGGAATGAGAAGCAATAACAGAGAAGAGCATATATAACAAACCCTGGTGAAGAATGACACCTTCTCCATCACGAGCTAACTGGACCAAGTGTTCTAAAGACTGAAATAGAAAGGCCGCAGATTGATTTTCTTCCCCCATCGAAGATGAGAGAGGATGAAAAGGTGGGGACCGAAAACAAGCCGATATCTACCGTCAATGGTAAAATACCGCATTATGACCTCCGCGACTCTGTCCCAAGGAGAAGGCAGGAGTCCCGAGTGTAACCAGAGAGGTATTTCACCGGTCTGTCCCCAGGGGCATTAAAGTCCTGAATTTCGCATGCAGCGAGTGCTTGAAGTAGATGTCTCCGGCAGCAGGAAGGCCAGTGGCGTCAGCTATTGCATTTGTGGAGATGGTAAAGCAAGTGTTGCCGATCTCGAACCGACCCTTCGACCAGGAAGTCGTAACCGCATACGAAACAAGCGCCGAGTAACCCGCCATTTTCTCCAGGAAGGTAGCAATTCCATTCTCCAGCATTATATTCCAAACCTCCCCATCATTTTTAACCGAATCACAGTTATCAGGCTCAAGACGCTTCAACTGACCCCCCATGGTATGAATGTTTGAATAATTGCAGAAGTGAGAGCAATAAGGGTCATTTAACAACCTAGTCAGGGCGGGGGAGCCGTCGGCCAAGTTATCATTGCCCTCCCGCCATATCCTCAAATGATTAATGTGAAGATAATTCCCATTCGTGTGGAGATCCCCGCATCATTACATAAAGCACCGTAATCAAAATGTCCATCGTTAAGAGTCAAATCAATTAACTTCGACATAAATGCCGCCGCCCTTTGAGAAGGCCATAGCGAATTTGCCGAAACCCGAATCAGCCCTCCATTCCACCAGTCAGCAATGGGGTATATCATTTTGAGTGATTTGGCAGAGATCATCCGGAAGTTGTCTGTCCAGCTTTGCTGATTCTCAATGAGAACACCAATATTAGCAAGGAGGTCCGCCACTTTATTTCCCTCCCGGAGGACATGCTGGAACTAGATTTGTTGGAAAGATCTTTGAATAATTCTGATATCAGCAATGATGTTCTGTATCGACCAATGACCAGAATCATTAGACTGCAGGAGCTTGATGATGTTGAGGGAGTCACTTTCAACTTGGAGGGGATCATCACCAAATTTGATAGCTAGCTCAAGGCCTTTGAGGATGGCCAAGGCTTCCGCACGATGGTTGGTACCAAATTTGAAGTTATGAGCAGAGGCAAGCAACAATATATCCCGAAGAGCAACGAAGAATGGCTCCTCCGCCAGAATTACCAGGATTGCCTTTCGAGGCCCCATCCGTGTTCAGTTTTTTCCAGCCCCTGGAGGGGGAAGCCAACGGACTAATTCCCGAGCAGTGGAAGTGCCTTTACTTTGAATGGCCAACAACTTCTGCCACTCCTGGGAGTTACAGATTTGGATTTTTTGCTGATATTTGGCCCACATGATCGAGTTGAGATTTTCTTGGAAAGCCGAGCAATCTGAGTAGCCACCTGAACAGGTTCAAGACTTTTTTCTTTGAAGATTCTTCTGTTTCTTTCTTTCCAGATGCCCCATAATCCATGAGGGAGGAGGAGTTTCCAAGCCAAATTCAGAATCAGATGAGTGAAAGGAGAGCTCCATTGAGAGAGGGTGTCCTGAATGGACTCAGGGAAGGTCCAAAACACTCCCATCCTCGATAAAAGCCACTGCCAGATAACTTGCGAAAAAGAACAATGGATCAAAAGATGGGCAGAGGACTCCGCCTCTTTAGCACATAACACACATTTAGTGGGGAGAGAGAAACCCCTTTTTTCAGATTCTCCCCAGAAAGGAAAGCATTCTTAGAAGAGAGCCAAGAGAAAAAACCAATTTTGGGAATGATCTCATTTGGCCAGAATTTGGAAAGGGGGGGACCAGAGTCAGCACTATGCATCGAAAGATAAGCAGCCTTAACCGAGAAAGAACCCGACGGGGAGAGGGGCCAAATAATCTCATCCTCATTTTGGGAGAAAGGGATGTAGATGGAAGAGAGCACCGCTCTGAGTGAAGACAGGAGCCTACTCTGCAGATCGCTGATATCATCCCAGGCCTTTATATCCCATGAGGGAATGGAGTTCACAATCTTCCAATAGCCCGAAGCTAATCTTCCTTGCTTATTAATGATGCTTCTTTTCACAGGGTCCCAAGCAGGATTAAGATCAAGAGGTTCGTCCCCGATCCAAAAATCCCTCCAGAAATCAATAAGACGACCATTCCCAAATCTCCATTTAGTGCCAGCCCGTATAATGGGGAGGGAGCTAATAACAGAATTCCAGATGGCAGAGCCTCTAATTGGATTGGAAGTGAGCAGATCTTTGTTATTTGCCAGATATTTAGCTCTGAGCAGATGGGCCCAATTAGAGTCACCTTTAGCCACTTCCCAAGCAAGTTTGGCCAGGAGGGCCCCATTCATGTCAGCCATTTTTCGAAGACCAAGCCCTCCATGAGAAGTTGGCTTACACACTTCCTTCCATGCCACAAGATGGATCCTCTTCTTTACCTCAGTCCCTGACCACAGAAAGTTCCTTTGAATTTTTCCACAACCTCCCTCACCGAATTGGGAATTTTGAGCAGGGACATGAAGTAAGTAGGAAGGCTTTGAAGGGTGGCTTTAACCAGCTGGAGCTTCACACACCGAGAAAGCAGAGCCCCTTTCCAGGCGGCCAACTTTTTTTTGATACCTTTCAATGACAGGATTCCATAGAATTTTAGATTGCTTACCATGGAAGAGGGGGATGCCAAGATATGAGGCGGGAGATCCACAATATTGCAACCAAAGATATCAGCAATCTTTCTCTGAGTCCTAGGGGCCGTGTTGATGAAGGAGATGCTGCTCTTGTTGAAATTGACAGTTTGCTGAGAAGCTGATTGGTAAAGAGAAAGGATATCCATTATAGCCCGGGCCTCAATAACAGAGGCTAAACTGAGCAGCAAAGTGTCATCAGCGAACTGGCTATGTGTGGCAGAAGGGCAATTTGAGGTGATTTTCATACCGGAAATGATAGATTGACTTTTAGCCGCTTCCAGAGCTCTGCTAAGGGAGTCCGCCATTAGGACAAAAAGAAAAGGTGACAGGGGGTCCCCTTGCCTGATACCTCTGCTGCTTTTGAAGAAACCCGCTGGAATGCCATTGATAAGAATAGAGAAGCAAGGGGTCGCGATACAAGAGAAGACCCAACTACACCACTTTTTGTCGAAACCAAATTTTTCCAGGACCTTAATTAAGAAAGGCCAGCTGACTCTGTCAAAAGCTTTTTGCATATCCAATTTTAAGATCATTCCTGGGGACTTCGAAAGAAAGGCCGAGTGAATGGCTTCATGAACTGTAATTATACCACCTTGGATGAGCCGACCTTTTATGAAGTCGTTCTGATTGTGCGAGATGAGATCCTGCATTAGAGGTTTAAGTCTGGAGGCCAACATCTTAGTGATAATCTTATAAGACGTGTTACATAAACTGATTGGCCTAAAATTGGATACATCTTTAGAACTATGCACTTTTGGGGCAAGTGCAACGAAAGTGGTATTCCATTCCTTTAGCAGATTGTTGTTCACCTGAAACTCATTCACTGCTTGAAGAGGTCCTGCTTGATGATTTCCCAAAAGACTTGGAAGAAGGCAGCAGGAAAGCCATCCGACTCGAGCTTTGTCCCTCTTCATTGCAAAGACTGCTTTGTGAATTTCCTCCATAGCAAAAGGCTTGATCAGATTGTTGTTCATCTCAGGTGACACCAGATGCGGAATATGTTGGAGCATGTCATTCATTGATTGCTCCGGAGGGGGCAGGTCAGCCTGGAGAAGATTTGAATAGAAGGAGACAAGCTCGTTGGATATAGCCTCTCAGCTAAAGATTAGCAAGGTACCCGAGGACGACACCAACTCACGGATCTTATCTCTAGCTTTATGCTTGCAAGTAGTGATGTGAAAAATTTAGTATTACGATCCCCTTGTTCGAGCCAAAGGGCTCGAGAACGTTGCCTCCAATAGGTCTCTTCTTCTTTAAGTGTATTGTGATAATCACTGAGGAGGGAGATTTCATGTTGGTGAAGATGATCCAATCTTCCATCAATCTCTATTTGTTCAGAGACTTTTGCCAAACTCTGAGTTAGCTCCTGTTTGCGAAGCTTGATGTTGCCAAAGACCATCGACTTCCATATCTTGAGTTGTTTTTTAATTTCTTTGAGCTTGCTGGAAAATCTAAACATACTAGAGCCCTCAATATTGATATTCCACCAGTTTGCAACAAGGGGGATCAGGTGGTTGTTTTCAAGCCAAGCAAGCTCAAACCTGAAGGGAGGATTCTTGGTATTCAGTTTGTGATTTGCACTCAACAGAAGAGGGCTGTGGTCAGAGGCAGCCCGAGGGAGGGAGTTGAGGTAGAAGTCAGGAAAGAGAGAGATCCAGTCCAGAGAGCCTAGAGATCTATCCAATCTACTTTGAATGTGGTTCCTGCCCAATCTGCGGTTTGACCATGTATAAGATGAGCCGTGGAGGTCCATATCCAGAAGTGAATTCTCCCTGATGAAGTCAGCCAGAGCCTCCATGCTGGCTGTCATGGCAGGAATACCTCCCTATTTTTCCGAAGGATAAAGTGGGCAATTAAAATCTCCCATTATTAGAATGGGAATTTTACCACAAGTGATGATGAAGTTAGTGATATCTTTCCATAATTTACCACGATGAGTCTCCAAGTTGGGGGCATACACATTGATAGCAATCCAAGAGGAGTCCGCTCCAATCTCTTGGAAGAGCATGCATAAAAAGTTGGGGTGCTTGAACAGCATTCCCTTTGAGACTTCTGGGATCCCAAAAGGTACAAAGTCCCCCTGAGTTCCCTGTTGATGGTTGAGATTCAAAAGATGCCGCAGGCCAGATTTTTAGGAGACGATCCTCATTTTTAGTTTGGTTTCCTGCAACATTATGATATCAGGAGAGTTCTGGAATTTGATGTCTTTGATAACTCTTTGCTTTTGTAGAGAGTTAAGTCCTCTTATATTCCAAGAAATGATCTTCATTTCTTTGGTTTGGGTTTGCTCCCCACCACCATGGGGATTGTGCTTTGAGTTCCTTGCGCGACATTTATAGCTGCTTCTTGCTGAAGTTTGATATTGCTCGGAATTCTCCCCCGAGCTTTTTCCATGCCTATATCGGGTTTCTTGCTGCTACTTCTAGTAAAACGATGATTGAAACTATCATCAGAGGAATGTCCCGAGGGGGAGGGGACAGAGTCTAAAACAGGTGGACAGAGGGGAGGCAGGGGGAAAGATTCAAGGAAGAGGGGATCGAGGGAAGGGGATGGGAAGGGAAGAGGAGAAGACAAGTGGAGAAGGGGGAGGGGAGGAGGCAGCCAAGGATAGGTCAACTCCTTTAGAGGAAGAGGTGGGGAGAGCCGAGGGAGACAGAGGGGTGATGAGAGGTGAAAGGCCATGGAGGGGGGGACGATCTCGGAAACAGGATCAGAAGAGGTGTTGATTTCTCCATCTTCAAGGAGAGCGAAGGAATTAGAAGTGGGGATGATCGGGATCTCAATAGAAGACGTTTTAGGAATAAAGTTTTTTTTTATTTTTGGGGAGAGGATTTGGGACTTGGGTTTTGGTTGAGGTTTAGATGGGCAACTAGAGGCCCGATGACCAAGTTTTTTGTAGAAGGAGCAAGCATGAGGAATATATTCATAGTCAATGGGTTGTTTCCAGTTCCCCAAGTCCGAAAGAAGCTCTATTTCTTTTGGTAAGGGACAACTGACATCAGCATTAACACAGAAACGAGCATGGATGAATCTAGTTTTAGCTTTTGTTGCTTGATCTATAGCAATTAAAGATCCTATTGAGAGAGCAATACCTTCAATAACCGCCGGATGCCAGAACTCCAGAGGGAGCCCCGGGAGGCGAACCCAAATTGGGGCTTGGGTCATGGATTCCGTGTGTGGGTTGAAACCAGGAGACCATTTCCTGAGATAGAAGCCCCGCCTGCCAAAAAACCACGGACCACCTAACAAAGCTCTAGCAAAGTCTTCTTTCATGCTGAAGGAAAATAATATGAAACCATTAGGCATAGCCGCTATTTCAAGCGCTCCACATGGTTGCCATTTTAATCGAGCCCATTTTTTTATATCTTCCAATGGGGGTCTAGGGCCCATCAGTGTACCCACCAAGGATAGATCACGAGAAGCAGCAGCAGCCTCCGTGATGTGATGCGCAGGAAAAATATCCAGAGGGGAGATAGCTTTTTCGAGCTAGGAGCGGAGGAAAAATTTTTGATCCATCAGTGGATTTGGAGAGAGGACCACTGAGAGGGGATAGCTTTTCGAGCTAGGGGGGAGCGGATGTGGAGCTTATTTCAAATCCTTGGGACATTGATTAACACAACCTTTATTGATATACCTTTTAATAGAATCATATCTAAATTTTATAGATCTAAAGAAACTATTTGATCATAACTAATTTTGTCATTACAATGCATACTAATTAACCTCCCATGATCAAAATAATAACCCGCAATATAAAGGGCTCTGCATTATACCCCAGATTTATATAAAAATATTTCTAACCATATATAAGTGAAGAAGAGACCCCTAAGAATGCATAACAACTTCAAATTTCTGAAAAAATTAATGTAGACAAAAATTCGACTAGCTTAAATTTGACGTCTAAATGACTCATCATAATGGCTTATTTTGTGGAATCTGTTGTGACGGTCATTTGACCGTTAATTTTAACACGTGAAATTTTCCTAGAACATATGAACTTAAATTTGACGTCTAAATGACTGTCATAATGGCTTATTTTGTGGTTTGTCGTATGGTCATTTGACCGTCAATTTTAATGAAGCCAAAACTTGTGTATTTCTAGAATGTGAAATTCCATAATTTCTTCTGTATAATATTAGGGAGGTTATATTTTAAAACATTATAATAACCTATTATAATTTATAATGTACAAATATATACACTTTAAAAAAAAAAAGGTATATAGTTTATAAAATGTAAATAAAAAATAACATATAATTCATAAAAATTATAAACTATAGTATTTTTTTAATAAAAAACACATAACCCTTATTAAAGGGGTTTAAAGAACATAGACCAAGTTAAAAGAATTTTACCAAGTGCAAGTAGATTTATGAGAGTATAGATTAACCTGCATATTTTACAGAGAGGGACAAGTAATTTCACCCGACCAATAAAATAAATTGAAATTCCTATTTTCATGAACCTTATCTTCTCCCTTCATTTACTCTTAATTTTACCCTGCACACATTTAAAACTATGGAAAGATTGCAAAAATATTTTATATAATTCCTACAAGTTAATTTTTTAAAAACTTTTATGTGGCTATAACTACCAATATTTTAATAAATATTTACCACACTTCACGTGAACCACAAATAAACTAGATTTTTATATATACCCGAGAATTCCACATTTTTACTTGAGATATTATCTCATTTTATTCTCTATTCCCACTCTTATATTAAAGAAAACCTTTAAATAAGTTTATTTGTATAGTTTTTATAAACTTTAAAATATAAATGAATGGGGCCACTAAATGGTTAGGGACACATGTTAGGTTTTATTTAATAAGTATTAAGATTTAAAAAGTAATCCCTTCATGGCCAAGCAATAAACACGGGCCCCCTTCCCAAAAACAATAAGCACTTAGGTTTTTTTAAACATATATAGACCAAATCTAATAAAATTTATATTTTAAGCGGTTTAAACTAACCATATATATATAATATGATTCAAAGTTAGGTTTGTTTCTTATTTTTAAAACTATATATGCCTAGATTTATAAGTTAAGTTTAAATATGATTTAAACTTAGGCTTAGAATATGGTTCATTGACTCTTCCCCCAATCCCATGTAATTTTAATATGGTTTAAGGCTTTTAATATTTTTTTTTTTTCGAAACTATTTCAATTTTAATATGATGTTTATATAAATTATTATATAAAGTTTGTTTTATATTATATATATTTTTATTTAAAAATAATAATATAGTTTTTAAATTATATAGGATATAGTTATAGATTAACTATAAACTATAGTTTTTCAAATCAAATCTTATTAAAGGAGTAAAAAAACACACATAGATTACTTTTGAAAACACGATAAAGTTAAAATAGTAAATGAATTTTACCAAGGGGCATGATTCCACATGAAAAAAAATACAAGTTAACATGGAGATTTATAGAGGGGAGAATTACTTTCACCCTACCAATGAAATAAATTGAAAATCTTATTTCTATGGAGCTTGTCTCCTTTTTCTTGTATTTAACTTTGTTTTTATTTTGAATATCTTTTTAACCTGTACATATTAAAACTATAGAAAAAAATAATTCAAATATTTTACCCTTACCTGTACACAAGTTTTTACGAAAGGTAAGAAATTTCTAAATTTTTCACTTGTGAATTCACCTTAATTCTTCACAAAGCAAAACTTTTAGGTTGCACAATGGAAAGAAGGGGCCAATTATTTTAAATATCCTTTCGGGTTGGTTGAAAAAAATTGTACAAATTAAATAAATAAAATATACAACATTTGATCTTAATTTATTTAATTTGCCCCGCCACAGTGACATAGTATTTATAGTGGAAAACCCCAACAGGGTAAAAACTACTTTGAAAATAACATTTTACTTCAAAGAACTTATTTTACATCCAATAAGATCACCTCCTCCTTTGAAACCCTATTTACCAAGGGTAAAACCAAATCACTTGATTTGCACACCTTTGATATATTTCCCAAATATATCAAATGAGGACCTAAAGTCCTTTTTTATATAAGGTGATTGGGTATGTCTCCTGACCCACCTTTTCAACCTAAACGATTGACACATACACCTAGGTTTATAATATTTAATATTAGAAATATAATCATTTCATGATATTAAATATTTAACCTAAAGTATATACCTAGGTTAGCATATTTAATAATAGAAATATAAATATTTCATATTATTAAATATTAACCTATATATTAGTGATGGACCCATATACATTAAGGGTTGGTGGGCCACTTAATCATTATGTTCCAATAGAAAATTCAAAACTAGTTTCAGTTAGAGAAGGAAAGGTGCTCCAAATTGAAAAAGTGGGTACCCTTTAAGGAAAATAATGATTTCATATAGCTTTTTCAAGAGTTTCTAGATATCTTTGCTTGGAATTGTGAGGATTTGAGAGGCTTTATTTCAAGTTTGGAACAATATGATATTTAATTGGATCCGAGAATCTAATCCGTCACAAAAGAAAAGGCGGTGAATCCCCATATTGATCCTCTTATGAAGAAGGAATTGAACAAGCTCATTGAAGCAAGTATCATATTTCCAATCAAACACTCTTCATGGGTTGCCAATCTTATGTCAATTAGGAAAAGAAACAGGGAAATTGAATTGTGTGTGGATTTCCGAGACTTGAATAGATCTTATCTCAAGGATCACTATCTACTTCCTTCCATGGAGAAAATATTACAAGTAGTAGCTAGTTCAGAAAGGTTCTCACTCCTTGATGGCTACTCAGGCTATAACTAGATCATGGTGAAAGAGGAAGACCTGTTCAAAACATCCTTCACTAAAAAATGGGGCACTTAAGCTTACAGTAAAATTCCATTTGGGTTATCTAATTTTGGAACAACATTTCAAAGGGCTATGGACATGGCATTCAAGGGGATGATAAACAAGATGGTTCTTGTTTATCTTGATGATATCATGGTATTCTCCAAGAAAGCGTCTGACCACCTCTCTCATCTCAAGCAAGTGTTTGAGATATGTAGGAAATATGAAGTATATTTGAATCCTAAAAATGTATATTCTTAGCACATTAAGGCAAGCTCCTAGGTCACATTGTGTCTAAAGAGGGATTGACAATTGATCCAGAAAGAGTTGAAGTCATCCTTGTACTATATTTGCCAAGTCACAAGAAGGCTCTCCAAAGCTTCTTGGGGAGGATCAATTTTGTTAGAAGGTTCATGACTGATATTATACTCTTGTTAAGCCATTAAAAATGATGCTTAAGAAGAACCTTAAATTCAAGTGGACTCTAGAGGGAAAGGATAGTTTTGACGTCATCAAATAAGTAATATCACAAGCTTCAACTCTCATCAATCCGGACTTCTCGAAGACTTCATCGTCTATGATTTTGGTAGCTCTGATACAATATCGCAATCTTGGTATAGCTAAAAAAGGAAGGATCGAGTATCCTATTTATATCTTCAATAAAAACTTGGAGGATAATGAGGTGAGTTATTCATTCATTGAGAAGAATTTCCTTGTTGTTATAAGGAGTTTAAAGAAATTTCGATATCTAGTTTTGTTGAGCATGGAAAATGACTAAGTCCTCGAGAAAAAGGTTAGCACATGTAAGAGGCATTGCAAAAGAAATTCACATGAGGATGCGTGCGCGAGGAGAATAGGGTTAGAGTGCCAAAGTTGGATAGGAATGCACACAGGAGATAGACCGAACACTTAGCCAATTTTGGGATGTGGATCTAAATATAGACTTGGAGTGGTGACCAAGAAAGGTTTTAAAGATAAGGTTAAAACATGAATACTTGCAGTTCAAGAAAGGTCTATTTTGGGATAAGGAGAAGACCAAGCGACATGCATAGTTCTAAGCTAATAATAGGATCTGAACTAAGAGTTAACTAGAGTAGATCTATTATTAGGAAAGCTTGCATGATTTTGTATTTATCTTGTAGTGGCGCATGGCTATTCTTATCTTTCAACCTATTTTAAGGATGCATGGGCGGTGAAGGGAAAGTCCCCACCCTATATATATATATATGTATGATCTATATAATTTAAAAGGACCACTTTTTTAATAGAGTTATACTACATGATTATGTGCGTTCATGACTCATGGTGACATTATTATGCATGTAAGAAGCTTCTAATTTTTATGGTAATTAATATAATGGATCTTTGTGGTTAGATATTGATTGTTGACACATCTGTTACTAGTTCATGCATGGTAAAGTTAATCTTGATTTTGGTATGAGTTAATCTTGCATATGGTTAAGATCTAGATCTAGTTTATGTTATGTAATATACTTGATTATTTGTTATGGATATGGAATATTTATATGATCATGTTAACTTCTTGAGCAAGATGTCATAAAGAGGGCCTCGGACCCTTTCACGCTTGAAGTGAGCACTCAGTTTAGGTTGAGTGATGTACCAAAGCACGCCTTGGAATTTTGTGCGTAAAATAAGACTATATTTTGGTTCCCATTGTCGGGACCTCTTTTTAGTTGTTTTCCAGGATGTTGCATGAAGAAAATGTATCGGTTGACTTTGTCAGTATTGAAGAGTGGTTAGACAATCTAGAGGAAGAGTATGCTCATAGATTTAACACTAGGACATGATTTTGATGCACACATGTGGGTTGAACAAAATCATGTATCATGAGCTCTATGAGACATTTTTCACATGTTTTCCCATAGAGTTGTACAAGTGGCTAGTAGCTTACGCATCAAAGAGAAATTGGAGGTTTTAACAATTGTTTGGACGTAGGAATAATTCCAGGCTTTGCATGATGTTGATTTGACTTGGACATGTGCTATGTATTATTGGTGGATTGGTGTTCTAAATAGATATATTTTGGAGTACATAGTTTCTATTTATTCATATCCGGAGGTTGTTGAGTTCAATTCTTATGCAAACCTAGATGATCATATTTACGTGGTATCCCTTTAGCGATTAAGATCTTGATCATGACCTTGGATTTGGAACAACATCCTATGGCTATATAAACCCCACCACGTGCAGGGGAAAGAACAGGAGGGGTGAAAGATGGTAGACCTAGCGGCGGAAAGGTAGAGAGAAGAAAGGTGGCTTAGGTTTAAAGAAGCATGTGAGAGGGATTCAGAAAACCAACTAGAAATTATGAAAATAATGGTGTTGTGAAGAGAGATGGCTCATGAAGGATTTAGAGATCATGTAGAAGACATGGAGCCAGAGCATCTGGAACTCCCCATTTGGGAAATCATGGTAGAGAACCCTCTTCAATTTTAGATGAAGGCACATCGAAGAAATTATGAGAACTACGGGCGCACATTTGATCCTTCCTAATGACCTATCCCTTGCACTTGGTTTTCTAGTTTCTATGACAGTTATTAGTAAGAAAACTAGTGTGGGCAATAGAGTAGCAACATATAGAGTTAATTTTCAATCAAGTTCAGGAGTTAATCAAGTAGCTTATTCATCTATGGTGATGCAATCATCGTCTATGTTATTTGGAGGTCCGGTTGGAGGTATATTTTTTTGGCACATCATCAGCATAGAATGTGGGTGCGTATAACATTGGTATCACATTTGGAAGTAGTAAAAATTCACATAGTGTGGGAGTTCATTTTAGCATAACTGTTGGGACATAAGGCAGTTCATCCTCTAGTCCATTACCTACTACGGGGGAGGATCGGGAGGATTAGGTGGTTCGTGATCTAGCAGATCCGGTGGTTTTAGGGGTGGAGGAAACACATGAGGTAATACATCTTCTGGATCTGGTGGGTATGGTCTACACCAGCCCCAAAAACTTTATATGGAGATGTCTCTTCATCTCCCAGAATATAGAGGAATAGAATATGTAGATGAGCACATGCATATGTGTGAAATAATGTGGTGCATGAAGGGGATTACATCTCCAGAGCATAAGGCAAGCTAGTTTGTAACTATTTGCAAGGGTGCGTGCATAGTTGGTATAGAAAGTATGATCCAAACTAGACTTATCTGGATTATATCGTGTTGCGTGATGCTTTCTTAGTAGAATTCCATATACGTGAGTTTGAGTAGAAGAGCATCAAAACATTAAAGGACAAAAAATAGGGCATGGCTAAGAGTTTTTGCGAGTATGATGAATTATTTAAAATCCTTTTGTTGAAGTTATCTTATGACATTCACCCAAGTCAACATGCTCAATCGTTTATTGGAGGTTTGATTACACCTTTTACGAGGGAGCTCTCACATAAGACTTATACGGATCTGCACAAGGTACTTGAATCATCTTTGCGTGTTGAGGTAGTTGAGAGTGTAGACACAGGAGTTAGCCCATTTTGGAAGGTTAGATTGTGGAGATGGAAAAACAGTTAGAAAATTGTCAACTAATTCAGCACATGAGACACGTAGTGGGATTTGGTGCACATATTGTGAAGTAGAATGACATACTAAGGATATTTTTCCTCAAAAATTAGGGTGCACCATGTTGTGGGATTATGAGATATGTCACTTGGACCATGATTCAAGTAGGTGCCCCTCTACAACAGTGTGCGATAAGAAATAATGTATCCTGTTACTACAAGATTTGCAGGTCTACCACTCATGATACTAGAGAATTGTAGGTTGATTGATCAAATTCATGATGCCATTGATATTGGTATATGAGACTAATGTTGTAAATAATTCTAAGGAACAAGGTGAGCATCATGAGAATAATAATAATGAAGGTCACTCTGATGGAGGCCAGAGGTAGAGGTCGAGGATACCATGGAGGATTTAGAGGTTGAGGTCATGGTGGTGGAAAAAGTGAATTTCCATAAGGAACATGTTATACATGTGGATCCTCGGATCATTACAGATGTGAATTCCCTCATAATATTATTTGTTATTTTTACATAAAGAACCACAAATATGAAGAATACCCAAACTTATATGAACATTTAAGTAAGAAGCACAAGCAAGACAAGGGCATAGGAATGGTTAGAAAACGGCACATTGTGGAAGATTAGTGGATGCCAAATTTATCACTTGATCCTGAGATGGTACCTATGTTAGTCACTACATGCGCTTAGGAAATGCATGTTAGGGAAGTTCCAAAGAAGAAGCCTATTATTACAAAGGAGGAGGTACTACATGTAAATTATTTACACCCTACTCATTAGAAGGAATTTTATCAAGAAACCATGGAAGTTATTAGAAGCTTGTAGGGTGAGATACAATGTTTGAAAAAGCAGTCACGTGAAGTTGGAGTAGGTAAAATTAGTTGAGCTTCCTCAGAGGATGTGGATGATTTAAAGAGGTTTACAAGATGTTGTAACAAGAAAACATCATTCCTTTATTAGGGGAATGGTTAAGGGAAAGATGTTGTGCGCTAGATTTGAGCACGAAAAACAAATTTTTCATGCTAATTTACCTCCTCACAATTTTTGGATTATGAAAGAGATCACTCTAAATGTAGTTGTTGATGGATGGATTTTGAGTAATATTTTGATTGATATAGGTGTAGAAGTGAATGTACTCACTTTGGATGTATGGAATTAGATGGGGAGGCCACCATTACAACCATCTTCAAATGTGTTGTTTATGGAAAACAGGACTAAAGCCACACCCATTAGAGTCTTGAAAGATGCTACTATTACTATACAAGGGCCAAGTTTACTGGGGACTTTGAGGTCTTGGCTTACAGAGAGTAGATAATTTTTCCAACATTGTTTGGGTGCCCTTGGTGTTATATGAATAATGTTGATCTGTGCTTCAATAAAGGATACATCAGTTTTGAGAACAAGGAAGAGTTTGTCATCATTCCTTTTGACAAAGATGGAAAGTTGCACCTATATGAGAGCCCTTAAGTGAAGAGGATTTTAAAAAAATATGTGTGCACACCATTAGAGATCTGAAGTACTTGAGCCATTAAAGGAAGGAGTTCTCAATGGGATGATGCATAATCCATGAGTGATACTACAAGTGTTGCATGTGATAATTAGGCACATGGGACTTATGAAATGGTTTGGCATGAGATGACAAGTGTAGTTACACATGTAATTCACATATGTGTTAGGCATTTAAGAAGTAACTAGGTACCAAGGTACATTGGTGAAGGAAAATCTGAAAGTGTTCTTGTGGACTATGGAAAGTCCAATGGATATATCAAGTGGAAAGAAGGAATATTATGGCATACCCTTGTGTGGGACAAGAGTGCACGGTGGATGGTTCACAGAGATAATATTTTAGAGTGGCAAGAAGTGAGAATCACCTTCTTCTCTGCTAGATTCTTCAAAGAAATGCACCTACCAAGACATGTGAATTTCATGGGAAGGATGCTTCAACACCATGTTCAATAGTGTGAGAGACTCTGGACAGAGGGGCAAGAGGCTTACCACCTTCACTATGGGTGCACAAGTTCTACTACACCTTGCAAGGTTGCGCATGTGCATGGTATGTTTATGTAGAGTTGAATAGAGAAATAATAAATTGACAAGAATTGACTATAGGTATGATTTAGACCTTTGATTATTTTTCCACTAAACCTCCAATGAATGAGGCATTATAGGTTATGAAGCGCTTGACTATGGGAGATAGTGCAAAGGCTAAGGAACTTATTCAGGAGTTACTAGGTGAGTCAGATCTGGAGGCGCACTTTGAAGAAGAAGAGACAGATGTAGAACAACTTGGGTGTGCCTACCTAGAAAAAAAAAAGGGTAAGATGGTCTATGTAATTGATGATGAAGAAGTGGAGAATTTGATGTTGAGCACACTAAGGGTACATGTGAGGTCTTAGAAAGTGTAGATGAGAAGGCACACGTGTATCATGAGCCTATGAAAATGAATAAGGTCAACATTAGGATAGATGTTGAACCTAAGGAGGCCATCATTAGAGATTATTGGTCTGACTCAAAGGTTGCTAAGATAATTGAGTTGTTACATGACTTCCAGGACTTATTTCCTAGAGGCTATCATGAGTTAAAAGGGGTACATCACTCATTGGGTGAGATGAGGATCAAGTTAAAGGAAGGTGTGCTCGATTAGGAAGAGGCCTTACATGATGAATCCTAATCTGTGTGTCAAGGTAAAGGAATAAATTGATAAGATGTTGAATTCTAGAATCATTGAGCCATTATGAGGAGTTCCAAGTGGGTTAGTCCTATGGTGATAAGTATAAAGAAATATGGAAGAATAAGAATTTTTGTGGATTATAGGGAGTTGAATGTTGCATGTGTAATAGATCCCTTTCCCACACCATTTACAAAGAGATTTGGAAGGTGTTATAAGGGCATGAGATCTACTCCTTCACTAATGGATTTTCTGGATATCATCAGGTGAGGATTGCTAAAGAGGATCAAGAGAAGACAACTTTCACCACTGAGTGGGGAAGTTTTGCATACATAGTTATGCCTTTTGGATTGAAGAATGCACCTTCGTATTTTTCACATATTGTTGTTGCAAGCATTCTAAGACTTCATTCATAAGTTTTTACAGGTTTACTTGGATGATTGGACAGTTTATGGGCTAGTGAAAGATCATTGTGATAATTTAAGGCTTATGTTTGAGAGGTGTCGGCAGTTGAGCATCTCCTTAAACATTAAGAAGTGTGTTTTTGCTACACCTTTTGGGACTTTTTGGGACACATTATCTGTAAAGAAGGCTTGTTAGTGGATCCTACTAAGGTTGTTGTTATTTTGGGCTTAGAGGAACCTACTAACTAGAGTGAGGTGCATGATTTTGGGGCACACAGGATATTATAGGAAGTTTATCAAAGGTTATGTCAAGATTTTCATGCCTTAGAAGAATTATTAAAGAGTAAAGGCAAGTTCCATTGGGGTGAAGCACAACAATGCGCATTTGAGACATTGAAGGAAAGGATTACTACAATGCCTATTTTGTGCTTTCCTTCATGGACCAAACCTTTTCATGTGCATGTGGACACCTCTGGCATGGCCATTGGCATGGTATTAGCCCAACCTAGAGAAGGTATTGTTGATCATCCTATTTGTTTTGCAAAACATGTTATTGACCCACTTGAATAGAATTATACAACTACAAAGTTCGTGGTCTTGTCCATGATCTACGTGCTACAGAAGTTTAGGTAATACTTGTTGGAAACACATTTTATTTTCTATATAGATCACATGGCATTAAGTACTTGGTGAACAAGCCCATTTTTAGGGGCACATATGCCATTGGATTTTTTATTTTAGAAATTTGATTTTATGGTGGTGGTTAAGCTAGGAAAGAGCAATTCTAGACAGATCATTTATCAAGGATTAATCGAGAGAGGACACACATAAGCATTAAGGATATAATGCCAGATGCATAACTATTCAGATTAAACTATGCACCCTTTGACTTAGAAGATATTGCTATCTTTTTGTGAACTGGTGTGGTGCACCTGAAGGGAATGAAGAGTATAGAGAAGAAGCAACTTTCCATCATATGCATGTGTTGCACCTTACATGTTGATTAGTGGAGACTTATACAAACTAGGCTGGGATGAAGTTTTACACCGATGTGTACTTGAGCATGAGTGCAAAGCTATTATGGAGGAAGCTCATGGTGGTATTGTAGGTGGACATTATGCAAGAGATGCTATGCCATTGTGTGTAATATTTTATTGGCAGGATTATGGTGGGAAACATTGTATAAGGATTGTAAAGAATATTGTAAGGCATGTGACCATTGTCAGTGCACCTGGAAAGCATGGGCATAGAGATGAAATTCCTTTGAGGCCTATTCTATAGTGCAAAACCTTTTGAAAAGTGGGCAATTGACTTTGTGGGTCCTATTTCCCCCCTACGTAGGAATGGATCGCACTACATTATAACTTGTATATATTATCTTAAAAGGTGGGGGAAGAAGGAAGGTGCCTACAAAGGATTACATGGAAAATATGGAAAAAAGGTTTATGTGGGAAAACATTATCAAGTAGGTATGGATTCCCATTGATTTTGACAAGTGATAGGGGATACTCATTTCTTAATGAGACCATCAAGATACTATTGGTAGAATTTATGGTGGCACACCATAAAACAACACCCTATCACCCTCAAGCTAATGGAACTACTGAGGATTTTAACAAGATATTGAGCCACACATTGACTAAGATTTGTGATGTTGGAAGGAAGGACTAGGATGATAAAGTATCTATTGTACTTTGGGCATACATGGACAACTTATAAAATATTGAACAAAGCCACACCTTTTAATTGGTGTTTGGCATGGAGTGTTTTACCCATGGAATTCATGTTACCTTCTCTACGTATTGCACATGCGTAGGAGGTTTGGATGATGAGAAAGCACTTGAAGAGCGTATTGATAAACTAATGTAGTTGGATGAAATTTGTGCCATTTCAGATGGAGTCAGAAGATAGAAAAGGCTAGGCAAAAGGCATGGCATGATAGACATATTAAGGATAAAAAGCTTGAAGTTGGACAGATGGTTCTTCTTTATGACTCAAATTTTTTATGCCACCCTAGAAAACTTAAAGTGCATTGGTTGGGACCGTATATTGTGACTTATATACTTGATTTAGGTCTTTCTAGTTAGAGGTGCTGGATGGGACATAGTTTCTCGAGTTATTTCAATGGGAGTAGGCTAAATCCCTACTATAAATAAGTCTTCTTGGTGTTTTTAATAAGGCAATATTGTCATTAGATTATGTTTCCTTTAATAAATTTCCTTTATATGTGTTTTTTTCATTTTTTATGCTTTGTCAATTTAGTTTAGTGTTTTGTGTAATAAAGTGTGTTTTGCACACCAAAAGTTGATTACTCCTTTTTGAGTTCATGTGTAGAGGAATGCACATACATTTAGTGTGGGGTAGAGTATAAGAAGAGCAAAGTATATATAAGAGAGAATGTTGAAAATGGCCCGGAAAAACAAGAATGCGATTGGGAGTCTAAGTATCATAGAGGGCGCACGTAGTGGTGGTGATAATGGTTGGAAAATGATAAGGTGTCATAAGGAAGATGGTGATAATAAGGATGATGCCAAAGTAAAAATCCATATACATGAATGAATGCACAAGGAAATGTGAGGTAGGAAGTGGCAGGGAGAACTACTTGGAATAAGATGCAGTGGTTGATGTACTTTGGTGTTAGGAGCACATGTAAGGAGGTTTGCGGTCAGTGTAGTTTTACATGCACTAGAAGGTTACAGAGGTTACGCATGGTTGGACACGTGGAGGAAACGTGCTTGGAAGGTAGAAAAAGCCAAATTTATTGCGGTAGTATGGTGGTAGGTGGCATTGTAATTAATATGGTAAAAAAAAACTATAAATAAGGGGTCATGGTAAGTCATTTTTACCTTACGATAATTTGTGAAAGAGATCTTGCGAACTAGGGCATCCTTGAGAGTATTGGTGAAAGATTGATTGCAAAAGTAAATATTTGTAAACCAGATTTGGAGAAGAACATGGTCATGTGTGAAGAAAGTTTGGGAAAGAAGTTTTGTGGGTTTGATGGTGTAGTGTGAAGGAAAGAAGGTTTTGGGCTAGGGTTTTAAAACTAGGGCATGGTTTGTAGAGTTTTCATAGGAGAATTGTGGCTGAGGGTTTGAGGCCTTAAGAAAACAAAAACAAGGTAGAACTAACAAGTACCCGACCAAAAATGGCACCAAGGAGAGGAACAACCATTTCACCCAAGAAAAGGGCAAAGCAAGGCAAAGACAAACCAAGTGAGCCCGCAAATTTCAATGAGGAATGGTATTTAGAGATGTAATACCCAGATGGGGTATTGATGGGGATGGAGTGGGTGTCCCATGTAAGAAAAATGGTTATAAGTGATTATAACCATCAAACCAATTTGACAGAGAAGGATATGACATTATGGAATTGGTTTGACCCACAGGTGAGAGAATGACCGATGATAAACCCATGTATGATGACTCGGTCAAAAGACTTTGAAGAAGGCTAGACTTCTACAACTCTATGAACTACCATTTTTCGGTAATCCTGAGAGATGTTACCAATAACTTATGTCGCATGTACATGAAGATTATTTTTACTTTTTGGAAGAAGAAGAATGCATAACTCCACAGTTAATCTCAAAGTTCACTAGACTCATCTGCACTGGGGAGTCATTTGATGATGACTTGGGTGATAATGAGGTTGTCAAAGAAACAACTAAGGAATATGAGTATAAGAAAGGTGGTGCACCTTTGATATTTCAAAGATCAACAACCGATGATAAAGATGGTTCATGTGCCTACTTAAAAATTGAGTGGACAAGAAAGGTGGACCCAAGTTAACAAAAGATGGTTGAATGTAATAAAAAATATAGTAGAAGGGACCATCTACAACATATTGTCCTTCATTACAGAAGATATTATTGATGCCGCATGAGATGGAGACAAGATAATGTATGGTAATATATTTATTTTGATTATTTTCTCTAAGATAGGAGTGCCTGATGGGATGAACAATAGCATATGGGAGTACCCTGAAGAACCCCTCCTACTAAGATAAGAGAGGTTTTGCAGGCATATACATGTGATACTATGACACCTACATACAAGGTACGCTTGGATAAATGGTACAAGTGGATGTGTGATGCCTTTGGCACAAAATGGAGGATCCTAGAGAACAACTACCAACCTTGGTGAAAGATGAGGCTGAATTTTTAGTCTACCAAAATCTTTTGCATTGGTAGGTTTACTCTGATTGATGGCACAAAATCTGTGGTGTAAGTTTTCATTTTCCTTTACAACACCATACTTCCAAATCACGGTGAATATATTTAAAGAGGAAAAGAATTTAAGGTTTGATCTAAGTACTATGGATGAGGAGCATCACGACGAGTTACAAGAACACTTTTCTATCCACGAAGAAAATCACACATATGTGGAAAGGTATGTCTCCCATGACATATGTATGATCAAACCTATTACTATACCTATTTATAGAGCAACTACTACAAGGGTGTATATGCATCTATGACCAAAGTTTGAAGTAGGGTGCGTATGTAGAGGATGATGTAAATATACCCGAGGACCCTAAAGGAGAAATAAGGTAGAAATCAAGAAGTGAATAGAGAAGAAACTCCTTTAGAAAATAGATCACAAGTGCATGAGCACACATGAAGGTTAGGATAAAGGACAAAGGAGATAGGTATATGTACAAGTACCTATACAAGAAGGAAGAAGGCTCCAGAGAAAGAAAATTCTCGGTGAAGAAGAAACCAAGGGTAGTTCAGAGGACTAACTTGAAGAAATGGAGAGCTGAAGAAAAAAGAAACAAAGGAGGAGGAAGAATGAGAGCTTGAGAAGAACCCCCGTATATGATGTGCATGAGTCTGATGAGGAGAGAGCATGCCTTCGGAGGAGGTTAGAGAAGTAGAAGTAGATGGAGAAGAAGAATTTGGAACAAATGTGCATGAGACTTCATGCCTTTCCAAACAAGAGTTAGAAACCCCTATGGAAAAATAAGTAGCATATATCATACAGAACTTGGTCAAATAAGAGGTGGAGCATAGCACAAAAGAGGAAGAAGAGAAAAGATAAAGGTGGGAGTCTAGGAGGAGAAACAAGTTTGGTGGTAGGTTTTCCAAAGGGTGTGTGCACAGGTGGTAGGTGTGCATCCACCCAATAGAGACCTACTATGTCCTATGATGCAGATCCCAACAAGGTATTGTGCACTCATTACCAGAGTACAATACCAATGGACCAACTCTTTTGTTGGTCATTCTTTGATCAGGAAAGTACATTCCCACGCATGAGGAAGATGTTTTCCTAGGCATTTGAGGCCCATGTTGATGAGCTTGATTTCAAATTCAATGCAGGAGCATTATTGGATACACACGCTTCACTGAGCTCTAAGGAGGTAAATCCAATAGTGGATTCTCAACAATTAACTGATGAACAGTGCGTGTAATGCATTGAATAAAAGTATCGGTGGAAATAGAGGCCATATTATTTGGGAGGAATAATAGAATCAAAGCACTGGAAAAGGAGTTAGAAGAAAAGAATAAAGAAATTATTGAGAGAGACAAGGAAATAAAGGGAAAAGAGTAGATGGTTGTACAGTTAAAGGTTGAGTTGAGGGAGGAAAAGGGAAAATTGCGTGAAGTATATAAAAAGGTAGAGTTGATCGTAGATTCGATCATACTAGTGCCTAGAACTAGCTCCTCCTTCACAGAAGTATGAATCATCTCTCCACTATTTGGAGGATTTAACGTGCATAATCACAATGTAGAAGAAACCCTAGCTCTAGAGTCTGTGGAAGAAGTTATGGCACGGTAGAAAAGTAGGAGAGAAGGAACAATTGAGGAAACCATAACTCAATACACTAAGCTTATTATTGCATTAGTAAATAATGCTGCTCATATGGCCGAAGTTTTCTATGACAACTATGAAGATAGGGATCGGGTGGCAAGCATGTTGGTTGCCACTCATGAGGTGGATTTAAAGGAGTTCGGGCCAAGAACAAAGATAATCGGGTGGAACAAGATAAGATCCTTGCAGAGGTTGAGAAGAAGAGTGATGTTATTGATATATTGAGGACCTCTATAAAGAATAAGCTCAAAGAATTGTATCCCCGTATGTAAACCTAGAATGGATGCTACTTTGACATAAATGAGTAAAACAAGTTAGAAAATTTGGTTGACACATTCAAGGCCAAGGGTGAAGAGCTCACATTTGAAGAAGTCAATGAAATGATGGGGGATCTATTCAAACAAGTACAAAGTGAGGTGGAAGGATGGAATGCAATTGAAGCATCCTTGAATAAGGATTTTCCCATTCTTCTTACATAGTGAAAAAATTATTTTATTTTTGATGAAGAAGATATTATTTTTTTCCTTGAGATTGTAAGATTCTTTATTCTTTATTCATGGAGGGATAAGTTAGATTACCCATTTCAGGGGGGAAATGAAGTAAGTGTGGGGTAATGTTGAGCATGGAAAATGAATAAGTCCTTGAGAACAAAGGTTATCGCGTGCAAGAGGCATTCAGATGAAAAAGGCATATGAGGATGCATGCATGCAAGAGGAGAATAGGGTTGCAGCATGTCAAAGTTGGATAGAAATGTGAGCATGAGATAGACTAAACACTTAGCTAGTTTTGGGATGCGGATCTAAATATAGACTTGGAGTGAGTGGTAGCCAAGAAAGGTTTTAAAGATAAGATTGAAACATGAAGACTTGCGGTTCAAGAAAGGTCTATTTTGGGATAAGGAGAAGACCAAGTGACATGCATAGTTTTGAGCTAATAATAGGATATAAACTAAGAGTTAACTATAGTAGATCTATTATTAGGAAAGCTTGCATGCTTTTATATTTATCTTGTAGTGGCACATGGCTATTCTTAGCATGTGCAACCTATTTTGAGGATGCATGGGCGGTGAAGGGCAAGTCCCCACCCCTATATATGTATGATCTACATAGTTTAGAAGGACCACTTTTGTAATAGAGTTATGTTGTTGGATTATGTGCGCGCATGACTCATGGTGACTTTATTATATGTAAGAAGATTCTGTATTTTTTAAAATTAATATAATGGATCTTTGTGGCTAGATATTGATTTTTGACACATCTATTACTAGTTCATGCATGGTAAAGTTAATCTTGATTATGGTATGAGTTAATATTGCATATGGTTAAGATCTAGATCTAGTTTATGTTATGAAATATAATTGATTATCTATTATGGATATGAAATATTTGTATGATCATGCTAACTTCTTGTGAAATATGCCATAAAGAGGGACTTGATACCCTTGCACGCTTCGGGTGAGCACTCAGTTCAAGATGAGTGATGTGCCAAGTGTGCCTTGGGATTTTGTGGGTAAAATAAGACTACATCTTTTAAATAACAAAATTCACTTGCTTTGGTATCACATTCCGGAGTAAAATACTTTCTCCTCAACAAGGATCTAAATAAAAAAAGGGTTGGTTGGATTACCCATGTTATGGAATATGATATTGAAATCAAGGTGACTAATTTAGTTTGTGGCAAAGGTTTGTGTAAACATCTGGCTTCAAATCAGCGTGACGATTCAAAGGATGAAGAGAGATATGTTCTTGTGCTCCAATATGATCAAAAACAAGCAGCAAATGGTATACCCACTACTTGTTGGACCCAATACATGATCAATTTCCTTCAAATAAGAAAAATTCCTCCAAACATGAATAATGAAAAAACAAGGTATTTTATACTCCAATCCATTTTGTATGTTCTCATTGATGACATTTTTTTTTCAGGAAACATATAAATGGTTTTCTCTTGAGGTGTGTTGTCACTAATCAAATTGAGAGAGTGTTATATGAGTTTCATGATGGGGAAGTTGGAGGCTACTTTTCTCCAAGAGTAACGTCCCTCAAGATCAAAAAGGCTAGTTAGTATTGTCCCACTCTATTAAGTGATTGTTATGCATGGATCAATAAATGCAATAAATGTGAATTCTTCACAGGCAAGGAAAAGCTAGTAGCACTTCCACTCCATCCAATCTCATTTGATCAACCATTCATGTAGTGGGGTTTAATTTCATTAGGGTTATCAATCCTAATTCAATCTAGGGGCACAAGTGGATTCTCATAGCTACTGACTACTTCACCAAATGGGCCAAAACAATGGCTTTTAAGGAAGCTAATGAGTCAAGTATATTGGATTTCTATGAGGGAATTGTAACCATTTTTGGTGCTCCTTCCACTATCATATCTAAAAATTCTCTAGCATTCCTTAGCCCCAAAATATCGAATGGGATATTATGAATGGCATTTATCTAAGAACTTCCTTTAATTATTACCCCCTGGGTAATGGGCAATTTTAGTCCACAAACAAGAATCTCCGAGGATTATAAGGAATCTAGATGAAAATTAGAGGATATGGCATATTGAGCTCAAATCAGTCTTGTGGGATGATAAAATCATGCCTAAGAAATCAACCAGCAACTCTCCTTACAAGCTAGTCCATAGAATAGAAGCTAGGTAATTTGCCCATTTCTCTTAAATTAACAAAGACCTGGAGCTTCTCAAGTAGCTGGAGTTATTTGAGTTTGATACCATGGATGTCAAATATATAGAAATCATGGAGTTGGAAGAGATGAGGGATCAGAAAATACAAGCAACCGAGAAGGACCATGCTCAAATCAAAAATATCTTTGATCGAAAGGCCAAAAATAGAATCTTCCAAGAAGGAGACTTGGTACTAAAATGGGACACGACAAGGTTAAACTAGGTAAACCTTTAAAATTTGATGTTATATGGAGTGGCCCATACATGATCTCAGGATGCAAGGCCAGCAATGCTTTCCAACTATCAAGGTTGCATGGTGAGGAACCGTTGATTCCATTCAATGGAATCCATCTTAAGAATTATACATATCATCTTTGTACATATTAGTTTAGGATTTTTAATTTCTCTAAGTTCTTGTAGTACATGCTTTTTTGGTAGATAAGTTTCACTTTCCCTAAGTTCTCTTGCACAAGTTCTATTACTTCTATATGGTCTCTTTGCACATTTCATTATGCTTCCATAAGGAGAGTGTTGTTGGATAAAGTTCAAAGTTAGGAAATAGTTGTTATTTCTAAAAGTTTTCACATGTAGAGTAACTAAAAACCATATTTAGGGATGATTTCATTGCTCTCACTCTCTTGTCTCTTTAGATCAGTCATATCTTGGGCTTTTAATTCCTCTTACAGAATCAGAAAATTAGTTCAGTGGATAGTTTTATATGTTTCGAGATGGAAGGTCTCATGGCACCTTGCATGTTCCCAATTCTAAAGCAGATGACCTCCTCGGTTTCTCCAAGGTTTTCTTTGGTTTTGAGCAGAAGATCAACCTCAAATATTTCTTTCTCACTCATTAGATATTTCTTAGTTGAAGATGTTATGAAATTATGACTAGCTTGGGCGATTTCAGATCAACAGTTCCAAGTCAACCTTAAGCAGTGTTCCAGGATGGTTCGGGGTGAAGGATTCAAATTTTCAAAGGCAACTTGTAGCAGAGAAGGTAAATTTCAGCTCAAAACAATTTTCCACTCGTGAAAACTTCAAGAATTTCTTATTAAATTATGGAAAGTGCAAGAAGTGGATCAATTTCAAGTCCAAGTAGTGTTTCAAGTGACTTAGGGATCAATTTTAAAGGTTTTAGATCATATTTTTGATTACGTGTTGACTCCATGCCCAATAGAAGTTGCAAGGCCACTAATTACTTCATCTGGGAGGTAGATAGCCCCGTTGAGTCTCCAAATTTTTATCCAAAATTCCCCCTAGATGTAATTTTGATAACTTGCATATTTATCTTAGCTTGGAATTAGATTAACTAGAAATTTGGAGAAATTTGGAGTAGTTAGAAGGATTTTACCCCTTGGTTTAGTTCCAATACTAGAAAAAAAAATTGGTTCAAAATGGGAAAAAAAATGGATAAAGTTGGAAAATTTTGACTTTTGGGATGTTTTACTTCATTTCTCCTAGCTCCTGGTTCTTGAAAAAATCCAAAATGTTGGTTCAATTTGGAGAAAATTGGGAAAATGGATTAGGGTTCAAAAGACAAGTGTATTATGGACTTGGGGGCATCATATGGAACAAATGAAAAGAGAACCTAAAGTCCTTGCCCTTGTTTTAAATCTGAAGTGAAAAGCCTTTTTGTTGTGCAACTAATGTGGATGCCAGAGGAATGCATGGTACAATGTTTAAAGGTTCACGCATTCCACAAGAAGGAGAAATTCCTAATTTGCATTAGATTTGGGTGGATCTAGTTAAGTGTGGAAATTATAGGTTTTGGAGGCCTTGATGAGTAACTTGTTATGTCGGTTCATGTGTTCTCCACATACCCGCATTATCCACAGAGGTAAAATATCTCATTGCGGGTGAAGTCACAAATTCAAGCTCCAAGGGCCTGTGGAATGGGGCTTTGGTACCCTTTAGGGGGTGATCACCCAAAACACAAAATACACGTGGCTTGGAAGTTATAAGGGGGCAAAGTAGTAGAGTTTAGGTATTACAGGTTTTCGTGCCCCAAAGGAACTTATGGCTCATTCCATATTTAATCAAGTTCCCCATACCATTGAAATGTCTCATATCAAGAAAAGAAAAACAAAATCAAAAACATGGAAAAGTGTCGAGGGGGATAAGAAAAATAACACGAGGTGAGAGTTTTGGATTTGTTCCATGCGACCCTCCAAGCCTATATGGCCCTAACTCGAGCTCTAGTTATCCAAATTTAAAAAAATATATATGGTGTAATCATAATTTAGTGTACTTTCACATGGAGATAATAAATTAGAGATTTGGTGGTGGTAAGTGGCCCAAAAACTATCCTAGATGCAAATGATAGCGAGTTATAGTGCACGAAATGAAGACATGGGTGCATTTTCCTTCTCCCACAAACAAGAGTACATGATGGCATGGGTTTTGTAGGTTCTCCCATCATTTTTTTATTCCATTTAATTTCATTTATTGGTGTTTGAAGATGAAACTAGAACTCCTCTTTTTCCCATATATTGTAAAAAAGAACTCATTTTTATATAGTTGAACATTCTCTATTTTTCCCCTCTCCTTCTCTACAAAGTTATTGCGGGTGTTGTGGGATTAAAACCTTTCATTTTTAGCATTTGGCAAGAGATCCATGCCTCTCTTATTTACCTTTGTAATGGACTGTGTTTCTCTTTGAAGTAATAAAATCAAGCTTTGTGGTTATTTTGTAACCCTCTCTTGCATTTCATTACATTATCTCGACCTTTTCACTTTGCATTTTAAGATATTTTATGCATTTAAATAATTTGTTACAAGCTCCAAATGAATGTGTTTAATAGAAATGGTAGGGTAAATGTGTTTTATAGACTATGATGTTCTAAATATCCTCTTTATCTCCATTTTCCCTCATTTTCATCTCTTGGAGAGTGTCAAATCCCCATTTTCTTGGTGTTATTACCTCCCTTAGTGTAGGATTTTTACATTTCCATGCATTTTATCTTCCCCTGGTCCCTTGGAAATTATAGGATATGATTGAAATGGTATCTTTCCAGCATTATTAGTAGTGTAGTTCTTATATTAGGAAGAAGAACCAGCTTCCTTTGGAGGTTGATCTCATTTGTGCAAGTCCTACTCTTGTGAGATCATCACATGTTTACCAACAAGTATGGATCCACAACTAGATATCCCAAGGTGCTAATTTTTGACATAAAGTTACCAAATATGTTTAGGGGCATGGGAATCCTTCTCACCTTCAAATTTTTAAAATTCTACATAATTAATTCAAACACAATAGTACATTATGGGGGAATCACAATGTCCATTCCTTCTAAGGTCTATTTTTCAAGTTAAAGAAAATTAGGCCTAGATTTTTCTATGTGGTGTGATCCATGGGTTTAGAATAAATCATTGAAGCAATACTATGAGATTTTAGATTTATATTTCTTCTTCTCTCACCGATTCTTAAATAAGGAATGTGTTGAAGAAAAAATCCAAGGTTCATAAATGGATATTTCCTTTTCTCTCTTTAAATTATCAAATGGGAAAGGTTTCGAGAACGTGAGTTATTTGTAGTTTAATAATTCCTCATCTCTACTATATCCTATAGCACAACATTGGGGATTGATCACCTCCAATCCTCATACATCTCTAAAGAAAATCCCAATCCTCCAAACCATGGAAATAATGGGAGATCCTCCCCCATAAAATGAATAGGTGTATTCCTTATATGTTTTGCATCTCCTTCACGTAATTTTTTTAATATTCAAAGTTATAATGTATTATCTCTATGTTAAGTTAAATTTAAGTTTCTATCATAGACATTGAATACACTTTATGTTATAGGTTTCATCATGTATAATACAACCACCAACACATCATAAAGTTTCTTTGAGCAAATACAAAGTGTGTGTGCACACTAATTTTTTTCACTTGTCCTTGTGCAATGCCAAGTTTTACCTTGTATCATTTCTATTATAAATGCTCACATTTTTAATCTAATATCCTCATCTCTAGTCATTCTACAACTTTCTTATCTTTACACTATTGTATATTATCAACTTTGGAAATATTATTTAATCAAAGCAACATAAAACATCTAAAACTCGTGACATAAATTTGAGTGTAGATGTCTCTCTTATACAAAATCATATAGAAGGTTCGGGATGTGGGGACTAGTCTTGGAAAACCTATATAATCTTTCCCCTTCACAATCACCAACTATTATTTCAACTTAAAAAAATGATTTGGTTCATTTCATATTCCTAGGTTCAGCCTTATTATAATACCTCACCCATGAAAGATTATATAAGCAATTCATTATCACCATATAACTCACATGTCATTATTATAGGATCTTATCACAAAGATCATCCCAAAATCACTCAAAGGGTTCTTAAAGATGCTCAAATTATTTACACATTATCTAGGGTAGTATCTATTAAAATTATTAAGAAGTTAACTAGGTCAAGGATTCTAGCTTCATCCATCTACAATCATCCAAAGATCATAGATCCATCTACTAAAAAGAGAAAAATAAATTCAATCATTGTATAGGAGTTTTAATACCCAAAATATTTATGTCCCATAGCTAAGGCACAACATATCTCACTACTACATTATTGGTTATATTCTATATTATGCAATTCACCCATTATTTGTGTGTCAAGAAATAGGAGGGAGCCATTAGGGGGTTAGTTAGCTATACATGATTTCTAAGAACTTAGAAGAACTGCAATAGGCTTGATTTCCATAATGAGGATATGTAGTGTATCACTTAGATTGGTTCAAAAGCGGGAGTTTGACCACCAAGGGTGGTCCACCCTTAACCATATACATGTTTTTTTCTCTCTTTGGTTAATTCTCGGATGAATAGTTTAGCAAGTTGATAGAGTTTTTAATTTTTATAGGTCATCACAAGTCCTTCTTATATTGTGTGATAAATATCAACACATTGGGCACCATTTGTAGAAAATTAAAGCACATGGGAATTTACAGACCCAAATTATCTTGGGGTCTAAAAATGTAAGTCCATGTCCTAGATTGTACAGCTCATACCAAGGCTATACAGAATCTATATAATCCTTAACATTCTCATTTTTCATTTCCAAAATTTTTATTTCAATATCCATAGCTCTATATCTTCCTATTACACTTCCCTACACATGCAAATCACTCTGAATCATTCAATATATATAACTCTATTTATTCCCTCATATTTTCAACTAGTTTATTATTGTTTAATAATTGTTTATCTCATTTCAAGTTGAATGTGTTATTATAGTCATATGTAATTGATGTTGGAAGTTAGTTGTATCAAAATAATCCACCTTTTTCTAACCCTTATAACCTTCTTATTTTTTATGTAATAAAATTGTAACAATATAACTAAAATGAACAATAAATAGATCATACCAAGCCACGAAGAACTCAAATGTTAATTAAACACCACGCTCAATAAGATGAAATTAATTCACCAAATAACTTTACATCAATCTTTGCAAACAAATGAGCAGAAATATCATAAATAATTATGGAACTCAATGAAATACAATGGGCCTTGCTTATATAGGCAAGGAATATCAATCTAAGAACCAATCAAGGTCGTAGATCAAGCCATAAATCAAGGAAATAACTAGTCAAGCCCATAGATTTAGCAAAGAACTAGTCATCAAAGATATAGTCAATACCATAGATCAAGGAAAGAAATATACCTAACAACTAGATAATATCTTCCTAATATCTAAATAAGATAAAATAAATATCCACATACATAAGTGGGAGAGGATAAATACAATAAAGGTAAATAAAGTACCTAGGTGAACATGAGATAAGGTAAATACTTGCTCTAACACCCCCTCTTAACTGAAGCCAGGGGCCCAAAATAAAAGTGGCATATCCACAGTATGAGTCCCATAAACTACACATGATGAGGTAGTCATGTACAATATATCTATGAAGAAATATCAAACTAGAAGAAGAATCCTGCTAGAAGGAAAGAGAGAAGAAGAAGAAGGAATATATTCTCATGAACACACCCTAAGAACAACTTTTAAAACCCCAAGAATACCACGTAACTTAAGGTAGTGAGGTTATGCAAAAGGATTCATAAAGATATCTGCAACCTACTACTTAGAGTTAGAATGTACTCCAAGAAAAGAATGACATCCCGAATGTGTTGATGAATGAATTAGATGTGTATCTCAATATTCTTGGTCATGGTGCTTAACAAGGTTAAGAGAAATGTGGATTTCACTTTGGCTATCACACCAAAGTACAGTCAGTGAATCCTATGGGAATCCAAACTTTGTCAATAATTGTCTAAGCTAAAGAATCTGCTAACTTGTTGTAACTTTGTCATGTACTCTACCTCTAAATATGAAAGTGTGCAATAATTTTTTTTTTACACACCCAAGAAATGGAGAAGAACCAAGACAAAAAAGATAGCCAGAAGTGGAACTTTTTTCATCAATAGAACCTTCCCAATCTGAATCTGTATATCCAACCAACTGAGTAGAACCCCTAGTGTAGTGTAGGCCAAAGTGGGAAGTGCCCTACAAATAGGGCAAAATCCTTTTACCAGCATGTCAGTGACTACTATGAGGAGAATGTGCAATTCAAGATATAGTCCCTACTACAAATTAAATATCAGGGTAAGTATGGTTCAAGTACATGATACTTCCAACCAACTTCCTATATAATGTAGGATCACAAAGTGGAGTGGTACATGTGGAAGTAAGAGTAACCCCAGACTGAAAAGGAGATGGACTTAGCTTGCAATCATCCATATCAAAGCGTTGAAGAATATCATGGGTGTAATTTTTCTTACTCAAATGAATCTCTGAATCTATCTAAGAAATCTAAAAACCAAGGAAATAATGCAATAACCCAAGATCTGTCATGTCAAATTGTGTAGAAAGATCCCTATGAATAGTCTAAATGTGGGAAGAATAGTTGTCAGTAAGTAACATATCATCAACATATAAGACAAGTATCATAATATCCTCACCAATATACTAGAGATATATTGTATGATCGTAATGGCAATGAAAAAAACTAGTAGATAGAAGAAAAGAATCCATCTTCTCATACCAATCCCGAGGGGCTTGTTTGAGACCGTAGAGAGACCTTTGGAGTCTACAAACAAGAGAATAATCCTGAAAAAAATCTAACAGGTTTCTCCATGTATATTTCCTCTTGTAAATATCTATGTAAGAAGGCACTCTTCACATCCATTTGGTATATGGGCACCCTTGTGATGTAGCAATAGCAAGTACAAGGTGTACAAAATCCATCTTGGCAATGGGTGCAAAAGTCTCAGAGTAATCAATACCTTCAACTTGTGAAAAACCCTTTGCAACAAGATGAGCCTTATACTTGTCAATGGACCCATCAGTTGCATATTTGGTTTGGTATACCCACTTACACCTAACCATATTTCTTCCTTTAAGAAGAGATACCAAATCCAAGTATTATTCTTCATCAAAGAAGAATACTCAGTTGTCATCACATCATCTCACTCCTGTATCCCATGAGCCTGTGAAAAATATTGTGGATCATCGAAACTACCGACACAAAATTCTAAAACTAGTAGAATGTGCATGATGATGCCTAGTGGGTGGAAGATCATGTATAAAAGGTGTTTCCTCATAAACTATAGTACAAGCCCACTTAGGAATAGTGAAAACATAAGTGGGAATAGGATCCTCATCAGCATCTATAACCTCCTCAAAGAAATGATCCTCAAGATGAGATAAAGAAGAATAAGTAGGCATGGAAGAAGATGAAGAATCATGAGGTGTGAAGCACTCATCAAATTGAACATGTGTTCAAAAAATAACCTCATGAGTATAGGATCTAAAATTCAATAAGCTCTCATGTCCTCACAATACCCTACAAAGATCAAGGGTTTTCTCTTCTTATCCGAGGATTTCCTTTTTTTTTTTAGGCACAAAGGCCCAAGCATGACTCCCAAAGACTTGAAAAAATGAGACATCTAGCTTAGTGTTGGACCAAGCTTCCTCTGGAGTCAAATGCTCAAGTTCTCTATGTGGTGTGTGATTCTAAATGTAGTTAGCACAATTAACTACTTTTTCCCAATAGATAGGAGGTAAATCTCTAGAATGCATCATGTAGTTAGCCATTTCCTTCAAAGTTTGATTCTTCCATTCTGTTAAGCCATTATGTTGTGGAGTATGAGGAACAAAATGTTGGTGAATAATGCATGATTTCCTAAAACTTCATAAAATCATTGCTGAAGTACTCCCCCATTATCAATGTGAAGGTTCTTTATGCAACTAGAAGATTGTTTCTCGACCAAATCCTTGAAGAATTTGAAGTGTGAAAAAACATCACTTTTTTACTTGAGAAAATAAACCCAAGTACGCCTTGAGAAATTATCAATAAAGGTAAGTGCATACTTATCTCCATTGAAAGAGGGGTAGGAAAAACCATCAAGTCACTATGCACAAGCTCAAGTGGTGAAGAAGCTCTCTTGGACAAATTCTTAGGAAATGGATCTTGGTGTTGTTTCCTAATGCACATCCATGAAAAACTCCTCAAGAAAAGAAACTCTAGGAAGACCATCAACCATACCATGAGTTCTCAACTCCTTCAAATATCTATAATTGAGATGTCCAAATCTCTCATGCCAAAGCTTACTCTCTAAATCTGCATGAGAAACCAATCTTGTCCCTATAGAGGAAGTGTCATCAAAACCCTCAAAGTGATATAGTATAGAACTATGATCAACAATACCTTGAGAAAAAAGTGAATGAGGCTCCAAAAAATTTCATACTTCTACCCCATGTGGTGTAAAATTCACTATTTTTCCTTGACCAGAATGAAAATTTGATATACATAAAGCAAATTTGTAGTGATGTTAGGAAACATATAGTGCATCTTGGATACGCCACCATCAAGGTGTATATCACCTTTTCCTTTAACAAAAATAAAGGAAGAATCTCCAACCTCAATTTTGGAAGTAGAACTCAAACCTAGAGATACAAAAGACTCCTTGGAATAATTCATGTGATGAGAAGCACCAAAATCTATAACCCAACTATCTGCAAGTGGTGACTAAGATCTCCCAATAACATTAAGTGCTTTACCATGCTGATTAGAAGGAGGTGGAGTGGAGATAGAAATTTTTGTTTCTTGATTGCATCCTCTAAGGCTTGCATTCTCTTATAACACCTATGTTCTTCATGACCAATACCCCCACAAAAATAGCATGAAATACTAGACTTATTCTTGGATTTAGAAGACTCCTTGGGTTTAGAGTTGTTTTCTTTGGGTTTAGGATAATTTTGAGATGGAGAAGGGATGAATTTGGTTTTACTTTTTGGTTTTCCCTTGCCCTTAGGATTAGATGCAACTAATGCCTTTTGAGAGGTGGAAGACTCAAGGTTAGACAATTTAGATTCTTCCCTAGTAAGTCTTTCACAAAATGTTTCTAAGTTAGGCATTTTGAATGTGTCACCTAAGGCATCCATGCTAGAGAAAAAGGTAGAAGCAAATATTTGGAATGGTCCTCTCAACTTGGATAGAATTAAGTAAACACACTCTTCATATTTCTTATCTCTTCCACTCCCCTTCAATTGTGTCAAAAATGCTTGAACTTGGTAAGATAGTCTATAATTGATGGAAAATCTTCAGGATTAAGAGAGGTGATCTCAATTTCAAGTTGCATGGCTCTCATGTGATCCACCTTACCAAATAAACCCTCCAATTTCTCCCATATTTTTAAAGGAGAGTCACATTTTTCCAAATGAAATAAAATATTATCACTTACATAAGTTCCTATCAAACTTACACTCATCAAATTTGCACTGGTACTGAAATTTCTCATATTCTCTAGTGAACATTGGTTGTTCTAAAGAAGTTAAAGCCCATAATCCTTTTCGTTTAATTATTGTTTCCATTCTGTTTTCCATGTGTGGTAATTATTTATTTTTAATGGCTCAACATGATCTAATGTAGAAGTAGATAAATACACCAATCTAAAAAATCACCAAAAAAATGCAAGACCCAAGCAATACAACAAGACCCCCCATATTTTAGCACTTTATAATTGAGTGTGTGTTATAGTATGGAACTTTATAATTATAGTGTTTTTCTCAAAATAAATAGTTCCAATATAACGAACACTAAAAAAATCACTTTTGCAAAACGTGGCACTCAAATCTGAGTTACCAATAAAAAGATACAAGTTTTTCAATATTATGCTCTACTATTTATTTTAGTCACCACTAAAATAAAATAAAATGCTCTTGCCTTCACAACACAAATAAAATTAAAAGGTCTTTGGAGTTTAAACACCACTATGGTAGGAATCACAAGCTTGAGCTTGCATATTACCATACCACATGACTAGGGGCTAAGGATTTCAATGGCATAAATTCCAAAGCGGACCAATACGTGCCTTTCAGAACAACAAAAACTCCAAAAATGGCGCATCCGTAAGTGGTCAGTTTATAGTCAATATTATGCTTTTCACAGCCTTTTCCGAATCTAATGAAGGCTCTATTTTACATTAAAAAAATGCACACAACAACAAAATTTGAACAAATCCGAATATACATGAATATACAAAAAAACCTTATTTGCAAAATAAAACTTACATACGGATTTCAACAAAGAATCTATTTTACGATACCATAAAAGGAATGATAAACAGATCGTACCAAGCCATGAAGAACTCATGCTAATTAAACACCATGCTCAATAATATGAAAGTAATTCACCAAAATAACTTTACATAAACCTTTGCAAACAAATGAGCAGCAATATCATATATTATTATGGAACTCAATGAAATACAATGAGAATGGGCCTTGCTTATATAGGAAAGGAATATCAATCTAAGAACCAGTCAAGGTCGTAGATCAAGCCATAAATCAAGGAAATAACTAGTCAAGTCCATAGATTTAGGAAAGAACTAGTCATCAAAGATCTAGTCAATACCATAGATCAAGGAAAGAACTATACCTAACAACTAGATAATATCTTCCTAATATCTAAATAAGATAAAATAAATATCCACACACATAAGTGGGTGAGGCTAAATATAATTAAGGAAAATAAATTACCTAGGTGAACATGAGCTATGGTAAATACCTACTCTAACAACATCTAGAGGGCGTAAATAGGGATCATATATCAACATCCTTTACTCATCATGTCTAATGAAAGACAATCAATCATTTAGTCTAATTAGTCAAATATCCATGACCTTAGGAAATAAACCTATTAATCCATTCAAACAATCTACTAAATTTTCCCATCGATAAAAAATTCTAATGTTTTATCTATCTAATCAATTAACTAATCCCTCGGGTGTGGAAACCTTTTCATTAGGTTGGATGAAACTTGTCTCATATCTATTTTTTCATTTCATCTTGATGTTTCATCAAGAAATCCAAAGGGGGGAAGGTAGACACTTGAAAACGCGTCTTTTTGCATAAATTCATACTAATATATAATTTATACTAATCAAAATATATATAAATCCCCACAACATCCCATATAAAAGTATAAATAACATTAAAAAATAATTTAAAACTCATTAAACATAATTAAAACCTTCGTAAATAATAAAATATAAAAAGAAGATAAACCAAAAAAATAAATTAAAAAATAATATTTAAAATAATAAAGCATTCCTAAAGATAATTAAATCCTTAAAGCATGCAAACACTCACCTCTAGCCGTAAAATTTATAAAACAAGAATTTTTTTCCATTATTACTCCTTCAATACCTTTAATCATAATTTTGTGGTTGGTTGTCCAAAATAGAATTTTGACTGTGGATAATCTCAGGAAAAGGGGAATGAAGCTTCCCAATATATGTTCTCTTTGTAGGAAAGAGGAGGAAAATGTCAACCATCTCCTCCTTGATTACTCTTTTTCCATGATGTTTTTGCTTCCATTTTGGATTTGTTCAATATCCAATGGATTTTTCCCTTGACTATTGAGGACTGTTGTTTTCAATGGGAGAGTCCCTTCTATTTTCCCATCTTAGTCTGGGCCTAGAATATTGCCCTCCCTCATTTTTGGGGGTTTATGGAAGGCTAGGAATGATTGTATATTCTGGACCATAAATCTCTTCTCTTGAAAGTTAAAAGAAAAATTTTGGCTACCATTAAGGAAAATATCAAACTCTTTAAAGAAAAAGAAAATAAACCTTGCCCAAAAAGGGAGCAAATTTTTTTTGATAAGTTTGACATTGGACCAGTGGAATTACACAAACCTAAAAAGAACGCCATATAGATCAGGCTTGAGGAAAATGTTGTTAAGTTAAATTTTGATGGGGCCAAAAGGGAATCCAGTGTCTAGTGGGGAGGTGGAATTTTAAGAAATAATGAAGGTGATTGGTTGTTTGTTTATGTTGGTCTCGTTAGGTTGGCAAACAAACAATATGGCAAAATCTAGAGCTCTCTTTTGGGGGTTTTATTGGCAAAAGAAAAAGGTTTCAAGGACATCCAGATTGAGGGTGATTCACTCATCATTATTAATGCTCTTAACAATCAGGGTTCCATTAATTAGCCCTTAAGAAATATCCTCAATGATGTTAAGGAAACTTTAAAATATTTTGTAAAGGTTTCTTATAATCGCATACTTTATGTCAAGGGAATAAGTGTGCGGATAAGATGGCTAATTATGGAGCTCTTAGTAATGATTATAAGATCTGGTGTAAAGGAGATTATTTACCCATGGACATTAATGAAACCATTATTAAAGGTACAAGGCACTAATGTTGGAATGAGTGAGCTCTGGGGTTGTGACAACTTACATAATAAGTTGTATTCCTTGGTTTTGTTGGTGTGAAAGGGGGTCTAAATTTGAGAAGTGTTAGCAAACATGGGAATTTTGGTTTCATGAATATGGGTGGTGATAGAATCAGGGTTGAACCAGCTATCTAGAACATTGAAGCTTTTAATCAACATTTGTGGAACAAGCTTAAGATTGGGGGTTTCAATAATTTCATTGCTAAATTACATGGTCACGACCCTTCCTGTCAAAGGATTTTGGAAAATCTTGGAAAGAGGGAAAGTTCAAGGTTAGAGGAATGGAAATTGAGGTTTCAAAGTCCACCATTTCCTTGTAATGGAGATGAAAATGGACAGGCTCAAAATATTTAAGGATAGAACCCGCAGAGAGCATGAAATTGAGTTGTTCTTTGTGGGTAAGGAAAGGTGCTCTTTCTTTACTGATGGTATTGCTAGGTTGTGTATCCCAGGAATATGGAGAGAATTTTTCCTTCAAATCATGAAGTATATCACTCTGGAAGGAAAATACCAAAAAATATATACTCATCATATGACCCTTTTGAATATGTTTCGCCATAAGGTCATGGTGAGCATTCCTTTCTTTCTGTTTATGTCTTTGACAAATTATTTGACGATGTTCCAGCAGGAGAAGGAAGAGATTCCTTTGCATGAAGGGCTCATACTTCTGTTGTTTGAAAATGGGAAACATATTCTGAATTATTCTCTAAAAGATAAGGTGGAAGAAGATGATATCACTCTTTTGGAATGCCTTACTAAGATGAAGGCTGGGAAATGTAAAAATGTGGGGAGGATTCTGGAAAAGAGAAGAGTGAGGAAGGTCGTGGTGATGTGAGCACCTCGAGAAAGAGGGGTTGGGATGGTAATTTTAAGGGTTTTGAGGAGTGGAGTAGAAAGGTTCAAGTATTTAGAGGGGGTGCTTCAGGTGATGGAGGAAACCAATGTTGGTCAAAGGGAAACCATGTTGGATGTCATTAATGTTTCTAAGAAAATTGTCTCAACAGGTGAAGTCCAAACAAAAGGTTCTGGAGCTGGAGTATCAGGTCAAAAAGCTGAGTGATAGGTTGGAAGGGATGGAGGAAGGCACTAAAAGGAGGAATTTCAATTTACACATCAGTAGTTTCGAGGACGAGTTAGAGGAAGACATGAATGATAAGGGTGTTGAGGGTGCTAAGATCAAAGGAAGTCATGCTGGAAGTAGTGAAGTTTTTCCTAAAAATTAGCTGGGTTTTCTAGACTATTGGCAGACTTTTGGTGAACTTCTGTAGTTTTGATGGTTTAGGACCGGTTTCTTTTCTCTGTTTTACTCTCTTTGGTTAAAGTCCCGATCTTCATTATAAGATTTAAGCATGTTTAACTCCTTTTGTGGACTTTTCTGTTTCTTTCTTGCTTGTTGGTTTTTGTTCCTCCTTTTGTAAGAACCCTGGGAGCCAATCCCTATTTTTACCTTATCTAATAAAAATAAATTTTGTGTTTATTTTCTTTTAGATTTTTCAAATACGAAATTAAATTCAAAGGTTTTAGATATAGGTCTATGATATCCCAAAATCACAATTTTTTTATACAAGTAAAAATCACATAAACAATTGGCATGTGATTCCATTAGTATTTTATTGTCATCAAATAAAATTACATGCATCCATTAATAATAAGTCTTGTAACACTTTTGGTGTCTCCAAAGGTCCTAGATCAAGTATATCAGTTATTTTATGATTTAATTTTCTTTATTACGTCAATTTTTATCAACCTTGGAAAGGATAGGGATTTAACTAAGGAAGATACCCTAACCACAAGAGAAATATTAATCCATTTTCTATTTTGTGTTGTGTAGATTCACAGAGATATCACTTGCCCATTTAGAAGAACTTGATACTTTGTCCCATAACATTTAACAATGCTTTTTTAAACTCATTAACTTTGTGTATTAATTCTATTAATGTTTTAATTGATTTCAAATATTCTAACTCTTGCATGTGACCTCTAATCATTGTATATAGTAAATTCTAATAAAATATTCCATGTGTTTCTCATATACAGATGGATTTATCATATGTGTATTATTAAATTAGAAACACATATATGTTTTAAGTTCACATAGAATATAGTAGTGAATATTCTTAGCATACCATATGATTACCCTATTTAATATAATCCAAAACCTAATTTAGTACCTACTCAAAATTCCATATATCATACTAAGACACAATAATTACATCCTACTACAACAGTATTGATCGTATTCCTCAAAAATACCGCAAAACTCTATGATAGAGCATCAACACCAACACACTACTGATTATGCTTCATGTATACCATTTTTTATATGTTTTGCACAACACGTAGTTCGGAAGCAACTATGCGGGTGTGGATCTCATGATATACCGATGCACTCTCATTCATATAGACAACTTGTGGTTATTATGAATACTAGTGACTCAAGTATATATTCACCGATGCCATTGAGGATTATGGTAGTCATTATAATGTTATGTATGATTTTTTCATCTATTTATGGGAGAATTATCCATCACTGACACAAATTATTCACACTTTTTGTGACATGTGATATTTGATACCACATCAACAAAATAATTAGTTAGCATCTTATGACTATCATACCTTTCTCGACACACACACATGTTATAGAATTTCTATCAACTATTCCACATCCTTTAGTTCTTAAATAGTAAAATACCAAACAATCCAACAAATTTGATGGGATTAATGTGATTTGTGAGGAAAAAATTTTACTCATGACTCCATATTAGCTTTTCCACTTCCCCTAAGCCATTAGTATCACATTTATATTTCACATCTATTTTTCCATAAATTAAGACATAATATAACATCACTAAAGTACAAAATCAATAATTTCATGTGATGCTCATTCCTTACCCGGATTTGATCCCATTTGATCATTTATATTTAGCACTCTAAACTACATTAACACTTTAAATTCAAAAAAAAATTACTAGTATTACAAGTCATGGATAATATACACATTATCACCCTAGGAAATATCCATGTCAAGGTACATATTACATATTGATCTCAATTTGATTACATATTTATCACCTTATGGATTCTTACACCCTTCTGTCATGGAGGATGCCTACCAAATTTTGTGTATACCTATACCCAAGTCATATATACGATTGATTTTATCATGACCACATTTATCTACACTAATCTATTTTGTGAACCATAGTACTTTACTACTTGTGAACCGTTTGTATCATGCTCTTTCCAATAATCACATTTCTTACTTGAAGGCATTGGGTTGAGTATGATCCAAGCTTAGTTTTTACTACGATTACTATTTGACTAATATTAACCTTGAGATCCTATTTGGGTTATCATTTCTTTCTTACACCCTACTGTCTATTTATACCATTTATTAATTACACTACATTTATTGTTTACATCATTACTTTCTTCATGACATTAATTGATTGAATTGAATGGTATGTGTACCTGTTTTATTACTATATGATATTTTTCCTTTATTTATGTGAGTTGTGATATTGTATTTTATAAATTTTGCATGTTCTTGTATGGTGTCTATTATGTTTTCTTTGTGATTTTATGAAATATATTGTGTTTTCTTTTATATACTTGTGCGCTCTATATTGTGTTTTGTTGGTACACTTATATGCTCTATACTCTATTGTCTCATATATTATGGATGTCTATGTATGATTTCTATAACTTTTCTTTCTCGATATTCATTCCAATTAGAGAAATTCTTACTTTCTAAGATACATCATTGGATATATCTTGTAAAACAAAACAAACATTATATGACATGTTACTTGTTACGGTTTTAGACAATATCCAAGATCCTATGACATATTGCATACCTTGCTTGAGTTATTTTCATTATATACACATGGATACGATATACTTAGCTTATGACATATGATGAATTGATACACACCATATCTTGTACACATTGATTAGAACACATCAATTATTGACATGCTTTCTTGGCACACATTGCTTTCTTACATTTTTATCTAATCCATATGATTTAATTATACTATGATTATCACTTTTCATAATCACTTCTTAAACATTAGATTTTATCATCTTGAAAAATATGATCATTGTGTCTTACATATATCTCCAGGCACATTTCTTGTTTTACTCTATAATATGATCACTTTTTTACAAATTTCTTTGTGCACATTGATTTAATTACATCATGATTATGATGTTACTTTCTATATGATTTTTTCTTACACATTTGGTTTTATATTACTTATTGTTACAAGTTTTTTATTCCTCATGTGAATGAAGAACCAACTCAGCTAAAATTGTTCATTTCTTTTACATCTTGTTATTCATTTCTCTTTATGATGGGCCTATCATGTCATGTATTAGGTCAGTATGGATCCATTAGGAATTGAGTTGTATTTTTGTATCATGTTACTCATCCTGCAATTGTTATGTTATCTTGTTGAATATATCTAGAACAATTTCATGGCATGTTCAAGTCTTTTGATGATATATACACAATATTGGGCTTGAATTGCTTTGATCAAGTACAAACTCTACACATTATTTTTTCTTGATTGTGTAATCTATCCCAAGCACTATCATGACATGTTTTACTCCTATGAAGATACGATTTCTGGAATTTGTAATGCTTTAATTTTACAAATGCTCCAACATAATTGTGTTTGCATCAATTGTTATCTTTCAAATTTTATGAATTGTATCTTTTCTGAGATATGTTATATTTTTGGTATCCCTCATCTCAAAAGGGGGCATATTATGGGGGTTTTCTAACATATCCATGTATATTTCAGATACAATTTTTATATGACATTGTATGATGATATCAAAATAGTTATTATGTTGCATTACATCACAACATTTACATGCTTTAATATTATTACATATACATGAAATTTATATGGTTTTACTTAAAAGTCTCAATTTCTAGAGAAAGGCTTCACTTAGTAGGCATAATTGCTAGAGAGAGCTCCACTTAGCATGTTGAATTCCTAGAGAAAGGATTCACTTAGAAAAATATTATTACACACTTGACATAGAAGTCCCAATTTTTACCATTTTATTATGTTTGATTTTTCCTCCCTCACACATGAAACCAAGATCCAACAAGTGTACATGTCTATACTTTTCTACTTTTCAGTTTTATGTTATTTACTCATTTTGTATAAGCATATAGATTAGAATTCAATACACACTTTTTATGTGGCATACAAGTTCACATGTATAAAAACACAAAGTATATAAGAACACACACATTATAGTCTCATGCATTCCCTAACCTTATGGGAGGTTTGTGTTTCAAGTTCATTATTTTCATCAAGTAATTTTCATTCTCTAAATTAAAATGGGGAAAATATAGATACCTAAATATAGACCAATGGTATTTAAAAATTAATCCTTGGAATTTATCTCATCTCATTAATCATTGTGTACTCAAATGACTAGTTCCTACATGTATCTTTCTTAATTAACACTCTCAGTCACTAGGCCACACTTGTTACTTATCATTTACCAATCAAAATCATACTTTTAAAATATATAACATGTCTTCAGAATTTTAGACACATTCTCTATTAATTAAAAAATACAATTCATACCTCACTAAGATGAAGTCATCCATGATATATAATCCCTTTTGGATGGATTCATTAGATGATGAATTTTTCCTCCAATGCTTTAATAGTAATTTTTCAAAATCACAAGTTAGACTAGTTGGCCTAGTGTTAATTGAGTAGAAAAACCTTTCCTAATAGTCACCTATAAAAGTAAAATCACATGACCCATAAAAGGGGCCGCTAATATCACATATTTAGAAACTACCTAAGAGATCACAACAAGACACCCAATCTCTAAATCACTCTCTCAAGAACATCATCTATCTCTAAATATGTATACAAAATATACAAATCTCCTTGGTCATTTTACAAAGCTACACCGCACCATATATCATTCCCAAGCATCGGGGTCATACTATAGTCTTCATTACCAAAAATATATTTTGATATATATATATATATATATATATATATATATATATATTGCAAAAATACATCAAGTGGAGAAAAAATGATATTTTTGTTCCTCTTCGATTATTTCTATGTAGGCATTAAGGGGGTAACTCAACAATACATCCCTTTTTGGGCCCCAAAGAAAATAATAAAAAGATCACTAATGTATTATATAGATGTGATTTCCATAAGTTGAACTCAAAATTAGGATCCTAGAACATAGTTAAAGATTGTGATAGAGGAAATATCTAACCATTCCATATAAAGGAAAATATGTCCATCTAGGGAAAAGTTACTTAGGCCATTTTTTCTAACACGCCAACTTTTTTTTCTTCTCTCAAATTCTTACTTCCAATTTTTCGAGATAGTTAAACAACACTCGCACATCCTTCAATTACACTCTCATATCACTATCAATCCAACCTATTCAAAACTTGATCCAATCTCTTTTAATCTTAACCCAAACTTTTTTATCCCATCTAATTTGTTACATTTGATGTATGTATATCGACATGATTTAATATATGTGTATTTATTGTATTTACTATATATTTTACTCCTAATTCATATTCACACAATGTAATCAATCATAACCATATTTTTATTGTAAAAAAATAAATATATTGGAAAAAATAGAGCCAACCCAAACCCAACATGTTTATATTATCGTAGGTTTTTAATTTATTCCATGATTTCCACTTTATCTTAGGCTTTCCAATTTATTCCATAGTTTCCAATTTTCCCTAAGGTTTTTAATTTATTTAATATTTTTTAATTTACACCAAAGTTTCCAATTTATTTTAGTCTTCCCAATTTACCCTAGGGTTTATAATTTAATTATGGTTTTCAATTTACCCTAGGGTTTATAATTTAGTCTATAAAAATTCTATGATTTAAATATTTTAATTCTTGGAATTTACATAATTTGTTTTCAAAGTTAAGTGAAACGTCAACAAACCTCAAATCTAGGTTTTCGTGACGTATGAGGTGGCACATATTCTTCCCCTCTTTCTTTGTAAAGGTAGGCCATTTTATGTTATTTCTCCCTCTCATATCCTTTCCTCCTTCACATTTTTCGTTGTTCCAATATTTCTCATTTCCCTATCCCCTTATATTTTCACTTTTTCCTTCTCCTTTCCCTCGAACACTTTCACTTATCGCTACTTTTTCCAACTATAGTCAATGTCACAATAGAAAACATAATGTGAGATGGATTTTAAGCTCTCACTTTATTTTTTATTTAATAAGTTTTTGTGGTGTAAAACTTTGATGAAAATAGTTCACATTTTTACCGAATACAAGATTTTTAAATATTAATATTAATATTTTTATTAGTGGTAAATGGTTTTGGAAGGGACCATACCCTAGATTACAAAAATCCCAAAGGCCAGATAAGCATGAGTAAAGAACGTGTTTTTTTGATAGGTGGGGGCACACCCCATCCAAAAGGCCTAACAACTAGATATAACATAGAGTAACAACGTGGTTTTTTGATAGGTGGGGGCCACACCCCAACAAAAAGGCCTAACTACCAAATATAACAAAGAGAAACATAGGCAGAGAATCGAATTCCAAAGAAGGAGAAAATTAACAGATTAAACAAAGATCCTTATAATAGCTACAAAGACAATAGAAAATACCGAAGAGACACACAAAACCAAGAGGATCCCGCCCCTCTACTGAAGAGATTTTTGAAACACTTTTTTCATGTCCTCCAGATATTTGAACAGATTCAGAATATTCTACATCGTTGGGTCCTTATTGCTGGAGGAAAACGTCTTCTTAGTAGCTTTTCCTCCTTTCCAGAGATCTTCTGGGATTCCACTAACATCAAAAATTTTCTTTACCTGGATATGTAGAAACTCGAGAAAATCTTGTTGCATAATGAGGTGATTGACTTGTTTAGTGACAATCTTCTCCAGTGTAGCTTCCATATCCATTTGTTTCATGTTAATCTCTTCAAACCTTTTCTCAATAGCCATAGAAAAGGTTTTCTTCCCATTAGCACCAGATGTTAAAAATTTTAGGCACTTCCTCCCCAAGACTTGTAAATTTATAGCTAGGCCCTCCACCTAGATTTGTATTTCTTTGATAGCCAAAGGAATGCTAGTCCGACAATGGTTAGCAAACTTTCTCGCTACATCTAAGTATTTTCCTTTAACAATACTTCTGAGAATCCTTTTGGCAGGGGAGATTGCTTCTTGAGTCTTTTAGGTTTTTTTGGTTGCATGGGAGGGGGAAGATTGGGACTTGGGAGGTTATTAGTAGATTGGTCACAATTTCAATGCATTAAGAGGTTACATCTCCGGTTTACCACTAGGAGAGAGAAGATGTTAAGTTTCCACTAGATGAGATGATAGACAAGCAAGAGATAAAATTATCTCCTTAAGGAAAAAAATATGATCATAATGGTGGATTGATGAAAATAAATGATGCCCCAAAAGAGATGCAAATATATCCACAATGGTGGACTTTGAGAAAAAGGGCCCTCAAAGCAGAAGGAAAAATATGGCCTCAAAGGAGGACTTCGATGAAATAGATGGTGCCCCAAAAGAGACACAAATATGGCCACAATGGTGGACTTTGGTAAAAAGGTCCCTCAACGGAAGGACAAACATGGCCTCAAAGGAGGACTTTGATGAAAATAACAATAATGGTCCCTCACAGAAGGACAAAAATGGCCACAATGGTGGACTTAGAATGAGATGAAGGATTTGGACAGAAATAGTTTAGATTGGATGAATGTGAAGAAGGTAAATAAAAACAACGTCAAGGAGCGAAGTCTCCTAGTGACAAGGGATTTTACGAATGATGTGCTCAAGGGTGAGGGAAGGTTGTTCCCCCAATGAGTTAAATGTGAAGGAGTTAAAGGATGTCGAAAGAGTTTAGATGAGATTGTTTTAGATTTGGATGGGATAAATGATTAGAGACCACAAGTGTGCTTGGAAAGATAAGCGGTATTGATGAACAATGGAGGACCTTCCTTAGGAGGAATGACATGGGCTAGAGGGATATTATGGAATGATATGGATGAAGGAATCATGGGAAACTCAATAGATGAGATATGAATTGGATTCAATGTAGATGGAGAATGAAATTTCCCGAATGAGGAAATCATTCTTCTCAATAAGTTTGTGGACAATCATTCAAAATTCCTTACAATGTTCGATGTCATGTCCTGGGGTATGATGATAAGCACAAATGCAATTAGGATTGAACCATGATGGCTTGGGACCATATGGATTAAAGGCTTTAATGGGAGGAATTGTGATGGCAGATATTCGAATTAAATGTTGAAGGATATCTATGTAAGACTCGATTGAAGTTTCATGGGGAAGGTAACTCTTGTGGGTTTTGATAGGATATCTCATCTTGGAGTTAGGAGAAAAAGTGGTTGTAGATTGGATGGATAAATTATGTGTTTTAAAAAACAAATCAAATTTGGTTAGACAATTGTATTTTTGGATGTGGATTGATTGTTGTAAGATTTCGTACATGGAGAGACTGATCCTAAAATAGATGTTGTGGCATTGGATTGTTGAGAAGAGGGAAAATCTGAATGTTTTCAAAGATGCACAGGGGACTATCGGGGATGTTTGTCATGATCCTTAGAATACACTCGAGAATATTTACCTCTAGCAGGGATGATAATAATCTCAACCGAAGGATCTGACAATGGTGGTGAGGTTATTATTGGAGAAAATTTCCTAAAACAAGATGAGGATGTTAATGGGGAAATAGGTGTTTGTATGATGTGATTAATGAGATCTATATGGGATGTGTATTTTTAGGTTTCGGCATGGGAAAATTTTATTTTTAGAGGAAGAATATAAACCATTTTTGTTTTATTTAGGTGGATGTGTTGGTTCAGTAGATTATCTAAAGGGTGTCTTTGATAGGGTTGCAGATCAAGAGGATTTGGTTAGTGTGATAGAAGGATTAGGTAAGGAATATTGGGATAAAATGGGTGATGTGGCCATGGGTGAGGATATAGGTACATATGTCAAGGTAGGGATAGGTGGACTTGTTGATATGATAGATATAGGGGTAGGTGGGATAGATAGAGATGTAAGCATATTTGGGATATTTAGAGATGTGGGTGATGTGATAGCCGATGGAGTAGACCTTATGGGTAATGCAACAAATGCAGGAGTATTTTTAGGTGTAGAAGTAGATGGGACTGGTTGTTTCATAAATGTTTCGAGGGGTAAGAATGATATGTTTGCTAATGGGGTTGATGTCGAAGGTGGGGTTGTAAAGGTGCATGTAGTAGAACTGAGTTTAGTTGGGATGGTTGTGAGTAATGTAGGTGTAGTAATAGGTGTGTTTGAGACAGATGTGGGTGAAGGAATAAATGTGAGAGATGTAAAGATATGTGTGGATATCTGTGGGGTCGAAATAGGTACTAAGGATGAATCTAATGTGGTCGATTGGGGTGTGTTTGAGTGGAGGAAGTGGATGGTATAGTCAAATTTGATGTGGATGTGATAAGGATAGGAGAAGGTGTAGGTTCAAGACAGGTAGTGAAAGTTGATGTAGGTGTGACAGGTTTCACATAAGGGATGGGAATAATGTCCACTGTAGGAACATGCGGAGTTGGTGATAAGATAAGATCTTGACTGACAGTTTCAATCATATAAGCATTTGATAGTTGGGATATAAAGGGGGTGACATGATTTGTTGGTGGTTGATTAGGTAAATTTTGGATAGTGGAGCTATCGATTTGGATATCCCCTTGATTTATGAGTTGTTGGACATGATCTTTGAAGGAACAACATCTCTCAATGTCATGACCTTTGACTCAATGATATTTACAATAGTGGGCTTCATGATACCAAATAGGCTTGGCTTGTGAGTTGTCCACGGGTCGTATGGGAGGAAGTTGGATGGAGTTTATGGTCATCAATTTATCAAATACAAAACTATATGATTCTCCTAAGGGAGTGTAGTTGGTTGTTGATTAAGGGGCTCATTGTTGAGACCATGTGCTTGATGTAGATAGGGATGAGGGTTTAATGACCACAGTGTTTGTTGTGCCCTTAAATTTGTTGTTATGTGTGAATGGTTTAGTAGATTTAATTTTAGGTTTGGTTGATCTGAGTTTAAGATGACCTTGCTCAATGGCATGAGTTTCAAGTTTGTGAGCCATTGTGAAAGCTTCGTCAAAGGTTTGGAATGATTGGATTTTCAAAGTAGATGATATATGTTTTACACATGAACACAAGAATAATTCAATGAGTTAAATTTGCATGAGAGTGAAGGACAGTTGGTTTATAACACCACACCATCGTGTAACGAAGTCGGCGATGGGTTCGTCTTCAAACTATTGGATGGTATATAGATCAGCGATAGTAGTTTTGCATGTGATATTGATAGAAAAGTGTTCTAAGAATAACTGTGCAAGTTGGGTGAAGGAGAATATGGAATGTCGCGGGATACTATTGTACCAGTCCAACCCAGACCGAACAAAGACATGGGGAAAGTGTGAAGAAGTAGATCATGATCATGCACAATAAGACAACATGTGTGTTTAAATGTGAGGAGATGTTGTTGGGGATATTCCTTGTTGTTGAACTTATTAAATGCAAGAAGTTTCTAATGAGGAGGGTAGGGTTTAATTAGAACCGATGGATGAATCGGTTCATTACATATTTGTTCATAGGATAAGGTGTTCTTAGGTGCCAAGGTAATGGTTTCTAAATTGGCCAACCGATTCATTAAGGTGTGAATTGGATCACTTGAGGTGTTGTTAGGTTGAGATTGGATTGGTTGTGTGGTTTGAAAAGTAGTTTGATAAGGTGAATGATATGTTTGTAGATGTGTGGGTAGTTGGGGAATCATTTGATAAGGTGGTTGATAAGTTTGTGGATAAGATGTTTGTGGAATGGTTTGATAATCTTGTGGGTTTGCAGGTGTGTGGGGAACTATTTGGTAAGTACTAATATGTGTTATGGGTTGGGATTGCTACATAGGTTGGCTTTGAATAATAGGGGCATTATGTGTTTGTTAAAGTTGGGTAGGTTGTTGTGGTAAATGATAAGTGGTGATATGGGTGCTAAGAGGTTAAGACGGTTGAAGCAAAAGATGGGTAGAAATGTAGGTATTCATATGTTGAGATTGTTTGATGGGCCTATTAATAGTGGATGAAATAGAATTGTCAAAATGGGATGTGGGTCGAATGTGACCCACTAAGTTAGGAGATTGGGAAGATTGAGAGATCAGTAGGATATTTTTGGAGTAATAATTCATATATGGGGTTAGGAAGAGGCTGCGTGTCTCTAGAGGAGTGGGAGATGGTTGACGATCGATTTAGGAAGACCTGACTTGATGAGGGATATGAGGATTAGTTTTAAGATAGGGATAATCATGCATGACATGGTTCTCAGGAAGCGAGGTCATGGAGACTGGAGGTTGAGTAATTGAAGGCATGGTTTTGAGTTTAGAATCTTGTTGGGTGAGATCGTTAGGAGAAGTAATATCATTGGATGGAGTAGATTGTTGTGTTGTTTCGATTTGAGAGAAAGTGACAATAGACATGAAATAAATAAACATTTGTTTATGAAATTTGTTGACAAACAAATCAAGCAACATATTTTTTATCATCATGATTAATTTCGAGATGTAAAAGAAAAGTAAAATGGATAATGAAGGTTCCTAAAGGATGGAAGTCTAAGGCTGGTTTCAGGTAGTTTTGGCTTGGGAGATGTTTGAGACGGTTTCGTTGAGTGTTCAAGTCCCAATCAGTTAACTAGGTGGGAGGAATGTTTCGATGTGTTTATTTTTTCGGGAAGTTTTAGGTAGTGTGTGACAAGTGAGATGTAGAAGGTTAGACTCCTTATTTAGTCTATGTGATCAAGAAGGATGCGTAAAAGAATAGTTCTTTTTAATCCAAAACAAAATGTGACATTTGATGTAGACAATCACTCTAAAAAGGGAAAATTCAATGCGTAGAAAGAGAAGTTAGAGAAAAATGAGAAAAACCCGTAGAATGCTTTTCCTAGTTATTTGATTGCATGTGATAATGACGTACTTGGAAGTGCCAATCAATGGCCTAAAATGCCCAAGTACCCTAAAATGGCACCGTTTATATTTGCGGATGAGGTGGATAAAAGTATTTTGTGTGATGTGTTTGATTTAAATACTAGTCTTTGACAACGTTATTAGTTGTTTTATTCGTAAGGTTGTAGACGTTGCCCTACAAAAAAGAAAACAAATGTAATTATCTGATGTGATTAAGAAAAATTATATAAGTGTCATAAATATTTGTTTATAAATAATGTTTTCATAACAACAATTACACTAATTACTTAACAAAATAGCAATAATTAATATACAAAAACTAGTAAACTATAAATTAGAAAATAAACTTGGGAATCATAAATTTCTAAAATAAATGATACAATAAACGATGATTGATATGAAATTATGAATGATAGCTTTGTTTTATTTTTTCTATTACTTAAACGATAAAGAAAAAAAACTATAACCAATGAAATTAAAACAAGTAGTTAAATGGATCGGTTGGTCGGTTGGTTTGTGATGGAAATGGGGATGTAAGGTAAATGTGAAATGAAAGGGGTTGGTGGGTTAGGTCAATTGATCGACGTATAATGAAAATGGAGTCGTTGGTCGATGAGAGGAGGAACGGATTGGTGGGTCATCTGTACATGGCCATGTCTTTTCATAATGAGAATCACGGAAAACATAAAGGAGAAATATTTAATTAGATATGGTGTCAAAAACATGTAAAGAATTGTAAGCTAGACACTGTAAAAAGAATGTACAATCACTACTTACAAAGCTTGCATGCTCTTGAAATGGGTTGAAAAGAGTTGGAAGGATCGTGGATCAGAGATTTATGAACTCGCATGGATATTCACATTTACATTCTTTACATGGTAAATGTCGTTTAAAATGTGTTCTATAGAATTGTAAGTCACCTCCTATAAGGAGATTATACGATTACTACCCAGTAAAACTTGCATGAACTCGAAATGAAGTGGGGAATAGTTAGAAGGCAAGTTAATTACTGTTTAAATAATTATAAGCTGCCTACTACAAGAGGATTATACAATCACTACCCACAACGTGCATGAATTTGAAACCGATCTAGAAACAATTCGAGGAACCCAAAGATTGGAATCTTGTAATTTCGTGTGAAGATTCACATTCTTCATATACGTGGGTAAACGATTCTTTTATGATGTTTTCCTTTCCAAGGTGGACCGCGGTGGAGTGTATGTTGTGAGGTAGGATGCAAAGAGTGTGGTTGCATTGTGTAGGTAGCTTATGCCATTGGATTGTTGGAGCCCCTCTTTGTGTTTGTGGAAACCTATGCAATGGGAAGAGGAGGATGACAAAGTTGTGTGGATAGTTGGGATGTGAGGTCGATGGTGAGGATGGAGTCGATTGGGATTGGAGTAGTAATTTCAAGGTGGGTTTGTGTGTGTAGGGGACATGAGGATAGAGTCGAGATGGATGTGATGTGAGTGGAATAGATTCGGGAGGAAAGGAGAGGTGAGGTGAATGGGTGCATGCGTCGATGGGAGCCCGAGTAGAGGAGGATGGTGATCCGAGTGTGAAAGGAGCAGCTCGGTGATGGGTTGGAGAGTAAGGTGGAAGGGAGATGGGGTGACTAGCTCGACGTGGGAAGTGGAGTTGATGGGAGATGGAGTAGTGAAGGGTCGGTGAGTGCGTCGGATGGGAGCTCAGCAGAGGAGGATGGCAAGTGAGCATGTGGATGAAGTTGGGGAGAGAGGTGGTTGGAAGAGAGATGAGGTGAGTGTAGAGTTAGGTGGGGAGAAGGGAAGGTGGGAGGTTAGTTTGGTCGAGTTGTGAGGTAGGATAGGGTAATGAGTCAAGGGGTAGCTCGGGTAGAATCATGTGAGGATTGGTTGAAGTGTATGGGTAGATAAGAAATGTGGATAAGGAGGTGAGTGAAGAGGTAAGGAAATAGCTCGGCCAAGTTGGCCGAGCTAAGGTGATTAGAGGATAGGTGGGGTGGGATAGTTTAGAAGAAGAAAAAAATGTATTTTATTTTTATTTTTATTTTTAATTGTTTCTCTTATTCATGTAATTAAATATTAAAAATGAACTCTATACTATTCTCGTAAAACAAGAACAAAACTACAATTTTATTTTTTAATTTAATAGCAACAACATGAAAAATTTATACCAAGTATACACCCTTTAGAAATAACAAAAAAATATACCTTCAAGCGATGACAAAAATGACTATATGTATAAAGGACACTACACTAGTGGAGACAAATTTAAATCCTACAAACAAAGTTGTTGGTTCCCATTTTGATCCTCTGTTATTTTCCCATCTTTCCCCTTTGTTCTATGTGCTCAAGAAATGCTTTCCTTCGAGTTTGGTGGTCTGCAAGTTTCCCCATCCAAATTGAATGATTTCAAAGGCTCACAAACTTATTATTTTGCTCCATTTTGAATGAAAAATACATGTGTGCCTTACTTTGTGCCCTAAAATTCCAAATCCACGGGCCTCTGTCATTTTTTCCATTTTCCCCTACTGTGGAGCTCTTATTTGTTCGTTTTTACATTTTTCTCTCAAAATCTAGCTTTCAGTTGAAACTTGCATGAAATCAATTTCCTTTTGTTTTTTGACCAAAATATCCTTCACCCATGAAGAAAAAATCATATTCGGGCATCTCTGGTAAATTTTGTGTTTTTGATGGTTATACGAGTGTCATTTTCCCATCAAAATCAAGCTCAAGCCGTCCCTCACACGTGGCCGCTTCTGGTTGGATGAGATTTGGTGGGTTTTTTCTAAAAACTTAGTGTTTTTTATTTTTGGAAAAATTTGCAAATATTCCCCGCAGCTCCGTAGGTCCCAGAGGAGGACACATGTCTCATTTTCATGTGAAGGCAGAGTGGGAGGTTAGCAAGGACTTAGGCAAGTTTTTCCTTTTTGGCGAAAGGAAAAAATGGTGTGGAAAGGCCCGCGGGTCCGCCATGGAGTAGGGGTGGACACGTGGTAGAGCGGGGTTAGAAGGGAGCATGGACCGGTGGAAGACTTAGGCATTTTTTTCCTTTTTTGGCGAAAGGGGTGAAAGTTGCAAATGGAACCACGGGTCCGCAATGGCGCAAAAGGAGACACGTGGTGGGTAGAGCGGGTCTGGGCGGGTGGCGGAGGAAAAAGGGAATTTTTTCCTTTTTGTAAAAAGACTTAGAATGAAATATTGAGGCATGACTCTGTGAAAATCAAAAGGAGACACGTGGTAGGGAGAAATCGGAGGCACGGACCCACGGAAGAAAACTGGAAAATTTTCCCTTGGCGAAAAAGGGGTTAAAACACGAAATAATCCCACATAATTTTAGTGAAAGAGAGCATAACACGTGTCAAGGACAGAGATGGAGATGCGGGCCCATGGGGAAAAAGTGAAAAATTTCCAAATTTCCAAAAAAAAGGTCAAAATGCACAGAATTGAGCCGCGATCCCAATGGGACCCACCATATCCCATGTGTCATCACCAAATTTCAAGGGCAGAGGAGCAGAGAAAAAATTCAATTTTTTCCATTTTTCTAAAAATATTAAAAATTCAAAAAGTGAGCCCGAATTCATTCCCAATCATATTTTGACATGTGGAGGGCCCAGATTGAAGGAGAAAGCACAGATCAAGGGTAACTATACATTTTCATTTTTGGCCACCATTTTTGCTCCAGGAAGTTTGGAAATGTGAATTTTGCATCATTTTTCATTGAATCTTTGGTGAATTCGTGTTGTTTGTGCCTACAAAGACCAATGCAAGTGGTTTTAGGGATTAATTTGTAGATTTGAGGTGTTTTTGAAATAAATTTTTACTCAAGCCGTGTGCAAAACGTGAAATATCAAATTATAAAGTTACAGAATCAAATTTTGGAGTGATAAGGATGAAATGATGAAATGAAAGGGGTCTGCATGCTTGGAGAATGAAAAACGTGCCTCCACAATGGATAATGATGAAGGATTTGTAATGATTCACCATTTTTGAAACACCTGGCAACTTTGGTTGCAAATTTGTTAAATGTCCCTATCTGCGAATCATGTTGGAATTTTGTAACAAACTTGATGTTGGGCATATTCTTTTCTTGGGAAATAAGGATCAAATGTGATTGAAATTTATATAATGCATGTTTTGAAACATGCAAAAGGTCGGAGAAACTTAGAATTTCACAAGAAAATATGGGAGGAAGCCCATTCTCTGAGAAACCACCTGAGAACCATTTCAAATTCCTTTTGCATCAAATTTGTATCATGTTGAGTTGGTTTCATTTGTAAAGCCATCAAAAAGCTCTAAGAATGTTCTTATAACATTCCCCGCGATAGATCCGATCATTTCGGATTATTTTGTGTTGTCTCTGGAAAAATTTGCATGCACTTATGTTCCATAATGTTTTTAATTTGTGTTTCTTGCTCCTGTTGCAGTCTTGTGTTTGAAAAATATTTTGATCATACATGGTCTCATTTCTTGTTGATAGTTTAGTGGCATCTACAATCTCACATTCAGAAGAGCTTTCATCTGATAAAGAGATAAACAGATTTAAAATCACTTTACATTCCTTGAATAGAGAGATTGTTGTAAACCTTTGGGTGTCCCTTAGGTCGTGATAAAATAGAGATTTCTAGATGTTTTGTTGGTTCATCTACTTCAAGATTTTGTGGCAAGTTATCAAATATTGTGTGGAAGAGTGTAGATCTGGGCCTCCATTTGGTGCACATATCCTAGTTGAAGGAGTATCTCAACCCTTTTGAAGCATTCTACTATGTGGGTCTTACAAATTTCTTGCAAAGGTCCTCAAAGAATTTGGAAAATTCTAGTTAGTCTTGTCTAAAATCTCCCACCAAAAATTTCATTCAAAATAACTAATCCTACCCCATACTACCCCTGCATTGCACTATGTGTCAACAAAATAATACAATCCATTTACAAAAATGCACAAAGCAAATCAGGATCATACCATGTCTCTAGCATCCTCGGTCTTGTCTTAAAAGCATTTCCATCATTTAGGAGTGACAACTCTGTTGAGTTTGAATAATGGAAAATTGATCATGTTTTCCCAAGGCCATCTCCATACAATATGCATAGTATAAGGATATCTCCACCTCCTTCACAAAACAGAGGCTGCAATATAGGTTCTCTTACCTTGGTTGAAAGGCACAACCTAAAATAGTGAGGATTAGATCAAAATCCTTTCAAGGTTCTACCCACTTCTTCAAATCCTAAGTGCTAACAAGTCAGATAAATTGCTTCCCCGGCTACAAAATGACATATAAATCATTTATCTGCCTCTGAGTGTCTTGTAAAATCCATGATGCTGCTCAAGTTGTGAAGGAGATTAAATCTGGGTACCAACACCCAAATGGCACTATTGCCGGGGACATTATTCAGTATTTCAGTATTTTAGATCCCTGATAATACTTCTTCTGTGATTTATATGCAATTACAAATCTAAGTATCATTTTCTGATCATATTTGTAAGGATTGAGTGAAGATATAAGTTCTTCCTACAAATTTTATCAGTTTCCAGCAGTATTTTCACTTCATTTTCATTTGTGATTGATAAATTCAAAGAAAGGAAGGGCTGATCTATAAAGTTTGGCAATATTTTCAGTGCTAATAGATATTTGATAGAGTATTTTAGTGCATTTGCACAACTAGGGTGAAATTCCTTAGTGGTGACTCCATGTTGTTCTGATCTTGATAAATACCAAAGTTGTCTTACCTTTCTATCATTTATTCTTGTGCTACTAATTTCTACAAACTGGTAGGAAGAAGATCTCTCTTCATTAGAGACTGCTAAGAAGTTGTTTACATATTCAAGAAACTTAGAGTTGGAAGGGAGAAGAGTTTGGAAATTTGTTAAAGCTCAGACATTAGAAAAAGATATATCCATTGGTAAGAGAGATTAGCCTTTGGTAGAGGATTATCACTCTTCTTCAAGTGATTTTGATTCAAGCAATCCTCTCATAAACTTGTTTACCTCAGCTAGTGAAGGTCCTTCATTGTACAGTAAGTTCCTTCTCCAATCTGCACCTTTGTGTTTCAATTCAAATAAAACTTTCCAATAAAATCAGCACTTAGAGAATACTAGTATTGTGAATTACATTCTTGAGCCCCAAAGACCTTACAATCCTCATCGCCTTGTGTCACCCCCAAGATCACCTCCACCAAACAATATGGCTTAGCCTCGACCTCCATTTTTGTTAACACATTTGGTCCTATAGACTTTAGAAGAATGTATGGTTACCCAAATGTTGTCCCGCAAGATGTCAAAACTAGATTGCCAAAATTCCAAGGTAACAATGCAATAAGCTGGTGATCAAAGCATCTCAAACTTTTTGTTAACATGATGGAAGATTTTGGGATAGAGTTTGAAGATGTGTATATTAAATTGTTCATTCATACACTAGAAGAGGATGCTAGGATTCGTACAAGGCTCGCCTAATAATTCAATTTATTCTTGACCGAGATGAAGAATGCATTTAGATTGCAATATGGTGACAAGACTGATCCTAGATTTCTCTTGTCTGAGTTTGAGAATATCAAGAAGAACCCAAATGAATCAGTCCATGACTTTAACACAAGGTTTAACAAAACTTTGAGAAGGTTGCCTATTAGTCTGAGGCCTTGTGATGAGTCTTGTTTAATCAAATATGCAGATGCATTTGATAAAAAGGAAGCCTATTACCTAAGAGACAAGAACCTTACCAATCTAAGACAAGCTTTCACCATGGCACTTCAAATTGAAAACAATATCAAAGAAATTGGGAAACCTCTCAAGAGAGATGGTGTAAAGTTGATAAACCTTGAAAAACCTCAAGCTAGCAAGGGTGCTAATTTAGAGGAGGTTGTGAAAACTTTGGCAGGGGCTATCAAATAAATCTCATATAAGTTGGCAAGAACTGAGAAATGAATTGGGAAAAATTCACAAGGTCAGCCAAGAGCACAAAACCATGACAAATTTTTCAATCATCCTAGAGGTGATCAAAGGGCAGATGATAGAGGAAAAGGACCCATGGGGTCTGCAAATAGACATCCTCAAGCACATGAAGGAAGAGTGTTACCTGCTCCCTTAACTACTAGGGATGTTGTTATTGAGGAAGTTTCGATATTGATTGGTGTGATAGGTATTTTCTACCCCATCCTCCATGTGAAGTGGACCAGCAAGAAGGTGAAGCTAATAATGATGATGGTACTAATGATGATATTTGCATGGTGGGCTGTTCTTCAAGCTCACAAGGAGGAGTAACATCTATTGAAGTAATAAGTGCAAGGATAGCTGCAAATTTTTGGGATTACATCAAACGGGTACAATTATTTCTTCCCCCTCATACTCTTGAAGTTGATGTAGTGCAAGATTTTGAAATTCCTAACAATGAATTTGAATATTTAAGAGCTTTGATGATTAAGAAGTATGATGGTGGTATTCCTTCGGAGGAAGATAGACAATTGTTGATGAATGTTGTTGTAGCTCAAGAGAAATATTATAACACTAGAAGCAAAGTTTTTAAAGGAGTTGGGCCTCAAGCCAAACCTAAAACACCCTTGCTCACAAGCATTCCAAAAGAATCTTCTAAGAGAGAAACACTTGCCAAAAGCTCTGCTGTCCCAAGCAAAAATTGTTGTCCTCCTCATGCCCAAGCTGCCAAGAATCCCTTGCCATCAAATGAATTTTCTTGTCTCCCTTCCAATGTTGCTTTTCCAAATAGTGTTCCCTATGACATAGCCCAAGTATTGAGCCAAATCAAAGTGAGTGTTCCAATCATTGAGTTGCTTAGGATTCTTGAGCATAAGAAGAGAGCATTTGAGTACTTGGGATTAAAGGAGGAGAAGACTACTCCGAGCAGAAATATAAATATTATTGAAACTCCTCCTCAAATCATTGTTGACCTTGAAACACCACCAGCAGTAGAGGATCTTGGTGAGACACCTGAGGTATATTTGAGGATATCCTTGGTTGATTCCCAGTTGAATGTTGATCCATTTTTCACAACTTTGATCATAAAGGATAGGCTACTTCATAATTGTATGTTTGATTCTGGTGCATCATGTAATGTCATGCCTCTAGAAGTCATGAATGAGTTAGATATCAAAGTGATAGCAGCCTATGGAAAGTGTATGGCCATGGACTCAATAGAAGTGTTGGTTATTGGTTGTGTGAAGGGTTTGGTTATGTAAATTACATCTTATCCCAGGAGGAATTTAAAATTGGATGTTGTGATTGTTGATTTCCCTGCAAAATGGGGTATGTTATTGTCAAGAAAGTGGGCTGCAAGTTTTGAGGGAGTGTCCAAATGGATATGTCTTTTTCCACCATTCCCATTGAGGGCAGCCTTGTCAAACTCTATGGAGAAAAGAAAATGTTGCATCTAATTGACGACCCTAACAATGCTTCTTATGAAGTATTATTTGCTGATGTTGATGCTGATAATTTTATTGGTTTTGCTGATGGAAAAGAACACAAAATGGATCATTCAAAGTGCCTTGAACAGGTATGTTCTCCTTGGACCTTGTTATTTGATGGAGCTTGCTCCAAATTTGGAAATGGTGCTGGTGTAATTCTGATTTCTCCTAGCTTGGAAGAATTTGTTTTTTCCTTCAAGCTTAATTTTGAATGTACTAAAAACATTGCTGAGTATGAAGCCTTGTTGTTGGGTCTGAGAATTGCATGGAAGTATGGTTTCAAGGACATCATTACAAAGGAGATTCAGAGCTAGTTGTCAAACAAATAAGAAAACTGTATGCTACAAAAAATCAGCGGATGAAGCAATATAAACATGCAGTTTGGGATCTAATTGAGATGTTTGATTCCTTCAATATTGTGCACCATGACAGAAGTTTGAATGTTGTTGCTGACAAGTTGGCAGTGTTGGGGTCAAGATTTGGAGTTTTCACCATTTCACCTTATTATGAGTATAATGTTGAAGTGTTAACTAGGCCAGCTATCCCTGATAACATCAAGCATTAGCAAGTGTTTAATGATGATGCTCAAGTGCAAAGGTTCTTACAAAATCAAGGTGAGTTTGTAGATCAGCATATTGATTGGGAACCAATGGTGTGTGTGACTGAAGGGAGAGAGACTTTGTTTGGAAAAGATATTATCCAATTGAAAACTAACACCATTCCTAGAGGTCTTGTTGCTCTTGAGTCAAATTTTAGAAATGTTGATTACATCATCAATAGAAACATATCTACCTCAAGGGATGTGGAAGAGCATGACTTGGGAACAAAGGACAAACCAAGAAAATTTTGGTTGGGCAGCAGTTTAAACAAAGAAGAAAAACAATCCTACCTCTAATTGTTGAAACAATATCAAGACTGCCTTGCCTGGTCATATTCAGAGCTAAAAGCATATAGAGAAGACTTATTTCAGCATGAGATCCCTCTTGAAACAAATTCCAAACCATTCAGATAGAAGCAAAGGCCAATTAATCCACTCCTCTCCATGAAAATGCAAGATGAATTGAAGAAACTGAAGGAGGGAGGGATCATTCAGCCCATAAGGTATTCATCTTGGGTTGCAAACCTTATGCCATCAGAAAAAAGAATGGAGATATCAGACTTTATGTAGACTTTAGAAATCTAAATAGAGCTTCATTAAAAGAAAATTATCCTTTTCCAAACATGGAGAACATGCTGTAGTTAGTGACTGGATCTGAATTGTTGTCCACCTTGGATGGTTTCTCTGGCTACAATCAGGTTGTTGTCAAGGAGTCAGAAAGATTTAAAACTACCTTTACCACTCCTTGGGGAACATATGTTTATGTGAGAATGTCTTTTGGTCTCATGAATGCTGGAGATACCTTCCAAAGAGAAATGGATGTTGCTTTTGCTAGTTATATAAATGAATTCATTACAGTTTATCAAGATGATGTGATTGTATTTTCAAGGAGCAGAAAAGATCACTTGCAGCATTTGGAAAGGATGTTGATCAGATGTAGAGAATTTGGAATCTCTCTCAATCTAAAGAAGTGTCACTTTGGGGTGCAAAAGGCCAAGCTTCTTGGTCATATTGTTTCAAAGGCTAGTGTCATGATTGACCCTAAGAGAATAGAAGCAATCAGCAAGGTGCCAATTCCAAGAACAAAGAAGGGCATCCAATCTTTCTTTGGGTGATTAACTTCATTAGAAGGTTTGTGTCCAATTTTGCTGAGTTGACTCTTCCTATCACATGCATGTTAAAGAAAGATCAAGTTATCAAGTGGGAGGAGGCTGCTATTCAGGATTTTGAAGGAATCAAAGAGGCACTTAAACATGCACCTATCTTGGCAGCCCCGAATTACAAAAAGCCTTTCCAAATCTTCTCCTTTACTTCTGAAAATACTATTGCATCTGTTTTGCTCCAAAAGGATGAAGATGGGGCTGAGAGGCCTATTGCCTTCTTTAGCAAGGCTTTACAAGCTGCTGAGTTAAAGTACACAATCATGGAAAAACAAGCATTTGCCTTGGTGAAAGCAACAAAGGTTTTCAGGCCTTATATCTTAAGTTTAAAAGTTGTTGCTTATGTTCCCCACACCATGGTAAAAGACATCTTATTAGAGATGGAGGTCTCAAGTAAAGAAGTAGATGGGTGAAAAAAATTAGGAGTATGATATGGACATCCAAACCAAAAAGTTGGTAAGAGGTTTGGATCTAGCTAAACTCATGGTGAGAGCAACTTGTATTTGTGGAAGTGAATGAAGTAGAGGAAGAAAGGGAAAATGTTATTGAGAAATTGGTAAGTTTTGCGTGTTACAAGGATATAATATTTTACCTCGAGACACCTATGTTGTCCTGATCATTTAAATAAAAATAATAAAAGATCCCTCAAGTCGGCTTCTAAAAATACATCATCACCGACTTTGGGCTGGCTTGGAAGAACCACGAAGGTGTCCTCTTGAAGTGTGTAATCAAGATGAAGCTCCCAAAGTAGTTACTAATTTCCATGGGGGAGTTTATGGAGGACACTTTTCTGGAAGGGTTATAACACACAAGGTTTTGAGAGTTGGTTATTGGTGGCCTACTCTCTTCAAAGATGCAACCATGTTGATCAGAAAATGTGAAAGTTGTCAGTGTTTCTCTGGAAGAATGAAAGCTTTAGGCTCCCTTCCTTTGCATCTGTATCAATTGAAGCTCCTTTCAAATAGTGGGGGATGGACTTCATTGGTGAGATTTCAAACCCTTCTAGTGCTGGACATAAGTGGATCCTTGTAGCCACATTACTTCACCAAGTGGGTAGAGGCAATCCCCACCAAGAAAGCAACACACCAAGTTGTTATGGACTTCTTGTTGAATAATATCATATGCATATTTGGTGTGCCAGTCAAAATTGTGGCTGATAATGCCATGTGTTTTAGAGCTAAACCTTTGATGGCAATGTGTAAGGAGTATGGAACCAATCTGACTTATGCTTCAAACTATAACCCCCAAGGGAATGGACAAGCTGAGTCCAGCAATAAGAACTTATTGAAGATCATTAGGAGGACCTTGGAGTTGAACAAGAGAAAATGGGTGAACAATTGAAATTTGTAGTTTGGGTTGATAGAATCACTGCCAAGAGAGCTACTGGTAAGAGCCCATTTGAGTTGGTGTATGGAAATCAAGCCCTGTTTCCCTTACATCTGCAATTATCTTCATTTCATTTTGTTCAACAACTTGAGGATCAAAAGGTCAGTCCATATGAAGTGAGGATTAATCAGATTGTAGAGCTAGATAAAGAGAGAAGGGCATCCCACCAGAGGCATGTCAGATTTAGAGAGAAGTTGAAAAGATTGTTTGACAAGAAGGTCACTCCTAGGGCCTTCAATATTGGAGATCTAGTTTTGTTATAAGACAACGAAATGAAGATAAGGGAAAACATGGAAAATTTGATGCATTATGGATGGGCCCTTACTCCATTGATATCATAATTGGTGAGAATACCTTTTTTCTCAAAGATTTAGATGGGGAATTTCTTGAACTACCTATTAATGGCAGGAATCTGAAGCATTTCTTGGATTAATCCCCAAATTTGAGGTATGCACCACTTGTACAGTGTATAGTGTTTGGATTTTGCTCTATTTTTGGTGTTTTGGTGGTTCTTGGTTTGCCTTGGTGTGTGGCAGCCATTTTTGTCGGGTTCTCAACTAGTTTTTGGTGGTTTTGGCTCATGACTCCTTTTCCCAATGGATTATTTTGGCACTTGGTCTACATTGTTCTTGTGGCACTCATTGGGAGTGCCCATCCCCAAGCAAGAGCCAATGTTGGTGCCCATTTTTATCCTCTGTTATTTTCCCATCTTTCCCCTTTGTTCTACGTGCTCAAAAAATATTTTTCTTCGAGTTTGGTGGTCTGCAAGTTTCCCCATCTAGATTGAATGCTTTCAAAGGCTCACAAACTTATTATTTTGCCCCATTTTGAAGGAAAAATACATGTGTGCCTTACTTTGTGCCCTAAAATTCCAAATCCACGGGCCTCTGTCATTTTTTTCATTTTCCGACTGTAGAGCTCATGTTTGTTCTTTTTTGAATATTTTCCCTCAAAAATATATCTCTATGGTCGAAACTTGCATAAAATCAATTTCCCTTTATTTTTTGACTAAAAATCCTTCACCCACGAAGAAAAAATCAAATTCGGGAATCTCTGGTAAATTCTATGTTTTTTACAGTTATACGAGTGTCATTTACCCGTCAAAATTAAGCTCAAGCCGTCCCTCACAAGTGGACGCTTCGGTTGGATGAGATTTGGAGGGTTTTTTCTAAAAACTTAGTGTTTTTATTTTTAGAAAAATTTACAAATATTCCCTGTAGCTCCACAAGTCCTAAAGGAGGACACGTGTCTCATTTTCATGTGAAGGCGAGTGGTAGGTTGGCGGGGACATAGGAAAGTTTTACCTTTTTGGAAAAAGGAAAAAATGGTGTGGAAAGGCCGCGGGTCTGCCATGGAGCGAGGGGGTGGACACGTGCGTACCCAAAATTGTATATCTTGCATGAGTCGGGAATTGGTTACGAAAACCCTAATGATTATTCAAATCTCTTTGCAAGGTGTTCGAAATCTAAAAAATCTAGTTGATTATACATTTGCATCCCAAAATCCTTGTCCAGACTCTACATGTTTTGTCCTAACCTTTTCTCTCTTTTTCGTTGCATTTTTATCATTAGTTACAGGACCGCCTCCCTTCCAGGGTGGCGGTCCTATAACCGTCTCCCAGGACAGGGCAGTGGTCCTATAACTACCTCCCTGCATATGGCGGCAGTCCTGTGTGCATTTTCGAGAACATTCAGCGATGTCGTCAAACATAAAAATTTAATTTGCATCCGCATTTCTCAACCACTCTTTCTTGCATTTATGTTTTAGCCGCTTAGTAAATAGTAATTTCTCTTTGTTTAATGGTGAGAAAGTTCAATTTGAACTTACCTTCTAGTGATTGCAAATGTTATAAATATGCAACTTGTTTACAAGCAAATGGTCTTCGTTCTTTGGTCTAGAGTATTCATTCTTGAGCTTCAGTCTTCAATACTTAGTCCTAGATTTTGTTTATGAATCATTTTATCTTTAGCATGGACTAGAATTCTGAATATTTAGTTATGCCTCACTATACACCGACAATGATCCTACTAGGAATCACATAGGCCAAGCTCTGTTCTCTTGCACCATCCCTCTCCTACTTGTACTTCATTGTATTTCTCTAAACCTATTATTTCTCATTATTTGAGTACTGTTGTTTATCATTTTTTCATCATTGATGCAACAACCCTGCTAGGAATCGCATAGGCCAAGCCAGTTCACTTGCGCCATCCCTCTCCTACTTGTGCTTCGTGTCATTTTTACTTCAAAGTAACTATCATCCCAATGCCTTCTCTTGTTGATTCTACTATACTCCTACTCTTTCTGGATTCACGTGAACATGCAAGAATGAAGAGATCACTCTGAGGGGACAAGCTATAACACAACTAGATTTTCCTCTGCTCAATAAACTCTAGGTTTAAATCATCAAAGTTATTTTCAAATAGAGTAGTGAATCATTTTATTTCAGTTAAGCTCGCTTTTAATATTTCTAGGGAAGTTGTGGGGAATGATAGTTTCTGAGAAGCTATGATTTGTTCCTCACTTCTGAGGTAAGATTGAAGGTTTTCAATTAAGTTAATTAGTTGTCTTTCATCTAGATTCACACATTTACACAGGTGAATAACCACACTAGGTTATCTCACTTGTTTAGTTTTAGTATAAGAGTATTTTAATTGTTGTTTGTAATTATAATGTTTCAATCATGTATTTTGTTTAGATTAGTTTCCCTTTCAGCAGTAGTATAAATTGTTATTTTTCAGTTTAAGAGACTTCATTTTAGATTAATACTTAGATCCTAATTAGGAGAATAAACCACTAGGAATTTACGCTACCCATTCATAGCCTCTAAATCTCCCCTTTGTCATTTTAGCTACCAGGAGATCACACTACCAGATCTTAGTCACTGATCCTCCCATAGTTAGCTATAGGAAATTTGCTTGTTGATTCTCATCCTTGCTTGTAGCTTTTCTATCATAGAAAACTGGCCATAATCCCGGCTGTGGCTTCATCTAAGTCACCTGTACTTCAAACTACCAGTTTTCTCGGCCCTACCTCGGGAGGTCAGGTATAGGGAAGGTCATTTGCCGATTATCATCCTCACATGTCACTTTTCTATCATACAAAATTGGTGAACCCAACATGAAACAAATAACTATTCCCCTTTTATTTTCATTTCTTTCATCCACCTTCACTCTTTCCCATTATTCTACAAGTATTTATATACCCCCAAATATGTCGGGATACGACGCATATGGCAAATCTCTCTTAGGTCTCGAAGCAAATTATGGTCAAACAAATAGACAACCATCACCCTCACTTTCTGCATGGGCTGACAACTATTCAAGTAATTACTTGTCATCACAAACTCCTCCTCAAAGAACTAGCTCTAGTTCTTCATTCGAATTGAGGAGTTGGATCAGCTTACACAAAGCGTAACAACCAGATCCCTCAGGCTCTAACAATATGACGTTTACTGGAGAGTCCACTTCATCTCCTCGGGTTTTGTTTAGACCACAAATTAGTAGACAGTCAGATCCACTCCCATTTTTGGATGAGGAGTATTTAGCACGCTATGCTAGAAGCAAAAATGCTTCCAAAACATGTACCCACCTATAGGAAGTTTACAAATACAACCGATACCCTACTCCAAGAAAACACCCCCATTCCTCCACCTATGGGAAATACTCTCGGTGAAGCTTGGCAGGGTAATGATCAATTCATAGCAGGGTATCATACCCCTTTACAACCTCAAGGTGTAAAAAAACACCATTAAGGAAAAACATTGTGTCTTCACCAATCGAGGTCATCTCAACCTTAGTTGAGAAAGTTAGAGGATTGGAACTTGCTCAAGCAAATAAAAATTCATATTTCGGGAAAGCATTAATTCCCAACCCTTCGCATCACCCCAGCCAAGTTGACCTCCTTATAGGAACATGCATATTAGGCATGCCTCCTCAACATTTGTATAACTATCAGCAGCAAACACCAACTAGAACCACATTTTCAAATGCCGCTCCAGTTGAAAATATGATACTTCCCGAATTAGCACCAAATAACCCATACCAAAGCAATGCTCCTCCCTACTTAAACATCTATTCAAAATCACCACAAGGAGACATGTTCTCTTCTCCCGAGATGTTTACTCAACCATAGGGATTTCCTTATGTCCCTGTAAATACATATGCTATGCCATATCAACAAACCATGCCACCCCCACCCCCTCAACAGGCACCATCAATGGTCGAAGCCTATGCGGTAGGGACTTACTCAGAATATTTAAAAGAGCCCCTAGAATTCACCATACGAAGTGTCATGCTTCTAAGACCTCTTCGATTTACCCAAATACAAAGGGGAGGGAGATCCAAATGTGCATATCAAGGCCTATGCCACGGCCATACGAGAATTACTCCCTTGGGATGGGGTTGTTGCTAAGATATTCCCTAAAACCTTAGAGGGTATTGCCCTTGATTGGTATTACAGAATACCTGAAGCTTCGATACACTCATTCAAACAAATTATGTTGGAGTTTATCAAGCTTATGACATGAACAAATTATTAAGCGGGAATCGGGAATTCTTACATATTAAACAAGAGCACAATGAGTCCATTGCTCATTTTATTCAAAGATGGTGTACAATCCTCTACTCATCAGCAAGTGCTCCAAACATGGATCAAATGGAACTATGCAATGTATTCCTTCATTCTTTCAATAGAGAGATAAAGGAAGAAGTCCAAAAGTTTCCACTAAGAACTTATGATGAAGTACTCGAGAGTGCTCTCCGAATAGATCAAATGGCGATAGATAGTGGTCGTAAGACATATGGAACAAATGGGAAATTAATTACTCCCGATCAAAACACTATGACTTATCCCAACATGGGAAATACCAACCAAGGAGCCAAGATCCGACAAAAATTGTGGGGTTACAACAGATAGAGTCACTAATCAAGTCAAAGGACCAAATGTTGTGAACACCTTGATACCTGCTAACAATCAACGCAATAATAACTTCACTCCAACAATCAATACGGTGGATTTTAATCATCCTCCAAAACATCATCCACAGTAACAACAGAAAAAATAGAAGTGAATCTAGTCACAAGGCCTTTCTCGAGGCCCAGATGGATATCAAAACCATAGCTAAAGGCCACAACCTCAAAATTACAACTATAACAATCAACACCTAATTAAAATTTTGGGTCACAACAAGGTTTAAACCAACAACCACGAGACTATAATCCCAATCTATATTGTGGATTTCACAAAATCTGAGGTCATGATACTAGGACCTGCCATGACTACAACAAATTCTTACAATATTTACCAGATGTTCAAAAACAACTCTTTATAGACATGTTTTTAGCAAGTCCTACACTACCTATGCCAAACACTTACACAGGGGTAATCTCCCCTCAAAATGCACCCCTCAAAATCTTTAACAATCCACTCCCAAATCACTCTAACAATAACAGGTTAGATCCAAATGGGACAAACAAAGGTGTCATAATGGGAAATAATGATCAAGATGCCTCAACTCCTGACAACTCTCGGATTGCTCCTAACCTAGGTTCAAACGGTAATACAAAAATCTTAGGATTAGTTGAGTTGGAGGTTGAGCGTGAAATTAATGCAACAACTCAGACAAAGGAGTATGTTTCACAGCCCCTACCCGATATTTTCTGTGCACGAGATGAAGTTCCTACAATAGCAAAACCAGTAGGATCCTATGAGTTAATATCAGATTTGAACAAGACCTTTTCCCACATTTCATTCCTAGATTTACTAAAGAATTCACCCACACATCACTTTACGTTACTCAAAGCATTAGGTCTTGGACATCTAATCCATGTTACACCACCTCCTAGCACTCAAATAAACCATGTAGACTTTGACGTCTACCCTCAGGGCAGCCAGATAGGGATACTGAGTTTGTATTTGACATAAGCAAGATGCCAACAGACACTGAAATTTCATGTAGAGGTGATCCACCCTTGCACTTGCAGGTTTGGATTTACAACAACTATGTCAAGTGTGCAATGATTGATGATGGGGCAGCAGTTAACATAGTCCCCTTCACTTTTCTTCAAAAGCTAGGATATGGAGAAACGAACTATTCTTCAACACGAAACACGCTAAGGGGCTATGATAGTCTCAAGGCAACTTCAATCGAGACTATAGTGCTACCAGTCACTCTAGGGCCCAAAACAATCCTCACTGAATTTTATATTATAGATCGGGAAACCAACTATAATATGATTCTCGATCGTCCATGGATACATTGTATGAAGGCAATCCCTTCTACGTTATTCCAAGAAGTAAGGTTTTTACACCTAGGAAAAATCTTCATCACTCAAGGGGATCCTAAACCCTTCGATATACACTTAGAAAACCTCAATAAAAAGAAAGGAGTCCATACAGAGCATGAACTTCCCATGAATCAATTAAATAAAATGCCTCCAACAAAAGAGTTAGTCTTGGTAACCCCATACATTCCAAAGGTTGAAGTTTTTGACCCAAAAATATACGAGGTGGCAAAGACAAATAAAGGTAAGTCAATTTTTGTGGAAGCAGATCTATACTAAAACTACGGCCCGAGAATTATGAAACTCTTGGAGAATGACAAGCCGATCTTTCTCCCATTTGAACCTCAGGGAATGGGTAGTCTTCTCGGTATAGCATCTCTTCCCTCCGATGACCTAGATCTAGATATAAACATGATAGAATTAACAAATGAAGAAGGGAAATTTAAAATTGAAACGATGCCTATCAAAACCATCTCTAGGCATTGCCCTATTCTAAAGCCTAGTTTCGACCCATGCGCGTCTGAAGCTAAGTTTTCCCTATCCATGGGGAAAGACCTCATCATGTGACAAAATTTACAAATAAACACAATGCTCCATATGAGAAAAAGGTCGAGCAACATAGTCATGCTCACCCACATGTCATCTCTCAAAAACATGACAAAGAGGCACACAAACGCCTCTTTGAGAAAAATGTTTTTAATAATGGAACATCTACACCTCTAGGCAAGGGTTGTTAGTTCAAAATGGTAAGCCCTCATCAAGAGAATGAAAACTTTGAGGATAATGGTTCTCTGTTGTGTACTTCTAGGGGTGAAGAATTTGATATTCATCAACTTTCTTCACCTTAGACATCATGACACATAGTTCCACCTGCATTTTCATATGTACATTGTTGTAGTTATCATTGATTAAGTTCACTCATTTCATAAATATTGTGGTCAAGGAAATTATTCTTAAGAAATTCATTATAAGCTTCTGAAAATATTGGTAAAATCATTCAAAATCATATCTCTTCAGTTTTCATAATATCATCAAATGGTTCCAAAATCATTTCATCAGTTCGACAGACAAAGTCTTGACAAAAACCATACCAAGGCCTGCATACTTGGTCATACTCATTATTTTCTACTTGGTTATACTCATTATTTTCTACTTGGTTATGTTGTTCTTACCTATGGTCTATTCTAGAAGCTTCTTGGTGTCACATCTATCCTTCTTACATCTCTTTGAAACAAGGATACTCCAAAGTCAAAAATCAGAAGTGTCAAGTAAAACCAAAATGCTAAACCAAATAGAATATTTTATTTTTACACACTTCTTTTCCCCACCAACCTTCAGTGATGAGCCCGTATCTCTTACTAGTGATACGAGGTTGAGAAAGGAAAGAAGTGCCCTTACTCACCTATATCCTGCCTTTGGTGATGAGCCCATGCTTCCTACCAGTAGCATGAGACAGGGTGTAGGGGGTCCATTCACGCAAATCAGTGAATATTAATATTTTAAAGCAAAGTATACTAAGAGAAGTTAAATATCAAAATTCCAAAGAGATCAAATCATTAAAACTAGATCTTGTCTACAAGTTGCCATCCATCGATCTAAGTATAGCTAAACTAGAAAATAAGTTGCTTTCTGAACTATGTACTAGTTTCGAGTAAGAGTAAGTATGCAAGTCTGAACTTGATTTCTGTCAATACTTTGTCTTTCTCTCATCATTTCCGTTCATTCAAACTCATACAATTTGCACCCTTCCCAACTCTCGGTGTTGAGCCCTCGCATCTTACTAGTCACGTGGAGTTAGGAGTGGGGCAAGTTCATCTCATTATCACTATATATTCATCACATTTTTCCAAAACAAGAAGAAGCAATGAACATTTCCCAAAGAAGCCAAAAATTTAGTACTACAATATGTTTGCATCATCACATATCAGCATTACCAAAAACAAACAAAAAGAATAGCATTTTGTTCAACATTTGTTATCACTTGTCATCCATTGCATACATTCTGAAAAGCATATGAAAATCAGAAATTCTAAACATCTAAGAGTACACACATGAATCAAATCATCAATATAAGCCAACTCTATACAACGAATAACCAAGCCAAAAAGAGATATATGTACATATCACGGTGTGTCATAGTTTTGTATGATGTCATTGCACACTAGGTGTAGTCAAAACACTTGCAATAAGCACAAAATACCAAAACATCATACATGCCTCACGAAATGGAGACTAAGAAATAAAGGAACTCTGCCGATCCACCCTTTTAAGACCCATTATGACCGCTCTAGTTATGAATTTCTTAGGAGTTCTTCTCAAAAGTGTTCAAAAACAACAAAAAGTTAAGCCTAAAGTAAAATACCATTCCCAAGCTCATTACAATTCAATCATACTCAAAAATGAAAAGAGTGATCATTGTGGACCTAAATCTCAAAAATAACCAAATCGATACACGCAAATGAATAGGAAAATGAGCTCATTTTGTATATATATAACATTGTAATCTTGTTTTGAATGTTATTTCCCATAGTTGGAACACCGACAAAGGTAATTTTTTATCCTCGTACAAATGGTAAGTCCTCATTTCATTTTAATTTAGTATTTATTTTATCTATCTACACTTGAGTCCCTTTTTCATTTTATAGACAGTGGGAATTTGGATGGTGGCATTTCGGCACATAGGCGTGTCGGTATAGCCTCTAACTCCTCATTTCGGGACCACCATACTCGGACCCACCATTTTACGCCTCTTCATGGCTAAAACGCTTCTCCGAGGGGGAAATGTACGCACCCAAAATTGTATGTCTTTGTCTGAGTCAAGAATTGGTTTACGAAAACCCCAATGATGATTCAGATCTCTTCGCAAGGTGTTCAGAATCTAAAAATCTCACTGAGTATACATTTGCATCCCAAAAAGCCTTGTCCAACCTCTACATGTTTTGTCCTAACCTTTTCTCTCTTTTTCCTTGCATTTTTGTCATTAGTTATAGGAATGCCTCCTGTCGGGGTGACGGTCCTATAACCATCGCCCGAGATCGAGGCAGCGGTCCTATAACCACCTCCTGTGTAGGGTGGCGGTCCTATGCACATTTTCCAGAATGTTCCAACGATTTCATCAAACGTAAAAATTCAATTTACATCTGCATTTCTCAACCACTCTTGCTTGCATTTATGTTTTAGCCACCTAGTAAATAGTAATTTCTCTTTGTTTAATGGTGAGAGAGTTCAATTTGAACTTGCCTTCTGGTGATTACAAATGCTATAAATATGCAACTTGTTTACAAGCAAATGGTCTTGGTTCTTTGGTCTGGAGTCTTCATTCTTGAGCTTCAATCTTCAATACTCAGTCCTAGATTTTGTTTATGAATCATTTTATCTTTAGCATGGACTAGAATTCTAAATATTTAGTTATGCCTCACTATACACCGACAACAATCCTGCTAGGAATCACATAGGCCAAGCTCTATTCTCTTGCACCATCCCTCTCCTACTTGTACTTCATTGTATTTCTCTGAAGCTATTATTGCTCATTGTTTGAGTACCTGTTGTTTATCATTTTGTTTCATCATTGCTGTAATGACCCTGCTAGGAATTGCATAGGCCAAGCCAATTCACTTGCGCCATCCTTCTCCTACTTGTGCTTCATGCCATTTTTACTTCAAAGTAACTATCGTCCCAGTGCCTTCTCTTACCGAAACCTTTGTTATGATCCTACTCTTTCTGAATTCATGTCAACATGCAAGAACGAAGAGATCACTCTAAGGGGACAAGCTACAACACAACTAGATTTTCCTCTACTTAGTAAACTCCAGGTTTAAATCATCAAAGTTATTATCAAATAGAGTAGTGAATCATTTTATTTCAGTTAAGCTCGCTTTCAATATTGCCAGGGAAGTTGTGGGGAATGATAGTTTCTTAGAAGCTATGATTTGTTTCTCACTTCTGAGGTAAGATTGAAGGTTTTCAATTAATTTAATTAGTTGTCTTTCATCTAGATTCACACATTTACACAGGTGAATAACCACACCAAGTTATCTCACTTGTTTAGTTTTAGTATAAGAGTATTTTAATTGTTATTTGTAATTATAATGTTTCATTCGTGTAGTTTGTTTAGATTAGTTTCCCTTTCAGTAGTAGTATAAATTATTATTTTTCAGTTTAAGAGACTTCATTTTAGATTAATACTTAGATCTTAATTACAATAATAAATCACTTTGGGAATTTACGCTACTTGTTCATAGCCTCTAAATCTCCCCTTTGTCATTTCAGCTACCAGGAGATCACACTACCAGATCTTAGTCACTGATCCTCCCATAGTTAGCTATAGGAAAGTTTCTTGTCGATTCTCATCCTCGCTTGTATCTTTTCTATCATAGAAAACTTGCCATAATCCAGTGTGGCTTCATCTAAGTCACCCGCACTTCAAACCGTCGGCTATCTTGGTAAGACATCGGGAGGTCGGGTGCGGGGAAGGTCATTTGCGATTATCATCCTCGCATGTAACTTTTCTATCGTACAAACACGTGGTAGAGTGGGGTCGAAGGGAGCATGGACGAGAGGAAGACTTAGAAATTTTTGCCTTTTTGGTGAAAGGGGTGAAAGTTGCAAATGGAACCACATGTGGCTCCGCAATGGTGCAAAAGGAGACACGTGGCGGGCAAAGCGGGTCGGCGGGCGATGGAGGCAAAAGGAAATTTTTCCCTTTTACAAAAAGACTTAGAATGAAATATTGAGGCGTGGCTCCGCGACAAATCAAAAGGAGACACGTGGCAGGGAGAAATCGAGAGGTGTGGGCCCGCGGAAGAAAAATGGAAAATTTTCCCTTGGCGAAAAAGGGGTTAAAACATGAAATAAGCCCACAAAATTTTAGCGATAGAGAGCATGACACGTGTCAAGGACAAAGACAGAGGTGCGGGCCCACGGGAAAAAAAGTGAAAAAAATTCCAAATTTCCAAAAAAAGGTCAAAATGCGCAGAATTGAGTCGCGATCCCAATGGGACCCACAATATGCCACATGTCATCACCAAATTTCAATGGTGGAGCGGAGAAAAATTCAATTTTTCCATTTTTCCAAAAATGTTAAAAAGTCAAAAAGTGAGCCTGAATTCATTCCCAATCATATTTTGACACGTGGAGGGCCCAGATTGAAGGAGAAAGAGCAGATCAAGGGTAACTGTACATTTTGGCCACCATTTTTCTCCAAGAAGTGTGGAAATGTGAATTTTACATCATTTTTCATCGAATCTTTAGTGAATTCATGTTGTTTGTGCCTACAAAGACCAATGCAAGTGGTTTTAGGGATTAATTTGCATATTTGAGGTGTTTTTGAAATAATTTTTACTCAGGACCATGTAAAAGCGTGAAATATCAAATTATAAAGTTGCAGAATCAAATTTTGGAGTGATAAGGATGAAATGATGAAATGAAAGGGGTCTGCATGCTTGGAGAATGAAAAATGTGCCTCCACAATGGATAATGATGAAGGATTTGTAATGATTCACCATTTTTGAAACACCTGGCAACTTTGGTTGCAAATTTGTTAAATGTCCCTATCTACGAATCATGTTGGAATTTTGTAACAAACTTGATGTTGGGCATATTCTTTTCTTGGGAAAGAAGGATCAAATGTAATTGAAATTTATATAATGCATGTTTTGAGACATGCAAAAGGTTGGAGAAACTTAGAATTTCATGGGAAAATTTGGGAAGAAGCCCATTCTCTAAGAAACCACCTGAGAACCATTTCTAATTCCTTTTGCATCAGATTTGTATCATGTTGAGTTGGTTTCAGTTGTAAAGCCATCAACAAGCTCTGAGATTGTTCTTATAACATTCCCTGCTTGATAGATTTGATCATTTCTGGATTATTTTGTGTTGTCTCTTGGTAAAATTTGCATGCACTTATGTTCCAGAATGTTTTTAATTTGTGTTTCTTTCTCCTGTTACAATCTTGTGTTTGAAAACTCTTTTAATCATACATGGTCTCATTTCTTGTTGATAGTTAAGTGGCATCTACAATCTCACATTCATAAGAGCTTTAATCGATAAAGAGATAAGATTTAAAATCACTTTACCTTCCTCGAATAGAGAGATTGTTGTAAACCTTTGGGTGCACCTTAGGTCATGATAAAATAGATATTTCTAGATGCTTTTTTGGTTCATCTGCTTCAAGATTTTGTGGCAAGTTATCAAATATTGTGTGGAAGAGTGTAGATCTAGGCCTCCATTTGGTGCACATATCTTGGTTGGACAAGTATCTCAACCCTTTTGAAGCTTTCTGTTGTGTGGGTCTTACAAATTTCTTGCAAAGGTCCTCAAAGAATTTGGCAAATTCTAGTTAGTCTTTTCTAAAATCTCCCACCAAAAATTTCATTCAAAATACCTAATCCTACCCCATACTACCCCTGCATTGCATTGTGTGTCAGCAAAATAATACTATCCATTTACAAAAATGCACAAAGAAAATTAGGATCATACCATGTCTCTAGCAGCCTCGAGTCTTGTCTTGAAATCATTTCCATCATTTAGTAGTGATAGATCTCGTTGAGTTTGAATAATGGAAAATTGATCATGTTTTCCCAAGGCCATCTCCATACAATATGCACAGTATAAGGATATCTCCACCTCCTTCAAAAATAGAGGCTGCAATATAGGTTCTCTTACCTTAGTTGAAAAGGCACAACCTAAAATAGTGAGGATAAGATTAAAATCCTTTCAAGGTGCTACCCACTTCTTCAAAGCTTGAGTTCTAACAAGTCGGATAAATTTCTTCCCGACTACAAAAGCGACATATAAATCATTTATCGCCTCGATTGTCTTGTAAAATCCATGATGTTGCTCAAGTTGTGAAGGAGATTAAATCTGGGTACCAACATAGGTGAGTCAAAAAAAAATTCTAAAAATATCTAACTTGACAAGAAGGATGAATTCTAGATAACCGCGATCCTTATGACTTTTTGTGTAAAGCAAGTAAAGTAAAAAAATGACCAGATCTAGATTTTGGTCCCCCTTTGGGCATGCCAAAATGTTGTACAAGAAACCTCGTTCTCACGTGGATGAAAGTAGATCTTGGAAGCCACCATAAACTTCAAATGATAAAGGGCTTAGGACCTCGGATGCATATGTGGATCTATGGGTGTAAAGAAGATAGATATGTAATACAAAGAAGATAGATCTGCAATAATGAAACAGATGTTATTAGATACAATATGCGGGGGTTTCCCAGATAATCTCGGCCCAAGAGGATGTTTAACTCCCTTGGAGGATGTCAACCCCTGTTTGATATAGAATAATGATAAAATAAAAGATAAACAGATAACATGCAAGCTGATGAACAAAGGAACCTGACGCTGCGGGTATGTAGATGATGTTATTGATCTGATCCAAACACAATGTGCAACAAGAACCACACTATGTGAACTAACGAATCATGATTAGATTATTTTGGGGATTACAGTTTCATTACTAGGGCACCATGAGAATATAAAGATAAATAAGAAGCTTAGAATTCAAAACAACATTTTCCCATAGTTTCCAACTTTTTCTCCCTTAACTTTCCAAAGGGGGAAAGCTCATATTTATAGCCTAATGGTGAGGTTAGACTATAGGTTAACGAGTAACCAAGGTTGGGTAGAGTAACCTGAGTTAAGAGGTATGATGTGATCATGTGGGGCCCATGGTTTGACTTATTAGATGGAGTGGGGAGCATGATTGACATGGGTGGAGTGTTGGATGGGTATATTAACACCCATAAATTGAATAAAATGTGAGAGATGCCAAAAGTCAATTATTAAATGGGTTTATATGGAGCCCATTTAATAATTAATTAAATTTGGGTGAATAAATGAATGAGGTTTATTTAAATTTAAGAAAAAGAAAAGCGAGAGTGAGAATTGAATGGATGTGATATGATGGAGGGGTGCTATACCAAAAATTGGTGTCTACGAGTTTGAAGAGAGTGCATCAATGTTCCTAAGAATGTAGAATTTCTTCCAAGAAATTCCAAAAATCTCAAATCTAGAAAGGATGAGCTCCCAAATACTTGAGGAAAATGGGTAGTGAAGTAAGAGATGATGAATAGTTTTAGCTTATTCCTTACATAAATAACATCTATTTGGCAAGGTGGAGCCTCTCTTAATCAGGTTGTCAAGAATGAGTATTTGTTTAGAACCTGCCATAAAAAGTGATTAATTTTGGGGGTAATATCTTTATGCCAAATGCTTCTTCTATTAAAATCACATCTAACATCACTAGAGAAAACTTGATATCTTGAGTTGACTGAATAGGATCCATCAAAAGAATCTACCCAAATGAATTCATCTCTAGCTTGAGTCTAGCTAATATGGATATTAGAAGTAATTTTTGAATGTCATCTATAAGGCTTCTAAAGGTGGGCCTATCAGTGTGAAGAATCTTCCATTGAAACTTACTATTCATACAAGTAATGTAGTCTCTGACCTTATACCAATGCTCTGCAATGAGGTTGTCTTGAAACTATTCCCAGACAATGTCACTTTGTAAGACCCTGTAATTCCACCCAATTTTCCTTCCAAAAATGGATATGCTCTCCATTTCCAAATTTCCACTTGCAATCCTTATCCAGGCCCCTTCTAGTTTTTATGAGATTATTCCAGAGAAGGGATCCTGTAGGAAGAGTTTCCTCTTTCAAGAATCTCATGGCTATATTTTGAGCAAGGTATTTACCACATATAATTTCATTTCATGTATGATCTTTCTTTATGAGTCTCAAACCCATCTTGGATATGAGGGTTTTATTCATTTTTTAATATTTTTAATATCAATCCTTCCCATCTTTTTATGAGTAAAAACTTTGTCCCAACAACCAAGAGGAATCTTTTCTTCTCCTCCATTCCTATCTAGAGAAATTGCTTTTAAATTCTTTCAATTCAGTCAATAATGATTGTGGGAATAAAAAACAAAGACATAATGTAAATGGGAAGATTTCATGAGTGTGTTTTTGATAAGCATACATTTTTACGGCACTAGAAAGGATAGTCCCCTTCGACCAACAAGCGTTTTTGAAACCTGGCAAGAAAGAGTTCCAAACATTCATAGACATCTTATTAGTACCCATTGGAAGGCCAAGGTATGTAGAAGGGAGAGATTTGATCTCACAGCCTAGAACTTGGGAAATCTTCTATTGTCTATTGAAAGGAGTGTTAAAAAAATAGAGAGAGATCTTGTCAAAATTAATTTGTTGGCCCGAAGCATATTTATACTGACTTAAGAATATACTTCGTCATTTTGGCTTCAAGGACTGAGGCAAGCAATAAAAGGACAGTGTCATTAACAAATTGTTGATGAGAAATAGTGATCACATGGGTTGAAGGTTTAAAACCTTTGAGATAATCCAAAGAAATAGCTCTAGTGATGGTGTGACTAAGAGTATTGGCCATGATAATGAATAGAAGGCGAGAGGTAGGGTCCCCTTGTCAAATGCCTTTATTTCTAGTAAAAAAATCAACCTGGGGATCCATTAATAATGATAGATAATTTAGGAGTAGATATATAAGAGTTGATGATCTTTCTAAAATGGGGAGAAAAACCAAATTTCTCCATAACCTTGTCAAGAAAATTCCAAGAGACTCTATCAAAGGCTTTATTCATGTCTAATTTAACAACCATTCCATCCTTCTTACTTTTCTCCATAGAATGAATAGTTTCATGGACCATCACCACACCATCTTGGATAAGCCTACCTTTGATGAAGCCACCTTGCTACTTGGAAATCAACTTGGGAAGGAGAGGTTGAATCGGTATTGCCAATGTCTTAGTAAATATCTTGTATAAGACATTAGCAAGGTTGATAGGCCTGAAATGTTTGAATTCCTTAGCACTGGTTTCTTAGGAACCAAAACAATAAAAATATTGTTAATCTCTTTAATAAGCTTACATGTTCTAAAAAAATTGTTAACCACTTTGAGGAGATCTCCGAGTATATGTCCCAAAATTTATGATAGAAATTAGTTGGGAAGCCATCAAGTCCAAGGGACTTATCTCCTTCAAGGATGAAACCACTTTTGAAGTTCCTCAATAGTCATAGGTTTGGTGAAGCTAAGGAATTCTTCCAAAGGAGACAGATTGTTGGGGATAGCCTCCAACAAAGTATCGATTGTAGCTAAAGAGAGATAATTATTTTCATTTAGGATTTTTTTATAAGGCTAGAGCTTCATCTTTGATGATATCCAAATTATAAGTGACTAAACCATCTCCCATGGAGACTTCAAAATCTTATTATGAGTTCCATGCTTAAGAGTTGTCATGTGAAAGAATTTAGTGTTCATGTCCCCTTCTTTCAACCGAGAAGGATCTAGACATTTGTCTCAAGAAATATTCTTCCCTCACACAAAGGTTTTGAAACTTAGATAAGATATTATTCTCAAGAATATAATCCTCCATATACATACCCTTTAAGCAACCCTTTCTTCCAAAACAGTAAGCTCATCCTTTACCTATTTTTTCTGTATGAATATATTCCCAAAGACTGTATTGTTCCATATTTTTACTTTATTTTTCACATGCTTAAGCTTCTAGATGAATTTAAAATGAGCAGTTCCCTCCACCTCAATACTCCACCACTCTTTTTAACTCTATCTTGGATCTCAGGGTGTTCAAGCCACATTTTCTCAAATTTGAAAGAGGAGTGAGTTTTATTGTCTAGATCAACATGTTGAGAACAATGGGGTTATGATCCAAACCAATTCTAGGTAAAGAAAATAGCTGAAAGCTTTAATTAAAATTCAATATGTAGAAATGAGAAACTGTCAAGTCGACTTATAAATGGTTCTCTCCAAGTCTTATATTATACCAAGTAAAGGGATTTCCTTAAATTTCAAGGTCTATAAGATTAGAAGACGTAATGAAATGAGAGAGATCGTCCATACCGGCATTAAAATCAGAAGAGTCACATTTTTTTAGTAGGATTGAGAGGAGTGTTGAAGTCCCCCAGAATCATCCGAATAGGTGTCCACAGTTAGATCCAAAGTTATTTAAGTCCTTCCAAATATGTCTTTGTCCTTACAGAGTGTTAGGAGCATAAATATTGGATGAAATCTAAGTCAAAACATTGTCATTTATATGGAAGACCACAATAATATGATTATTCATGGACAATATAACCTTCCCTATAACTTTTGTAGGGTCCCAAAGTAAAGCAATACCTCTAGAGGTACCTCTAGAGTTCACACTAACAATGCCTCGATTTTTCCAAATGATTTTTTTACAATTGTTAATAGAAACAAAGCTCATTTTTTTTACGGGATGGCCAAAATGATGGATCTGCTGGTTTTTCTTAAATCCCCGAGAGTCCTCTACTTCCCCTCCCCCAATTGAGGCCCCTTATGTTACGAGAAACAATTTTCATCTAAAGAGTGAAGGGGAGATGATTATCGGATGGTCCAAAGTGTGGATGGGGTTCCATCTACAATACTTTTATCAGTTTCTCTCTTCCTCTAATCATTTTTTGAAGGTTTTCCTTTTGAGGTATTAGCTCCTGTATTCACATTTTTTATGAGCTAGTGAATCTTGAGTTGGATGCTTCCCAGTTACTGGGAGATTTATTTTTTCAAAATATAGAGCATTTGGGATCCCCTTGAAATCTTTGTTTTTTCATGTTGATGTTTTAGCTAGTTTACTAAGGGCGAGTGTTGGTTATATCAGCAAGAATATGGAATTTTACTTGTGTAATGTCACCTTATTCTTTATCCATGTAGCTTGGGATAGCAACTTTGAATGTTCTCTGCAGATGTCGCCATTTAGCCACCATGCAGAGGCTACTCCAATTGTCACCACCCACAAATTCAGTCTTTGTCTCCACCGAAGGGATTATTTTGACTCAGATTGCTTCCGGATGAGATTCGACTATGTTGACCTCTTATGGAGGCTAAAAAAATGCTGAGGGGCTTAAACTTCCATCCAATCTAATTTGTTATTTGCTAGTTGGTTGTAAGCATATCTAAGGGCTGCTTGTATCAACCTTTCCAAAATTAGCTAGAGACATGGGTGTAATATTTGATGCTTTAAGGGGATCTTCCAGGATGGGATCTAAACCCTAGTAGGTGGCACTAATCTTTAAGGGTGTTGATAAAGATATATCTTTTGAATTGTTTCCCTTTTCCATGTTAATCTCCTCTCTAGAAGGGTCATCTTGGTCTTTCTTTTGGGTTATGAGGATGGAAACCTTTTCACCATTTTCATTAGGCTCAACCCCCTTATTATGGATCTTGGGTTGTGGAGTCGTGGGCCTCTAAAGAGTTTGGAAAATAAGGGGTTTCTTGTAAGGAGTTTTAATACCACCCATAGCTTGTTTAAGATAATCTCTTGGAGAGCTAGGGATCTTTCAACTACTCTAGAACTTGTTATATCTCTTTTAATCATTTTGGAGTCTTTGACATTCATTAAAGATTCGGATTCCTTTCATTTTTTTCCATCTCGGGTTTTTTCATTCAATGAAGATTGAGACCCTTTTTCCTTTTTTCCATCGGGTTTTGACACTAGATCATTTCCTAATGAAGTGGCCTAGTTTATTGCATTTAGTACATAGCATCTAGAACGACTCATATTCAATAGGTTTTTTCCAAGTGGAAGACTTATTTTATAGCATAACATGGTCTGGTAGTTGTTGATCCATCTAAGAAGAAACACATAATCTAGCAAATGCTAGCGTATATTTGTTCCTTATTGAGTCATCGAGTTCGATGGGGGATCTAATAGATCTAGAAATGTTAAGAAATATCTCATCATCCCATAACTGTAGAGGTAGACCAGGGAGTCTACACCATAAGGGAATGGTATGAATGTTCTTAATGGATGAGTTAAAGCCTGGGTACCATTTTTTTGATAAATAGGCCCATGTTCCCCATGCACCATTCTCCACCCGAAACATCGTACTCGAGATCATCATGAAGGTTAAATTTGAAAAGAAAGAACCCATTAGCCATTACCCATTGAAGGTTAAAGGGTTTCATTTTTTTGTTAGCCCATTTCCTAACATTATCAATATTAGGTCGAGGTCCAAGGAACTTACCAACTAGCACCATTTGTTTTATTTGAATCACACATTACACGCTAGCCTCCGGATTTGAATGAGGGAAATTCCTTGGAGCTAGTGAAAATAGAAAAATCATGGGACAACCCTAAGCTTTTGGGGTCCACATGTTTGACTTGGGGTTTCTTAAAAATCCCCAACCGCGTGCTGGCTTGGTCAGCTCTAGCGATCTATTTAGCACTTGGGCTCGCAGAATATTTATTAATAACATGAGAACCACTTTGGTGGGAAGACTAATTGTAGCACCATTGCAGTCATGGTTATATCCACAATGGTCAGATTACAACAGAAATTCAAAATTTCTACCGTTAGAGTAACAGTCATAGCACACTCCATCTCACATATATTAATATTAAATCATAGCTCTCTTGTTAAAGGGATAGTGTATTTATTTCATCTATGAATGAATTAAGAAGGATTAATGCTAAATTAATTCCCCATATCTTAGGATTTTTCAATCTAAACTATGATGGGGCATCAATGGGAGATATGGGGGCCTTGGGAGTGGGATATTTCATCGAGAAAGTTTGAGATCCTTAATAAGGAGGTTCCTTTCATCTACTAGATGTCTATTACAATCCGTAAAAAAGATTCAACATTTTTCATGGTCTTATAAATCCCCATAATTATGGTATCAAAAACAAATTGTATTGAAGGTGACCATGTGGTCATCACTAATTCTATCAAGACTGTAAAAAACTAAGGCATAGGGAATCAAAAATATTCTAGGGCAATCTTGTTTTCTTCTCTCCCACTTCACCAAATGGAACATCTATTATTGCTACTTGGTAAGCTAATATGGTGGTTACCTATTTATCTAACTTTGGATTCGACAAAAACTTGGTAGACCCTTGGCATGGACTTTGGGATTTTCTATTAAAATATCTACCGTACTCCCATTCCCATACAATCAAAAATTATTAAAAATAAAGGATTTAAGACTATACTGATTATCATTTAGAACCACTAAATTTATTTTAATCAATCTCCCACAAGTGGCATCGGTCGTTTAGTGTTAAGGGCATCATGCCAACTCACACACACATATTTTATCCTTTTATTATGAGAACCTTTGGAATTCACACTCACTTAAATTTATTTTCTTCCACTCTAATTTCCCTTCTAACTATAAGCAATAGTCAATCATATGCTCCTATGTTTTCATTTGTCTAGTTCCAAAAGGGAAATGAGTTTTTTCTAAACCATCACGCATAATAGGATACACCACATTTTTGTGATTCATTCTAGTCTGGTGATGAATTTCATTTAAATGGATTTAAATTTTGGATATTTTGAGATCTCCACTCTCCCTTGGGTGAATTCATATATTACTTCCATCTTTATGGATAACTTGCTCCACATTTCAACCAATAAGTAGGTATTTATTAGCAAAGAATGTGAAAACATGAAGCATGAGGATCATACGGGATAATTCAAAAATCAATTGAGTTGCACTCCGAGAAGCGTGAAAAGGTCTTATGGAGGAGTGAGCATCAACCATGAACATGCATGCAAGGATTCGAAAAGGGAAATTTTCATTCATAGATCTAAAAGAGGGTAGGTGTAGAAATAGAGGGTGTTGTGTAACCCCCAATGCCTATAATCATACCTCCTCAATTGGAGAATGGGAGTTACATTCCTTAAATGGGAAGTAACTCCCATATGAAACACTGATGTGTAAGGAATATAATGACGAATCTATCATAACCCCTTTGAAACATAGACCTATGACCTTGCCTAAGTGAGATGAATTTCCAAGTGATGTGGAAAATGACTCACACCAACACCCCCTTCATCATAACTTAGGATGAGGTGGTAAGTCAAAAATGAGAAATGGGTCTAAGACGAATCTTGATGAGGCACCCATGAACAAAAAGGATCTTAAGCAATGGAGGAAAACCCAAAGTGGGAAAAACATCCGACACAAGAGATGATAACACTCTCTAATATAAGAAAGATGCCACAAATGGGTCCCAATAAATGAGGAGCCTGATAAGGTACCCATGTAAAAATGGAAATATCTATGGAAGAAGAAGAAGAGAGGAGAAGAGGGAGATAAGGGGAATGTAGAATATTTCATGGATACATCGAACTCGCAACTCTAGGAAGTATCCAAGAAGAGTTTCGATGATGTGGTCCTCTTCCTCTGGACTGAAGAATAGCCACCTACACTAAATTTTGTGCCTACCCTTAGGAAGGATAGAAATGGGGTGTTATAAGTCCTCCCACTCCATGCAAATGAATCCAAAGGCACCAGCATGAATAACTCTAAATCAAGTCCACGAAAAATGTGACACGAGTTTAGTAATGGAGTTCTAAGGAACCTAAGGTAATGCCACGAGCGTGGAAATTTTAGAGTGTGAAAGAGTTACATCCACCGAAAGCATGCCAAACTGATGTGAAGGAAATGCAGCAACCCCCACAACAAAAATATAATCCACAATCAAGGGTGGATCAATTAAGATCTCCTGAAAGAGGAAGTGATAAGAGTCCTAAAATAGGCACTCCAAAAATGGAGATGAAAGACTCCTTGAAACACCTATAGAAGGATGAGGAACCGATACTACATTACAAGTAGGCACTACACAAAAATGATGAAGCTCTGGAAGATACTCATCCCAAGAAGGGGGCTCAAAAAATAGAATAGCAATGTCGACATGTATGAGTAATTCATACATGAAGGAAGAGGAGTGAAAGGTGCCCGCGCACACTAGAAGTGGAAAGGAGGTGGATGAAATGACTATATAAGGTTAAGAAGGAGATTGCCTTATGTTTGATGTGTCAACATACTCTAGAAAGGTGAGAGAAGAAGGAGAGAAGCCCTCGGTGGTACTCTCATCATCAGAACTAGAAGCAAAATCCTCATCATCGAGAGGGAATCAAGCGAGTCTATGTCGGTAGAACTATCATCACATTAAGAAGAAGAGGTGATAATCTGTATTATCAAAAGAAATAGTAGTAGTATGTGAAGGGTATCCAAACAAATATTGAAAGATGATCTAGATGGTGTGGGGAGGATCTGATTTACGCCACATGAATGTGGAGATGTCTCGGTGATATGTAACATCAAGTGACCAACAACATGGGTTTATGTGTCTATAAAGTCCTCAAGACAACTGGAATCAGTGGGTGTAGGAACTAGCCCATGTAGAAAGTGTGTAAGACCCTCGTAGGAAAAGTAGTGTTCCATAGAAGCACACCATGATGTATATTTAACTCTCCCAAGAAGAAGTAGCGGAGGCTATACAGAAATATGCAATGCTCAAGTCTAGAAAGAGTATCCTCCATGATGCATAAGTGGAAGCAAGAATTGCAAGGTGTGCAAAAAGAGAAGGGTGCGAGAATGCAATACTTAGGACTCAGTTGAGAATGTCTCTACAAGCAATACGACACCCAAGAATAGTGATCACCCCTTATTTGTGGCATTTAAGTAGTGCGTGATTACAATAGTGTGTGTTTGTGTGATGTCAGATAGTTTACCACTCACCTTGCAGTATGCAACAAGTCACGCAAGAGTGGAGGCCATAAGAAGTCATATTTAGAAGCATAGGAATGACACGTAATCAAGTAAAAAAGGTGTAAGCAATAAAAGGGTACACTTCTTAGTGTGATATAAGGCATCTCACATCATGAAAGAGGAGGATATATTTCCGCAAGGTTGTGGTGGATGCGCTCACTATCCGTAAGCAAATAGGATCATTATAATGCAAATGAGCTAGAAAAGTCGTCTGAAAGCCCAATAACCCTATACAAGGAGCTCAGTAAAAAAACTCCCCCATACAATGTTGAATATTATTATTTTCTCTTTAAATTTCTTAACAATGTTAAAAAGGGGGAAATAGAAAAAAATCCAAAAAATGGGGAGAGAGAGGGGTCCAGAGGCTCGGAGGGTGTGTAGAAGGAGTAGCTCGGGAAAGATCGTAGGGAAACTCAATGAGCTGGATGAGATGGCTCGACTAGAAATTTGGGAGGTAACTCACCAAGGTGAGTTGATGTGGTAGGAGCCCAAGTTGAAGGACAAGATACATCATGTGGGCTCGGTGAGCCGGTCAAGTAGTGACACCAAGTTGGAAAGCATGTAGGCAGAGGTCACCATGACAAGGAAGCCTAAGGTAGTTTTGAACAGGTTGGTGATCTTTGGGAGGTCCAGTTGTTATTGTAACACCCAAGGCGGTGCACAAGATGAGCATCATTGTCATGTTTTAGAGAAATTCTCGAGCCCGAATGGAGTCCACATGTCATAGCTATGTGTAATAGCACTAGAGTATCCGGTGAATCACAAGACCCGGGAGGATGGGAGAAAACAAAATGACAATGAAAAATCATGTCAAATGGATGCACATAGCAAATAGGTTGAACCAAATGGTAGGGGGAGGATTGTGAACATGGATGAGACAAGTCGTTATGGCACAAGCACAAGGGATTCTAGAGATAGAAGAACCCAACGCGAGCACAGAGCACCAAACAAGGACATGAGCCAAAGTTGTGGATGGAAGCAGTAATGTCATGGAGTCAGATGCAGAGGATCAATACATGAGAGAAACACGTGATTCAAAGATTCAAATAAAAATCAAATGCCAAGAAAAACACAAGTACGTAGAGGGAAGTAGGGAGGCGAGAAGGGTCAAATGTATCACGGTCAAAGACCCACAACAAATCCGAAAGTTAGCGAGTTGAAAAATAATGCATGGTCGAGTTGTTGGAAGTGTCCAAGGTGGCAAGATAGAGGGGAAGCTTGGTTCCCATATCCACAATATGGGACCGAGTTGGACCCAAAAAGGCACTTCAATAACCTTAGAAATGTACAAAACTTACATGAATAAACACCTAATTAGAAAACTCTAAAATGGCAACTCTGAAGTCCTCAAAACAACATGTAAACCTTGGAAAGCACAAAAACCATGAACACGAACAAACATGAACTAGAAACCATGAACAAGATTGAAACCCCGAATCAATTCAAGTAGATAATAGATGGAATAGTCATTACAATGGACACACATGAAACCTAAAAATCATGAATGAAAATCTAAGATTAGTAGGGAAAGCGAATCGGTGAGTAGCATGGATCCCACAATCATGCTCGATACCATGATGAAGAATGTGAAAATGTAAAGCACAAGGATCATGTGGGATGACACGAACATCAACCGAGTTGCACTCCAGAAATGTGACGAGGTCTTATAGAGGATCAAGCATCAACCATGAATGTGCATGCATGGATTCGAAAAGGGGAAAATCTCATTCCATCCCATAGATCTAAAAGAGGGGAGGTGTACAAATAGAGGGTGTTGTGTAACCCCTAGTACTGTAATCATACCACCTCAGTGGAGAAGGGGAGTTACATTCCTAGAATGGGAAGTAACTCCCATATGATGCATTGACGCATAATAACACCTAATGAATATAATGACGACCTTATCATAACCTATATAACAACTAGACCTATGACCTCACCTAAGTGATATGACTTGCCAAATGATGTGGAAAATGAGTCACACCAACAATTATGGTCATCATAGTTCATTTCATTCACCTACCTTGCTAGGTTAATCTTAGGAAGGTGGTAGAATAACTTCACTTATATTCTCCTATACTTCTCTCAAGGGCATGTTATCCTACAGATGATTTGGCGGCTTACGAGGGCTTTAATGAATTGGAGGAACAATTCAATGTGTTGGATAATTTTGTTGAGAAAGTGGTGAATAATTTTCATAGCGGGGATTATATGGGATGCATCCTCCCACATATTGACTTGGCTTACCTTTTTTCACATATCCCCCATGTTGATCACACAATTTATGCTTTGGATAAAAGGGAAGCAAGGACTCACATGTTTTTGGCTAAAATTGTGGATAATGCTCAAAATGATGTTTCCCTGGTGGACACATAAATCCTCTACCTTCTACTCATCCTTGGAACACGTAACGCCTAAAAACCCATGTGGATGATGAAGTTTTTAGTTTTTTTGCTCCTACATAGTTTTTATTTCTCATAATGGTTTTCAAACATTTTCAAATCTTTATTCATATGTGTTTGGCTCTATTTTGGTGTCATCTTCCCATATGAGGTTATGTCTTGTTCTTTGTCTATATGTAATGGTTGGTAGAGTGGTGGGTATGTATGCCCTCTTTTTTTTAGTTATTTTTGGCTAGGATTCTAGGATTGCATGGTTCTTGGAACTGAAAATGAAGGCAATCCATATCGAAATGTAGTTCTTTACCTATGTATATTTTTATTTTATGTAATATTAACGGGAAAGGGAGTAACAAAATCTTGTTTACAAATTAAACAAAAACTTAATTCATAGGTTATTAATAGTAATAATATTTTTTCAAAATTAATATTAATCTTAAGTCGTATTTTATAATTTGATTTATTAAATTTGATGTCATTTCCACACAAAAATTATAAATATAATATGATAACAAGATAGGTAAAAAATAATTATAAATATAATAGATGGAAAATTTTGATAAGATACGAGCCAAATTTTGGAATTGATCAATTATCATATCAAAAATTATTCCTATGAATATTTAACCTATTCATTTTGATCTTCTTGAATGTATACCAACTCTTCATTGGTTATATGACTTAGATTTGCATTCAATACTAATTTCCCCTTCCTCTTTCCATATATATATCTAGCTATCATTATAACCCATTCATTATCCAAATGTATCCTTATTGGTATATTCATTTCATTATTGTCTATTCATTATTCAACTTCATCACTTCACTTTTGTTAACATTGTCATCTTCAAAATCAACTTTATTGATCTAATCATCGTGAACTCTAGTTCAAAGATATTTATTTGGTTGGAGTATTGATCATTATTTGTAGTTTCATCTTCAGCACTAGAATCATCTTGATTTATATTTTTAACAATATTATTTATTACACCTGATTGTTAGGTTATAACATTTTTGTCATCAACAACATGTCTTTTCATTAGTTCACAATGCAATACAAATTGTAAATACCTTGTTTCCCTTTATCATGATAGAATAAGACCTTCATAAACATGGTTATAAAAATCAATACATGGAAAATAATACCTACACATGAAAATGTTCCCATGAAAAATTAGAATGCATACATGTGAAAAAATTTATAATTTAATGCATTATCACAATGTTGAAGAATCACATAGGACTCTTTCTTCTCGGGTAATACTTAAATTCAATTGATTAAAGGTCACTTTTAGTGTCCAATCATTAAATATGGTATCAATGAAAGTATACCATATAAACTTAAATATAACAACTTACAAAATTCTACAATCAATTTTAATTATTATTCTATCTTTCCAATATAATATAATTTCCCTCTAACCAAATTTATGTCATTTGCACTAGCTTGGTTGGCTTGTTCAAAAGTAACTACAACTCCACAACAAGTGACCCTTCTCTTGTCAATATTTTCCACATGGAAATATTTCCCATCCAACCACATTGTGGATTGCTTAATCACTTTCATTATTAAATATCATTTAAGAAAGTGTTAATAGAATTAAAAACAAAATATTATACACATCTAGGAAAAAAAATTCCAACCTGCCATGTCTTCACATCCACAAAATATGTCCAATGATTCTTATGTAAATTATTTGCATTGTTGGCATGAATATTCTCTTAATAAAAACTCATTCATTTAAGGGTAGGTTTGTGTCGAAACAATTTTGTAGATCAGGTGGGGGTGGTTTGTGGATGTTTTTGTCTATAATCAATCATTCGATTCTCACAAATATTCTTCTTTTATTCATGTTTTTATGCCACATGATTATTTATGAAGTATTTAAGAGTATGAACTGCTATATGAATGTTTTCTCAATAATAAATTATAATCAAAATTGTAAATAATTAACTAATAGATACACACATTGATCATGAATCGTATATGATTTGAATTTGAATGCACTTCTAGTTTACAGAATTTTCCTTTTGAAAATGGTTTTCCTACAATTTTTCATTTCCACAATAAGCATCCCATATACATATAATATGTGAAAAATCCCTGTCGGGCATATTTTGACATGTATAAAAAAATTGAATAATGTATCCTTCCTCCTAAAGCCCTCTAGACATGTTATTTACTTCATAAATCCCTTTAGTGTATTCTTATACCTCTCTATCTAGAACACACATCACACATTAACTATGCCTTTCATTTCAATATCATTGACCAAATACACCAAAATATGAGTTTAAGATTCCATGATAAGGTAGGAAGGGTCTTTTCCAATTTACAAACAATCATAACAAGATATTCAAGAGTAACACCTTTCCTATTATGTTCATAAAATAGAAATATTAACTTGTTTTATTTATTAATTTCATTTACATTTAGTTTATTACTTTAGACGATACCTTTCCTATCTTGAATAACCCCGCTCTACTAGAAAATATTAATTTTTTTGGTTAAAGGTAGGTCAAGGTTGAGTTTACTAGCCTCATAAATATTTATGTTAAATATGATTTTATAAATCATAATAGCCACTTTTAAACCACTTGTTGATTTATAATATACTTAAATCGGGATTGGAATGTGGCCACGTTTCATTACAATTGATATACACTAATTAATTATATTATTGTATTCAATATTTACTCGATACTTATATGGTATTTACCTAATATTACATTATATTTACTCAAGATTTACAAGATATTTACCCAATTCTTACATGATATTTCCTCTCAAAAATTGAATTGAACATATGGTGGGTAAATTACAATTTTCGCTTTTTCAATGATATATAAATATAATTAGTTAAATTTCATTTTATGTTTGTCTAGTTTGTTGTTCACAGTCACTTTACAAAACTTGCATTGATATCTTAAATAAAGAAACCCTCACTTCTTTGCGTGCATCAAATCTTGACTAGTAAATGTTCTGAAAACTCTCTTTTATTCTTTTATTTTTTGGTTGAATTATATGATTTTCAATCATCCCTTATAGAAAAAAAGGTATTTTCATCCCTTACAAAGATATTTATATATGTTCTTAGGTTTTTGAATATAAATGTAGTCATGTATGTTCATCGTTCATTGAATACATACTAAGTTAAGCATATTTGTTGATCATTGAATACAAACACATTTATGTATATTCATTGGTCAATGATTACATGGAATTCATATATGTTCACCGATATTTAAATGTTATTATATGATGTGTAAAATGTTGGTGTGAGTTATCCTATGCGTCCTCCTCACATATTGGAGGGTCATCTCACATGGGTTAGGTTTAGGGTTTACATGTGTGTCATGCACTAGGGTTACTCAACACCCTATATGTACTCTCTTTCTATTCATTTATGAGCATGCCAAGACACTCCGCTATCTTTCCTCTATGTGTGCAAGATTTGTTTATGTTGAGAAAGTTCTTCCATTATTGATCGATTCTTCCTTATGATTACACTGGAGCTATCACGATTCCGTTGGAGTGCAACTACTTCGTCGCATCATTTCTTATTCGATTCTCGTAAAATTTTTCATGGTATCGACCTACATGACTTGCCATCACACCAAAAGCTCGAACTGATGGTGGAGAGGGATCTCATCGTGTTAAACAATTGCTACGCCAATACCCTCCCACACAATGGAGCCGAGTATACACCCAATCAGGCCCAACGGCATATTAAGAGGAAGTGACACAGGAAATTTCCTTGGAGGTCACCCATCCCAAAACTACTTTGGGGGCGATGTGCTTAAGCGCTGTATCGATACCAAATGACTTGTCGTCATACCAAAAGCTCAAACTAATGGTGGAGAGGGATATCATCATGTTAATCAGATGCTACGCCAACACCCTCCCGCACAATGGAGCCGGGTATACACCCACTCGGTGCCCAATGACATATTAAGAGGAAGTGACACCAGAAATTTTTCAGAGGTCACCCCCGAACTACTCGGAGGTGGGGCACTTAACTAGCTGGTATCAGAGATACACGACTTGCCATCACACCAAAATCTCGAACTTTTGGTGTGACAGCAAATCGTTTGGTATCAAAGCTACACGACTTGTCATCACACCAAAAGCTCAAACTTATGGTGGAGAGGGATCTCATCATGTTAATCAGCTGCTACGCCAACACCCTCCCGCACGATGGAGCCTGGATGCAACCATGTGAGCTTTGGGCCCACCACGTATACACCCAATTAGGCCCAACAACATTAGGAGGCAGTGACACTGGGAATTTCCCAGGAGGTCACCCATCCCAAAGCACTACTTAGGGGCTGACGCGCTTAACCTGTCTGGATTTGATACCAAATGATTTTTCATCACACCAAAAGCTCAAACTGATGTTGGAGAGGGATCTCATCATGTTATTCATTTGCTTTTTTTTTCTTCTTCTTCTAGGAAGATGTTGTTTATATATGGGCACCTTATCAGGCCTTTAGTTGTCGGGCCCCATTGACACATCGTTCTTATTTGTTTAGGAGTGTCTTCTCTTTCTGTCATCGACTCATCATTAGCCGCTACCCTAGCTTCGATGAAGGGGGTGTTGGTGTGAGTTATCCTATGTGTCCTCCTCACATATTGGAGGGTCATCTCATATGGGTTAGGTTTAGGGTTTATATGTGTTTCATGCACTAGGGTTACTCAGCACCCTTTATGTACTCTCTTTCTATTCATTTATGAGCATGCCAAGACACTCCGCTGTCTTTCCTCTATGTGTAAGCTTTGTTTTTGTTGAGCAAGTTCTTCCATTATTGATCGATTCTTCCTTACGATTACGCTGGAGCTATCACAATTCCGTTGGAGTGCAACTACTTCGTGGTGCATCGTTTCTGATTCGATTCTCGCAAACTCTTTCATAAAATTAATACATGAAACTTGCATAATATTTCCCCGATATGTTCGTTAGTGGTTGACTATATCCACACAGTCATATTTGTTTGCTAGTTGGTGAATATAGTCACATAGTCATACCTGTTCACTTGTTGGAAATACATCCACACAATTCCTTTTTGTCATGTGGCATGTGCTTCATTCATAATATTGATCTAAAACATGTGTTTGAGAAATAAATTCGCATTCATAAAAGTGATCCAAAATCAAACTACCACGAACTCTCACCATGGCTTATCATAGGATGATAAGAAAATAGTTGTTTCGACGTATTTAATAAATTTTTATTTATAGTTGTATGTGAATGTAATGGTTTACCATCAAAATGGAAATAAATCCCCATAGTGACAAAAATGTTCTTATTATGCAGCCCAAAGAAAGAGAGCAATTTTCTCTTTATGTTTTTCATAGTTTAATTGTGTGGAATGTGAGGTTTTGGTAAAAAATATTACATCCAAAGCATGAAAAAGCTACAAATGTAAACAGACACTATAAATTCATTGGCTCTTCATCTTCTTCGCCACTGTGAAAAGGTTGATAGAATCAGTCTTGTTTCATCCACTCACAAATTTTCTCTAGTAGATTCTCTGACATAGAGGTTATTGCAAATGAATCTTTTCCATATATGGAAAGCTAAGTCTATGAGTTATAAGATATTATGTATTTTTAATTGAAAAAAATTATATTATTGTAAAAGGATCCTCTAAATGAAATATAGAAAAATATGCGTTACGGTTGAGTTACCTTTCTATCATATATTTTTTCATTAAATTCCCCTTACAATTGAGTTTAATTTATTTTCTAGAGTTGCTCTACAATGGAAAATTCTCAGAAGTGATAGGCATCACATATTCATTTACAAAGAATATGATGACCTAGGAAAATGCAATTGTCCATTTTATCTTATTGCTAAAAACCAATATTCAACAATACATTGAACATCAAGGAAAAAGAATTGTACTTATATCAACGAATTCCAATATGATGATTGGAAATTATTATTAACACTTTGCATGTAGACAAGGTAAATTTTAGTGGTGAATATTCGTTAATTCATGAATATTCCATTTTTTGAAATTTGCATTTGGTAAAGTTTTAGACATAGGGATTAGGATCAAATCGCCTAAATTTTGTGGGTTCAAGTTACTTTTAGGGGTTGGTTCGCCTAACATTTACTGACATTAGGTGATTGTTTTAATTTAAATTGTCTTTCACATGAAATTGAAATTTTCAAAGTTTGCCTTCATATATATACTACTTACGCATTTATTTACAATTCTAAATCGAACTCCAAATATCATCGCAATTCCTTTAGTTGTTCCCATGGTCCGGTGGACATTGATGATCAAGATAGACTTCATATTGCAACCCTCTAGTATCAATTTATTTTAATCTGTTGATATAGTATTCTATTGAAATTTCATATCTCACAAAATTTTGCAAATGGTATGCTTGATCGGTAGCACAATATATGCTACTCAACAGCTTGTGCCAAAAACATTATGCTACAAAAAAATAGGAATTTTTTTCTTACACCATATTTTGTGAGGACATATTTCTCATCAAGACGATCATTTTAACTACTAACATCAAAAAATCAAAAAAATCTATTTTTTCCACACAAAACTTGGAAAAATCATCATTTTTTCACAAAAAATTACTTTTTTATTTGTTCCATACTTTGCGAGGACATATTTCTCATCAAGACAGTTGTTGTAACTGCTATTGTAAAAAAAATCTTTCATGAAGATTCCATATTCTATTGGCCGACAGCATATGTTGTCAGCTAACAATTGCTACCTATTGATAGCATATGTTATCGATCAATAGTTTCTACCGGATGATAACATTATTGAATAATTTTTCAGCCATTTGAAACCCATTTCCATCCAATTTGCCATGATTTTGAAAATTGTTTTCACACATTCGCCAAGTTATATCTACAGATTTTTTAGGAGGGTCTTAAAATATTCCCTGCATATAGGAAAAATTCAAATATATAGGGGTCATGCTAAGAGGAAAGAGAAGGTAAGGGCATATAGAATCTATATATAGGTTTTTAGGGCTCTAGCTAGTAGATATAGGGGGCATTCACTAGCAGGAGTGGGGGTATAGTAGTAGTTATTCATACTCATAATGTAGTATAAAGAAGGGGTCTAAGCGATGTGAATTACACTCAAACCTTCCAAAATCATACACCATAACCTCTTCCCTCTAATAAAAGTACTAATAAAGGTAAAAAAATGCATACTATGAAACAATCTACCTCGGACTCAATTTTATTCTTCCTTCATGGTAAGACAAAAATTGTATTCAACATGGTAGGCCATCAAACTCCCTCATGGACTGTCATTAAACTTTACTCTACATGTCATGCTATCAAAATCCCTTCATGGCAAGACATCAAATTCCATTCAACATGGTATACAGTCAGTATCTCTTTGTGGAAGGACATAAAACTCCATTCAACATTACATTCCATTATCCTCCCTTCATGACAAGACATCAAAATCCATTCACCATGGCAAGCCATCATACTCCCTCCTTGATAAGACATCATACTCCATTCAACATGGAATTCCATCAAATGCCCTTTATGGAAATTCATAAAACTCATCAAACATGGCATTCCATCAAACATCCTTCACAGCAGGTCTTCAAACTACAAAAATGGGTGTTCCTCTAAATCAAGTTGGTCATCAAAATTTATTCAAATAAGATCAGGATAAAGATACAATTAATGCACATTTATATTTGGCAATTTAAGTTTATGAATCCAATATTGGAATTGATGAACAAAATTTACTTGATATAACTAAAGGATATGGGAGTCGAGAGAATAGACAAATAATAAATAGATTATCAAAGAAAGGATTTATGAACCTAAAGAAATGCTTGTGATGGAATTTTCATAAAATAGTGGAGGGAAAGGAATTATTTAGGTACGTAGGGTCACGGTTCTCTAAAAATATGATGATGATGTGGATTAAAATGACATTCTTAGTGTAATCTGGGTAATACATAATTAATAATTATGATTAAAATTATGTAATGGGAGACATAATTGTGTACTTTTATGAAATTGATATAAAAACTTTGATAGGTTTTTATGGGTGAGATCAGCAATGAATTTAATCCTCCTAAGTTAGCATTTTTGTTTGTTGAGTCAAACATGTCCCATAAGACCTTGACATATTTATAATGTATCGACGCTCATGGAGTGCTTTGTAGGATTAATGCAACCTCAATTTGTGGGGAGATGAATTTGTAGACTAAATAGGCTAAGGAAATTAATATGGGTTGGGACCAAATATATGGTATTAAATTGGGTGTCAAAGTTAAGGACATATATGCATACACATATTTTATGTTTGATTCTAATGAGAAAAGAACTAGATCTATATTTGATGAAGTTGCTTTCAAACTTTTTATTGATTCTTGTGCCCATTATGATAGAGGTGACTAGTGTGTGAGGTACTATTGAAGATACTACAATATAATGGTATCATGTCTTGTATAACCTGGAAAAATGTGATGCTAAAGAGTGTAAATAATTTTTAACCTATATTTTTTATCATGAATAGCCAATTAATATAAGGAATCATATTACTATTTATCTCGCCAAAAATAGAATTAAGATTCTTGATGATATGGATGACAATGTGAAATCGTATGAATTCTATGATTATATGGTCACTAGTCTAATATGGAATAATTATGGAAAATGAATTATGTCCATGGTGCACAATCCTATAGAAATGCATGTACATGGTTACAAAGAAGCATGTTATAATTGATGGTGATACTTTATGAACTATTTACTTGTTGTACACAATGACACCAAAATTTCTCTACGAAAGTTCTCGACTACTAATTTTTAAATTACGTTTTATGCTATTAAGTGTTGTTAATATCTAATCTTATTTTTTTGACAATGTAAAAAATAACTAGTAGGAAATCTGTAAGGGAATATTGGCCATATATAGAAAATTTCCTCCTTTAAATTTTTATAACCTTTAAAAGTGACCTAAAGTGAGATACATTTTACAATACTATGTGTAAAATAATGCACAACAATAATTTTATAGGTAACTATGAAGCATTCACCTAGATAAGATGTTTCAACAAAAATCTCTATGAATCATGTTGCGGAAAGCGATGTGATTAAAAAATTTATTTTATAGAAGGTGAATATTATGATGATGTATTTGATGTGATTGCAAAACCTGGAAGTTATGAAGGCAATGCATTATGCATATCATAATTTGTAGAAGTATCTAATCTAATAGTGACGACATCATCATCACCTTTCATTGCGAAAGTTAGAAAATATGATTTTCATCAATGGTTAAGATAAAGTTCCAATAAAATAATGTTCCCCAATAGAGATAATAGTTGGACCTCACCTTATAATAGATATAATAGTAAAAAATATCAATAGAAATTGCACCACCAAAAATACACATAACATTGAATATTTCATTAATATGAATATTACATCAAAATCAATCATAAATCAAAAATTGTGAAGTACAAAATGAAATATAGTATAAAATAAATACAATATCATACCTTCAATTATTTATGTCAGTATTAGTAACCTTTTTTTTTTGTAAAACACCTCATGTGGATGTAAATTAATAGCCTCAGGAATTTTTGACCTCTACCAATAACATCCTTATAACTCTCAAAGATCCTTACCTAAAACTATTTTTTCCAGTGGAAACATATGCTAAAACTATAAAAATCCATAGGATATGGAATGTCCAATGAGTATTTTTAGGTAAATAAGATGAAAAATCTAAATAAATTTTGATTTACATTCTCAACTTGACGATAAAATCAATTCGTTTTGAGGTTGGTATCATAATATCCTCTATAGAAATGAATTTATTCCTATGAATGGTGAAAAACTACCTACTCTCTATATGTTTTCCCAAAATTATGTATGTGTTTATTGTAGGTGTATAATATATTTGGATGAATACCCCTTTTATGATGCATGTAAAAACCATGTTAAGCACTTGGCTCAAAATAATATGGGTTCCCATCCACTAAATGTCCGAGAAACTATAGAAAGGCTGTAGGATGTTGAGGAGGTGGCCACATTGAAGAAATTTTACTTGCTAAAAGGAAGGTTTTGGGCATGGTGGAAACCATGTATCACAATAAGAGAAAAATAAAAAATTATAGAGACAATATTAACATTAGTAATTATGCATGTATAAGAAATAAGTGTAGCAATAAAGAAGTTGGAGTCAAAAATATGCAAAAAAGTGTCACACAAAAGGTATAGAGCCTAAAAAATGTGACACCCATGGTGTCATAAGACACTCAATGCCTGTAGGCTAGAAACAATGAGCATGAAATATAGGCATTTAGAGCCACAAACATGGAAGACCCATAGTGTCACAAGAAAATTAAGGAACTTAGGCCACAATCGGTGATACAAATAAGTAGCGGTGCATCCACAACAAGCATGTATGATAAACTAAGAGTTTCTAATGTGAAGCAAGAGGTGTCAATGTTGCACAAGACACGTATTAGTCTTGTTATCTTAAAAGCTAACATGTACATAATATAAGTAATCAAATGTAATGAGAAAGTACAAAGGAACTATAATAGAGAAAGAACACATGTGTGGAGTGTATAGAAAATTTCGGTAAAGGATCGACCAAAACTTGTCATCATGTATCACTTTCTATGTGTCATGCATCAAGCTCAATATACCACATGAACGCATGTGTGTAAAGATTAAATATATATGTTATCTATCAAATCCATAATGATAAAAAACATGTGTAATGTAAAGTGCAAACAACTCAAACTAAGTGTACAAGTCCTTATTTGTATTTTTGCAAATATATGAATTTTTTTGTATTTTGAAACTATATTAATGTTTTTTATATTTTTGAACTTCTTAGATATGTACAAGAAATATGGATATCATGAAAAATTCCTGATGATAACCTCCTAAAGAGGTAGATTAATTGTCACAAAGATGGAGGCTCAAGTGTCAAATGTGACTCAAATGCAAGTGGTATAGTAGTAGTGATATTTGTCAAAGAAGGCCTATACATATGACTAAATGAATGAGTATGCCAATACATGCCATGGGAATTATAAGGTTGGTGAAATGTTATGGAGGAATCATGTGCACTAGAGGACCGACATGGGATCATATAGGAGTGAGAAGTGTAAAAAAGCAGTGTATGAAACCAAAGGCCTATGCGGAGACCTAGGAGATCTAGAGTTATGAGAGGTAATGTGTGCAACCAAAGTCCTATTGGGATACATATGTAGATTGAGCAACAGAGGCGGAAGCCCGATAATATTTTATTAAACTCAATCAACCAAACAATACAGAGAATGGGCCGCAATATTTATAGATATTGCATAGCCAAATACATACAGAAGATTAAGTTGCACAGGTGTAACCAAATTCCAAAATACACAAGCTTCCAATAACATCCGGGAAGCAACAATTAAATAATAACAAATATATTTTTAAAACAATATAACAAACATCTATGAAAGACAAATATGGTTTATGAACCATATAACAAAATATGGTTTATTTAATAACCATTATTATTTAATTAATAAAATTAATTGAATAATTATACTATGCATAATTAATTAGGATAATAATATTTTATCCTAACATTCCCCCCCTTAATTGTGCATTGTCTGAAGAGATGAGGAGAGGAACTCTCTGAACAACTTGAACTTGTCACGTGCAAGTGACTTTGTGAAAATATCTACTCGTTGTTCAATTGAGTTGGACAAAATTGAAGTTGAATGTTGTGCTTCAACACATGTTCCCGTATGAAATGAACTGAACCTCAATGTGCTTTGTTCTCTCATGAAAAACTGGATTACGAACAAGTTTGAGTACACCTTCATTGTCAACATACATGGTGGTCGGTTTGTCCTATGGTATTCCAAGTCCTTCCAGTATGCGATGTAGCCAAATCGCTTCACGAGATAGCTTCTCTGTGAGAATGATACTCGGCTTTATGGAAGAGTGAGAAACAAAGTTTTGTTTCTTACTTCCCCATGATATTGGTCCAGAATTTATAAAGAATACAAATCTAGAAGTGGATTTTATATCATCAATGTTACTTGCATGATCGAATCGAATATCCAATCAAGAAGAAGCTTTTGTTCTTCTTGTATTCTAGACCAAGATCCTCTGATCCTTTGAGATATCTCAAAATGCGCTTTGCTTCTTTCCAATGACAAACTTTGGGTTCCTACATGAACCTGGATAGATAGCTCATTGCAAAGCTGATATCTGGTCTAGTGTAGGTCAGGTAAATGAGACTCTCGTTCAGCTGCTGATAGAGAGTGGCACTTAGCTCAGGAGATGGATCTCGAAGCGAGATAAGCGCAATCGCTCTTCATGGGTGTAGCAATTGGTATACAATCCATCATCCTAAACTTCTCAAGCATAGTATTGGTATATTTCATTTGAGAAACAAAAATATGATTCTCTTTCTGCCACACTTCCAATCTAAGACAATAGTGCATCAGCCTGAGATCGGTCATGTTGAATGATCGATTAATATCTTTCTTCATGGTATCGATCATCCTCACTGAACTTCCAGTGATGACTAGATCGTTGACATAGACAACAACAATCACCATCTCCCCCCTTTCTTTTTGATGTAGAGATTGGGATCGTATGGATTTCTAACAAATCCATGTTGTACGAGATGCTCATCAATCTTGATGTACCATGCCCGGGGTGCCTGTTTGAGCCCATACAGAGATTTCTTGAGTCTGCATACCTTTGCTTCTTGACCAGGTACTCCATATCCCTCAGGTTGAGTCATGTAGAATTCTTCTTGTAAATCTTCATTTAGGAAGGCACTTTTTACGTCCATTTGGTGAACTTTCCATCCAAACTGAGCACCTAGAGCAAAGATCATCCTGATCATTTTGATCTTAGCTGTGGGAGAAAATGTCTCCTCATAGTCAATGCCTTCTTTTTGTGCATACCCCTTTGCTACAAGTCTTTCTTTGTGCTTGTCCACTGTCCCATCTGCTTTGTACTTAGTTTTGAATATCCATCTGCATCCAATGGGTTTCTTCCCTAGTGGAAGATCGACAAGCTACCAAGTGTTATTCTTCATCACTTATTGATATTCAGAATCCATGGCATCTTTCCAAGATTTTGATTTGTATGGATTCTGGATGTAGAGGGCTCATCTGATTCAATAACTCTACTCATCAAAGCAAATTTAACTTCTTCTCATGCTTTACTATGAGTCCGTGGTCCAGGGGTGGATGTATCCAGTGGGGCATCCAATCTTGCATCTCGTAATGTACTTGTACACCATTTAGGCATACGCTAAACTGTTCCCATGGGTTGTGGTTCTATTTGATCAACACCATCATCCCCATCATCACTTTCATCTTCGAGGGAACATTAGCTTCAATTTTTACAACGGTGAAAAATATACATCTTATGAGTCTAGAGGAGGAGTCTATGCTTCCTTCTTCTCAAAAAATTCAAGTTTTTTGGTCTTAGGATCCATCAATCTATACCCAAGAGTCTCTTCACTGTACCCAATGAAGACAAGTTTTTGTGACTTCATGTCCAATTTCTTTTTGTTCTGTTTGGGTATGTGCATGTTTGCTTTGCACCTGAATACTCTAAGGTGTGAAATGGATGGTTTCCTTTTTTACCATGCTTCTTGTGGTGTTATTCCATCAAGAGCAGTTGTGGGTGCTCTGTTCAACAAATACACTGTTGTCTTTACTGCTTCTGCCCAAAATGTATTTGCAAGTCTGAAATCATTGATCATGCGTCGCACCATTTCCATGATTGTACGATTTCTTCTCTCAACAACACCATTTTACTTTGCGGTGTGTGCGGAGGAGGCATTTGTCGATAAATCCCGTGAGTTTGTAGGTAGTCTCGAACTCATCTTTGGTGAATTCCCCCTTGATCGAGTGAAGAGTTCGATGTGATGACCAATTTCTTTCTCAACTGCTACTTTGAACTTTTTGAAGGTTTCAAACGCTTCACTTTTCTTGTGAAGACAAAAAATCCACATTTTCCGTGAATAGTCGTCAACACAAAGCATGAAGTACTGGAACCCAGAATGACTTGGCTGGAGTGGACTGTAAAGATCGGTATGAACCAGGTCAAGTTTACCATGAGCTCGAAATGTACTCCTCTGGAATGAAACTCTGTGTTGTTTTCCTGCTAGGTAGTGAGGACACTTGTCTGTATCCTTCTAAAGAGATGGTAGCCCATGTACCATATTACACCGGTGAAGTGTTTTGAGATATTTGAAACTTACATGACCAAATCTCCGATGCCACAACTGTGTTGAGGTGGAGTTTTTAGCCACAAGTGCTTGATTGTCTATGTGAATGAAATCAAGTTGAAACATGCGTCCCACATTGGAGGCTTTTGCAATTATTTTCGAGCCTCTTGATTTATCTCGAATCAAACACATTTTCTTGCCAGATTGACTATCAAAGTCAATTTTTAGGTTGTGATCAAGGATTTGACTAAATAAAAGGAGATTCTTTGTCAATCTAGGGACATATAGGACATCTGATAGTCTGCATTTGCGTGAACCAAGGGGTAGAGAAATGTTTCCAATTCCCTGAATTGTATATGAAGAATCATCTCCCAATGAAACATGATTTTTGATGGCATGTCCCTCATTGAAATAAACCATCTCTATGGCCGTTCATGTGTTAAGTGGCTCCCAAATCAACATACCGAGACATCACTAGATGACGTGGATGGTTCACTTGATCAAGCGGTGAACAAGAAGTCTTCATTAATCGACTATTCTTATTTCTCAAAGCAATATTACCTCTTTGGTGGGATCTTCTTTTCCAGTTTCCCTTTTTTACGCCGTGATAGTTGTTAGAATGTCCCTTGTAAGATTTTGTTGTTGTGGTCTAGATTTTCTTGATGAACATTTCTTATAAGTGTTATACCAACAATATTTTAAGTCATGTCCTCTTTTGCAAATAGGACATTGCTTCTTCTGTTGATTGTCCCGTGATACTGATTCTGATGTTGGGACTTCTGATGGGAATTAGGTTTTCCTTTACCTTTTCCTTTCCATTTTTGATGTGAAGATAGTGCCTGCTCCTCTTCATTATCCTTATTGTACATTGCTTCCTCTTGTTGCAATAGGTTCACCAGTTTGTCAAAACCAACTGTCATATCTGACACGTTTAGTGTTGTGATAAAAATGTGGTAAGAAGAGGGGAGTGCTCTCAGAACAATGGGAATGAGAGCATCATCTGTGACTAGTTCTCCCAGGGCTAGAAGTGAAGCCCTCAATTCTGCAACTCTTCTTAAGAAAGCTTCAATTTTTTCATTCTGCTTGAACTTCAGTGTATGTAACTGACTCTGCAAATTCAATATGACATTCTTGTTTTTGGCCTTGTATATTGTGCTCAATTTATCCCACGCTTCTTTTGTTGTTTTGGCATCTTGAATGTGGGGTTGCACATCATCAGACACTCCAAACAAGATGATGAGTTTGGCCTTCTGATCTGCTTTATCAAACTGCCATTGTTGTGTTGTATCAGTGGCTGATCTGGTCAAAGTACCATTCACAACAGACCAGATCTCTTCAAACTCAAGTTGTGTCTTTATTTTTGTCTTCCATGCAGCATAGTTAGTTCCTCTGAGCAATTGTGAATCTAGAAGAAAAATTTGGGGGCATTGGTGCCCATTTTACAGAGATCACTGACAGGGTTTGGCTCTTATCACTCCAGGTATTAGGTCTCCCAATCTATATACCATCAGTCGATATACCAAACCTCTCTATATACACACCCTTCCGATATACCCATCGGTACATGGAAGAAGCTCGCCCTTTCTATATACCAGCGGTACATGAAAGAGGCGTTAATGTACATGAAAGAATTCAATACGTGGTACCAAGACAGTACTAATGGGGTCTGTGTAATTATTGACACCGGCTCAAAGAAATATCCTCATACGTGTGCGTAACTTCACTATATACTTGGATAATTTCTCATTCCGTATTTATGTCGTGCAATCGTTCAAAGATGGATGGGATGGTTCATAGTGTGTGTGTGCACTGACCTTATTCCTCCCCGACGATTTAAAGGGACGATGCCCAGATGATGATGTTGCAGCTATATTAGGTGTTAAGTGCAGTAGTAGTCATGACGGCTTTACCCGTAAGTGCTTCCCAGAGGCACCGTATATACCGAACGTTGCGAATGAGATCTAGGATCTCGTGAGTGTTACAGAACCAATTTTTATTGTTTTTATTACAATTCTACCAGTTTTGAGTAGTTACAAAGTTTACAGTTGACTATGGAAACTTGCAAATTAGTACAATATACAGTAGTATACAATTTACATTCAAAAAGGAAAATTTGAATGGCGGGAAAAAAATTTGTTTCACGGGCCCTGGTGGCCTCTTGAGCCCAATACGACCCAAAATGCTAAAAATTGCAAAAAAAAAGCTGAAAATGCAATTTTTAGATGGGTCTCCTTTTGCAAAAAATGTCCAAAATGAAAAACCAGGCCGAATGGGAGAAAAAAATTTACCCTAAATTAGGGATTTCTCGCTAAATTTAGTTAGTTATAACTAAATTCAAAATTCTGCTAAATTTGGCGAGTTCCACCAAAAATTTCACCAAATTCGAAATGCAAGTTGGGGGTGGGATTTGAACCATGCACCTCCCACTTCTAAGGCTTTCCCTCTATCCAACTTGGCCGCTTAAGCATTTGTAATGTAAAATGGACAATATTGTATTTAAATAAAGGCATATTTGACTCACCTCTTTTAAAAAAATGACTTGTAGAGGCTCCACATGGCAAATGATAGTTAGAGGCATTTTAGGGTTTTCTTTGCACCAAAAAAACGGATCTGAAGCATTCTTTATTCCTTAGCAAAGTGACCCCTTCTTCTTTTTTTTTAATATCTCCTTCTATTTCTTTGTTTTTTTTCCTTCCTTTGGCCGCCGTTTTATCTTCTTTGCTCTTTGCTTGGTCGTTGCATTTTTTTCTTTGGCCGCTTTTTTTTTTTTAATGGTTTGTGTTTGTTTTCCTTTGTTTTGTTTTTGTTGTTTCCTTTGAGTTTCTTCACCATTTTTTTTCTTGTTTTGTGCGAGGCCATGGTCGATTTGTTTGTTATCCCTTTGTGCGGAGTTCGCGAGGTTGCGCCTTTTACATTGTTTGCCTTTGTTTGCAGCTCATGAGGCGGGGATCTCTTCAAATAAATCAGTCTCCAAATGGTGTGCGAGTTCTTTGCATGATTTGGAGGTGAGGACACAGGGTCTCTATTTGTATGCAAATCTGTTCACCATTTTTATTTGCTTTGCTAACCGCTGTTAGATCACACAAACTATTGAATGCTTTCAACATTTTGTTATTGATGCCATATGCACTATTTGACTGCAGGTTTGTAGGTTGAGGATGTAAGCTTCCTTGTTTGTTGTTGCCCCTTGTGTAGCTCATTGTGTATTTGTATTGTGCAGATCCACCATTTGTTAGCATCAACACTTCCAACACGTCCAAGAGCTAGTGCTTGGCTGTGGAAATAGTGTTGAATCTCCTCCAATTTTTAGCAGACTGCTATCTTTACCAGTGACCTCTAATATGTACAGCAATAACCAAATATACCTCTAAATGTAGAGGTCTGATAAAAAGAAAGTAGAGACTAAAAATATCTCTAATATTAGAGATAAAACCCCAAATGGGGAGAGAAAAAAAAAAATTATATATTTTCAATACCTACAACAAGTTTTGCCTGGTGCTGGGTGCACCAGTGCAAAAAAAAAATTTGCGTTCCAAATGCCTAGAACTGAACAGGAGGTTGTGGGTTTGCAGGGGGTTCTGGGAAGCTACAGGAGGTAGTACTGGCTCTCCTTTTGTTGCAGATTTCTTCTCCATGAATTCTCCTTCTTTTGTAACCTTCTCCAACCTTGCCAGGAGCTTCAATTCACTTTGGTACCAAATGTAGATTGAGCAACAGGGGCGGAAGCTTGATAATATTTTATTAAACTCAATCAACCAAACAATACAGATAATGGGATGCAATATTTATAGATATTGCACAGCCAAATACATATAGAAGATTAAGTTGCATAGGTGCAACTAAATTCCAAAATACACAAGCTTCGATAACATCCGGGAAGCAACAATTAAATAATAACAAATATATTGTTTAAAACAATATAACAAACATCTATGAAAGACAAATATGGTTTATGAACCATATAACAAAATATGGTTTATTTAATAACCATTATTATTTAATTAATAAAATTAATTAAATAATTATACTATGCATAATTAATTAGGATAATAATATTTTATCCTAACAACATAGAAGGTATATATTTTTATAGGAAGTGTGTGCAACCAAAGGCCTATTGGAAGACCTAGGAAAGCCGGGAAGGCTGGAGATAGCGTGTAGAATTAGGGGCCTAGGAAAGAACCACTAATTTCTATGGCTGCTAAGAGAAATGTGTGAAAACAATGACCTATTTGTAGATGCACTAGGCATAGGGATAAGAACTATATAAGAATGAATAGGAAAACTAGGATAAGGAGCCTAAAAGGGGACACCTCTAATTATGAAAACCTATTGATCATGAATAAATTTGACACATTGGTTAATGATTGATGGAATATCCCTAAGATTACATAGCCAAGGGAGACCCAAACATTTGTCACTAGAGCTAAGAGAAGTAGAGATCAAGAATGAAATTGATATAGTGATATAACCAATAGTAATAAGCAAGGTGATATGTCGGTAAAGAGGATTAGTATTGAATAATAGGTTTGTTGTATAAATGTTAAGAGATTTAAGTAACGTGAGAGAGAAAAATATTCTTGTTATGTGGATCAATCAAAACACTATGTATAGATACATGATTAATAGAGATAAGGATGGATAGATTATCTAAAATAAGCATGCCATCTATATCGGGGTAGGGCGGGGGTAAGGATATGAACTAGTGAAAAGTGTGAGACCAATGACCTATTTATAGATGCACTAGGGGTAGGGATAGGAACTATAGAAGAATGAATAGGAAAACTAGGAGAAGGAGCCTCAAAGGGAACACCTCTAATTATGACAACCTGTTGATCATGAATAAACTTGATACATTGGTGAATGACTAATGGAATATCCCTAAGATTACATAGCCAAGGATACCCAAACATATGTCACTAAATCTAAGAGAAGTAGAGATCAAGAATGAAATTGATGTAGTGATATAACTAATAGTGATAGGTAGGGTGATACATCGGTAGAGAGGATTAGTATTGAATAATAGGTTTGTTGTATAAATTCCAAGAGATTGAAGTAACATGAGAGAGAACAATATTCTTGTTATGTGGATCAATCAAAACACTATATATAGATACATGATTAATAGAGATAAGTATGGATAGAGTATCTGAAACAAGTATGTCATCTATATCGGATTCATCTAAAGTGATAAGTGGTGTAGGAGAAAATGTGTTAGTGGCGGTGCTAATCATTACATCTAAAGGGTCGTCATAAGAGTGTGGTGGTGGCACTGCATGATAAGTTTTATGCACTTTTGAAGTAGATTTGTTAGTTTAATGCTTAGGAAGTTGATCATTAAATATTTTCAATTTAACATTATCATTGGTTGACTTAGAAGATTCAATGGGCTCATCTCATTCAATGGTGAGTGAATAAATAAAATCTTAAATGACATGATGAAGCTTAATACACTAATCAATGAGGTGACCAGTACATATATAATAATCATAGTAAGCATTGGCATCAAAAATTTACTTTGAGGCTTGATTTTATCAACCTCAAATGGTGGAGGGAGAGACATGAGATTACACTCAAGCAATTATTTCAATACAATGTGTAGGGAACATGGTAAGTGAGTACATTATCATCGTACAAGTGGAATTTATAGCTTAGTTGGTTGAGCAATAACATTGACAGTGTCTTTAAAAGTAGTGTTGGTATCATTAGTCTTTACTTTGAATGTGGATTTTCTTGGAAACTTGGAGTTAGAGGTATTAGGAACGCCGGTTATGCACTGCATTTTGTTCATATGTAATAACTTATCTTTTGAATCCTTGAGTGTATGACATAAATGGTCAAAATATCAAAAAAATGAATATGACCGATTCTTGCAAAGGAGAAAACAAGATTTGTGTAAAGAGGTCTTGTAATTCACTATCAGCTAAGATATTTCTCATCTTAGTAAGCATGGTTTTGTATCGTAAGACATAATCATTGATAATTTCATCATATCCTTGTCACATTTTAGAAAGTTATGCATAAGAAACTTTGTCCCCAATTTTGATAGAGAATTGTGTCAAAAATTGATTTTCCAAAGCAATAAATGAGCACACATAATGTGTGGGGAGATCATAAAACCATTGTAGTGAAAAAACCATGAGACTTCTAAAAGAGCTTGGTAAGTAATATGTCCGAGAGGAATACTCAAAGAAAGCCATGTGAAATTATCAAATATGTTCGGCATGATCCCCTTTGCCATCATATATAGGGAGTTTAGGAGCAGAAAAATCAATAGGAAGTGGGTAAGAAACCACTTTGGGTGAAAGTGGGTTATGAAGAAACTAAGTAGAATCCATAGCATGAGAAGAAGAGGATGTACCTTATTGTAATTGTAAGATTTGATCTTGTAATGTATGAACAAGGGTTTTAAGAGATTGCATGTTATATGAATAAATGAATGACCTATTAACAATGGGTATATGATGTGTAGTAAGAAAAATGGTTGTAGAAAGAGGCATAGATGTATTTACATTGATATATTAGGTTCCCCCAATGATGTGGGAACCGAAGATGTAGGGATAGTAGATGTCTCTATATGAGATAATGAGGCATGCTTAAGTTGATCTCATGCACGGCGTATAGAAGAATATCAATATTAGTTAGATTCTCTTGTAGGAAGTGTGTAAATTGTTGTGCCTCATCTTAAGAAAGATCATGAGATTGAGTAATAGGTTTGTTATTGAAGCCTTCACCTTGTAGAGAATCGTCGTTAATAGTGAAGACGGTATTGGAAAATATATCAGTAGTAGAATAAGTTAAACATTAGGAACCCCTTTTGTAAGATCACAAGAATGATGATCAAAGGGGTTACCTTTGTAACCCCAAGTATGAGTATTTGGACCTATGGGATTGATGCAAATATCATAAAAGATTGGAAACAACAAAATGATGAGACAAAAATGAAGATAGATACAACACCAAAGCAAAGATGAGCAACATAGAAAATATTGAGTCATAATTCAGGTTCATCAAAAATTTTATACCATTATTAGATTATGTGAAATCTAATAATTTTGAATTAAGTACACTAAAGGATGTAAAGGGGAACTACAAGGGGTTATTTCGATTAATTAACTTCCAACATTAATTATGTAATATCGAACAATGTATTAATGATTTCAACTATGTATGAAACAAAATAGGAACATGAAAACACAAGAGGATGAATGCACTTAGCTGATTATATATGGATTTGGAGGTTCGGGAGTGCACACAACTAAAATAGAAATATTTGAACTGGTGATGCTTCATAATGGGAACAATGACTGGAAATTGACTTGGGACAATGATCTTTAAATGACAATAGACCCCCTGTTGTTTTGCTTTTTTACAACCCAGTAAATTAACTAATAAGCTTTTGTGATATATAATGAATCTAAAACTAATCGAAATCTGAAATTTAAATGTTTTAAAATTGATCCAGAACTGAATTTATGATGAACAAAATCAACTTTATTCATTTGTTCGATCAAACAATCCATATTTTCACTGTTAACGATTTCTTGAAAATGTCATAAAATGACTTAAAAATTCATATATGAATTAAAATCTAATTTAAATAATGTTGAAAATATCTCAAAAATCAAAATTAAAAATTAAAAATAAGATAACATTAGAATTTTTTACGGAGTTCAGCAATTACCTACGTCTCAGAGTTCATTTGAACTAGTCTATTAAAAATATCCCAACTATAAGTACAATCAAACTTACAATAAACAATAATAGATCCAAAACCTGCAATTTTTTGCTTTCGAGAAATTTGGAAGACTTTGGTAATGCTCAATGTCCGTCCTCAACCTTCCCGAATTTCTTGTAGAATCTCTTTCCCATGTTCTCTATCAACAAGTGACTTTCACGCCTTAAAATGACATCAAAATAACTTCAAATTTCAAAAATTATATATGCAACAGAGAGCCTCATAATTTTGGACAATTTTTTTAGTTTACACCAAGACCTAGAAATGCCCCTAAGCTGCTCAAAAATTTGATTTTCCAAAACTTCCCTATTATTAAAAAACACAATCTAAACCATTACCTGCAATAAAACTCAACTCACCCTTTTATAGGCTTGAGTCACTTGTGTGGAGTAACAACAGGCCTTACATTTTTGAGTAACGTGGTTGGGGGTTCAAACTACTCCAACCACTACCACTTGCATTTGGTTTTATTTGGGATGTATATCCCACATCCTTCACATGTAAGTTTAAATAAGGCTTTAATAAGCCATGTACGCCCGCTTAACTCATGGCTTGGGTCACGCCACATCCATTTTTTCCAAGTTTGTAATGTCCACTTGGGACATGGCTATGAATAGGCATGGTCAATGCCAAGTTGGGCGAGTTGTTGGAGAGTTAGGTATGTTGTTGATTTGGTGATGACCTGAGTGAGTTGGAGGGCTTGGTCGCCAAAGTTAGAATGGTTGGTTTGCTCACCCAATTTACAACATGGGCCATGTGAGGTCGGTAGAGTTGGTTGAGATTAGCTCAATGAGGTGGAATGTTGGTGTAAGGTAAAAATGCATAGTAAAAACATTTTACAAAATATATTGGGAATAATCCCACATGCACCCTAGAATAGAAATTTGTGGTACTTATACAAAATTGTGACTATGGTAATATAATATCACAAAGGAAAAGACACCCCTCTACAAAAGCGAGTGTGTCAACCTTGGTGAGTGCCACCAACTATAAAATAGCGGGGCCCACTTGTCTGAAATCAAGTGTCAAAGACGCAGGTGAAAACCAAATAAACACCCTTATACCATTTTTTATCATTTTACATTGCCATGTGTGTCGCAGTGTGATTACTCTGTTTCCCCTATTTTTTCTCTTCCAACTAGGAACTTCTGTATATGTTATCTTTCTCAAATGGAGTCTATTTTTTTCATTCAAATAGGTGATGAAAATCTCTCGAGTCATCTACTATACCGTAATGATTTTGGGAGATTTAGGGAAACTATGTCCACTACTTTGATCTTTGGATCACACCTCCCCATTGAGAAGGATTTTTTCTACAAAAAAAAATTTCACCCTATGAAACTATCAATCATCTTCCTGCATCTCACAAATTGTAGTGCCCAACACTTTCTTGCATCATTTAATTTGTTGGATAATTTCATTTACTAGACTATAGACATTGATTTAGCACTATTTTGATATTATGTGGTTTCATTATGGATTATTTGGTGACACATGTGTTGTTTAGGGCACGTGGTGCCAAACTAGCATTATGATCATTATCTTAGTTTCTTACATTATATGGTTTTGGATACCAACAGGATGTGATATAGTTAGTTTTATTTGATATATGATGGATGGATGTTAATGTTGTTATATACTTTGATATCATTGGTTTATAATGGAAAATTGGATGTTATCATGCTATAACTTAGATGGATCTTATATCTTGTTTTACTATGGATGCATGTTGTTAGAATATAGTCATCTCATTTTGATATCAATTATTGCATAGTTAGAATGAATATCCATGATTGATTTGGTTGTCGTTATATTGTTATTATTCTCTGATTTATTGTATCGAGCAGGTATGTTTAATGTGTGAATTGAGTGTGCAAATTACAGGTCACACAAGAGAACGTGGGTTTCAGAGTTGCACCTCAAGTTACACAAGTGGTTGACTAGGCTGAGTCCTTTAGCCATGCATGATCTTTGTGTAACCTTGTGTGTATGTGGCGTATTCATGTTTGGACACCATTGGTGATTCCTAATGTATCTATGTTAATTTTAATTTGTTTAAGCCTTGTGATAAGCTATTTTAGGGACCCAATGGTCTATATATGCATTCGATATGTTTTATGTTAACTAATCTTATTATTTGTGGGGTGGGACCACCCAAAATCATTTGGGTGGGCCCCACCACCTCTTCCTTTGAGCCACTTTACCCAATCTCGAATTTGGGCTAAATGTGGTATTTGTAAGGGTCTCTTTTCACATTGGGGGTCTCCCTTACACTGAAATGGACCCCTTGGACCCTACCTATGGGTAGGGGGGTCTCTTTTCAAGGTCAAATGGGATTTTCCTCCCATTTGACCCCTCTCTTGTCACCATCTTGTAAGTGTGTTTGATTTGTGTGTTATCTCAAAAGTGAAGTGTGTTGGCTTATTGGATTTTTAGGAAATTTGGGAGATTACTTCCTAAATGTGTTTTATTTTATGTATTTTGGGATTTGGAATATTTTAGTTAGAGAATGAGATGGGTGACACATGTCACCCTCTCATTTGTGAGGATTGGAATTTGATTCTTCTTTTTATACCTCCTCATGGAGAGGGGTATGGACTTTTCTTGTCATTTTTACTATTGGAGTTGGAGAGAGCTTGGAGCTTGGAAGAGCTTGGTTGTTCTTGAAGTTGGATATCTATTTTTGAGGTAGGCCTTCATACCTCTTGTTTTTGTTCTATGATATAATGTGCAAAATAAAAATGGTTTTTGGATTCTTGAATGCTTGCATGTTGTTGTGGGTGTCTTTGTAAATCTTGTTTGTTTTCATTTTCTCCATCCATCCTATTTTGTGGTGGATTTTGGAATTATAGGGGAAGAGGGAGGAAATCCCCTCTTACACCACATGGCTTGATGGGAAAGCCATGATGGTATTTATTTTTATTTCCTCCCCTCATATGGTTTGATGTGGAAGATGACTATTCATATGGTTTGAACCTCATCTTCCATCCTTGATAAGGAAACCATGTTTGGTTTGAAAATCCTTACAAGGAGGAGGCTTGGTGTTTGGGATGGAGTGATAAGGAGGGTATTATGAATGGAGTGATAAGGAGGGTATTATGGAGATTATTTTAGTGTTCCTATGGTTGGATCACAATATGGCTTATAATGGGCTCCTTTCCACTCTTCCCCTTTGAGGAAAACATGGAGTTCTCCTCTTGTGTTCTTTTGTTTTTCTTATGGTTGTTTTGTATTGAAATTGTGTGTGTGTTGTCACCCTTTATCTCCCCTTACTTGTGCAATCTTGAGGCATGCATTCTCTCTCTCCCATGGGCTTGGAGGGAGGCTAGCATGTCCTCCATTTGGTGGAGATGGCATTTGGTTGGGAGTAAATTGGGCCCCTTTTCTCTTGTGCATTGAAGACTTTCATATGGAGTGGAAGCTTGCAAATTTGGTTTGGAGAAAGAAGGAGAAAAGTTTAAATTTTGGACATATTGTTCAACATTTTGGGGAGGCATGTAGACTTGAATTTTATCATTTTTTAATGGTTATGTAATATATTGTTATCTTATCTTCTCTCTTCATAAGAAGCCTTGTAATCTAGTAAACTTGTCCCCACATTTTTGTGGAAGGCCTTTATACTTTTAATTAGAATGTTGTGTTCTTGTTTAATGGAAAATTTGAGATACATTTGTATTTTGTAATAAGGGTGTTGGAAATATTTTTTTAGGGGTTGAGGAAGTATCAATTATCCTTGTAAAATAAATATTGGTTTTGAGAATAGGAATATTTTGTTTTTGTATTTCTTGTAAATGAAATGTTTCTCTTCTTTATAGACTTTTGAGAAGAAGAAAAAAGAAAAGAGATGTATTAATAACCAAATTTGTTGCTTTAAGTTGAAAGGAATGCATTTGAATATGAAGAAAATAAGTTTAAATTTCACTTTGGTTTGAGAGTTTCCATTTTTGAGTTATTATTATTCCCTCATTGAAAATGAAGAAGAAAACAAAATAAAACAAAACAAAAAAATTTAGCTAGTCCATTTCCTTGTAAGATTCAATGAGTATATTTTGAATATATTGGAAAATAAATCTTTACATCTTATTTTGCAAGTATGTTATAAAAACTCCAAATCTTATATTTCCTTTTGGACTTTTAAGACCAATATATGAGGTTGTTTTAGGAACAATCTAAAAGAGTTAAGTTGTTCTTTGTGTAATTTTATTCATTTTTTTTTTTTTTTTTTTAAAGAGTGAAATGGGTGTTCATTTATACACATAGAAAATTATTAAAAATATATTCATTCCTAATTGGAAAATGCAATAGTGTTAAATCTAAATAATATACAAGCATTATGTGAAAAGAGTTATTCTTTGTACAAATAAACATTTTCCTTCTTCCTCGGTGGACTACTATAAACTAAGTCAAAGTTGAATTATACATGTCATATATGTGTGTGTGTGTGTGTGTGTGTGTGTGTGTGTGTGTGTGTGTGTGTAGGTAGGTATGTAGGTATGTAGGTATGTAGGTATGTAGGTATGTATGTATGTATGTATGTATGTATGTGTATGTGTATGTGTGTGTGTATATATGTATATATGTACACACACACACACACACACACATACATACTATTGTGATGTGCCTTCTTAGCTCAACATTCCTTCTTTGAGTCGTTGTATTCATCCCACAAGTCTAATTGCATGTTCAAGATTCACCTTTGTTCTAGGATGCTTCACAAATATCAATCAAGCTTAGACATCTTCACAAATGGTGTGGCTAGAACCTAATGTCTCCTTGTTATTTTCCTTCATGTTATCTTGATTCTTGATGATATCAATTAGGTTGATCACTTAGCACACACTACTATTGGCCTTGTGGCTAGTTAGGCAAAAGGCTATAAATGAAAAGCATCTCAATACTGAGTTCATACACATTTGAGACCAAATATGTACTTCCAATCACACTTACATACACCTGACCTGATCATCTACAATAGTCAGATCCATCATTTTTGGTCATGAGTCCATACATCCATCTAGACTAAGCTAGTGGCTTCTAGCCCTAGTAAACTTGATTTTTGATGATAATTCATCTACCCTTCTTGGTATCTCAAAACTAAACACATATTCAGAGGCCCATTATGGAGTCACAAAACATGTGTAAAAGGTAGATGGTGTTACTTTGTACAGAATGCAACTTTCTTGCAGCATGATGACTATTATATGCCTAATTAGGTCTTCTTGAGGACTGTGAAAGTGTCACAACATTTCCAAAGATAATTCACCTATCAATCACCTATATAATGTTTCTTCAGACCCTACCAAGTCATCTCAATCAATATCTAACCTTACTCATTCCCAAAACATCAAAAATCACTACTGTAGTAGTGATCCTGAAGATTATAGGCCTAGAACATAGAATTTCATGAAAAGTATACTCACCAATGGAATCAAGCTCTGCACTCTTGGGGATGAAAGGCACCCTTGATGACACCAATATTTTAAAATTTCAGAATTTTTGACTGTATAGTTTGGAAAATCATGCAAGCCCTAGTTCAGGGGCAACAAGGACAAAAAATTACTCCACATAACTAATTATGAGGTTTCAAAACTTTAAATAAATTTTTTTTGTCTTGTAATGATCTCCTCTAACTAATCTATTCAGAGACAGTCATCTTTTAAACTCGAATACCCTAGCATGTCAACCTACTTGGTCTCGGTCGTATGCGGTTGTCGATGTATGCATAGCAAGAAATATATCAAACTTGTAAAATACACCTTGGAGTCACTTAAAATATTCATTAATAGTTTATTCTCATTTTCCAATCCTTCTACTTTCCTATTACACAAAGATACACATATATTTAGGCCAAAATGCTACTTTTGGCACTTATCTCATATCCCTACTTTTGCTCAACCATACCCTAGAAGACTCAACAACTATCTAAACATAAAATAATGATAAATATCAACTTTTCCTACTTAATGTCTCGTACAAGGAAACCTCATCATGATGACATAGCTCTATAGACTCTATTTAGCCTATGTTTCCTCTTTACCAAGCTTAAAATTTACTCCTACAATTCTCACACATGCACATTTTCACCTTTGACAACATGTCAAGGTAATTTTACAATACAAAAGAATATAAACATGTTCCCTAAGACCTTCAAGGTCATTACACCTTCTTGGTTCCTTCCCTGATGATGCTTTAGGCCTTTAAAGGTCCTTATACAATTCAAATTTCCATTTTGGTGGGAAAATGGCAAACCCCCATCAAAACACCTAAATTTGAATTCTTGGCCTTCAAGACCACTTGAAATCATGTAAATATCCTCTTTTCCATCTCCTGAAGTCATTTTTTTGGTCTTGAGCTCATGCTCTGCATCATATTACATTATATATATATATATATATATATATATATATATATATATATATATATATATATATATATATATATATATATATATATATATATATATATATATATATATATTGGAGGAATAAACATTTTATACCCATGAAATATGAAACAAAATTCAACCCATTTGAAAAACTTATACTGTGTATACACACACACACACAAATATATATATATATATAGACACACACACACCAATATAAACAAATATGTTTGGATATATATCTATTGATCCCACAATACAAAAATATATACATATTTCATTTAAAACTTGACTACATTTTTTTGGTTGACTATGTATTGGGTAAAGGCGGGCATGAGGCAAGTTGTGATCTAGCCGCAACCTTCCCCTCCCCATTTTGTTAGCCTTGCAGTTACTGTTGTGGCACAGACCACACAACAATATTATGTGGTGTGTTCATGTCACACCACAGCAAACCCCCTCCCCCTCTCGTGCTTAATAGATGTGGCCCTGTCGTGGTCATTTGTGGCCTTATGCTACGCTACCATGTGCAACATAACCTTGGAAAATTTTGTAAAATATATATTATATATATACCGAAAACCAAATCAAAGGAAAAATATAGATAAATATATCCACAATAAAAGGGATTTTGAAACCCTAGATTCAAAATTTCAATCCAAAAATCAAGGGGGTAAATTCTTCCCCTCACTATTATACGAGATAAATAGAATGGAGCTCAATATTCCTCTATGACCTTCCCTTGCTCCGCCATCCTCCTCCCTATAATCCTACCTATGCAAATGAGTAGAAAATAAACAATACAAAAGTCAAAAAAGAAAATCATAAGGTATATTTAGGGTTGCAAAGAATACCTAGATTTATTCAATCTAATGGTGAGAGTTCAACACTCATAACTTTAAATTTGTGGGAATAGATGTCTTTTGGGTTTTTGGGATAAAATAAACAAAGGGGACCTAGGGGACTTTTCTATTTGACCATGGTGGGCTTAATTTAAAAATGTGGCATTTAGTAAATTGGTTAAATAAACAAATAATGAGCATAGGTTCATTTAATTTAATTAAGGGATATGAAAGTGTAAAATAAGGAATTTGAGACCTAAGTAAATATTTAATAAATGAGTATTTTGGCATGGGTCAGTATAGTTGGCCCTAAAGGGAACCTCTTCCAAAATAAAATTTAATATGGACCGAGGGTGGATATTACCCCTGTAATGACTATGGTAAATAACACAATATTAATCAGTGTCGATTATAGTTTTTATCGTACTTAAATATTGATAAAATAATTTTAAAAAAAAATTGATGGGAGTTTTAGGTGTTTGGGTCTAGTTTGGGTCATGCCAAATATGGGGTACTACACAAACATGAAGGATCCATAGAAATAACATTGTAGGTAAAAATTTACTACAATTTTTTTAAATTTTATCACCAATTTGATTAGTTTAAAAATGGACAATCTATATGTAGAAAAGAGGCTAGAGTCCAATGAATTCCCTATGATCTACCGAACTTTGCAAACAACATAGATCATTTTTAAAAGACAAACCAATGCCAATAATAGGCAAATGTCTAATTAGATCCCTGTAGAACTATCAAACCACAGTGATTGTAACTGCCATCACAAAATTGATCAGCTTAAAAATAGACAATCAAATGCCAAAAGAGGAAATTGTCAAACTGATTCCCTATGACATGGCCAATCTCTACAAATATAATTTCACCCAAATATAGATTAGTAAATATAGACACCAAAATTAAAACAGCTAGGCTATTGTCCACTAACCCCTGAAAGCTTGCTAGATCCATGCTGTTGTGTATATGTTTGTTAGTGTAATCATAATGCATTCTAACGTTGTAACCATATTTAGAAATCACATTTATTTCCCACATGGACATGTGATTTAAAAGTATGGAAAGAATGATATTTTACATTGTGAGCACAATTACAAACATTGCCCAAAATATGGGTCTTAAAATGCATCCAACATATACATGTCAAAAATAGATGCATTCCCAAAAACAATAATTACTCTAAAATGCAAGTATGAAAAATTGAACACTGCTAATGTGCCCAACAACCTGCGTAAACTACTACCAAAAATATGTAAATATGAAAATATGAGTTTAATTCCTTTTACCCAAATTGTACCAGGAACTCAAATGCTAAACAAGAAATTCAAATGGAGTTTATTTCAAAATAAATAAATTTAAGAAGATCTCGAGCATGATAAACATGTCTCTCAATTCCTCTCATGAATATGAACTCCAAAAATATTCAAAGCTAAAATCAAAGGTTAATTTTCCTTTCAATATAGAACAAGAATCTCATAACCAAAATCTTTGAATTATTTGCATGCTATCAACAATCATCAACTATGCAAACATAAAACTAAGGAATTGTTTACCAACCCATTTTAATGTATTTTCCTTTTAGTTGATTTTATTTCCTCGGTTAATTTTTCATGGGTTGTTGACTGAATAGTTGGTTTTTTATCAAATTCGTTATTTCCTATCCTCTGAATAGGAATGTAAAACATTTTTTCTTACCATAACTTTGATGGCATGATGGATGAAGTTTCCAACATTTTTCAACCTGGTATTCACTCATGCGATAATGGGTGTGAAAATTCCTCTTCCTAGGAGAGGAAATATGTGTGCCATTTCTCGCCTTTGAACGATGAGATTGGTATTTCACACTAAACTCATCAGAAACCATTTCTACAATAAATAATTTCTTTTCCAACAAAAGGCAACATAATGGTTACTTAACCCATAAAAAGTGCAGGGAAAAGCATGCCACATTTTCTTAATATTATAGCTATATTTTTATCTTGAAAGACAGATTATAAGTTTTAAAATTTCCCTTTTTAGTGCTCAAAGGTGTGTAAGAAGAAGGAGGTGGTATTTCATTACCTCGTGTTTTTATTTCTTACCAAATCCATCTTGTGACGATGAATCGCCAATTTCTGCGAAGATTCTTCTGCAAGACTAGTGGAGTAATCTCTTGGTTTTCGAAGCTTGTTTCTCTTCAGTGTTTTTGGAGCACTCTTCAATTTCCAATCCCGCACTAGGATAACCCAAACCTGCAAAATGAGGATGATCCTTGACCTGTATTGCATTAGAAATACCTTTGCCATTCTTATCAAGGCCTCTTCCATAAAATCCCATTTTAAATAATAACTTAGATCCAATGCCCTTAGTGCATTTTTCAAAATAACCAAAAACAATTCCTAAATCCGGATTTGAATCTAAATTGGAATAAGAAGAACAAGTTGAAAAACTTATAGTACACTCATTTTTCATGGTTTTTGCATCTGAAGTAGAATCCTTCCTCTTCTCATCACATTGAAATTTGATCAACAATTCATCTCATATTTCTAGCTTTGATTTCAATTGTTCAATTTTCTCTTCAAGGAATAGAGCTTGCATCTCAAGAAATCATTTTTGTCCTAAATTGGTTTGTTGATGATTTCAAGATCTTCCAGTCTCTCTCTTTTTAAGGATTTTCCCATAGCTACCTGCAAACAACCTGTACTTCCAAAAACAATACAAATCTACAAATGGAAGATCAAACCAACAATGTTTGCAAATCTAATGGTGTTAAAAAACCAAACTGATATCAAATGAAAATCGAAAGCAAACCACTGAATTCAACCAGCTCTAATACCTAATTAACTAAAAATAGAATTTTGATGGCTATTTTATGAGTTAATCTAAATAGAAACTAAGTGTTATATTGAAGTACTAGATCTAAATATTTTGATTTAATATTTGAATGGATTGAAATAATGGAAATAAGAGGGATATGGTACTAACCTTGAATTAACTTACCTCATTGTGTGCTAGAATGTAGCAGACTAGTATGTGGACTGGGAAAGTTATAATTGAATGGCCTTAAGAATGGAAGAAGTTGATTGTTTTTCGATCTTGAGGTGCACAGGAGGATATTGGGGTGCCACTGAGGCACCCTTGTCCGATATTTAGGTGTTGTAGACTATAGAAAATCTCATAACTTTAATTCAATAGTGTCACTGTATCTCTAAAATACCTTCGCTCCTGTCACACAGTGTCACAATAATGTCACTTATGTCCCTGTGAATGTTACCTACAAAACCCTATCTAAAAGCATTAATTCCTAAAAAATAAAAATGCATATGAATAGGTCGGACTCGCCTCAGCTACCAAACTAGTGGCCTTACGACTGAGCATTGCACTACATTTCAGACCCAATTTAGTTATGTGTGCATGTGTGTGTAATTTTTGCCTAGGGTGCCCTAGCACCAATGACATGGTAATAAGGGGAAATAACTAGATGTAAAAATACAAATGGTGGATGGAATGGAAATAATATAACCCTTTCCCCCTATGATTGTGTGTGATGTATATGTAGAAGATTCTCAAATGTAATCCCTTGCCTTAGTAGATTTCTTCCCTTGATAGTGAGATGGCCACCCATAATGTAGTGAGTATGTTATGTTTATATAGGGATCTCATGTTCCAAATTTGACACTAATGACCTAAAACTGTTGACTATGACCTAGGGGAATAGACGGGGTAATCGTTAGGACCGACCTCGAGCAAAGAATTTAAGACCATAAATTATGATGACACAGTTTCCAAAATCACAGTTAGGGCACCCCAAGACGCCCCAGTCTGCAACCATAGGCACCCCATCATAGACCTAAAGATGAAAACTGAGCAAATTATGACACTTGAGACACCCTAAAAGATACCCAAAACTGTAAAGACAAATGAAAACTGAACTAGACAAACAACAATGATGCCTAACTAACTGACAAAAAGACCAAAGGATGGGTCACTAGTGAATACTTTTATTACGCAAGATCCATATATAAAATAACATACCCGGTAGTATTAATGTAATAGTAAGTGTGTGATTTTGTGACTACATTTTCCCATCTTATGTTGGTGAGCGAAAATCTTGGTAACATAAAGTAGATAGAGATGCGTACCTGAGAAAAAGCCAAAGAATCCCAAGTTGTAGAAGAACACGCAAATGTGTAGTAGAAGCATGCCGATAGAACTATAGAAGCGTGTTAAACCATGGATCAATGAGTTAATCCATGCAACATATCGAAAAGTGTAAATATTGTGGTGAGGTGTGGAAAATGAAAATGATGATTAGATGATTTTGAACGTGATTTAATATCGAATAGGTGGGTAGGGAGTGATCAATTCCCAACCTAAACGCTTGTATATGAATGGAATAATGGGAGGATTTGGGCGTCCTACCGCCAGAGGAAGAGTGTAGGGAGAAAAGTGTGTTATTCTCCAAACTTTAACTACATCCTCAAGATCTAGCCATTGTGACAGACTCAGATCAAAATGTTGTGATTTTGGATCCAAATGATTTTGATTAAATAGTTGACCCATATAGGAGTGATAAAGGGAAAGGCACTATTTCCCCACTTCACGGGTGTCACCACAATGTAAGGGCTTCCATGTTAGGTCATCTGGAAGTGAACACGATAGAGAATGAGATGGCTTCCAGGTTAGGTCATCTAGAAGCGAACATGATAGAAAATGAGATGGCTTCCAAGTTGGGTCATCTAGAAGCAAACGTGGAGTATAGAATAAAATCCCAAGTTAGGTCATCTACGAGACCACTCATGGATTTGAATGGTCTAGTTTGAATGCGTTGATTTTGATTGGTTGATTGATTTGTTTTGAGTGATTACTTCATAGAGAGGTTTTTTGCTAATTACCCCGGTTAGGTCATTAGGGGAAAGTTGCTAGAAAATGGATGAGATGTCACATAAAAATATTTTTAGTTGCTTGTTTCCCCAAGTTAGGTCATTAGGGGAGATTGATAGGTTATAGTGTGTGATCATGTTTGGGAGGTGTTAAATGATTTTTTCCCCCGATTAGGTCATTAGGGGAGATTGATGATGAAATTTCGTGGTATAAATTGTAAGGTGTTGGATTCATGATGTCGGAGTATGTGGTGACACAAGGGGAATTATAGGGGGACCCCAATAATATGCCCCCTTTCAAATGAAAGAGGGAGTGTTGAAAGGAACAAACTCTTAGCTGAAAGTAATGGTAAGAGGTTAGAACATGTATGTGGCAAGTGAGAGACAGTGGTGAGGAGATATAATGTGCATGACATGTTTACAATACGGTGGTAAGTAGAGCAGTTAATACCACTAGGGCTAGATGTGGTAGACCCAGCGATAGCAGTTGTAGATGGAGATAATGCAAGGAGTACGGAGGATTATCAAGCATGGTGGGCAGCACATCGATGGGTGTTGTTATATCCAGTGTTTGTAGCTGCCATGGATTTTTCGGTAAGAGGAGAGGGTGAGGGAGATTCCCCCGACCTGTAGCAGAGTGGTGGTAAATTATAAGTATTTGTGTATGCTAATGTCGTAGTTAATGAAATGTCTATGTTGGTTTGTACGTGGTTGACTAACATGAGGTTGTATGTTGTGTATGCAGGAGATGCCTATTGGTCACTAATAGTAGACACATCTATCCGCACATTGACGTGGAATGTGCCTAGTGATGTGCTATGTGGAGGGATAGTAGAGCATGTGGACAATATTTCAGGTGAGCGCACCCATCTGTTTGACCCAGTAGCCATAGTAGCGGTAACATGTATGGTGTTACTTAGTGAGAGGGATGAGGCATGTGAGGAGACTCGTCGTGCCCAAGAGGCGGTAGGTGGTGGTCCCTTGGCCTAGGATGTGTTTGCATGATATGTAGATTTATAGCATTAGCTTTCATAACATTACATGGAGATTGTGATGTTACACAGGCAGGTGGAGAAGTTTTGGGACCATGAAATGTGGCATCGCGTAGGTGGCAAGGCATCTAGTTCTAGGGCTCTCATGGTACACAAGAGTGATAGTGATGATGAGGTTTGATAGTGATGATTTTATATGATGTAGGAGATTCATGCCCCCTAGTGATAGTTGTATGACCAATATGTGTATGGACACCTATTTTTGATATATATGTGAGATCGATATTTGAGATGTTTTTCCATTGTGATGTAATGGATATTATATGGTTGTATGGTTATCATTCTAGCATATGTATTGTTTTTTATGTGATGAATATAAATTGGTATGATGATTTTTTAATGGTAGATAGAGTATGCATGGTAAATGATGATGTAGATAACTAATGTATTGTGGTTGATGATATGAATAAAGTATGTAGCATGTAGGAAATGCAATGGGGATAATACAATAAATGCGGAAATAGATGAGTGTATCATAATGAATAGGTGAAAATTTAATATAATTGTAATATGATAAGGTGATGAAAATAGGAGGGGGGAGATTAACGATGCCCCACATTGTATGGATAAGTAGGCTCATGTAATAAGACCCATCAGCAGTTAAGAATGAGCAACGTAAGCAAGAGTGTGTCATCGGGAAATGATTGAGGTGCATTGGATGAATGACGGAGTGCGTGATGAAAGGTTCTTAAAAATAATCCCTCAACAAAGTCATGTAAGAACCATAAGAACACAAGTGTGTCATCGAGGGTGAGGTGATAATGATCACCTACCAACGACCAGGATGATGGGTAGAGGTGGAAGCATATGGAATGGATGGATCATGAGTGTATGAACCGAAGTGCATGTCATATGGAGTGACCATGGGGTGTGCAGAGACTGGTGGAAACCCATGGGATGCATGTGATGGATAGTGTGAATGAGGTGGATGTAATGGATATGGTGGTGGAAGCAATGGAGGTGGTGGATAGCGTGTATGTGGGGGTGGTGAATGACGGACAAATTGAGTACCAAGATGGAGAAGACTCGGGGGTGTATGCCTATGTTGTCATGGTGAAGGAGACAATGATCACTCCCAAGATGCAAAAGATATGACACCAGTGTCCTCGAGTTGTTGCTAACCTCTCACGTAAATCAAGATAGTCATTGTCATGATGGCCACTAACACAATGGTAATTACAGTAATATTGATCATGTTGATGTTATAAATGGTGTGGTGGGTGGTGTTGGTTGGAAGGAATTTGAATTAATCGCTCATCAAGTAATACACACAACACATCATGAGGTCAAGAATTAGGTGAAAAACAGAGAGGCTCCTAATACTGAGGTGAAAGAGTGGTAGTAGCAACTAGTGATGGAGCCAGAGAAACATGTGCAGGAGGTGGAGAAGGGGAACGATTTTTTTATATTTACACTTTGGGTTGAGATACGAGGTTGCTTTCGATTGTTGCTAGGAGGTGGAGTAGGAGGATCACGTTTTGTTTGAATTTTATCCAAGGGTGGAGGTTTCTTAGGATGTACAACTGGAGGTGTAGGTGGAATAACAAAGGACATAGTAATCAAAGAAACATGAGGAGGCACTGCTAGAGGAGAAGAAATAAGGTCATGTTCTAGATCGATAACCTTGTAACACAAAAGTATAAAAGACTCACAAGTATCATATTATAAGTGTTTCTTTAGAGGAGGAATAAGACCACGATAGAAGATGAACTACTTTTCCAAGTCACTAGGGTGAAATATAAGTTGATGTATACATGCATTAAAGTGTAAGATGTAATCTGAATAGGTTTGGAAGAGCCCTGATGCAGAGTAGGAATGTGATTGTATGTGACCCTAGGACCATTATTGATAATAAACCAACAAAGGAATGCATCCTCCATGTCATAGAAAGTGTTAATAGAACCAAAATGGAGATGGGTATACCATTGTAGTGTGTCATCAAGTAAGACTATAACGGAAGGCCTTAAGCAACAAGTGATCATTAGAGTAGTCGGCCATAAGTGTGTGGTAATGTATAACATGGGCATGAGGATCACCAGTACCATCGAAGCATGTGAAATTAGGCATGAAAAATTATTTGGGGAAGGAAAAATTATGAATCTTTTTAGGGATGAGGTTTCCATGTAAAGATTTATTGTCAATGGAGGCATAATAGGCTCTACTTTCTAAAGTAAGAGTATGAACTTGTGATTGAAGTTTTCCTACGGCATGCATGAGAGATAGAAGATCCTATGAGGGGATGGCAAGAGATGGAAAAAGTGTATTAAGTGGTTGAATTTTTCCATTATGAGTGATCATGGGAATGTCAAGAGGTGATAGAGTGGAACTAGATTCTAAAGGTGTGGTGGTAGATGTGGATGTAGGAGTGGTAGTATGACTAGGATCAACACAAACTCTAGTAGGTGTAGTGAGCAAGGAAGAAACCTCAATAGGTGAAGATATAGTAGGGGATATGGGAATAGAAGGAGAAGAAGCAACAGTGGGGGATGACTCATGTGCAATAGTAGGTACAACTTCAGGAGTGGGAGAGTCACATGCAGCGGTATGGAAATAAGGAGACCTATGAGGTTGATCAATAGAAGATAGGGTTCTGAAAGAATGGTATGGTCATCACCATAATCAATAGGATCATCTATGTAATAAGAAGGATAATGAAAGCTCAAAATAGATGTGTGAAGAGGGCTATCGGAAGTGGTAGAAGGCATAGGAGTAATGACAAGGGTGGCAAGAGGAGAGGTAGGAGGTACACCGGATTGTGAATCAATGCCTAATAAATAATCAACAATAGAAGGATCTAAAACATCGAGTGGCATATCAGAAGAAGGATAAGAAGGATCATATGCAATCGGTGGCATGGTGTGCAATGAGTGAAAGCAATAGGGTCATCAACAAGGCATATACCTATAGGAGAATCAGTGGGATTGGTTGGCACATGTTGTTGGCCTTCTAGGAGAGCTTGTTGAATGTCATTAGGTAAGACCATAGGAGTAATATATAAATCCCTAATTTCAGTTATGACAACCTCATCATAAATAAGATTGACACTAAAATGAGACATGATGCAGGAAAATAAAAACTATGCTAACTACTAGGGTATAAAAGAGGATCCAAAAGAAAAATGTTCAAAACGTAGGGTTCACCAAAATGATTAACTAAAAATAGAATTTGATGGCTATTTTATAAGTTAATCTAAATAGAAACTAAGTGTTGTATTGAAGTATTAGATCTAAATATTTTGATTTAATATTTGAATGGATTGAAATAATGGAAATAAGAGGGATATGGTACTAACCTTGAATTAACTTACCTCATTGTGTGATGGACTATGCTTGAGAGACCTGAGACGCGGATGGGGTAAGTTGTAACTGAATGGCCTCGGGAAGGGAAGAATTTGACTATTTTTCTATACGAGATGTGCACGGGAGGATATTGGGGTGCCTTGGGGCACCCTGGTATGATATATCGAGCACCGTAGACTACAAAAAACTACGAACTTGAATTCAGCAGTGTCGTAGTATCTCTGAAATACCTTCACTCCTATCACACAGGTGTCGTAGTAATGTCACTATGTCATTGTGAATTTTACCTAAAAACCCTATCCAAAGCATCAATTCCTAAAAATAAAAATGCATATTAATAGCTCGGACTAACCTCAATTGCTGCAAAACTAGTGGCCTTACAACTGAGTGATGCACTACATTTCAAACCCAATGTAGTTTTGTGTGCGTGTGTGTGTAATTTTGTTCCTAGGATTCCCTAGCGCCAATGACATGGTAATAAGGGCAATAACTAGATGTAAAATGCAAATGGTGGATGGAATGGAAAGAATACAACCCTTCCCCCTATGCTTTGTGTGATGCAGATGTAGAAGATGCCCAAATGTAGTCCCTTTCCTTAGTAGATAGTTTCCCTTGATAGTGAGATGTCTTCCCATAATGTAGTGAGTATGTTTTGTTTATATAGGGATATCTTGTTCAAATTTTGACACTAGTGACCCGAAACTGCCAACTATGACCTAGGGGAATACACGGGGTAACCGTTAGGACCAACCTCGAACAAATAAATTAAGACCACAAATTATGATGACATGGGCACCTAAAATCATGGACTAGGGCACCCCAAGGTACCCCAGTGCAACCCTAGGCACCCCAACATAGACCTAAAGATGACAATTGAGCAAATTACAACACTTGAGACACCCTAAAAGATGCCCAAAACTGTAGAGACAAATGACAACTGAACTAGAAAAACAACAATAATGCCTGACTAACCGACAACAAGACCAAAGGATGGGTCACTAGTGAATACTTTTATGATGCGATAGCCATATATAAAATAACATACCCGGCGGTATTAATGTAATAGTAAGTGCATGATTTTGTGACTACAATACCAAAACTTGATCAAGTAAATGATAATAGACCCCTTGTTGTTTTGCTTGTTTGCAACCCGATCAATTAACAAATCATCTTTCATGATTTATAATGAATCTAAAACTGATAAAAATATGAATTTTAGATATTTGAAAACTGATCCAGAACTAAATTTATGATCAACAAAATCAACTTTATTCATTTGTTCGATCAAACAATCCATATTTTTACTTTTACCGATTTCTTGAAAATGTCGTAAATGGCAATTAAAAATACATATCTAAATTAAAATTTGATTTAAATATTGCAAAAAATATCTCAAAAATTAGAATGTAAAAAGCAAAAATAAGACGACAATGAATTGTTTACAGAGTTTGGAAATTGCCTACATCTTTGGGTTCATTCAAATCGATCTATTAAAAATGTCCCAACTATAAGTACAATCAAACTTACATTAAATAATAACATATCAAAAATGTAATTTTGTGCTTTCAAACCTTATACGAAGACTTTGGTGATGTTCGGTGTTCGTCCTCTACCTACTCGAATCACTTAGAATCTCTTCCTCATGTTCTCTACCAATAAGTGAATTTCACACCTTAAATTTACATCAAAAGAACTTCAAATTTCAAAATTGATATATGCAACAGAGCAACATGGAATTTTGGACATCTTTCTAGTTTACACCAAGACCTAGAAATGCCCCTAAGCTACTCAAAAAAATTATTGTCCATAACTACACTATTATCCAAAAAAATACAACCTAAACCATTGCACTCTGATAAAACTCAACTTGCCCTTATATAGGCTTGAGTCACTTGTGTGGTGTAACAACGGGCCTTGTATTTTAGAATAACGTGGTTGGGAGTTCAAACTACCCCAACCACTACTACTTGCATTTGGTTTTATTTGGGATTTATATCCCACATCCTTCACGTGTAAGTTTAAACAAGGCTTTAATAAGCCATGCACCACCTTCTTAACTCGTGCCTTAGGCCACATTGCATCTATTTTGGCCAAGTTTGTAATGTCCACATGGGACATGTTTGTGAATAGACTTAGTCGGTGCCAAGTTTGGTGAGTTGTTGGAGATTTGGGTGTGTCGTTGAGGCGGCCTGGCAAGTTGGTGGGCTCGGTCACTAAATTTATAATGGTTGGCTTGGTCGCCCAACTTAGAACATGGACCATGTGAGGCTGAATGATTTGGTTGAGATTATCTTGGTGAGGTGGCATGTATGTGTAAGGTAAAAATGCATAGTAAATATAATTTACAAAATATATTGGGAATAATCCCACATGCACCATACAATAGTAATATGTGGCACTTATATAAAATTGTGACTATGGTAATATGAAGTTACAGAGAAAAAGGCACCCCTCCACAAAAAGAGTGTGTTGACCCTAGCTGAGGGCCCCAAGCTAACAAATAATGGGGCCCACCTATCCGAACTCAAGTGTTGAAGACCGGAGGTAAAAACCAAAAAAACACTCTTTTACCATTTTTATCATTTTTGTATTGCCACCTATCGCAGACTTATTGGTCTGCTACCCCTAAATTTTCTCCTCCAACTGAGAACTTCTACATACAGTATCTTTCTCGAATGGAATCCATTTTTCACATTAAAATAGGTGATGTAAATCTCTCAAGTCCTATACCATACTATAATTATTATGGGAGATTTAGGGGAACTATGTCCACTTCTTTGATCTCTAGATCAGGAAGGACCGTCAACTTTTCCAGAATTTGTCTTTATGGTCTTGAACCTTCTATATGATCTTGGACCTACTTGGTTGCAGGTTTTGTAACTTCCCGAGATTGTCACCAACATGGAAATGTATGTCATTATCAAAACCTAATTGTCGCTCCTATTGCGAATCTCTCCAAACATGATCTAAAATCCTAATCATGGATGGGAAACCCTATTAAAAAACATTATTTGGGTTATGGGAACCCCTATGCATCACCAACATTGGCATTACTCGAAAAGGCCTCAAATTGCATGTCATTTTCCACCTAGCATAAAATATCCGAATGAATGCTAGTAGATTTGGAAACCTCTTTGACAATGCTTGAGTTGAGATTAACTCTTGCTAAAACGCTTGGAGAAGGGATGTTTGAGTGCATGTGGATGAGATACATTAGTGCCTTGACCTAGTAAGAAGATTCAAAACCTATAGAGATTGTTTCCGATAATTATAGATGTGCCTTTGTGATTTTTAGGGAGCCTTGGGTGCATTTTACAAGTTTTGGAAGTAAGTGTATCAATGTAGTGTCATAAGATTTCTAGGTTAGAAAATGAGGTAGTGTTAGCTTCCTTACATAGGGTTCCGAAGATGAATTATCAAAGAAATGCCAACCCATACGAGAGGAAAGGAACCATCGAGAGAATTTGGAATTAAAAGCAAAGTGATTAAACTAAAATAGAATATTGTAGTCTAATATGATGTTATGCGAGCACTAAATAATAGATAAATGAATATTGAAAGTACATCTAAGAAATCTAAGCAATGAAATATTAAACCATGATGTGAAAAGATGGTTAAGAAGTCCTTAGCTGATTTGCGGATATGTCGGGACTATGTTGTAGTGGAGACATCTTTGAACATGAGGAGAAAACAACCACACCGAGGCTAAGGAAAATGTAGATCCAAGATATCTTAGTAGAATGGGGTGCATGTAGAAGGATAGGGGCACCCGGGGCACACTGGTCTAAGATCTAGGAGCCCTAGTCTACAGAAATGATCGGGATACCTCTTCGAGGTGTCATTTGAATGATTGGATGTGTTCGCTTCCTATCGCATGAATATTTTTGAACTTTGTTGGATGTCATTTGCCGATCATATATGGAGGAAACAACTACAAAACCCTAAGAAAAGCATCAAAACCCTAAAAATAAAGATGAATATGAAGGGGTCAGTGTCTCGGCTTCCAAATGGATATACTTATCACTAAGCATTGCACTACATCTAGACCCAAATGTAGTTCTAGGTGTGTATGTGCAAATCGTGCCCTAGGTGCTCTTGTGTCAGTCGCACTTTGTGAGTAGCGAGAAATAACTAGATGTAGAATGTAAATAGATGGTGCATGGAATAGAATTAACTCCCCTCCTATGAAGTGTGATGTAGAAAACCAACTTGTGTCCCTTGTGATGGAGCTAGATGGATGCAAATGGAGTAATAGAATCCTTTAATGGATGCAACCTTAGGTGATGATAGTAGTGCTTAGTGTTTGGTCCCTCATTATGGTCTCATAAATTTATATTTATATGGTTCTCTTATTCTAATTTTGTAATTAACCCGAAAAGGCTGACCACCAAAAATATAAAAAGCTCAAACAGATAGAAAATGCCCAAAATATGAGAGTAAAGTGTAAAGAGGATCGAAGCACCCCAAAGGTATAAGGGCACCTAAGGTGCCCCATTCACAGTTAGGCGCTACGGTTAGAGATAATATGAATGTAAAATGATAATACATCTTGGGCAAGTGCGGGAGAAAGGTCAAAAATAACAACGAAAGCAAACTAAAATGGCCAAATACATGGGTTAAGTAGTACTTGTTTTCACTCATAAAACATATGAATAGTAGTATGAGACTGGGACTAAATATTTACCCAAATTGCGTGATTTAGTGACTACATTTTCCCCCACTTTATGTTGGTGAGCGGAAAGCTCGGTAACATAAAGTAGATAGAGATGTGTACCTAATATCCATGTAGAGTGTTGTAGAAAAGCATCTTTGAAGGATTTGGACAAAGTGTGGAGTGACAAAAAGATGAAGTGTGGAGACTAAAGATGAAAAAGTGTAAAAAGTGATGAGAGTGAACCTAGGGTGGAAGTGTGTGTGTAGCTACTAATGTGTGTGATGTACCTACATGTTAGTATGTTGTGTGTGATGTTATTGTTGACGTTGTTGTTTTTGGTGTTGACTGCTTTTTTCCCATATGGATGGACCTGCAAAGGAGAAGACGATCAAGTAGTCAAATACGCATGTATATATGTAAAAATGTGTGTAAAGATGCATGTAAAAAACATGTAATGAAAGTATGAAAATTAAAAATGAACACTTGCACCTAATCCGTGATTAGAGAAAAGGGTGTATAAAGGATATCATATAACTTTAAGTGAAGTGCGAGTTTTTGGGCAATCTCATGCCACTATGGCCAAAGAAGTGTAGGGAGAAAAGTCTGATGTTCCTCCAACCTATAACTATTTCCACGAGAATATGAAGAAATATTTATACTATGTAGTTTTTTAAGCGATCCGTCACCCTTGGCGAAGTAGTGTACAAAGGAAAGTCCATTGTATCCTCCAACCTGTAATTTCTCCCCGAATACTAAGGACAACATGTCCTATAAATCCACTTTGTATCAAAGTTCTATAGACTGGTTTGAACCCACTTGTTGTATAACCCAATGTGTCATGGATGAAAACTTAAAAACTGAAGCTGTCTAGGTATTGTGTTGTGTAGGGCGTATTATCCCCAAATGATGCCCCCCTCTTTGGGGGTACATGTGACATTGCAAATAGGAGGATGCGGCCCCAAAAGAGGACCAAGCTGTGAATATTGAAACTCTTCCCTACAAGGGGAAGGGAATGTGCTTAGTAGAAACTAAGGCACACACAAACAAATGGATAGGACAAACAAGTGTTAGTACGAACAAGCATGCATGTAGAAAACAAGGCTAAGCTACAAAGACAATGTGTAATCTAGAATGCAAGTAAACACACAAGAATCCAGTCATAGATCACAAAAATCAGGTTGCAAACATAGGACATCACTCATGATGTCGCAAGACACTCAAGGAAATATTGGCTACATACAAACAAACAAGTGTGCACACCAAAGAAAGGGCAATGCTTGCATATAATAGCAAACAAAAGCAAGAAAGTATAAACAACAGATAGCCATGGTAGCAAGTAATCTGTAAAACAAATGTTGCACATGAAGCACTCGTTAGTATGTTAGAAAGATAAAAAGTATGTCAAAAGCATGTATAACCAAGAAAATATTGCGCTAAGTAAAAATGAAACAATAACACCTATAGTGTACAAATGGTGGATACCCCAGTAGCTGTTATGGGGTTGGTAGTGTGCCAAACATCCATGTTGTGTGTAAAAATTTTGTATATACAATCACAAATAGAAAAGGATTTGAACGTGCATGTGTGTATGGTAAATATAATGACATACAAGAGACCTATCTAGCATGTGTAATAAGATGACCATGTGCAAGTAAGTGCAAGTAGGAATAAAAGCAACCAAGATATGCAACATGTTGTGGATGGATGGAATGGAATGAAATGGAATGGAAGATGGATAATATGAGTCGTGTGCCCCCTGAGTGAATGGAATTGTATACACTGAGGTTCATTTGGTTTTCCCCCTTAGCAGTCAAGAACAAACTATAAACGAGAGTGTGTCATCAGGAAATGATCGAACTGTGTGTTTTGGTGAATGGGTATGTGTGTTAATGATATGTGACCTAAAGATTATGTGTGCTTGACACTGTGGCTGAAGCATATATCACGAAAAGATGATCAAATAAGTGATGATGTATCCTAAAGTGTATATCACTACAAGATGAGGAGACGAAGTGGCTGTAGCATAAGGCGTATACCACTAAGTGATATAAGCGGAAGTGACGATGTAGCCTATGGCATATATCATTAAACTAGGAATGTCGCATGATAGGAGGTTGAATGATGAATTTGATTAGGTCCATTTTTATGTATACCCTCAAGCTTGATCCGTATGGACCGTGAGACTAGAGTGTGTTATCAGGTAATGAGTGCGGCATGCACAAGTAGATGTGTGCAGTATATGTAATGATGAGAGATGAACATGTGATATGTAAAATGTGTAATGTGTAGTGTATAATCGCGAAGCATATAATGTGCGGTGTGTGGGGTTCATGTATATAGTATGCCCTCAAGCGATCAAGTGTGAACCAAAGCACAAGAGTGTGTCATCGGGAAATGAGTGTGGTGTTTTAGGCGTAGTATTTCTTAAGATGCATAACATTTAATGGGTTTCGAGTGGTTTTCCCAAAAGGGTGGCAAGGAGATAAACTCCACCCCGAGTTTTTGGTGATAATGTATGGACCAAGCCAATTTTTTTGAACTTACCCCTAAGAGGAGCCTCAGCATTTGTGTTTTTCTACTTTTCCTTTAAGACAAGGTCGTCAATGTTGAATTCTTGAGAACAAATTTTATGATTGTATGTGTGTGCAATGCGAGATTGATATGCACAAATATGTTCAAGTGCTTGGACACGACGTGAGTCTAACATTTCCAACTCATGTAAGCGGTTTTTGCGATATTCATTTTCTTTAAGAATGCATTTGAGTGAAACATGCAAGGAAGGTATTTTGAGTTCCAACGGAATAAGAGACCCCAACACTTTAAACCAAGGAAAATGGGGTAGCGTTAGTAGGTGTACAAAAACTAGTGTGATAGGCCCATAGAGTGTAGAATAGTTGATTATGTCAATCGTTACCACTGGAATCTATTGTCTTGTGTAATATTTTGATAATGGTTTTGTTGGTGGCCTCAGCTTGGCCATTTCCTTATGGATAATAAGGTGTAGAAAATGATTGTTTTATCCTAAATTTGAGACAAAAAAAAATTAGCGTCCTTATTTTTGAAAGAGGATCCATTATTAGCAATTATAGTAGAAGGTACACCAAAGCGCGTGATGATATGGGTGATGAGGAAAGAAAAAAATTCAGTGTTGGTGACCGTTCATAGGGGAGCTACCACGACCCATGTAGTAAAGTACTTGGTGGAAGTAATAATGAATTTGTGTCCTTCAACAGATTCAGGATTGATCATATTGATGAGGTTGAGTCCCCAAAGAGAGAAAGGCCAAGTTGGTGTGATTGGTTGGAGGTCATATGTGGGTGCATGGTGGAGATTACCATGTTTTTGGCACTTTTCACAACGAGTAACATATTCAAGGCAATCCTATTCCTTGATAGGCCAATAATAACCCTGGCGTAAAAGTTTTTTTACATAGCCTTACCACAAAAATGGCCACCACACATATTGTCATATATCTGCAAGATAGCAATGGGGATATCCACAAGTGCTAAGCAACGTAAAATTTGACCATCGATTACACGCCTAAATAATTTTGTCCCAACAATGACATAACGAGTAGCTTTAGTTTGTAAACGTCGAGCCTCATGAGGCTACAGATTATCAGGGATAGTTTACTTATATAAATAATTGTAAATGGTTGTAAACCATTTAGAGTTATCTTGATTGTGCATTATGGTGCAAGCCGTAAGAGATAATGTCGAGATAGAAGGATTTCGTAAGTATGTAATTATGAATGTGGCTTGTTCATCGGTAATATCTTGTGGGATGAGTGATGTGGCACTAGCCATAGCATCTGCATGATGATTATCTTTACAAGGAATAGTAGTGATAGAGTAGGACTCAAATGTAGCCAAGATATCTTTTACAAGGGTGTTGTATAGAATTAAATGTTACTCCTTTGTGTTATAGGTATCGTTTACTTGATTTATATCTAGTGACAATTTCCATTAATGCACAAGTTATAAATGAGAAGCTTTTGAGTGGTAAGAAGGCCTAGGATGAGGGCTTCGTATTTAGTGATGTTATTTGTACAAGAAAACCCCAAGTGATATGCAAAGGGGAGTGGGTCACCGTGTGGGGTGATGAATACTATCCCAGCTCTAACGCCTTGAGGAAAGCTTGAGAGCCATCAAAATACATGGTCCATGTGTGTGACTCGACATTATAGGTAGTGAAATCGTTGCGAAAGGAATAAGAAATGGGTGATGCATCTAGTAGGGGTGCCACAACTAATTGATCGGCTATAACTTTTCCTTTGATTGCTTTATGTGGTATGAATTTGAAATCAAACTCAATGAGAAGCATAGCCCAACGTTTGAGACGTCCGACAAATGTGTATGGGAATAGTAGGTACCGTAATGGGTCAACTTTGGTGATAATATGTACCTCATTATTAAGAAGATAGTGATGTAATTTATCTCGCAACAAAGTCAAGACCGATACATAGCTTTTTGATGTAGTTATAGTTACACTCATAAGAGAGTAGCATGTGGTGATATAGCATATTGCTCTTTTACATCGAGAATCATCGTGTTGTGCCAAAAGTAGAGCACCTAATGTATGAAAAGCTTAGCACAGAAAGGTTCATCAACTAGCAGTGAGGACTAAGGCGGTGGATGTAACAAATATGCTTTGATGTCATCAAATGTTTGTTGACATTTCTCATCCTAAACAAATTTAGTATCCTTCTTCATGAGCAACATAAATGGTTGAGTCTTATCTAGCAAGTTGTGCGATGAATCGCCAAATAGCTTGATTTTTCCTTGTAATGATCATAGTTGATGCAAATTTTTGGGTTAAGGCATATCAAAAATGTCTTTGATCTTGTTAGGATAGATTTCGTTGCCACGTTAAGAGATGATATATCCAAGGATTTTACCAGTTATGACCCCAAAAATGCATTTTTTGGGATTAAGGTGCACACGATATTACCGTAAGCATCCGTTAGTAATTAGAGAACAAATATGGGGAAAAAATTCCTCAAATCATAGTAGTAGGAAACTATATAGCATAAGTATACATGTAGAAATATAACAACATAAATAAATAATACACAAAAGAAGACAAGACAAGATTTAAAGTGGTTCACCCAATGTGGGCTACGTCCACCAAGAACTTGCTCAGATTTTATTATCAACAAGATTAAAACAACTCTCATCGTCTTCTCTCAATTATGAACTCACAACAGAATTCCAAAGATGTTAAACCACATATAAACCACAATTGACACCCAATTTCTTAACCTTGATAACTAAGACTCAAGACCTCTTGAACACATAAGATATCTTCAAGATACCCTAACACCTCTATTTATAATAATAAAATCATTTAAGAATTCCAAAAGCTGACCCTAGAAGTTTGAAAGTCATGACCTTTCATCTTCTCATTTGGAAAATAAATTATCATGACCTTTCATCTTCCCATGGCTGGAAAAGAAATGGTCATGACCTTTCATCTTCCCAATTCGAACTCCACACTTCAATACTGATTTGAGAAGACAAAAAATAGGCTCCACACCCCAAAAATCTCCCACTTGGAGACTGTTCCTACTAAGCAAAGTTCTCAACCCTTCATTATCAACCATGAAGGCCAATCAAAGTTGAACACAACTTCAACTTCTCCCTTGTGACCGCCTTGGTCATCATATCCATAGGATTCTAACTGGTATGAATCTTTTCTAGCTTCAACTTATCTTCTTCCAAAGCTTCCCTAATGAAATGATATCTCAGTTGAATGTGCTTCATCCTAGAGTGAAAAGTGGAGTTCTTCGCTAAATGAATAGCACTCTAACTATCACTGTGTAGTCTCCCAACTTCCTGCTTATGACCCAACTCATCAAGCAACTGTTGTAGCCAAATCATCTCCTTGTTTGCCTCTATGGAAGTAACATACTCAACCTCTATGGTTGACAAATCCACAACCTTTTATAACCATGAAATCCAACTCACCGTTGTATCACCAACGATAAATACATAATTTATCATGCTCCTCTTGCTATCCAAATCTTCTGCCATGTCTGAATATACATAACCATGCAATGTAGTGTCTGATCCACTAAAACACAATGTGGCTCCCATGGTCCCTCTCAAATACCGAAGGATTCACTTCACTGCCTTCTGGTGCTCTCTACCTGGATCACTCATAAACCTGCTCACTGCTCCCACTGCATGGGCAATGTCAAGCCTAGTGCATACCATAGCATACATCAAGCTACCAACCGCTGATGAGTACGGTACCCTGGACATCTAGATTTTATCCTCCTTAGTCTTGGGACTCTGCTCCTTTGATAATTTAAAGTGACTTGCCAAAGGGGTACTAACCGGTTTAGCATCCTGCATACTAAACCTCTCCAAGACCTTCTTTATGTACTCTTCTTGAGATAACACCAGCTTCCTCTCTTTCATGTTCCGAGTTATTCTCATACCAAGGATTTGTTTTTCTGCCCCCAAATCCTTCATAACAAAGGAGTCACCTAGCTGCTTCTTAAGTACCTTTATTTCCTGCATGTTCTTCCCTGCGACAAGCATATTATCCACATACAGGCACAGAATAATATAACTACCATCAAGAAACTTCTTGATGTACACGTAATAGTCGAGTGACACTTGGAGTAACCACTGCTGCATAAAAGTGTCAAACTTCTTGTACCACTGCCGTGGAGCTTGTTTTAAGTATACAATCTCTTCTTCAATTTGCACACTAACCTCTCCTTCCCTTTGACCTCATAACCCTGTGGTTGTTGCATATACAATTCCTCCTCCAACTCACCATGAAGGAATGCAGTCTTCACATCCAACTACTCTAAGTGCAGGTCTTCTACTGCTACTAAACCAAGAACAGTTCTAATAGAATTCATTTTAACAACAGGAGAAAAAAATTTCATCAAATTCTATACCTTTCTTGTGTAAATCCCTTAACCACCAACCGGGCCTTGTATATTTTCCTGCCTCCATCTTCCTCTTTGATTATATACACCCACTTGTTCTACAATGCTCTCTTTCCCTCGAGTAGCTCCACCAGATCCCAAGTCTAGTTTTCCATAAGAGATCTATGCTCTTCATCCATGGCCTACTCCCACTTCTTCTTGGCATCCACCTGCACTTGCTTCCTCAAAGCACTCTGGCTCTCCACTATCAGTGAGCAATAAATAATTCAAAGATGGAGTAAATCATTTAGGTTCCCTTCTTACCCTAGAATACCTTCTCACCTCAGGAGTTTGGGGTTCTGATGAGTAGGTTCTGAACTGGCTATGTCGGAACATGTTACACACAAGCGGCCTCTTAGACACCTTTTTGTCTACTGATGTCCTCTAACATTGTGTATTCTTTCTTTGATTCCTCTTTTTGTTCTTGCAACTGATCTTTATACATTAATTTTTCATTAAAGACAATATCTCTAAACCGAAATATTTTCTTGTCCTTAAGACTCAAAACACAGAAACCAAAGTCATCCTCACCATATCCAACAAAGGTTCATTTCTCAGACTTAGCCTCTAACTTGGTCCTATCATCTTTATCAATGTGAACATATACCTCACATTCAAATACTCTAAGAAATGAGTAATCAATTTTCTTACCAGACCAAGCCTCCTCAGGTGTACCTCCATCCAAAGCCATAGAGGGTCCTCTGTTAGTCAGATAAATAGTTGTGCTCACCACTTCTGTCCAAAACATGAGTGGAATCCCCGCATGTAACCTCATGTACCTATCACGCTCCATGATTGTCCTATTCATTCTCTCTGACACTCCATTTTCCTGTGGAGTATTTGGAACCGTTCTTTGCTGCGGATCCCATTTACCGAACAATAATCAAGAAATTCATTGCTGAAATTCTCCCTCCATTATCTGACCTAAGACATTTCAACTTGAGACTTGTTTCATTCTCAACCAAGGCTTTCCATCTTTTGAAGGTTTCAAACACATCAGATTTCTTTCTAATGCAATATACCCAAAATTTTCTAGTTGCATCATCAATGAAAGTGACATAATAACATGAACCACTAATAAAGTTTACCTTAGTTGGCCCCCATACATTTGTATGCACTAAATCCAACTTACCCTCCTTCTGGTAGGTCCAACCTTGAGGAATCTCACTCGCTTCTATTTTCCATAAACATAGTCCTCACAAAAGTCTAAATCTAACTCCTTTAATCTGGGCAACCTGTCCTTTATAATCTACATGCCCTTTTGACTCATATGACCGAGTCTCTGGTGCCACAAAGTTGCATCTCCATCTACAACAACTAAATTACAATAATCAGCACCACTGGTTAAATACAAAGTACCAGTTTTCTTACCTCTTACAACCACAAGAGCTCCCTTGGTAACCTTCCAAGAATCCATTGTAAAACCGATTTGTATAGCCATCACCTTTGCCCAACTAACCCACTTTGATATCAAGTTCCACCTCAACTTAGGCACATTCTTGACATCCGTAAGTAGCCATGTGTTCCCATTATACATTTTCACCGAGAAAAACCTTTCCCTACTATTATGCATGGTTCATCATCACCAAGATATACATGTCCAAAATCTCCTTGAACAAAATCAATAAAGTAATGTCTATGTGGGGTGGCATGGAAAGAAGCCCTGAATCTAACACCCAAGACTCAACAATATTATCTAAAGAAAGAATTAAGGCATCCTGACAAACATCACTGCTGCCACATTTACCTCTTTAGTTTCCTCCTTGTTCTTCTTATCCCGAAGAGCCCAGTAATCTTTCTTAGCATGACCAACCTTCCCACAGTGCCAACATTCTAACTTACTCTTGGACTTTGACCTTCCACGATCATTCGACTTCCCATGGTTACCTTTCCCTCTATTCTTTTGTCTCCCTCTGCTCTCCACCATCAAAGTGTTTCCAGAAGTATAAGAATTTCTTGTGATCTTCCTTTGCATTTCCTCGCTTATGATCACACGTATTAGAACCTCAAACTTCAGCTTTGAATTATTAGATATTGAATTACTTACATCCATAACCAATTTGTCCCAACTATCTAGTAAGGAGCACAAAATCAACAAAGCCCTGACCTCATCATCAAAGTCAATTTTTACCGAGTTTAACATACTCACAACCGTATTAAATTCATTCAAATGAACAGCAATAGAACCATTCTTAAACATCTTCATATTAAATAACTTTTTCATCAAAAATATTTTATTAGAGGCAGAGGGTTTTTCATATAACTTCCCCAATGCACTCATGAGACCTTATGGTCTTCTCATGCAATATGTTGAAAGAAACCAAAGATGCAAGGCACAACCGAATTACCCCGAGTGCCTTTCTATCCAACAACTCCCAATCCTCATCTGATATGGTTGTAGGTTTCTTTGCTTTCCCAGACCAAAGGAACATGGAGGTTCTTTTGATATAAGTAATCCTCCATTTGCATCTTCCACAAACCAAAGTTCTTCCCATTAAACTTCTCAACCCTTGATCTGCCCTCATCCACCATAGCTCCCACTCAAGCTAAAATTTCCTGTGATTTACCACTTCAAAAAAAAACCACCAAAGTTCGATACCAGTTGTTAGGAATTAGAGAACAAATATGCAGAAATAATTCCTCAAATCACAGCAGTAGGAAACTATATAGCAGAAGTATACATGCAGAAATATAATAACATAAATAAATAATGCACAAAAGAAGACAAGACAAGATTTAACGTGGTTCACCCAATGTGGGCTACATCCACCAAGAACTTGCTCAAATTTTATTATCAACAAGAGTAAAACAACTCTCACAGTCTTCTCTCAGTTATGAACTCACAACAAAATTCTAAAGATGTTAAACCACATCTAAACCACAATTGACACCCAATTGCTTAACCTTGATCACTCTTGATCACCTCTTGATCACTAAGACTCAAGACCTCTTGAATACACAAGATATCTTCAAGATACCCTAAAACCTCTATTTATAGGATTACGAGTCCTTTAAGAAGTTCAAAAGCCGACTCTAGAAGTTTGAAAGTCATGACTTTTCATCTTCCCACAATTGGAAAAGAAACTATCATGACCTTTCATCTTCCCATGGCTAGAAAAGAAACGGTCGTGACCTTTCATCTTCCCAATTCGAACTCCGCACTTCAATACTGATTTGAGAAGACCAAAAAACAGGCTCCACACCCCAACATTCAAATAGTATTTGTAAATCCTTGGCATGGGAAGAACGTCGTCGAGATTTGGCCAAGATGTCATCAATGTAATATTCGATGATCTTGTGGATATAATCATGGAATATGTGCATCATTGCTCATTGATAAGTGGCCTCGGCGTTTTTAAGGCAAAAGGGCATGATGATATAACAAAATTTTCCTCATGGTGTGGTGAAAGAAGTCTTCTCTTGGTCAATGGAAGGTTTATTTTAATTTGATTGTAACCTGCAAATCCATCCATGAAAGAGATAATATCATATCTGGTTGTAGAATCAACGATGGCATCGATGTGTGGCAAGGGAAAACTATCCTTAGGACAAGCTTTATTTAAATCACAAAAATTAGTACAACAACGAACTCACTTATACGGCTTCATGATGGGTACAATATTAAATACCCATTCAGAATAGTCGGCAATGAGAAATGGCGGTGTCAAGGAGTTTCGGATATCTTCCTTGAATAAGAGTGCTATGTTGGGATGTATTTTGTGAATCTTACATTGGACAAGCTTAGCACCAGGGTTGAGGACAATATTATGCATTACAACAGATGGATCAATACGACATATCATTATAGTCCCATGCAAAAATATCTAGAGAAATCATGAAGGACTTGTTTGATGTCTTTACATTCGGCGGAAGTGAGAGAGTAGCTAGAAAAACTATTCATGGATTGTCATATGTACCCAAGTTGTATTGTATTGTCTCTTCATTAAGAAGGGTGACTGGTCCTCGATATATGGATCAAGTAGGAATAGTATCAGGAGGATCAACATTGTCAAGGGATGTATCATATTCTCCAAAGTAAGCAATAGTGTGAAGAGATGATGAGGAACACCTTTTATGGTGAAAGGAAGGAAAATGATCATAAACACCCATATGTTCTAGTAGAGCGTCATCGGTAGAAAAACTATCTAATTTATCCCAAGCTATAGACACATCGTTACTAATGAGTTACTAGGGGAAGTGAGGAAGTATGCAAGGTAGTATAAGCATCCTCATAAGGTAAAGATGGAGGATGATACCCTAGTCCAAACTTGTGGGATTATGTAGGAAGATCCCAAAGTGTTGTTACCTTATGTTCTTGTTTATCTAAGCTTGTATCATAAAATCCATAGCGGTGTAAGTACTCATACCTAGCCCATATTTAGAAAATTCTTGAGTAATATCGGAGGAACTAGAAATATCATTGGATTTTTCAATGAATGACAATACTCAAAAGGGGATGGATCAGCCAAAACATCATAAATGATGCCCTGATGATGGAATTTAAGTCATGCGTGTAGAGTAGAGGGGACCGCATGCATGGCATGAATCCAAGGTCGCCCAAGAAGAATATTATAATTAAGGTTATTAGGCATGACATGGCATGGAATATTGATTGTACATGGACCAATAGTGACAGGTAGGTTGATTGTACCTAATACACACTTGGGAATGTTGTCAAAGCCACGAATAGAGATTGATGAAGGAGCTAAAGATTTCTCTGAAATACCTAAATGATGGAGAAAAGTGATGTTACAAATATTAAGGCTAGATCTGTTTTCAATTAAGGCACGTTTGACCCGACATTATTAATGCAAACATGAACGTATAAGGGAGGTTCATGTTGTAACATTGCTTGAGAAGAGAGCTCATATGTGTTGAAATTTATTTGGTCCTCGTTGAGGGATAGGGCAGAAGTAAACTTATGGTATACATATTTAGGGGATATGTGAGGAGGAATGTAAGTAGTAGCTAAATACTTTTTGAGATTATTGATACAATTGGGATGATTCTATAGATAAGTATGGATAGAGATATTCATGGTTACAAGACCCTAGGAGGACCAACAAAGAATGAGGACCCAAAAAGCGTGAAGATCAAAGTGGGGCTCACCAAAATGATTAAACTAAAATAGAATATTGTATTATAATCGATGTTATGCAAAAGCGGTAAATATGAGATAAATGAATACCGAAAGTACACCCAAACAATTTAAGCAATGAAATATTAAACCCTAATGTGCAAAGAGGGTTAAGAAGTCATTAGCTGATTTGTAGATATGTCGAGGCGTGTCATGTGGAGATTGGTTGAATAGGCGAGAGGAAATGACCACATCGAGGCTTAGGAAAATGTAAATCCGAGATATACGAGTAGATTGGGGCGCTGTAGAAGGATAGGGGCACCCTAGTCTACAAAAATGACCATGAAACCTCCTCTGAGGTGTCGTTGAATGATCACTTTTTTCACTTCCTATCGCGTGAATGTCGTTGAACTTCGTTGGATGTCATTGCAAATTAGAGATGGAGGAAACACCTGTAAAACCCTAAGTAAAGCATCAAAACCCTAAAAAATAAAGATGCATATGAGGGGTCGACTATCCTCATCTGCCAAATGGATGGACTTATCATTGATCATTGCACTACATTTCAAACCCAATGTAGTTCTAGGTGTGTGTGTGCAAATCGTGCCCTAGTTTCTCTTGTGTCAGTCACACTTTGTGAGTAATGAGCAATAACTAGATGTAGAATGTAAATAGATGGTGCATGGAATAGAATTAACTCCCCTCTATGAAGTGTGGTGTTGAAAACCAGCCTTATGTCCCTTGTGATGGAGCTAGTTGGATGCAAATGGAGTAATATAATCCTTTGATGGATGCAACCTTAGGTGATAGTAGTAGTGCTTAGTGCTCGGTCCCTCATTATGGTCCCATAACTTTATATTTATATGGTTCTCTTATTCTAATTTTGTAATTAACCCCGAAATGGCCGACCACCAAAAATATAAAAAAGCTCAAACGGCTAGATTGTGCCCAAAAGATGAGAGTAAAGTGTAAAGAGGATCAAGGCGCCCCAGAGGGGATAAGGGCGTCTGGGGCGCTCCAGTCCTGGCTGGGCACCCCAGTCAAAGATAGGATGAATGTAAAATGATAATACATCTTTGGACAAGTGCGGGCGAAAGGTTGGAAATAACAACAGAAAGCAAAGTAAAATGGCCAAATACATGGGTTAATTAGTACTTTTTCACTCAAAAACCATATGAATAGTAGTATGAGACCGAGACTAAATATTTATCCAAAGTGCGTGATTTAGTGACTACACAAAGATAGATGATATGTTGATGCAAAATGTATAGATAGGTCAAGACCGGATATAAATTCTTGACCAAATTGTGCATCATTTACTAGGGACGAGAAACATCCTAATTGAAGTTTTCATCCTATCAAGTTGACTTAGTATATGAATTTTTGTATTGTACTCTCGGAATGTGTTAGCATATCAGTGTGCAAGGATAAACAAGCTAGAAAATATCCCTCGAAATGTGTTAAGCGAGAATGGAGCGATTGTGTTTATCTTAGCAAGAGTGCATTATCAAACCAATAGTGTCAAAGAGTAAATTACCAAATTTTAGTGTCTACGGTTAGAATGTGATTGTGTGATAAGATTGGTGAGTTATAGCTGCTCGCCATATTAGTATATAAGAGTGGTTGAAGGAGATAAGTGCGACTCTAACGTATAGGAGATCAATACACTATATATGTAATCTTCTCTCTTTGTGAATATCTCTAATTTATTGTGTGTTAGTATTTGAGTATCCTTAGGTTTTAGTCATTTGAACCAAATGTAGCATCTACTTCTTCAATTTTGACCCCTACCTCAACCACGAGGTTGTGATGACTTTCCCTTGAAATATTTTTTTAAAATTTGCTACCAACCATGAAAGAAATCAAAATAAATTTTAATCAAAAATTGGAATTTACGTGCAATATTAGGATTATATACAAACTCGATGATGCATGTATAATCGTTGATGAAGAGCTTTGTGTTGGAGAAGCATTCATCGGTGCTGAGACAAAGATTTTTGTTCTAGCAAAATAGACCTCTCTATAAGGAATGATGTATAGCTAGTTGTTGATGAGATAGTTTCTATCAATCTCCATTTACCATAATTTAATGCAATCGTGTGAAAATGGGTATAATATATATTATAAGATACAATGTATGACTAAATCCCTCATATGTTGGTGTTAGTAGTTTTTGGCAATCTTCAAATTACTGGTCTAAGATATAAATGAAAATGGGTATAACTTCTACGGGGTGTTTGTTTTGTGGGCTCACATTTATACTTATCACATTCATAAATAGTGTTGGCCCAATGTTTGAGCACTAATAATGGAGAGGGAGACCGTGCACTGTGTAGCCCACTATCCGTCTCCAATGTTGATTGCAAGTAACTTCCCAACACTAAACACTTAGTGGTACACCACAAATTACATAATGGTCAATGGCTTCCTTTAGCTAAGCTTTGAAAATAACTAGGAGTCTTTGATATACCTTAAGGTACTTGGAAGGTCAAGTTTGTATATAGTGTTGCCTAATGGCTTTTGTATTGGGGCATCCCTCACTCCATAGAATTGAGTAAAATTGATTGTTGGAACTTGCCCAAAATGACATTTTTGTGATACTTAAAAGCTGTTAAAACACAATTTATTCTAGCAAGAGAAAGGGGGTGGCTAGGTTCGGGTAAAGAAGTTTAACTAAAACTTGATCACTTATCTACTATTGTTTAACTAAAAAAATTAAAAGTGAAACTATAAAATTGCCTTTTTTCCATGCACGCAATAGGACATTGATGAAAATGACACTTGGTAAATGAAAATAACATTTACGAAGGGTTATAAATGGGCTCGCATTGAATAATGGTGATGCAAATGTAGCGTAGATGTGATATTATTTGAGCCACATTTGTGCCATGTTCACACCACATTTCACGTTATATTTGTGTCAAGCGTTCGTCACTCTTTCAACAAAAAGAAAAAAGAACAAATTCAAAACATGATGCAAAGTTGACACTATTAGTGACACTAATTACACCTATTTTAGCGAGTTGGGCTTTAATAAGTTTCTAATGGAAACTTCTTTTGAAATGCTTAGGATTCAATATTAAACCTTGTTTTTACATATATTTACGTAAATATGGTAATGGATATATGGTCTCATTGATACTGCCTCATCAAACCATGCCAAAGTTGACTCATTTTGATCCAATCTACAAGCGACTTTACTTACGCGTATAGTGCCCCCTCTTCTTTTTGTTGACCGTGATCCACTCGTCCCTCCCTTGTCATGGCTACTTCCTCTTCTACGTTGCATCCAAATATTAAATTTAAGAACTACATACAATTTTTCGATATAAAAATGAGTTACGATTTTATCTCACACATGTTAATATTCACTAACATACCTCAAAGCGACAATCCAAAAACTTGGATATAAGTTCTCATATAATTGTCAAAAGCATTTGTCATATTTACACAAAATAGTGTAAAGAGATTGAATTTGTAAAGAAATTAAAAAATCCATATAATTAGTTTATAAAATAATGAATTCTCAAAACCTCTCTCCAATTTTGAATCCAATATAATGTTTTCGAAGTATGTTCTTATTTTTATCATTATAACATGTTCAATATACAATTTAAGTTTGTTTCTAAAAGATATGAGTTTAAAATATACATATGATATATGAGATCAGATTCCTCCACTTACAATAATCAATAGAAAACCGATACATTTTTAATATACATTTTAAGTTTGTTTTTAAAAGATGTGAGTTAAATATATACCTATGATTGATGAGATCATACTCCACTTACAATAATCAATAGAAAAACGATACACTTTATGTATGTTTAAGTTTCAATCTAATTTGTTGGTCTGAAAGTTCCATACAAGTGCATGACGCGCTTATAGAATGATTAGCGTGGCCTTCTTATCCATACAATCATATCAATGATGTTAGTCAATTTTGTGATGCTAGTCCTGTCACTCTTATTCTTGGTAGCAGTTTCCATGAGAATCCATTTTATGATATCAGGAAGTTATGGGAAATGAATGTGGAAACATAGAAAAATCAATTCCTCTTATCCCCGTGGATGAGATCTACTTTTTGCAATGGGGAATCACAATTTTAGTGACAATAAACACTTTTTTGGTGTTTATCGTCCCACAACTTGGAGCAAGTTTGGTGCTCATTTGAATGACGGTATTATTAATTTGGTTGTTTGTAGTGGAAGCAGTAGTCGTGAAGCTGGTTATATGGATTGTTTTTACCACCCTGTTGTTTTGATGGAACTCTGCAAAATTGGTAGACGGCAATTCAAAGCATGGTCAGTCTAGCAGCATCCCTTGTATCTTTATTCTTTTTACAATACAGGCTCTCATTTTTAGGCCAAAAAAGTATCATGCCCTGGTTAAGTTGCAAAAGAGGCTCAGTTGATTATTTTTAGCTTGTCTGACATGGCCGAAAGCTAATTATAGGATCGAAATTTGTGGTCAATCCTTGCTATTCACAGCCACTTTGTTTTTAAACATCATAAATTTGGCCTTATTTATACTTGCATGTTAAGTACCACGAAACACTTATAACAATACACAATAGTTTGCCTCCCCAAGGCTGGTGCCCTTTCATGGTTGGCACTCAAAAATTTTTTCGCTCAAGATAGATTGCTTAAGATGGAGATGAGTAGTGCTCCCAGATGCTGTTTGTATGCAAAAGGAAGAAACAGTGGATCATCTACTTTCAATTGTCCCTTCGCTAAAAAAAAGTTGGAAGTGGTTGTGTTGAAGCTTAAATTGGCATTGGACTATTCCAGCCTCATTGATCACAGCTTTCTAATCATGGCCTGTTCTCTACCCAAATGTTGTGTTTGCTGCCATATGAAGAGTAGGCCCCTCATATGGAGACAAGTTTTATGTCTATATATATTATAAACTTCTCGTGTTTGCTGCCATATGGAGAGTAGGCCCCTCAATTCTGATTTGAAATTTATAGTTGGAAAGAAATGGGCACCTATTCAATGGGGAAGTCAGGTCCGGGGAAAGATTCATAAAAAGATCCAAGTATTTCTGAGGTTGTGAAGACCCATGCAAGATATGCTAGGATAAAAACTGTTTTTTTGGGATTACAAACTCCTTAAATATTGGAGGCTTTCAAGTATGCCCGTCAATAGGTCAAGCACTCAGGCTGCAGCAAAAGAAGGCTCAGTGTGGATTGAATAACTCTGGTTGGAAACCTCCTATTCCTGGCATTTTGGAATTAAATTTTGATGGAGTTTCAAGAGGCAATCCTGGGGCTTCCAGAGCTGGGTGTATCATTCAAGACTGCTCTAGTTCCTCCATTAGAAGAGCTTCCTTGAAATTGGTGGATGGCTCAAATAATGAAGCCAACGCTCACGCACTAGTGTTGGGCCTTCAAGTGGCAGAGTAGTGTGGTATTGATAATTTGATTACCATTGGGGATTTTTAACGGTAATTTACAGAGCAATGGTAAATCAATTTTCGTAGTGCTGCAATCTTGAAAACATACTCACACAGGTTCGGCAATTGCTGCAAAGATTCAGCTCCTGTACAGTCAATCACTGCTATTGTGAGGTGAATAGTATGGCTAATTGGTTAGCTAACGCTGGTATGGATCAGGAGCACAACTTGATTATCGATAACATAGTTGATAGATGAAATAGTTTAAGGGTTTGTTGGCTAGGGGACCTCCCCAAACCAACACCCCAAGTTTCATTTCATTTCATGATCTATCGCAATTCTCACCGATTGAAATAGGGCATATCATGATTGGTAAAGGCCTTTTGTCATTATAAAAATTACTACATTTTCCAAAACTACCATCATCCTTTTGAAGACAACTTCATTTTATGGTGAATGCTTCATTCAAGTGAATGATCGACATTGGAAAAAGCTTTTGCTTATGATTTCTGTAATCTCTCGTGTCAATTTGTCATTCGATAACCAAGCTCCTTGTTCTCTAGCATATGTGATCTTGGTTTATATGATTCCAGTTGGATATCTAGTAGTATGCGATTAAAACATGTAATTGCTTCACAATTCAATTATTAAATTTTCCCTGAAAAAATGTATGATAAAATTTAAGAAGTCAAAGAAACCTTGTAAACCGATAAAACAATCCACTAAAATATTCAATCTGAACTAATGCATTTTTAATGAGGATTTTTACAAAGCTTTGTAAAACCACACTACTTAAACTAGCAATGTTAAAATGATGCTACCTTTTTAAAAAGTCTGATATAAAACACGCATAAATTAAATAATAAATCAAATGTTTTGGGCATATTGCCTTTGAGACCAATAATGTTCAAGGCTTGATCCTGCTATATTTGTAGCTAACATGATCAATACCCATCAAACCATTGATACAAAATACCAAAATACCTCCAATTTAGCTGCTACAATGACCTATTGGCAATACAAATCACAGATAACTGCCAATTAGCAGCTTGACTTTCGGTAGGGATAATATATCAGAAGATCATAACTGACAATAATGATAGAAGCTGCCCATCTGTCCTAATGACTCAAACAACCATACAAATAACAATGAAGAGTCGCCACTTGGCAGTTTGGCTTTCAATACAGAAAAAATAGTATATTATGAACTAGATATATAAACCTACCATGACTCCCGACTCATGACTACACATAAACTGACACTAATCTGGAACCTGAAACATCCAAATATTTTCACACCAGCTAAGGATATAACTAAATCCTGATTATCTCTGTTATTGACATATGAACTCCTGGGAAATAACTTAGTATACAAAATACAGGTTAACGATGAGCCCTCTGTACTCGTGCTAACCAGAAAAGAAATCTCATCCAGACCACACAAATTTCATTGTAGGGCCTTCAAAACTGTTCATGCACCAGAAATCTTAGTCGTGTTGATATCATCTATGGCTCTAAGACTCCTCCACACAATAGCATTGGCAAGTGCAATGACAATGCCAAATATCCACAACTTGAAGAAAATCCGTTGAGAGAACCACATAGGAAGCTAGAGTCTTCATCTAAGATACTCTGCAACGTCCACTGAATGGACAATCACATTGATCACCTAGACTTTGAATCATTTCCTTTGCTTCTGAATGATGAAAGTGAGAAGAAAGACCGAGGTGCTGTGCAAAAACATAGTGTTACACCATTGTCATGTAAATGTTAAACAAAATTGGAAAATGTAGCAAAGAACTAGTATTAGCTTACTCAACAAACTCCTAAAAATACTCAATGACATGAGATTCACCTTTAATGGAGCTACCTCCTGATAGATGGTCCTCTCTTAACTTGAAGTTTGCGGGAGGAGATGGAATTGAGCTTCAAAGAGATTGGACTGCAAAATAACATCAACTAGCCTTAGTATACATTTTAATTGTTAATATCTCCAGTATTTTTACAGAGTTTATCAAACAGTTCCACAACTAAGTATTCATGGCCTTTATTTTGAACAGACACACACTTGAACCTTGGTCATGGAAACTTTCACTTTCTATAGGCCCACTTACACTTCCAAAATCATAACTCGTGTCATATGAGGATAGCATTGGTGTAAATCCCATCCTTGATATTCGCAGAAGATCGTCTGCAGATCTGACAGCAAGTACCTTCTGTGTCATCATCCCCTTCAGATGTAGTAGATGCAGAAACCCAATCTGTTGGAACTGTTTCATAACCACGACTTTTTCTGCCAAACTTCAAAAGCCTTTTAAATCCCTTGGGAACATCTTTGTGGGATTTTTGAGAAGCTAGCAGAACATTCTTCTGCGCACTGCCCCATTTTTGTGTGTTCTTGCTGCATCAGTTTCAGAGGCCTCCATCATCTGGGAGAGAGAATGTGAATTCCAAGAAGCGGTACTTCCAATAGGTGAGTCCGCAGATGCATCAACATCAGAGGCTTCCAACATTTGAGAGAGAGAATGATGCATCTGGGAGTTCCATGATGCTGGGATTTCTATTGGAGAGTCCAGTCCCATTGTCACAGAAATTAAATGTGTTGAGGCAGTGCCCATGTGCAAAGATGGAGACCCTGTGATATGCTTCTGTCGGAGCAATTCAGCATGCCTCATCCCAGAACTTGAGACCATTTCTTCATTGTGTGCTAGATTTCTGGCAGTTGATGAAGATGTCATATGAAAATAAAAAATACTTGTACCATTCACTTGTGATGGAGTTCTAGATAATGCATCATTATTAGAGATTGCATCATCTGATCTATCAGATGTTTGATTCAACCCTTCTTTTCGATATACCGCATTCTGAGATGTATCCGAATCAGCCTAAGCATCTGAGTTATCCACCAAATCGAATTTATCACTTTCTTCTGCAATGCCTTCAAGGATATCCAGTGATTGTACATTTCCAAACTCATCTATGGTTTCCTCCCCATCTTGAATGTCGGCTTGACCTTCATCCTCAACATTTTTCATATTTTTAGCAGCCAGAGAAGCTTTCATTTTGGCAATGCCTGGCCCAGCACCTGGGCCTATTCCATTTCCCTTGCGGAGAAAAGGTTCAGCCTCTGAGGGAGTGCCGTTGTTTCTCTTTGTGTATTTACCATAGAAGACTTGTTCAGATGCTTCTTTACTGACTTTTAGAGGGGCCAATGCAGCTCCCTCATAGGTGGGGTCAGATATATCTTTTATCTCGCTCATACTTGTGCAACTTTTTCTCATTGCCTTGTTATGACGATGCTTCTCTTCCTTATTGTTGGTTGATCGTGAAGGAGGTAAAGACCCATTTGTCTCGTAAGAAAAGTCTTCGTTACCACTTTTACGGCTGCCACTTTTAGGCTGTCCACGAGATGCACTGCCCAGGCTTGAGGTCAAACCTGTCTGGCCAGTGGAAGGCTTTGTATTCTCTTTCCTCAGATCAGCAAAGTTGGGAACAGACTGAGCTAGAGGATTTTCATGGCCCCTGCGACAGCCTGACGAGGTACTGCTGACACTTGAAACTTTAATAGGTATGGAGGACCTTGGTGAGGGAGATGTTAAAGAACTACGTTGTGGTGTAGAAGGCAGAGTTTTGTTTGAGGAAAGCTTCTTAGCAGAACTAGGTTTTGGAAGATCTTTTGATGGATGAGGAGAAAGCATATCAGAAGGACTAGGAGTGTTTGATGTAATACTCTTATCATGTTTGTAAAATGCTTGTTCATTCACATCATTAGAATACTCTTCATCATCACTTTTCTCTGCTTCAAACTGCTCATATACCAGAGGAAAAAATATGTCAGGAAAATATCAATACCCAAACTAGTTAACAAAAAAACTTGATGGCAATCCCTCCGAAATTGAGAACCTTACCTGGTGCTTTTTGTTCTTCAATACTCGGACGTTGAAAGACCTCAAATTTTCAGCTCGTACTCTAGCTTGGACAATGGGATCTTGGTTTTCCAATGATCTTGCACTCCTGTCAGCCATTTCAGCTTTTGTACGCTCAAGGGCTTCTTGCATAGCTTTCAGTTTAGCTTCCTTCTGGGCCCGCTTGGTGATTGACTCCTCCCTCAGCTTTGCATCTCGTTTCTCCATATATCTTTCATAAAATTTCCCTCTGAGCTCCTCAGACCATCCGTCATCGCTTAAACCTGGTTTTTTATCTGAACTCTTTAAGTAACTGAGGTCAGCCATGTTCATCAATGCATTGTCAAAGTCTATTGTGTTGCTCCATGAGCTACCAAGTTATTCTCTTCCAATATTCTGTGCAGCCATCTCTGGCCCTCCACTGGTGAATTTTGAATTTTCAAGTTTTGATTCCTTTGGTGAGATACACATTTGTTGTTGAGTAGTTGGTGCCTCTAACTTGACAGCTAGGGAGGACCTTTTCTTTCTCATAATATCTGTATTTTCTGGATGCTCCAAAGCAACTTGACTCCTCAGCTTGTGGGCAGAAAAAATTGTTTCCAATTGGTTGGCTTTCTCCCTGAGCTCTTCATTCAGTTCCTGATTTCCTTTAGACTGCTTGACTCTGGTTAAAGGTTGCTCAACTCCAGATCTTCTCATGCTCGTTGAACCATTACCAACGTCTGATCCTTCCCCATCAATACCAAGCTTGTTGGTATTCATGGAACCATCAGCTATGTCTGATCCCTGCCTAGCAGACCCAATCCGGTTTGTGTCCATGAAACCATATATTCTATCTGATCCTTGCCAAGAAGTCCCATGGATTTTTGAGTCAAAAGACCCATTGGTTACATCTGATCCCTGCCTAGCAGGCCTTGTTCGTTTTACATCAGAACCACTACCAATTATTTTTTATCCAAGAATAGGAGCAGCAGTCTGTTTTGTATTCGTGAAACCATCAGTTATATCTGATCCCTGCCCAACAGTTTTAGAAGAGTCGTTCCTCCTGAATGTTTCAGGATATCTTATGGCTGCATCTTGTAAGGAATTCAAGGTCGTCTGCATTTTAAATTGGGCACCCGGTGCAGATTGCTTAGCAATATTGGCCACCTGTTCCTCAGATGTAATACTACTGGGTTTGCTTATTTGATGGTCGCTAAAGCATTCTGAATACTCTGAAGCAGAACTCCATGCTCGGTGATGTCCTCTTACCTTGGGAGGGGAAGAGAATCTCAAGCTGAGATCTTTTTTTCCTTCCAAAGTGCCTTGCTTGTTAGCTGAAGGTCCAAATTCACTCTGAGCACTGGACTCCTGTATTTGGCCTTGATCCTTTTCAGTAGATGATGCTTGCACACTATTTTCAGATGCAGTAACATATACTTCTGAGTTACTCCTACTCAAGGACGCCTTAGCCTCATCATTATGATTCCCAATCTTAGTTTGTTGAGAGGAAGCTACTTCCACGCTCATGTCGCTAGCTCCACTCCATCTCCTCAGAACAGCCTTCTCTGTGGTAGAAATGGAGTTGCCACTTTCTGATGAGAGCCTCCGATTTTCCACCTTTCCAGCTTTTTAATGCCTTCACCTGATTCTTTCTGCTGCTCCTTCTGCTTACTTTCAAACAGATTGATGCGGTCTTGAACACTAAGCCTTCTGGTTGGCTGAGCTTTTTGAATAGAATCTGACTCTTGCTTGTCACAACCATTACCCTCAGCGTCACTGTCACTACTTTCCCTATTCAAACACCTCCCTCTACTAGACTGGGCATCTACGTAGCTATTACTTCTCGTCACCCCTGATCCAATTCTCCCTGTTTGAACTCTTTGTGTTGGAGAAGAGGATCTCCTGCTTGGAGAACAAGACCTTAGCCTGTTTGTGTCAGCTTCAGCTTGTTTGCATTTATCTGGGACCATTCTGGAGGACTCGGGTCTTGCATCGATAACCGGTTTATTCATGGCATCAACTTCTATAGATGAATTCTTTGTGTTTGGCAAGCTTCCCTGGCTGTTGATAAGATTAACCTCACCGGAAGAAGAGATGGTTTCAAAATGATCGACTGATTGTACTCGTGAATGTGATGGCTTAATGCCTTGCCGAGCAGTAGAAGCTAAAGTTTGACTTCCATCTACGAAGTCCCCACCTTTGGCTCGGGTATCAGACCAATGGCCATAGGATGCATTACCTTTCTTCGGTAAAAATGAGACGAAGAGTCAAACATCAGCTCGCCCTCTGTACCATTTTCAATGGACATGTCAGAACCCGATGATTGGATATCTGCATCATCTCGCCATGGGAAAACATCATGTCGCTTTTGACAGAGGGTCATAAATTTGGCACAGGCATCTCTGTAGAAAAATTCCTATATTAGGAAGCAAGGTGTAGCACATAAAACCACATCACTAAGATATAATGTAATACACCAGGAAGAAAGGACACTTCAGACTTACTTTAGGCGATTTGCTCCAAAGTGATCTGCAAATACAATGAGATCAGCCATGTGTTCTATTGCAAAACCAGCAGCAGAGGCTCGAGCAAAACCCATGCTTAATTCTTGTTGTAAAGCCATAATCCGCACATCTATGGCTCTTAACAATTGTCGCCTAACAAAGAAAGATATAATTACAGATAAAAAATTATAGCTTGAATGCAAGAGAAATACGAAGAGTGAACAGAAATAAATTTATTTTGCACAGCACTGTGACACCTCCTGCCAAGGAAGAATACTCACTTTGATGTATCAGCTGCATCTGTTTCACTTGTCTGTAAGATGGACACAAAATTTATATTAAGACATCAGTTCCTGATATCTGAGAGTAAATCAAGAAATTTCTTTTGACTAGAGAGTGTTCATTAACATTTTAATTTTTAACACAGAGACTCTATTATAAAATGAGTTATTAATGACCTCTTTAATACTACACCAGCGGAGATTCAAGCTGATACTCTCTTAAGTTTGGGTAGAAGAAAAAGGGAAGACAATATTAATTATTAGAGTGTTGAATTGCTAATTACCTTGGAGACTGCTCCAAATGAACTGGCATCTATTCCAAACAGCACACAAAATTTCCAGTCAGTACATAAACCGCATGATGATGAATCAACTCTAAAATAAAATTATATTTGACAGTCCTTTTTAACCTCCTAAAAGGCTAAAAATAAGTATAGCATCTTCGGGAATTCATAAAAATCGACTTCAAAATGTTTGGAGCAACTAGCAACAATGTTTTGCTTACAGAAACCTGTATATATATCTTGTGTATTCTCGCATAATTCACTAGCATCTACAACACTCTTGCCAAAATGAAATATTCGCCACACTATTAAGATCCTTTCCATTAGACAACCAGAGAACTTGAACCCAAAAAAATTCAATAATTGATGATCACCAACTTACAAGAAATGCAGATAGAGAATAGTGCAGGCCTGGCAGATTTTCAAAGTTTCAAGATTTAAAATTTGAGACTTTAAATAAATTATAATTTTCAAGACTACATTTAAATGTCAATTGCAAAGAGTCGTTACCTAGAGTATAACTAATTCCAAGTCAAGAGTTTAGGAGTTCTTAGCTGAAGCCTCAAAAGACTAAATAATTTCTTAATCAAAGACAAACAGACTGCACTTATGCAGGTAGTTAGTTTGGGGTATATAGCCAAGCAAGTGTGACATGTTTTTGAAATCTCTTTGTAAATCAGAACCTACTCCCCCACTTGCTTGCGAGCAAAAGGTGAGGTTCCAAGAGTTGGGGTTCAGATCCTGATCCTCACTCTAAGTCTGCGATGGAACCTTCCAGGTATCTTTGGTCCAGACTCCAAAGAATGCTGGGGGATTTCTCAGTTCCCAAATCTGAGAGAAACTAAGTGTAGAAAGGTAATTTGACTGGTTCTCCACCGAATCCATGTAACTTTAAAGATTGACCTCTTGAAAACTTTAGCGTGCACCCAACCATAGCTGCTTCTTAATAGGACTTGACTTAGAAACATAGAAACTCGGTGTTTGACCTGTTATGCTGAATTTCAGTAAACTATGTCCATTACACATGAATCTATGTTCTGAGAGATATGACCCAGCTTTCTTGAGATTAAAAATTGTATAGCAAAGCAGTACAAGACTTGTCGCAAAACATCTCCAAATGGTCAGCATCAAGAGAAAAAGCAGAAGCCGTTGAGAAAATAAAGTTTGAAAGCATCAGAATTGCAAAAGGTAGAAGTCTCAATGTGCCGTTCATTTCATAAAAAGAGCAACACATTAATAGGGCAACTACAAAAGAAGATTACAGTTATTATAACAGTTTAAAACAAGGAAATGTTCTATATAAAGTTATACCTAAATTGCTTGATCTTTATGCAGAGCACCAGGACAACTAAGCTACTCGTTCTATAACATATACAGATAGCCTACAGCCCCACTAACAAGTTAAAAATTAGAGGTTCCTACTCAAAAGTCAATCTAGAAAATACTAGTTTACTAGCATACATAAAAAATAGGAAAATTGCAAGCTACGACTACTGCCGTTTTTATTGTGGTTGACGTAAAGATTCTTTACAGATATAGCTAACTGTTCCTCAAAGTTTATGACCCTGGCATGATGGCAGTACTGCTATGCATGGTTTCGTGGATGCTTGCTGGGAACAGATATTTATAAATTCAAGAAAGTTTCTGTTAAATTCAGATTAATGCTCAAAGTAGATCCTTGACTATGCATGTATACACCATAAACTTTTCTTATAACTAAGAAATTCTAGGCTTTAACTAGGCATGTACAATAGACTGTTCAAATTGCGTTGATGTGAAGAGATTTTCATACAGGCAGAAACTGGTGTAGAAACAATGGTGCTTAAACACACTCATGCATAGACTCCATAAAATGGTTTCAAAAGTGAACCAAGCATCACAAGGTTTCAACCAATCAAAACATAATCCGAAAACTTGAGATTATGTCAATATGCACTTGCAATTATCTAAGAGAGCCCAAACATGTACAAGACATAGTCTAAGTATCCTTCAGTGATGGCCTGCATAGCCTTGAGTATCCCTGAGTGGTTGTGCAGATGACTATATAATATACTTTGGTTCAGATTGACATGGTCAATCCTCAACTCAATCTTATCAAAACAAGTAATATCGCCACAATGTCAACGCATGCATCATTGGAACAAACTTCAAATTGTGAGTGGGGTAAGTTTGCTCGTGGCCTGCTGACTGATAAACTGTAAAAAGATCACTTCGCTATCTAGCTTTTAACATTCCTATGCCTTCCAAACCAACATCAATACACACTATAAAACCTTCCTCAATTTTGGGAAATCAAAAAACTAGTGGATAATCAACAAATGCTTCAATCATTTAAAGATTTCTTTACATTGGTTTGTCCAAGTACAACTTCTTGTCTTCCACTATAATGAGGTAATTAAGGTGTGATAAGAGAAAAACCTTCTATTAGCCTCTGATAGAAATTGATGGTAAAGTCTCTCAATTTGACAATACCTTTTGAGGCCATCCATTCACTTGGACCTTCAACAGGCCCATTGACAATCCATCTCCCAAAATAATGTGCCTCAAATATCAAACATCCTTGAAGAAATTTCCCTTTGATTGACTTAGTAAAAATTCAATGATAGCTTAAAACATGCAAATGCATTTCTTAGTTACAACTAACTATCTGTGCTCTTTGTTAGACTTGCAGTACAGAAAATTTCTGTCCAAGAAAACTAAGAGAATCTTATCCGAGTATTTTTAAAATACAGTATTCAATTCTTCTCAAAGACATTACAGTACAATAAAATGACATCCAAGAAAATTAACAAGATCTTATCCAAGTATTTTTAAACATAATATTCCTCAAAGACATAAATATTGTAAGGAAATGGTCAAACCTAAAAGGCACAAGTACAACCTTGAACTGTTCAGCATATATGCCTCCGTCTTTGATATAACATACCCAGAACTCAAATCAATCTTGATGAACAACTTGGCCCCATGAATTTGTTATACAAACCATCTATTTGTAACAATGGACATCGATTCTTCATTGTGGATTTGTTTCATTTGTCCATTGTCAGGACAGAGTCTCAGCATCATATCCCTTCTTATCAACCAAAAGTTTCATTCCCGGAGGAGGGACAGATGGTGCCTGATAGAACCTTGCTCAAGAAACAGCTCCAAATGAATCTTTGTCCTTATATTCTACAGAGATCACTATGTATAGTGCCTGACAAAGTTTCGTTCATTATAGCAGGTCAATAATAATCATCCCATCTTTGGAGCAACAATCTAGGTGACTCAACATTAAACACATAAACATCTAACTTCAGTCCATATTTTTCTTGGGGTTAATGACAGCAATATAAAGTTGGCATCCTTTCTATGAGAACTTTTTACTTGCAGAGCAAGTATTTTAATTGAAAAATTTAACCTCGTGATCCCTTCTTCTATACCAAAGTTCCCTTCGTCGTTAATCTGAGTAAAGATTTTTATAGTTACCTTGTGAAGCATCAGCACATTCAAATCAATTTCACAATCAATCCCATACATGGTCACATTTCTCTTGGTACCAAAAGCTAACTTTACCCAGATTCTTTAACTCGATAGGTTGAAATCCTACTCTTCCTCACGTGTTAGGGGCAATAAAACTATGAATAGCTACCAAGTCAATGGAAATAGAAAGACTTTGACTTGTAGTCAGGCCTACAATTCCAACAGCAGTAGACTAATGCTTGGCCTACCAACCCTCTGTACAGCATATATTATTTGCATTACCTCAGCCACATCAGATACTGGAGAAATATTTTCTTTTGCTAACATCCTTTAATATCAATCCAATTTGAAGCTATAACATCCTCCTTTAGGCCTCTTTTCGGATGCTCAACTTGGAGTCCATGATTTCTACTACAACAGTGTGTTGCTCATTCTCACCATATTATATTCTTTCTAGAACAACTTCCTACCTTTCTCTTATAGTCCCTTCTTTTCCCAAATTCTTTTTGTTATCCTCTTGCTAAGATTTCATTGATTGCTGTTTTGATCTTTAAAACACTTGTCCTTTCAGATGGCATCATCAAGTGCCCTGCGCTCACAAAGTGAATTCTAATTGCCATAGCTCCAATGCAGCCCACAAATGAAATGACTTTCACCTTACAATAACTACTATTAAATACGATTATTATTAACATACTTAAGAAGCTCCATACACTCCGCTTGTACTCTTCCATGGCCATGTTTCCTTCACCACTGCATAGGTGCACATACATGTACCTAAAATGCAGTTACAAATCACGGGCACACCTGTTCCCATCCCAGGTGTGTCTGCAATGCACACTAATTTTGGGGTAGGTCTCTCCCAAATGCACATGAGACATCACTAAATATAGAAGTTAAATAACCTACCTAAAAGCAACCATTACAAACTCATCCCATAGAGATTTTCTGCATAGCAGGGACAAATTTTAAATGGCAGAGATTAATCCACACTATTGCACAATCATTCTCTGCATGGAAATATGTATGTCCGTAGGTATATATGGTCCACAATTTCCCTGTACCTGTGTACCCAAGCCTTGGGCCTCTGCAGTGGGTACTTTGTACCCTGCATAGCCCCACACTCTCAAGCACATGCTATCTTGTTTTCCTTTCTTCCACTTTCTTAACGTAGTAATACTCCAACAAGTACTGCCTTTGGAAATACCTTCATAACATTCCAAGCTTAATCCGTCGTCCTAAATTTGATTCATGTTTGGAACAAACTCGTCAAAGCGTCCTTGCCCCAAAACTTGACAAGTTTCAACATAGGACTTGAGGCGTCGGAAATGTCAGAAAATAATAAACATTTATGCAGGCTTATCAAGAAACCATTCCAAAAATGTCTACCTGCAAGAAGAATCTAAAATCTAGAAGTTTCAACATCTCTAATTCACTTTACCGGCAATTTTAGTAACTCTGCGAGTTCTGCCAGAGTTTTGTCTGTTTATGACAAGTGTATCTAAGAGAATGCACTTGCCAATAAAATGACTGGATAACAGCTTACGCCTTTTCACATATTACAACCCACTGGGTAGCATTTGGAATTTTGGATAAATGACTATGAAACATTTCTGATGGAGAGAGCAATGGAGTGGAATAGGAATTTCATTTCAATATCTATATAGCATTCAGATTTAAGAAATATTAGAAACAATGATTGTATTCCACACAAGAAGAAAGTGATTGATAAAATCATTGAAGCCTACAAATGGCACCATACCATGTCACTAACTAAATGAGATAAATACTAGACCATAATTTTCATGACGTCATTACACATTCTTAACACTACGAGCCCCATCCTGCAGGGAACATTGCTACTTACCAGTGTGTGGTACATAAAATGTTTTTGCTCTCACAGTGATAGATTTGATGGACCCTGGGCCCTTTCCTTGGCTCTTCAAGCCCAATCTCAGCCATAGAAAAATGCTACAAATCAGTTGCCCCTTCTATTTAGGTTATAGCGGAAGAGCAAATTAAGGAATTCTAAGCTATGGTACAAATAATTGGGTGAAACTAGAACTGTTATCGACAAACATGGGAAATGATTTCCCAATGGATTCAAATGTTACCAGGTAAAAACTCAGCACATAATCTAATTTTTCAAATCCTGATACAAATCAAACTATAGAGCTTGTGAAAAGAAATCGAATATATAGAAGAGTGCCAAATATTGGAGGCAACACTTAGGACATAATTGATAAGAAAGTTTTTGCTTTTACATTAATGAAACTAAAAGAGGTGACATCCTCAAGAACATGACCAGTTAGAAATATTCTAGAGGCTGGAATGTGGCATGGATAGTTATTCAATACCTTTACTAAATCAATCCAGACAGCTGAATCTTTCTACATGAATCTTCAGGAATCAAGTTACAAGTCAACCAGGAATGAACGCAGAATATTTTATGAAGCGTCATGGGTCTACACAGTGCGCAGTAAGTATAAATGTGTGTGTATACACGTGAAATTATGATATGTATAAATGTGCATATATATACAAGTAAAATCGTGATATGTATTCCAGTACTATCAGTATCTGACATATCTTGATACTTGAGTGACATGGACAGGCATTTATCAAGTGTGTTACTTAAAGAGTCTAGTTAAACAGGACTAAGAATAGGATTATCAGCACAATAATGTTTGGAACAAGCACCCAAACTTGCTGTTGTAAGCATTTCCCAGTAGAGAAGAGTGTCTGGTAAAAATGTGAGTTGTAATAATATATGTTTGTTTATGAAATTTTCTAGGTAAGTTCAGCAACCTTGAGCGTGTCAACAGTAAGCCTTTAAGATACTGTGACGGGACACAAAAGGGGAAAACTGTGTGTTTTCTTTCTTGAAATGTTCCATCCTTTGACCCTGCACTTTAGTGGAATTCACACCGAAGGGGAACTGTTTGCTATTTAAACATAGAAAAGCTCAGACTTAGAGATTGATAACATTATTAATTGCTAGCCTTTTTGTAATTTTCAATTAATTCACAATAATTTTATCAATATAGACATGGGAACATGCACACGTCACTAGTTTTCTCCCAACTTCAGGAGACTCATTGGCAGTGCATGAGAGACTCTAGAGACAGTACCCTGCTAACAAGTAGGATTGTTCAGCCAGACCCTCTTAGTCCAAGCCATTCTCCTATGAACATTATCAGAACCTGTATTGCCCGATTCTCCTTAGACGAATTTCTTGGTCCCTCTTCCATGCCAGAATTTGATTTAGACAAGTACCAGATTTGTTCTCCAGCTTTGGCTTTCATCAGCTCCCATGTCATTGTTTCTCTGAGGGGCCTTCCATTCCCATGGTTTCCTCTGTTTGAACTTGGATTCTATGGCGTGTATCTTTTCTGAATTGCCTGGGTTTACCACCCCTACTCTATTTGCTTTTTCCTTCTTTTAGTATTCTCTACTCTTTTAGCTCCTTGGGTCTATTTCGACACTCCTACTTGCTACTGCGACTTGTTGTACCTTCTAGTCCCATTGACCTTCTTTGGTTATTGGTGGGCATTAGTATAGCTTGTTTCTTGCTTTCAAACACAAAACTAGGGAATGAACAATGACATTTTACTATCAGTTGCCATGAACTGTTTTCTCTTGGGCACAAAGTTAGAAAATGATTTGCAGCATTTGTCATGAAGTCGGTAATATTGTCTAGGTGGAAATATTGGAAATGTGAGGGTTTACAAAGAGTTTAGTAAAGATCTAACAAACTTGAGGACAGTGCATACAGAACAAATTTGACACTCCTACTTGCTACTGCGACTTGTTGTACCTTCTAGTCCCATTGACCTTCTTTGGTTATTGGTGGGCATTAATATAGCTTGTTTCTTGCTTTCAAACACAAATCTAGGGAATGAACAACAACATTTTACTATCAGTTGCCATGTACTGTTTTCTCTTGGATGCGAAGTTAGAAAATGATTTGCAGCATTTGTCATGAAGTCTGTAATATTGTCTAGGTGGAAATATTGGAAATGTGAGGGTTTACAAAGAGCTTAGTAAAGATCTAACAAACTTGAGGACAGTGCATACAGAACAAATATCCAATTGCCACAAAAATAAAATATAACTTTACAATCATTTTGGCACAGGGCTATAATTTAATTAAATATAAACGCAAACTAAATATATAGCACAACTAGGTCTGAAAAGATTAGATCCAGAATACCTGATCCTAAACCAGAAGTCTGATCACTAGCAGCCTGTTCAAATAAAAAGCAGCAAGCCAGTGGTAATCAGTTTTATTGAATCCCCAATACACAGATCGAATAAAAAAAAAGGAAATCTTTAAATGTTCCTACCTGCGAATACAGACTAAGCTGGAAGTTTCTTGCAGCCTCCAGTTGAGACATCTCTGTGTCAACACTGTTAACCAGCTCCAGCACTTCAGGGGTGCTAACAAACCGGACAAACCTAGCCGAAACATCACGACTAAGCTCAAATTAGCTAAAGAATAGCACTACTTTTCTTTACATTTAAATCCAGATTTCTCGAAATTGTCTCAAAATGAGGGTTCATATATTAAGACTGCAGAGAGCACTTCAGGAGTGCTAAAAACCAGACAAACCTAGCCAAAACATCACCATTAACCTCGCATTAGTAAGAGAATTGCATCTTCAAAACGCATTTACTAATTTCCTTCACATTTTTATTTTTATTTTTGTATTGATCAATTTCCCTCACATTGTAATCCAGATTTCTCCAAATTGTCCGAATATGAGGGTTACTATAATAAGACTACTAGTATTTGGCCTATTACTAAAAGGATCCGTCAACAGGCGCTTTTGTTTTGAAATAACTCACCTTTCCAAAGTGCCTTTGGTGAACCAGGAGGCTCCTCCATTTTGATATGCAGGCACTTCAAGCTTAATTAAATTCCCGGCTCTTCCAGCCTGTTCTTCAGCAGCCCGCAAATGAGTAGCAAATGGCTTTAAAAGCCCCGAAGCAAGCTTCTCCGTTTCTCCTCCACCTGAAACGAACAACTCGCACCTGCCGGTCACAGGTTCGAACCTCACTCTCAGCAAGATTCCAAAAATAGAAACTTTTGAATCCCTTCCAACGTTTAAACCTTACATACTAAATTTAGCCAAAAAACAAATAAATCTATAGCATCCTCATTATCCTAATTGCAGCAATCCTTTCCATTCTAGATCTCAGAACTGAGATCCTTTAAATTGCGACACGGAGCCAAATCTATCGGGCATTTTAAAGAACACTGAAAATGCATATATGCACCTGGTACGCTTGGGAGAGAGCTGAAAGGCAGCATAGTCCAGGCGCGTGTCCACCTTCATTATTTCCACTACTGTACAACGACCGCATAAATCTTTAAAGCGCGCACCTCGTATTCACTAATATAGCCATTACAGACGATGCAGGTACCGGAAACAATGTTTTTACGGCCGCAACTTCGCCTGAATACCAATACGCTACCCGATTTGAAGCTTCCGTGCGCAATTACCTCGAATCGGAGTAATTTTTTAAACCCTCGCAAAACTTATAAAGCTTTTTCCCCGAACACTCCACAAAAACTCAGAGGAAATAATTTGTTTTCCATGAGTGCCAGTACTGGCTTCAAAATTACGTAACTATGAAGGAAATTAACAACAGCTAAAAAAATGACGTTATGTAAATGATCAGACCGTGTTAATGGCCTCTGATCCACCATTCGGCTATTTCAGATCCCTTCATTTATTTTCAGACCCACATTGCTCTTCAGCATTATTATTATCATCTGCCATTTCCTCTCTCCTCTGTTTTTGTTTTTATTTACTTTTCAACCATTTTTTTTTTAATTTAATTTTGCTCTCCAGTGAGAGTTTATTTGACTCTGGAAATCCCACCTTCATTTTGATCCATACAAACTTTTAACGGACATCTTTATGATATCACAGTTTGAGTTTTTTTAATTTACAAATAAAAAGAATAATTATATTTGTAATAAAACAGTCATATTAAGGTCCTCTCCTTTTTTAATTACCTAAAAAGGATAAAACTTAATTTCAAAGCCCAACAAGGCCGAGTTTGTAAGCTAAGAAATATATGGAGCCAAATCTATTTGCCATATAAGTTAAGAAAACACAATATGTTGCATGTTATTAGGAAGATGGATACTCTTTAAATTTAAAAGGGACAATTTTTTTAAATAAATGCCACAGTTGTGTTTAGTTTGTATAAGTGTAGGTGCCAACTAACCATATATAGTTGTGATTAAGTTTAATTTAAATTAAATCAACAAATTCAAACTTAATTATAGAAAATAAAAGGGCTATCTAATTTATAAAATAATTTAATTGTTTGGAAAAATTAGAGAATTTGGGTTACAAATATGATTAATATATTGAATTCTAGAAATTTGGGGGTAGTTGTTAGTGACGGTGAATGAAAAATGAGTCCATAAGGTGAGTCGGACAATACCCAAAGAAATATGACCAAAATATTATACTAGTCAACTTCATATATTTCTAACCAAATTCATAGAGATCTAAAACCTATGAATCTAGGATAATTTGTATATGAATGATCGAAATACATGTAGGGATGAATCTAATGGTGTAAATGTGTGTATGTGCCCTAATTTATAAAATTGTATCTCGGTTTGTATAGTTATGTTGCAAATCACCAAGAATATGATCTCCTTAGCCAAAGCTGAAATCCACGCTCAAATCCTTGAGAAACCCCATAAAATAGGGGATGTTAATGGGGTTGTGTTATCCCTATCAACGCCCTTGTGATTTGACTAAATCGCAAGCAACACTCAATACAAGTCGGGAAGTCAATCTTATGTGTGCATGTGTCCTAACCCTTATCTCGCTCAATGGGTGCAACAACTAGAATAGACTAGAATGAATATGTAAATGTTTGAATTAGAAATTTGGTATGGGAGGCTTTAGAAAATAATATATTGTTGGTCTTATAGCTTTAATATCACTCGTGCACAATGGAATAATATAATGTATGATTGTCTCTTGTGCCTCCTAAATGCACTAATGCAATTGTGTACTTAAAGACTACTTAAATTCAATCTAGGACTCTATTGGCATGTAAGCCAACCCACGACATATATGAAAGACGACAAAATACAATAGTCGAAAGGGGTCTTAAGAGTAATGACCAAAAATGTAGGTATGTTTCGGCATAAATCTTATATAGCTCACACCCCGTACCAATCCAAAAACAAGAGAGAAGAGAGAAAATGACAAGAAAGCGGAAAATGGCTCACCAAACATAAAAATGATAAATAAGGGAACATACATGACCATTAAGGGGAGAAAACAATAGGGATGAAAAGGAATATCGAAAGAGGTCGATGACACAAGAAAAATAAGTGAAAGGACAATGACACAAGGAATCACGTGCCAACACATAAATACACTAATGCCAAAGAAATTAAGTAGTCTTGTACCAAAATCGGGTGTTTACATAACACCCCACTTCGATGTGTGTGTGAGTGCATATATATCAAAAAAAGACAAACAAACACTTACATCATAATGCATTTTTAATGGGCAACATTCCATCTATTAGAGTGTAGACACCCTAAAATATCGCATTATACATTCTAAATCTCTAAAATCATCCTGTAATTACTTCATAGTACATTATGACCATTTTTTACCACTTTTGATATATTCCGCTATTTTATGACCTTTAATGGCATTTTATGACATTATCCCGCAACTCCCCTAATCATTCCTATCACTCACACATAGGTCTCGAATTATTAAATATTCATGTTATGAACCTTGTTACACTTATATCCCATTCCTAGGATTAATTAATTAATCCTATCACTTCTATTATTCATCCCATATCCCATTAGTTAATTTTTTGGCTAATTTAAATATCAACCTTAATTAAAAAATCATGCACATTATCCATTTCCACCTCACCTTTTATCCACTTTCACTTCACTAATTAACATCTCAAGTTAACTAGAGCAAAACAAATCAATTAAAGATTAAATCATTAAATATATGCAAGAGGACAAGTTTAGATTAAATCAAATCATGCATTTGAGTTAACTAAACATATCTCCCATAAAGCATGGCATTCCAAAATTAAATCAAATCTCTCAAAGCTAAAAGTCACGTCACTTTTTTGGTGAATAAAACAAAAGACATGAATTTAATATTTCAATACAAAAGCTAAAAATATTCAAAAGGCATGCCACCTTTGCCAACTCAATGAAAACTCATCCATGCAAGCTCAAAACAACAATTCAACTCCTCAATCAAATTAGAAACTCAACTAAATAATTCAATCATGCTTTAGTTAACTTCATATCAGACAAGTTAACCACACAAATCAAGGATTTGGGATTCTCTTCCCTCATCTATAAATAATCACTCATTCCTCTCCAATTATCATCTTTGGAAGCTTTGAAATTTGCATCGTTATTGTGTTGGATTATCATTCAATCTCACATATTGTTACATTGTCCAATTGATCACGAATCAATAATCAAATCAGTCATTCAATCATTTTTCTTGTAGTTGAAATCTACTTCCATTTAGAACACCTTTGGAGCATCCACAAATAATTTGATCAAGATATTCAACAAGCTCGGTGCTTCATTCCAAGATTTAGTAGTCTCATCTGAGGTTGCAAGGAGATACGAAGAAGGATCTGGTTTACTTTTATTTGTTTTTTTTCTTTCGTTTTGTAGTATTTCTCTTGTATACATTTTTTGGTACACCGGTGGGAGAAATCCGCATCTTTTTCATTTCTTCATCATTTTTTGTGAAATTAACCTTGTTTTTGTGTTCTTCTTGTTATTTAAAATCACTGACCAATTTTCAAGGCTTTTCAAGGAGTAAATTGCGAGTAGTTTAAAAAAACCGATTAAATTGGCCATGCTTTTTTTTAAAATGTGTAGCTACAGTGATCGCACTACCGTAATACAATTTATGCTAGCGTAGCAAGCAATATGTGTTACCGCCTCGTATTTATGCTATCGTCATTATATTTGCGCTACCATCACGGTATTTATGCTATCATTCTAGTACTTGCGCTATCGTTCTAATACTTGCGCTACCATTCTAATACTTGTGCTACCATTCTAATAATTTTGTTACCGTTCTCATAGTTGGGCTACCATTCTAGTATTTGTGCTACCGTCACTATACTTGTGTTACTAGAATTTCTCTTGGTTTTATTTAGCATCATAGTAAGTGTGCTAGCATTTTGTGGTATTTTTCACTTCATTTTCTCAAATTTATAACATCTTCATTTCCACTGTTATGTTGTTTTCTATATATTTCAGACTTTAATTTACAGTTTAATCTGTTAAAATAATGCTAACATCTTAAATTTCATTCATTTCCATTTGTTTTTGTTTCAATCAAATCCATGTATGCTCTTTTCTCATGCTCTTGAGTGATCTTGAAATTTAGAAATGACCACAATCGTTCGTTGTTTTTTTTCTTCTAATATAGTATTTACAGGAAAACTAACAATTAGTTTTGTGTAGGACCACTTCATTTGGAGATATTAATCAAGCAACGAACTACTAACACCTTGCATGCAAGTTTCCTTGGCCAAAGACAAATCAAACTTTGCTAAATTTTGAATAAACTATACAAAACTTTTACATTTTAGGTTCGGATAAGGGTTAATACCCGTCGCATAATTATGGGAAGTACTTGGGCTTAAGCCTAAAACTCATTATGAGGAGTACCACAAGAACCCCAAAGTAGTTGGCACATTGAGAGGACCAGTAGCACAACAAGCAATGCCCCATCTTGATTGAGTAGTATCACCCATGAGGAAAACCAAATGTTGTATGTGGTAATGGCCCCATTTTGATTGATTGAGGGGTATGGTATATAGCGAAAAATTTGGTGTGTGTACTCATTCAGAAAAGCATTGGTGAGTGAATATCCCAAATCCCTAGGAATCCTAACAAACCGGGGCCAACAAATCTTATATTGTTCAGATTGTTAGATTAAAACAATTTGTGTTCCACATCTTATATCAATCAAATTCAACCCAATCCAAAAATCAAAGCTAAAATTCTTATCTTTTGGATATTCACATCCAACCTATTCAAATCACAATCAAAACTACCCAACTCTAAATTAGAATCCTATTCATAGGATACAACATATTCAAATCCAATCAATTTTTTTTTCCATCCAAATCATCTTAAATTGAAATTAACAAATCCATCGAAATCAAATTCTTATATTATAAATACTCATATTTAAGTATAAACATATACAATCCAAATCAAAAGTCTTAAATTCCATATACATATGTCCAAATTTAGCAATTTAAATCAAATCTGAATTCAAATCAAGGCGAATCATATATGAGTTTATCAAAATCAAATCAAACCATGATTTAAGCCTTTTACATTGGATATTCACTTTATCCAAGTTTAAGCACATCGATTTTATCACACCTTATACATTGAATATTCACTTTATTCATGTATTAAGTAAATCAAAACCAAATCAACACCTTATACGTTGGATATTCACTTTATTCACGTATTAAGTAAACCAAATCGAATCAAACTAAATCAGAGTCTTATACTTTGATATTCACTTTATCCAAGTTTAAGCATATCAAATCACACCCAATTCAAGTCTTATATTTTGGGTATTCAATTTATCCAAATTTAAGAAAATATTTCATCAAATTAGTCCTAACAGACTTTAAAATCAATCCTAAATCGAATCAAAATCAGAATATCAATCTATTCAATCGAAACACAATATTAACCTTTGATCAAATCAAACACTAGTTTCACTAAACATGTTTGCAAGTAAACAAGCAAACCAATCTGACATCATCCTTTAAGCTTAAATTTATCAAACCTCTATCAAGCTTATCAAGTCACAAACCACCTTTTTACTTTTGGTTTTTACCTTTAGTACAATGGTGAGCCCATGCAACACATCAAGCATAGCTTTATTAGAAAAACTTCATAGGATGTCAAAACAAATCTCTCATATGGCTTCCCAAGTCAATGAAAAATTAAAAAATCAACCAATCATAATCTCTAGTAAAGAAACTACTCCATGTGAAGTCAAATGAAGACAATTCACACCTCTTAGAGAAAGTATTTCTAGTGTCATCCACTAATTATCGAGTGCTAAAATGGTCACCTATCCAATCACGAGACCCTTCGAAGAAGGGCAACCAAAACCTATGTGGTACAAAGAATCAAAATATTGTTTTTTTGATAGATAATACTTGGAAAAGGCTCCAAGGGCCATGTACATAAGATATTACAATGAAGCTCTCGGAAACAAAAACATGTATCAAAAAGCTCGAGTCAAAAATAGATTGACTCTACCAGAGCCAAAACACTAACAATGAACATAGACCAAAATAGAATAGGCAAAGAACAAAAAAACCAAAAGATCTTAAAAAGGACCTCCTAAACACATTTTCCTCTTATCCTCGAACTCGGTCTGTGCAATATCCCTCTCGCATTATCGAGTTGTTCATCATCATCAGCCGAGTTAACTTATGGAAAGCTTCATCCTCTTCCCTTTATCAACATCAACCATACCATGTAAAACCTCAATCTTATGACCCAGAACCACCACCTTGGCACTAGTACGTCGAGCACCCCTTATCAAATTCCTATTTTTGGCTTTTACTTGATTCGTTGTATCCTCCGGGCTTCAATTTTATTAGCAAGGAAATTAATCAGAGTATTACCCCCATCAAACCCTCATTAGGGCCTTCCTCCACATTTTGTCTGTTAAATTTTGAAGCTTGATCCACAACGTCCAAGTATTTTTGGCTTTTTCTTTCATTTTGTTAAGTTTCAATTTGTCTGCCAAAGTAAGATGATCTTCCCACTCCTCACCCAGACTGGACCAATAACCCTAGTTTGAGGAACCGGATTACCCACTTTCACAAGCAATAAAATAAGCCCTTGGTGAAGGGGAGCCACAATTTTCTCAACCTGAAAGTATCTGACAAAAAATTGAAGCGACTTGTAAAGATAAAACAAAATACTCATCTTTTTACCCCTCCTAAAGTGATTGAGCAACATAAAATGTTGTGTATGAAGATTTCTAAACTTTCCATCCAACGTTATGTACTTCATTAGATGGAAACATACCTCAGACCAACTTCCAGGAAGCGATGTACGAGCAATTTCATCTTCCATGTGGCAGATCTTTTCATCATCCTCAAGGAAAGTATAAACCTCTTCCGAAGCACGGTTCGTCTTTGAACACCTTAATACCTAAACAATCCATACATGTGATGCATCCTATGAGCTCCTCCAAAACCAACACACTGATTCCATGAATTCTCACAACACCATTGTCCCAAGCTATAACAAATTCATTTGACAGGTTCTCAGCATGACCTCTCAGATTTTGAAGGAAATGTGTGATCCCCATTCCTAAAAATCTCACAGATGACAGAGTCCCTCTCCAGACTAATGCAAGAAGAAGGTTCGAAGCTAACCCTACTCCCACCCATTACTGTAATTCGATTCTGAAACATGTTCCAAGTTGGTAATAAAACCCATAAAAACCAAGTCTAGTAATAATTTAAATGATCTGAACCTTCACACAACCTAAAATAATGAACATGATAGCTTAAATCCCACTCACACACTTAACATTAAATTTACTTTTCTGCATTGATGATTGCTTTTGTACTATCGGTAATTTTTCCTCAATTCACCATAATGATTTGGCGTGGGCCCGTACTCCAATATTAGCAAACGTGTCCGCACAATGATTGGCTTCTCGAAACACATTCCCAATATAAGTCTCTTCAAACTTAGATAAAAGTCCCATTATATCCACAATGATAGAATTAATACTAACATGATGTTTAACAATACCCTTCATAACATTAATAATATTGTAGACACCAAAATTGGGTCACACTCCCTTGGTCCCTCAATAAATAAATACCTTGAACACATCCACCTAGCCATGGCCCCCTTCACCTCACTATAATATTAATTTAATTATTAAAATTAAATTAATTCATTATCCTCACTATATTTATTATTTAAATATCCTAATTTAGATAATGCCCACATATCCACCTCACCTAGACACCTCATCAAGCCACCTCACCCTAAGACCTATTCTTAGTAAGTTGCCATAACTAACTAAGACCTACCCAAACCCTAAAAATCAATGCCTACATTCCCTCTAACCACATTCCCGCATGCTTAAAAGAAGCTTCCATCCTAATCCATGGGCCAACACACGAGATCCCAGAAAATCAAGGGGATCCCAGTTTAGTAAACCTAGGAAATCCCGCCATAACCGACGCCGATTACCCTTAACCGCCGCCGGTTAAGCCGAACCACCGTCGATCACCTTTTAACCCCCAAAACAACCTTATTTTCAAGGTTGGCAGATTCCTGAGAGATATCACATCTTTTGAGAACAAGTTTTAGAGAGAATATGCATGCAAAGAAGGAGATCAAGCATTTTCTCTTGCATAGACAACTAGCATTCACCCAACAACCATCCAACACTCACCCCAGCACAGATTTGATCCAATCAGGAAAGAAGGAGAGCACATGCAGCCCATGCAAGAGCTCCCCAATGTTTGGTGATCCTCTGCAACATTCAACCTCTTATCAACACCTTCATTCCTCACTCACAAACATCTAGAGCCAGATTCCAAGTAAGTAGAACATTTTACTCCTCTGGTTCACTCATTTCATCATTGTATTTTCATCCTTTGTTCTCCTAGCCACCCACTGACCTCCATTAATACTCACCCCTCCATATCCCTATTAAAACCTTGCCAAATCCCATCCAAACAACTTAATACCTCATTCTAACTAGCCTAGTCCTTGGTGCAATCATAAGGGAGATCTAAAGCTCATTTTGTGACATTCCCAAGTATCCCACAGTAACCGGCATCAGTTCTCCCAAACAGTGTTGATCACCCTTAACCGGCATCGGTCTTTGTATTTACCAATACAACCCAAAACAATAACCTACCTACCTATTCCCACATCACCCTTAATCACCTGTGACCTACCTAAGACCTCTGTCAGACCTGCAGAGACCCAGAACCAATTACTTGACCTTCGGATCTTATTTTAACCTAGCCTATTAGATTAGATCTTTCTTATTGTGTTTTAAATGAGATACCTAAATCATTTTAACTACAATAGGATTTACTTTATTACCAGCATTAAATTGTTTTAAACAGTGGACTAATAACCATCTAGGAAGTATCACACTTCCCGGATCTAGCACACGCTAGGTAGTTCACTGCATATATTGTTTAACTCTTTATGGTGGTCTTGTGTTCCATTTCAGGTAGTTCCTCCTAGCCAAAAGGAAGCTCTCATGATCAATTATGGATTCAGAAGTCATACGTGCACAACAACCTATCAACCAACATTTCAACAGGTATTCCTCCTACGCCCGTTACCCTATTTGTTTCATCACTTTCAAAGAAACGTCTAAGAATCGGAGTGAAACAAATATATAAATAATCTCCCTTTATATAAATCTTCCTTATTTTCTGAGAGATAGCCCATTTAATTCCACTAAGAATGACATATGCTTCTGCATAGTTATTAGTTTTATTACCTATGGGCTCAACATAAGCTAAAATGAGGGAACCCTCATCATTCCCTATTATACCTCCAATTCCCACTAAACCAGAGCTTCCCTTCACAGCTCCATCAAAGTTAAGTTTCAACCATCCCTCCCGAGGTTTTTCCCATTTTACATTGTTCCTAATATCTTTCTTCCAATTGAATTTTGTTTGGAGATTCGACTAATTCCCAACACTTGAATAATCTCTATTTCATGATTTGGACATCCTTTTAGCTCCTTGAACTTGATAATGGACATGTTATTAGCCATTGCCCCTAAAATGACATTCCCAATCTGGTAGAGCTTTTCTGTTTTTCCTTAAAGATCCTATTATTCCTTTCCAACCAAATTCCCCTTAAAAAATGAGGGTAGACAAACCTTCATGCCTTTAAAAAATAGAGGGAAGAAAAGGGACTAGCCCATTGCATATACAAGTCAACAAAATATTCTAGAAAGACCTAAGTTACCTGAAATGCTCTCAAAACATTATTCGAACTCTTTGTGAAAAGGGGCATTGTTGAAAGAGATTTTGAACAGTTTCATTGGCATTTTTACATAAAATGCATCTATTTAGTATCATCATACCTTTGACTTGCAAATTGTCAATAGTTCAAATTTTTTTGAACCACATGCCATAAGAACAAATTTACCTTTGGAGTAAGAGCATTGTCCCAAAAAAATTTCCAAAAAGGATTTGGGGGGTATAACCAGATCCTAAAAAAATAATCTCCATCCTTAGTCAAAGCCCATATCAATGCATCCTCTTTTGGAAAAAATGGTATATGCATACCACCTAAATTAGTATTCAACACTCTTATTGCCTCCCTTGCAACCTCATCTTGACCTACCCATTCAAGAGGTTTCCAAGTCCAACCCCAATCTGTCTTCACCCAATAATCACTAAGAAGGCTCCCATTGAGGATTTAAAATGAGGAGCTAAGATACTCCACTACCTTTGATTGATTAGGGCTCTTCTTTGAACCACAATCATCCCAGAATATAATCCTTGTACCATCCCCAATCTCCCACTTCCTTTCAGTAGTAAACCTCTACATTTGCATAATCCATTCCAAAAACAAGAGCCTTCTAGAAGAAAATAATTAGAAAGGAAGCCCCGATTCTTATACAAGTACTTGGCCTTTAGAATCTTTGCCCACAATCCTTCCTCACGCATAAGCCTCCACCCAACTTTTATTTATTAAATCCAGATTCATACTTTTAATATCCTTCAAACCAAGTCCTCCTACACTCTTTGGGAGTGTTACTTTATCCCAAGCCACCAAAGGGATCATGTCCTTAGCTTCCGTACCTGACCAAAGAAACCTTCGCTAAATCTGAGTAATGATAGTTATGATTTTTGATGGCATTTTGAAGGATGACATAAGGTAGACCGCTAAACTCGCGAGGAGTTTTGGAGCAATTGTAGTTTTCATATTTGGGATAACAAATACCCCTTCCAAGAAGCTAACTTTTTTGAAATCTACTTAATATAGTATTCCAAATTGTCACAGAACCATTTTCCCTTTAAAGAGAGACACACACTATTATGAACTCGAGAAAAGAATCAATTGAGCACTCCAAAACAACAAAAATTCTACTATGAACTTCTTCATCCACATTCATAAATAAAATAGAGATTTTGTGGAAATTAATGAGCTGACCTATAACATCTTCAAAATCTTGAAGAATATCCTTGAAAGTATTAGCTTCAAACAATTGCCTTACCCAAAAGAAAAGTATCATCCACAAACTGTTATAGAGAAATGGGATCCAGATCATTGAAATTATTAATCCATTAAGAACCTTCCTTTATTTGTGGTCAGCACAAAGTCTGATCAAGGTTTTTACTTTATGCAATAATATATAGAAAGGGTGATAGTGGATATCCCTACCTCAATCCTCTTCCGATGAAAAGAAACCTTTAGACTTACCATTAATAAGTATTGAATATTTGGGGGTAGAAATACATTCCATTATCATTTTGATGAAATGCTCATGAAAACCCAATCTTTCCATAATGATACTTAGAAATCTCCATGACACCCTATCATATGCTTTATTCATATCAATTTTTAACAACATAGCCTCCCTTTTAGAAACATCCACAGAGTGAATAGTTTCATGAATGGTAATAACACTATCTAAAATTTGTCTTCCTTCCACAAAAGCTCCCTGATTTGGAGAAATAAAACCTTTCAATAAACCTTTGATTCTGAAGGAAATTATTTTAGTGATAATCTTATAGACAATGTTACATAAACTTATAGGTCTAAAATCAGTAACCTTTTCAAAGCCTCTGGACCTTTGGAACAAGGGCTATAAAAGTATTATTTACCTCTTTCAAAATTTACCATACCTGGAGAAATCTTGTACAACATCTTCATGTACAATTTCCCAGAAAACCTAAAAAAATAAAGCCGAAAAACCATATGGCCTAGGGTATTTTTCCCTTCCAAATAAAAAACAATAGCTTTTATCTATTCAGAGGAAGGAATTTTAACCATTTCAACATTTTCCTGATTATTGATAACAATATGGAATAAATTAGCAATATTACTCTCCTTAATAGGATCGACTCCCTACCTGAAGAAAGTAAATTAGAGAAGAAACCTATGAATTCCTCTGAGATCTTCGACTGATTTTTTATTTTCACACCTCTCCTATCAACAATTTCCAAGATAGTATTACTATTTTTATGCATTGAAGTTGTTAGATGGAAAAAAATTGTATTCATGTCTCCCTCCTTCAACCACATAACCCTAGAATTTTGTTTCCAATAAGCCTCTTCTTTAGCTTCAAGGTTATGATAGTCAAACAAAAAATATTTCTCCTTGTCCCTTAACTCTTGACTCAAACCCATATTTTCTATTTGATCCTCAATCTTCCTAAGATCATCAGTTATCTAAGTTTTTGAGCAAAAATTGTTGCCAAAAGTCTCCTTATTCAGATTTTCATTCTAGCTTTCACATTTTTTAATTTAGAAACCAATTTGAACATGGATTTACCTTTCACATTTATTTGCTAGCATGATTGAATCTCCTCCTTGATGTTAGGATGCATCAACCACATTTTAAAAAATCTAAAAGGTCTCCCTCTCAGACCAATATTGTGAATACCACTATATCAATAGCCATTATACGGATCGTTGTTCAAATGTCCTCCGTTACATCCAAGATTTAACCAATCGTCGAGATATCGAAATTGAAAGTAAATCAAATACCAATATACCAAACGAGAAACTTAAGGTGTTTAAGGACCCTTTTCCAACTCACGATACCAATGAAAAATCTAAAGATAAGGGTCAATCATCAAACAATGTTGAGCTTGATTCTATCCTTTCATTGCTAGATCCTACGCTTAACACCATAACTACCATCAAAACCAACACCCCTAGCCTTATTGTAGCAACACTACAAAAATAGGTTTGGACCGATTTAGTATAAATTGAATTAAACCTTAATTTCAAAGTAACTAATGTAACAAATGGTATTCTAATAATTATATATAGTATGCACAAGCAATAAGCATTTAACAATGTAAATCCCTAAGCAAATGAGAGGGGAAGATGACTTAGTGATTCTACACAACCTAAGAGTATTTGGACCGAGTATTTGCTAGATCTAGTTGGAAGTAGTGTCGTCAAGAATCGTTGAGAGTTCAAAACCCTAGAAATACATAGGACATAAGCGCCAATGGGAGGACAGGAGTGTCCTGAGACGCAGTAGGACCGATCCGGGCGCTTGTGTCCGCTCGATGCTCGGAGTTCTAGAATTTTATGGGCTAGAGGAATTTTTCGTTGATCTCTCTTTATCACTATGGTTTTTCTACGATGTCACCGGTTGTACTGTAACTCCTTTGTAAAATAGATGACTACTACACATGCCCACAAACCACATCAAATCTAATAAAAAATATGTAAAATGGGAGTCATACTAACCTTGACGGTCACCCAAAGAGTGAACTTACAACTAAGCACTGCACTACATCTCAGAATCCATGTAGTTCTCCATGCTTGTGTGTGTAATGATGCCCTAGGTTTCCCTTGTGTAATTTTCACGATGATAACGGGCTAGATCTAGATTGCTTCAAAGTATGCAAGATGTGTGTGATGGAATAAAATGAACTCCCCTCCTATGTTGTGTATGCAAAATAATGCATCCCTTGTCCCTTGTATGGATGTGTTAGATGTGGCCTTATAATGCTCTTGTTCCTTTATGTAAGCTTAGGTGGTGATAGATAATGCTTATAGTGCTTGGCCCCTTATTTAGAAGAAGTAACTAAGTGTATATATATATGATTCCCTTGTTTGAATTTTGTAATTGACAACTGAAAGGCCAAACCAAATTTTTAAAAGGTGACCAAAAGGTGAAAAGGACTAAAAAGGAGTAAGATAAAGATAAAGAAGGGTAGGAGCTCTGGGTGCTTCATTTTAGATAGGCACTAGTATCAGGGGTCATTAAAAGATAAATCAATTAAGTACCGACATAGTTGTAAGATGTGTAAAAGCCAAAAGGATGCTTAGAAACAGTAAAGTGCAAGAGCTAAGGCAACCAAAAGGTCAAAAGGAGTTGTCAACCACTAGTTTTCTTGCTTAGGAATCAAGTCTACAACAATATGCTTTAGGACCTAGAAATGTACCCAAGTGCATAGATTTTGTGTCTACATTTTCCCCCACTTTATGTTGTTGAGTGACTACTCGATAACTTAAAGTAGATAGAAAATGTGTACCTTGTGATCTAAAGAGAAGCATAGACAATAGCGTGTCGAGCGGACAAGTAGTCGTGTGAAGCGTGAAGTGATTGTAATGTAAAGCATAGAAGTTTATGAAAGGGAGGTAAAGCCTAGGGGTGAAGCATATGTGTAGTAGCATGTTGTTGGAGCTTGTTCTTGTAGATGTGAGTTGTTTCTTGTAAGGACAAACCTATAAAAAAGAGCAAAAGAGTAGTCAAAGTCATGTATGTGAAAAATCATAGCAATGTATGTATAAGTAAAAATGTATAGAAAGTAACAGGAAAAATTTTAGTGGCGAATCTTCATTAATTCACAAATATTCTGGTTTTTGAAATTTGAAATTAACAAAATTTTAGGGTAGGGATTAGGACTGGGTCACCAAAACTTCTAGAACAAGTTAATTTTAGGGGTCAATTCGTCATCCCCGCAAAAAGATAAATTCACAATATTTTCCTTAATGTTGTTTCGGCCAATAGTATTTTTTATGTTCTTGGGTCGACAACATAATATATGTTGTTAGCCAATAAAGCATAAAACATGTTACCAACTGATAGCATGTTTTTATGCTACCGGCCAACAACATATATTATGCTTTCGGTCGGTAGCATAAAATATGTTATCAACCAATAAAATACAAAAAGCTATCGTCTGGTAGCAATAGACTAATTTTTTAAAAAATGAGTATGGGATTTTTTTACTTGTGCCATATTTTAGGAGGACAAATTTCTTATTGAGACGATCATTTTAACTTCTAACATAAAAAAATCCCATACAAAATTAGTGAAATCTGTATTTTTTTCACAAAAAAATATATTTTTAATTTTTTTGTTAGCGCATAATATTTTGTGAGGACAAATTTCTCGTCGAGCTAGTCATTTTAACTGCTATTGTCAAAAATGGTTTTTTCAAAAATTACATATATTTTTTTCCGACATCATACACTATCAGCCGATAGCATAATATATGTTGTCGGTCGGTAGCATTAAAAATGCTACTGGTCAATAGTATACAAAAAGATACTATCGTGTAGCAAGAAAATAATTTTAAAAAGTATGGATTTTTTTTGCTTGCACCATATTTTGGGAGGAAAATTCTCATTGAGATGATCGTTTTAACTTCTAATGTCAAAAAATTCAAAAAAAAATTCCCATACAAAATTAGCGAAATCTGTATTTTTTCACAAAAAATAATTTTTTCAATTTTTTTGTGCCATATTTTGTGAGGAAAAATTTCTCGTCGAGCTGTCCATTTTAACTACTATTATCAAAAATGATTTTTCAAAAATTACATATATTTTTTGCTGACATCATATACTATCATCGACAATGACATAATATATGTTGTCGACCGATAGCATAAAAAATACTATCGATCGACAACATATTTGCATTTTCTTCATATTCACCATTACCATGAAAGTCAATTTTTCCCAGATTCACCAATGAATTTTACAATTTTTTTGGAGAGGGGTCTTAATCCTTGGAAAGTAATAGTTAAGGAAAGAGTACACTTAATGTATAAGAGTGTAAAGGATAGAAAATTGTCTTGTTTTCTTTGGAGATGTTGTTGGATTTGAGTGTTTTGTTGCAAAGGTGAGTTTTTTGGGCGATCTCATGCCAAGATAAGAGTGTTGGTGAGAGATGTCTATTTTCTCTCCATCCAGTGGTACTTGTCAAATAAGTGCCACTTGGATGGCACGCCCTTGATTGTAATCGTTTGTAACCAAATTGTCAGAATCGAATGATTGGGTTTTTGTAACTAAAGGCAAGTGCACGAGATTGTAGAAATGTATCGTAAACTACTAGAAACTATGTTAAACCGAGAAAGCTGTCTAGTTTTTCCACTAGGACATAAGCACCCAAGTGGGACACAAGTGCCCACTATTCCTATCTCGCTACTTAGGCACTAGTGTTTGGTCGGTGTTTGTGATCCAAGTCTGATTCTGGACCACTCTATGACTGTGTGCCTTTATCATTTATGTCAATGATGTTTTTGTTCTAGAGATTTGAGTTGTTGGAAGGGTGGTTTGTTCACCTAGTAGATGCACCCATCGTTTGAGGTGCATGTGATGAATGTAGGATGAGGCGGCCCAAACAAGAGTACCCGAATTTGAGATGCATATATGAGATTGGATACCTGCAAGGGGTAGGGGATGTGCATGGTAGAAACCAAGGCACATGCAAACAATGTAGGCTAGAAACAAGTGTTAGTATAAAAATCCATCATGCATTAGAATACAATATAACAAACGAGAAGTAGTAAATAATGTAACAATAAGACATGTGATGTCTAGAGTATGAGAGAAACAAAGGTAGATGCCCTCAATAGCCTCGGAGGGACTGGTAAAGAGCAGCGTCAAACATCATGCATTATGTAAGAATTTGTAAAAGTATTGCATTCACCTCAAGATACCACATGAATGTGCATGTGTGTATAGAAAAAGATAATGACATGCTAAGTATCTAGCTAGTATAGGAAACAAAGTGCAATCATGTAAAAATATAAGCTAACAAGAGAAAATGCAACCAATATGTGTTTATGTTGTGTGAAAGTGATGGTGTGCTACAAAATGCAAGACATGTAGAGGAGAGGGGTCATGCTTCCCTCAATGGATGTGCATGAGATAAGGTTCATTTTAGAAATTCTCCTTAACATTCAAGTATGAATCGTAGAACAAGAGTGTTTCATCGAGGTAATGAAGGTAAAGTATGTTTACCAAAGATGTTATGATGCTAAAAAAGATAGACATGAAGCACCGGCGTGAGTAGACAAGATGCGACAAGGGGTGTTCATGGAGTAATTACACCGTCAACATTCAAGCATGAACCACAGAATAGGAGTGTGTCATCGAGTAATGAAGATATTGTATGTGAGTGAAATTAGATGTTAGGAAAGATTTATCGTGAAGCAAAAAGTGTGTATAAATAGTAAATAGTGATAGAGGGGGGGAGAAATTATGATACCCCCAAGTGTCTAAGGGATAGAAGGATATTTGATAATAGTAAAGAGCAAGGGACCCTTATCTGGTATCCAAGAAAATGAGGGTGTGTGACTATGGTATGGAATAGGTGGTGTATGAGAGTATCTATGTGTATATGAGAGAGAATGATGTGGTAAAGGAGGTGGAGAACACCTATGGGAATGGGCTACCTAGGTAGGGGACTTAGGCCGATGAGGTGGACTCATGGACCGGTGAGGATGACAAGGTCGTGATGTAGGCCATGTACGAATGGGAGAGCTAAGTGTAGAGATAGATTTATACATGAGAGGTACGAGAGGCCTAGATTTCGTGACTAGTGCTAAAATAGAGGCAAGAGTGGTACCAAGGTAATGGTGTATGTGGTGGAATACCTTTGATGGTGACAACTTGCTTGTTATGAATGAATTTAAGACATAAGTGGAGCATGGAAGGGATGTGCTAAGTAGCTTGGAGCCAAGGAGACCTAAGACCATGTCACAACCCTTGATTTTAGATGTAATGAGGAATGATGTAGGTATGGTAAGGGACCCAACAATAATGGGAAGGATGGAACTGAACGTAAGAATTGGGGACTGGAAATTTTATTTGAGAGGTTAAAAATTTTATAGCTCACAAGAGTGCTACAAAGCATGCATTAGAAAGGGTCAAGGGATAGACCATAATATTATTGACTATATGAGCACCAATAGAAGCATTAATATGCAATGAATCAAAGGAAAATGTAGCATGGTAATCATGATCCGAGAATGTAATAACTAGTGGTGGCATGTTAGCAGTAGCAATGAGAAAATCAAGTGGTCCCGATAAAGGGAGGCACATCATGATATGCATGATTGACAGATGAATCAGGAACCGTCTTGTCATGTTTTGGTAATGGGTTATTGAATATTTTAAGCTTTTAATTATCATTGACCGATTCGAAGTAGAGGGCTCTAGAAGCTTGATTGCATTGTCGTTGATGAGATTTTGAATGATGTGTTTAAGCTTAAAACAATGATCAATAGAGTGCCCATTGCATTGGCAATAATCATAGTGTCCATTTTCATCGTAGTTATGGCCACATGGTCAAGAAGGATCTAGATTGAATGATGGAGGGAGAGTAATAAAATTACTTTTGATGAGTTACACTAATAAGAATCGAGATACACAAGGTAGCTTAGTAAATATGCATCTCATGGATTGCAATTGGAGCTTGATTGGTAGAGAAACAACATTGAAAGTAGCTTTAACATCGGTATGCTTAGGAGATGGTTTGAATACAGATTTAGCTTGAAACTTTTTAGAAGATGAGGATAAATAAGTATCATAATACTTCAAATTTCCCATAGAGAGTAGTTTGGTTTCACGTACGCATTTTGAGTGTGTTACACAATTGATCAAAGGAAGGACATGTCTTGAAAATTACACTCTCTTGGAGAGGAGGCAAAAAACTCTAAATGAATAGATCATGTAATTTTGAATTAGCAAGGACATTAGTAATTTTAGCAATGTTGTTCTTATAGCATAAGACATAGTCCGCAATATGTTCATTGGATGTTTGTTTTATTTTAGCTAGTTATGCATAGGATATCTTAGTGTCGATATTCATAGAAAAATGAGCAAGGAATGCATCGGCTAGAGCGTAAAAGATGTTACTAAATGGACAGGTAGATCATAGAACCAACATATAGCATAGTCATTTAAGCTTCGAGGAAACAATTTAACCAGTAGTGTAAGGTCATCATCATAGTTAAGACATGCAACATGGAAGGAGCGAAGGTGTTCCTGAGGGTCTTCATGGCCATTGAACATAGGAAACTTAAGAGCAATGAAGTTAGGAGGTAGTGGATAAGAGGAGATGGTGGGTGCAAAAGGGCTATGAAGGAGGAGTGAGGAATCTAGAGATGGAGAGAAGGATGAAGAGGCTTGTTATAACTAGTGAATTTGGGTTTGCAAATCATGGTATAATGAGGCTAGGTCATGAGTGCCTAAAGAGGATCTAGGTTGTGTATGGGAAGTATTGGGAGGGAGAAGAGGAGCAGTAGTTGTAGCAATAGAAATAAGAATGGTGGAAGGTGGGGTAGATGTCATGGCGGTTGAGGAGGAACCCACAAGAGGGAGAGTGGTAGCATCTCTATATCTTTTAGCAGTGAGTAAAACATTAAGGACATGCAGAATATGTGTGGGGTGGTTGCGTAAAGCAGAACAGAAATTAGTGAGCTTGTCAAGTTGCTCTTGATCAACATTAGTGTCCTCATCATATGAGTGTTCATTGTCAGAAGTTTTAATTTTTTCAAGAGGAATGTTGATTGAGTTAATCAAGGATTATCGAGAGGTAACCATGTATTTAGAGAGTTTGAGATAGATGGAGGAATCTCAGTGTGCTCAAGAGGACCGAAACGACCATTACGGGTAATGGGCATAAAAAGAAGGCCTTGAAGCAAGATAGGGTTCGAGCATATGGGTTCACCAAATGATTTAATATAAATTAAAAAAAACCTTAATTCCAAAGTAACTACTGTAACAAATGATATTCTAATAATTATTGTAGACACAAAATCATGCACTTGGGTACATTTCTAGGTCCTAAACACATAATAGCATTCATATGATTCCTAAGCTAAAAAATTATTAATTGACGATTGTCCTTGGCCTCTTTTTGTGTTTCTTGTTTTTATTTGGTCCTTTACACCTTACATTGATCAGGATTTTACTAATTTATCTTCTATGGCTCTAAACACCAAAGACCCAACTAGGACGGGAGCGCTCATGCGCTCTTGTCCCCTTTGGGTGCCCCCGACCCTTTTTTTCCTTACTCACTTCTTTTGGGTCTCTCTTATCTTTTAGGCATCTTTTTTACTTATGGGTCATCCTTCCGGTTGTAAATTAAAAAAATCAAACAAGGGAATCATATAAATATATAGTTATGTGTTCAAAATCAAGGACCAAACACTTAACATATAGAATTATCACCTAAGCTTGCATCCAAAAGGCACCTAAAACACTCTAAAGCATCCATCTAGCATCCATTCAATGGAAAAGGGATTGCATGCCCTGCATACACAACATAGGAAGGGAAGTTCATTTCTCTATCCACACATTCTACGATCATCAAGCTATAATAACACTTAGTCATAATTTCACTCTCGGGGTGGCCAGTGGGGTCAATCGAACTCCCATATGCATCTTTCTTTTTAGATTTGATGTGGTTTGTGGGATTTTGCAAGTGAATTTCTATTTTGAGTTACAGTACCTCTAGAAATCATTGTCGACTATAAGATGATCAACAATAAGCAACAATGAAGACCTTGCGACACTACAAAAATCAAATCACGAGAATCTACGCGATCACATACACTCGAAGAGGTCTCAGCGCCCAAGCACCCTTGTTACGCCACAAACACTCATGTCCTACCTTATTCCTGTAGTCCAAAATTTATTGTGAGCTGTAATGATACTCATCCCAGCTTTTTTCATCACTTCTCCCAGTCATATCAATCCCGATCGGTGTGGAAATTAGCTAAGTCCTCTCTCCTTATTTGTTTAGGGTTTTATATTTTAAATTTTAGCGTGCTTGTGTCATTTCTATATTTCAGCATTTATATATCATCTAGTTTAATAGTGACTCTGAAATATTTAGATTTAATTCAAATTAAATTACATAAATTATATACAAAAGTATGCACAAACAACAAACATTTAACAATTTAAAGCCCTAAGAAAATGAGAGGAGAAAGGTGACTTAGCTGATCTTGCACAACATGGGAGTGATTTAGACCCGAGTATTTGCTAGATCTAGTTGGAAATACTGCCATCAAAACTCGTTGAAGGTTTAAAACCCTAAAAATGCACATGAGAAGCGCCCACGAGAGGGACAGGAGTGCCCAGGGCACTAGTGACTCGATCAGGCACCTATGTCCACTTAGATGATTAGGTTTTAGTCTTTTTTGGGCTAAAGAAGTTTAGTTGTTGATCTCTCTTTATCACTCCAGCTTTTCTCGATGTCTCCATTCATACCTGTAGCCTGCAAAATAGATGATTAGCTGCACATGCCCACAAACCACATCAAATCTAATAAAAATATATAGAATGGGGTGTCGGACTAACCTCGACGATCACCCGAAGAGTGAACTTATGATCGAGCACTTCACTACATCTCGGATCGCATGTAGTTCTTCATTCTTTTGTGTGTAATGATGCCCTAGGTTTCCTTTATGCAAGTTGCACAATGATATCAGGATATATCTAGACTTCTCCAAAGTATGCAAGATGTGTGTGATGGAATTTAATGATCTCCCCTATGTTGTGTATGAAGAATAATGCATCACTTGTCCCTTATATGGATGTGTTAGATGTGTCTTTGTAATGCTTGTGTGCCTTTGTGCAAGCTTAGGTGGTGATAGATAATGATTATAGTGCTTGGCCCCTTATTTAGAAGAAGTAACTAAGTATATATATGATTCCCTTGTTTGAATTTTGTAATTGACAACTAAAAGGCTGACCCAAAGTTTTAAAAGGAGACCAAAAGGTGAAAAAGACCCAAAAAGAGTAAGAACAAGATAAATAAGGGTAGGAGTGACTGGAGGGATATGAGCATATGGGCGCTTCTATCCTATTTGGGCGCCGAGTGTCCGAGGTCATTAAAATATAAATCAATTAAGTACCGACAGAGCTATAAGATGTGTAAAATCCAAAAGAATGCTCAGAATCAGTAAAGTGTAAGAGATAAAGCAACCAAAAGGCCAAAAGGAGTTGTCAACCACTAGCTTTCTTGGTTAGGAATCATGTATACATCAGTATGATTTAGGACCTAGAAATGTACCCAAGTGCATAGGTTTTGTGTTTACATGGACATCATCCACAACACCTCAAATGTCCAATCCTAAGTCTACGAATATTTCACAACAACCATCCAATGCAAAGTATTTGTTTGTTTCTCATGACATTATTAAACATTTAGATATGGCATCCATGCAAATACCTCTCATGGATATGACCAAAAACAACACCTACATTTCAATACATCCTTACATGTGCACTCCACAATGTGCATGTTCCTAAGGGTATCAATACACAACCATTTCAAGATTTAATCATGAATATTTCATCAAATAATTCAATCCTATCATTTGGTCCTCGTGACCTTTTGAAATCTAACATCATAAACAAAAATTCCTTATGCATTGAAGCATTCATCACTAATCATAAAATAAAAAAGTTCTTATAGACAATAGAGCAACATTAGATATTTGTTCTAAAAATATCTAAGATTCCTTAAAGGCCCATCTACAGATCAATCCTTCACTCCCTGTGTTATTTCATTCATGGTCGAGGACATCATTGATGTTGATAACCTTTTCAAAGTCCAACCATTTATATCTTCTACTCCATCAACATCTTCTACTTCATCAACATCTTCTACTCCACCTACGTTGGATATCATTGACAAAGGTATTGGAGAGTATGAACTCCAAAATTCAAATTACACATTACCTTTATCCACACATGGCCTCTTCGATGATCTAGCCGATATAAACCTACTCATTGAAAACCTTTCCATCCACACTATTGACTTGGACCTTGTCTGCCAAAGTCTCGTAAGTCAGAACAATCAAATCACATAATCATTGACCTCATCCACCCAAATCTCATACATCATGACCAATAAAAATTCAAAAACATGGACCTCTTCCATAATGATGAGTCCATTACAAACCCTAATCCATGAAAGATTTTAAAAAGAGAGAGAACAAAAATATCCGGTGTATCAAACCCCTTATCACATCACTATTTGAAAAGCAAAATCGAAGAAGCAAATATTTCTTATTAACTCGTACTCTCCATACTAGGGAAGTCCGCTTATATAAACAATTTTAATTATTTCATCCATTGGTAGATATATTTATCATTTCATTATCATATCTTCACACTCTTCACCTATAGTTAATCTTGTTCTTGTGGGGTATTGTGTATCTCATCCCTATTCTAGGTTCTTCCATTCTAGATATTGTTACATACGAGTCTTATGTATAAGCTTATTGATGGCAAATATTCCTTTTAAATAAGTTCTCTCCTTAACAAGAAAGTACTAAACTTATTTACCCATATCTTTTGTCCACCCATCTTAGTCTAAGGTGATGAGCCCTTGCATCCTACTAGTTATGTGGGGTTGAGATTTCGCGGTCGTATTTCCAAAATAAGAACAATACACAAACAAAAAAAAATCAATCAAAAATACAAAAAAAAATCAAAATCATTACACCTTTCATTCTCCACGAGTCTTTAGTACTAAGCCCACGCTTCTACAGTAGTGTTGTCACCAAATCACTACACCCTTCGAATGGCCGAATGCGAGCAGGGACGTTTGGTGTGATTGGGAAACATGGCATCACCTCTCAAGTTGTGGGAATTGGGCTCAAGGTGAACCTCTAGAGAAGGCTGACTTCCTCTTCCTAAACTAAGTGTTGTACTACTCCTAGTGTAATAAAATGGTTATCTAGTCCTATGCTAACATTTTCATGGGTTTTAGGGAAAGATATTTACATAAATGAAACTATACTAGGGGATGGTGATGTACCAAATAAAGGGTGTTTCCAAACTCAGGAAGGGTTAATTTGAAGAGGGTGTGAGCACCACAAGTCAACTTCACCTATTGTAACTTAGAGAGGGTACATGATACCACAGACTAGGAAACATGCATTCCCTTTGTTAAACTTGATCAAACAAACAAGCTATATCAATTTTCTAGTGAGAAAGGATGAACTTGGGAAGGGTGAACAAGCACCATAACTCAACTGCATGCAATACTCTAATACTTTATAAGCACAGAAATCCAAGAACCCGCACTAGAAACTTAAACTTGCACAAAGTGTACTGTAAGCATGAGAGAGGCATAAAGAAGCATAAAAGGAGAAAAGGACCAAGATTAGTCACAAAACACACACTTTTATTACTTAAATAACATGCACAATGCATCATACATTAGGAAGAGGCAATAATTTCCATTACAGTCTTGAAAGGAGGCTTGAAAGTTCCCTCAACATACAAGAACAACTTGATGAAGAAAGAGGATTCTTGAAAAAATAGACACTTGCCTAAGATGTCTAGCTTGTCCAACCTGTCTAAGCTATTGGAATGAGCTTCCAACTTACATTTATAGTCTAAGAATTTGAGAGAGAGGAGAGAAAGAGTAATAAATTCCTTCTTAAATTGAAGACACATGATTCATTTATTATAGTTGGTTGAACCACTTTGAGAAACTTCCATCATGTGCCACTAATGTTGTTGACTTAATCCTCAATTAATTAAAAGAATATTTAAATAAAATATTTTAATAATAATAATAAATATTATTAATAAAATATTTAAAATAAAAATATTAATTTAATTAAAATATGGTGGCCCCCATTGACTGGTTTGCATTGAAGAGGGAGGGGTCCATGTGAATGGGTCAAAAAGAGACCAACTCGGTGGTTGGCTCACCGAGCCAACTCACCGAGTTGGTCACGAGCTCTTCCATCCTTCACCGCAAACGAGTTGAGCTCCTATCTCTATGATTGAGCCAAGTTCCTAAATCGAGTCCCTTTGTATACACCGATGAGCTCCTTTTATCACCAAATCCCTCGCATTGAATCGAGCCACCATTCTACATCGAGTGAGCTCCTATTCACAAATTTTCTCTCGATATGCATCGAGCTATCCTCATTTGTGGAACTTGACAACGAGTCAAACAATGCTTAGAGAGCTTGGTCCGAACTATCCACCATTTTACTCTCCGTAGAGCTCTCTGCTTGTTTCAACCGAGATCACCAAATAGAACTCTGTTTATCACACCGACATTGTTGACTCTCATGACTCGACCCTCATATCTCTTCACATCGAGATTTGTCGAGCTCCTCGTAGAGTCCCCTTCATCTATCTAGTTTCAACGAGCTATATTCACCATGCTCTCCGAAGGAGCCATCAAGTGAGTTCTTTGATTGATAGTGACTTGGTCACGGAGCTATGCCTCAAATTTAACCGAGCCATCTTAGCCACGAGCCCAACATGAGCTCACTATTGACACAGAGCCACCTCTTGCCAATTGATTTCACTCGGCTCATCCCGAGGTCCGAGACCATCGGGTTCTACAACATTGATCTCCCACTCAAATGAGCTCCAATTATGAACCAAGCTTTGCATCCTTATCGCAATCGATCTCTTTTGCATTGATCGAGCTCCTCTTGTAACCACACCAATTTTGGTATATTATCTAAGTACCGAGACCACATGCATGAGTTTATTCACGAGATCCATACATACATTCACCACCTTGGAACTATGTTGCCAACTCGGCTTAATGCGTGGCCAATTCAACCTCTACTTCCACGATGCTAGCTTACTTTATTTCTACATAAGCTTGGCCACACTTAACCCGAGTTCTTCTATTCCACGTCGAGCTCGAATGACTTGAGCTTGATCAAATAGATCTCTTCACGACTAAGACCTGTCAAACCGTCCACCGAGTGATCTACATCAACATTAAGCTTGCCACCGACTCACCTAGTACTCGGACCACCTCGCCTTCCCATGTGCATCGAGTTCCATTCTCATCACCGAGAACCAACACCATCAAAAAGTGATCACCATTGAGTTAGCTATGATTGCATCACCTTGCATCAAGCTCGACCATCATCTAGCTTCTCGCATAACCGAGACAACTCTGTCACGAGCTCGCTTAGCTCACCTCATGCATGACTTAACACCCAAGTTGAGATCGATTTTCCATCCGTCAACTCACTAGACCCAACTTGTTTATCCCTTGAGCTTAACTCATTCTCATGTTGGCGTATCTCGAGCTCCCTCCAAAACAAGTTGATCACCTATTTTGATGCTCCTCAACATTCATTCATCACCATGTGAGCTCGTTGTCTCGAGACTTGAATGACTCAAACTCCACCATCTTTCGTGAGTCAAGACCGATCTATTACGACAGGATCACCTAAAATGATCCACTCCTCTCACAAAAAACTCCTCTATGGCATTGAGCTACCTGTTGTTATCATGCAACAAGTTCCCTGCCACTCAAGTGCTTTCCTATTTCCGCTTACCTGCCTAAGCTTCCGACACAATTTCTTCACAACTCCCACAAGCACAACCTAGCCATCATGACATCAAATTCACCACGATAATGATCATACTCATGCCTTCCTTGGTTTGTTGAATCACCCTCTGGGAGAGACGAGCTCCTTCCTACGGATCAACGAGTTCTAGTTACGGCGATGGAACACCAAACTCTACTACAATATCAAGCCACGTTGATCTATCTCTTCGACATCTTCATGGTCAAGCCACTCTTTGCATAGCTTCCCTCCATGCTCATTCCATCGTCTTGGCCTCTCATCCCGGCTCACCACCGATGCATCACCTCACATCAGTTTGAGTTCTTGGCATCACTTGATCGTCAAGCTCTCCCTCTCGCCTATCGAGTTCTTCACACATGAGCCATCATGAGCCACTAACGTGCTTGACTGGTTGGTAACTATGACAAGCTCTACAGAGCCACTTTTGTTTCTCATGGTGCAAAACCGAGATAACAAGTGACTCTTCAAGCTATCGCCTAACTCTGTCCAACACGTCACTTTGATGATTCATCTATTTGGCCTCCTGCGCGATGTCTTTCATCAATTCCCTAGATCGACCGACATTCCATGAGCCGAATGGATCCCATTTTCATAGTGGTTCCCCATGACTCGCTCTAATTCATAATTGTCCTATTAATCCGGAGAGTAAATCGACGACTCGCAAATTTCTCGGAATTGACTCAGCCTTTACGTAATATGTTGGTTTGTGGAGCTTTTCCCTTTGCTCGCCAAATGATTATCCACACTTGGTGATGTTTTTTAAGTTTTCAACGTTCTTGTCAAGATGAATCTCGAGACCCCTTTGCACGGAAACCTTATGTTGGCCTGCCATCAACGAAAACCCACTTGGAAATTCTTGAACTTCTCCCGCATTTACGTGACTCGATCGAGCTCCTTCTAATGTTTGGCTCGAGTCGACCCATTGAGTTGAGCTCCAACCTCAAATGAGTATGGTATTTACGTTGTGCCCTATCTTCACAACTCGGTTCAATCTCTAGCTCAACCTACGAGCTCTCTTCCTTGTCATGTACTTTGCAATACTAACCGATCCATCCTACTCACGAGCTCGACATGTCTCTTCATGGAGAGCACCATTGATGCACCCACGGATCGACCTCTTAGCTCGATGGGGTGAGTTGAATCCTACGCTTGGTTACACATATGTTTCTATGTCTCACATCATTCTCAAACCGAACCTTATAATCGAACCGATCTCACTCTCATGTTTCTTGAGCTTCCTACCGAGTTCATACCAAGTTTTCTATCAACTTGACCCCAAGATCTGCACTGAGTTGAACTCAACTTGGTGCAATTAAATGCTAGGTGAACTCACCCATGTAAATTATTAATTATTTAATTTTGTTATCTCCGTGATGATTGAACGTGAGTCCCTAGGACCAATGTTATGATTTGATCGAAATAGGACACCATTGTCTAATTTTGCCATGTGCGCAAAATTAGACAACAAAGTAGCATGGGATTAGAAAAGATAAAGTTACCATTACTCACCTACGTCATATCTTTGATGTTGAACCCTTACCTCTTATCAATGGTATGGGGAAAATGTAGTGGGTTGTATAAAAAAAACAAAAAATAAAAAGCCTTCAAAAACTAAATCAAAAGTGCTTAATCATACAAAATCCAAAGAATCAATTTAGTTTCTCATGTTAAGAGAGAAAACCATTCCTTACAACAGATCTTTCCAATAGTAGGCCACTGTGGTCTAAGTCTAGTCATGACCTATAAAGTGAAATCATCTTGGAATCGGTCAGATAATCTTAATTGGAGATGAGTCACATTTTCCCAAATGGACCATTGTTAACCTCATGTCTTTTCATCCATCATCTTCATTTGCATATCACTATCTCATTTTTCTTATGTCTTTTTTGGCTCTCGGTGTTGAGCCCTCGCATCTTACTAGTTGTATGGAGTCAGAAATCATATCACTATATCATCTACATTCTTCTAATGGAATGAAATGTTTACAATTTTTGAACATAGGTTCAGACAGTGCACCCTTTCTTTGGGTAAAGATCCAAAAATAATATATTCCAAAATCCTTAAAAATCCAAATAATAAAAAATCTAAAAACAAAAAATATTTTTGTCCCAAAATAAAAAACATCTATAATTAGTCAAAAATAAAAAAATGGAAAAACATTGTCCACAAACTTCAAAACATTCACACAACTATCAAACACTGAGGTACTCTTCTAAACAATACAAAAAAATCAACAATCATCTCAAAATCAAACTTTTAACTCTTATCCTAGTGATCGTTTTAACTATCCTACAACAAATCAAAACCCTAGTGTGCATCCTTTCTTGGGGCAATATCGGATCTCATTCTCTCCTTGCATGTATCCTTGCTTGGAGGCAATGACCCCATCAATCAAATCAATCTTCAACATGGATCTAACAAGAGTGTCACTTGACCCCACTCTTTAGTCTGATCCAATCTTACCCCTTGCATGTATCCTTGCTTAGGGGCAACTCAATCAAATCAATTTTCCATCTGGATCCAACAAGAGTGTCACTCAACCCCACTCTTCAGTCTGATCTTACCCCTTACATGTATCCTTTCTTAGGGGAAAATTAATTCAATCAATCATCATTATGGAACACATTAGGGGCATAGTTAATTGTCTTTATTTCTAGTTTTTTTACATTAATAGTTACTATAAACCAAGTACAAGTATTTTTTTATCATCCTAGCTCATTTATAGCCTTGGTGTATACATTTACTGTGTATATTGGGTTTGTTTTTACTTCATTGTTGTGTGTGTGTGTGTGTGTGTTTACACACATAATGGGTTGATCATCATGGTTCTTTAATAATCATGGTGCTAACTCTATTGTGCAATAACAAAGCAGGTTGCTCCAAATACAAAATTTGAATGGAAGCTCAAGCTACAAGCAATGTTAGTCATATCGTCATTATATTCATTCATACATCTCATGAAAAAAATCAAAAAAATTAATTAATAAAAAACATTATTGTATATATATCACGTATCATCTACTATAATAAAAACTATAGTAGCAAAAATGACCAATGATTTTTGCTCCCACCCAACCCTCTATTCAGGTCTGAAATCCTAATTTTGACCTTTTACCTTTGTCTCTCCTTTTATGAGCCCATTTTGTTTGTCACTCCTCCACTAGTCTCTTATTCCTCTTATCAAGCGATTGTCCATCATTTTGTCGCATCACCCATCCGCTTGAGGGGGCACTCCCTTAGCATTAATTGACATCCATTGGAGCATCTAAATGCTTCATGGGAAAATTAGGAAGTCCACCACACTTCTTTATCATTTGTTCACTAATTTGCATGTGTCTACTATCTTTAAAGCATTATTATTTTGTAATAACACTTTAAAGAGGGGAAAATGTAGACACCCTAAAATATCACATTATACATTCTAAACCTCGAAATCATCTCATAATTACTTCATAGTACATTACGACCATTTTTGACCACTTTTGATATATTCCACTATTTTATGACCTTTAATGGCATTTTATGACATTGTCCCACAACTCCCCTAATCATTCCTATTGCTCACACATAGGTCTCAAATTATTAAATATTCATGCTATGAACCTTATTACACTCATATCCCATTTCTAAGATTAATTAATTAATCCTATCACTTTTATTATTCATCCCATATCCCATTAGTTAATTTTATTAGCTAATTTAAATACCAACTTAATTAAATAAATCCTACACTTATCCATTTCCACCTCACCTCTTATCCACTTTCACTTCACCGATTAACATCTCAAGTCAACTAGAGCAAAAAAATCAACTAAAGATTAAATCATTAAATACATGCAAGAGGAAAAATTTAGATTAAATCAAATCATGCATTTGAGTTAACTAAACATATCTCCCATAAAACATTGCATTCCAAAATTAAAGAAAATCTATACAAGGTAAAAGTCACGTCAGCTTTTTTGAGAAAATAAAACAAAAGACATGAATTTAATATTTGAATGCAAAAGATAAAATAATTCAAAAGGCATGCCACCTTTTCCAACTCAATGAAAACTCATCCATGCAAGCTCAAAACAACAAGTTCAACTCCTCAATCCTACTATAAACTCAACTAAACAATTCAATCATGCTTTAGGTAACTTCAGATTATACAAGCTAACCACACAAATCAAGGATTTTGGATTCTCTTCCCTCATCTATACATAATCACTCATTCCTCTCCATTATCATATTTGGAATCTTTGAAATTTACATCATTTAAAAGTTGGATTATTATTCAATCTCACATACCGTTATGATGTCCAATTGATCATGAATCAACAATCAAATCAATCATTCAATCGCTTTTCTCGTAGCTGAAATCTATTTCCATTCGGAACACCTTTAGAGCATCCAAAAACAATTTGATCAAGAGATTCAACAAGCTCGATTCTTCATTCCAAGCTTTAGTAGTCTCATCGATCAAAGAATGACCTAGTTATCTTTTATTTGATTTGTTTGTTTTGTTTTGTAGTATTTCTCTTGTATACAAAGAGTTATCAAATTTAGTAAGAGAACAAAAGCAAATTGAAAGTCAAGAGGAAATAAAGATCACCTTATCTCCCAAGTGGAGGGTTACAAATATCAAATATCTAATATATGTGCTCCTTTTTTTTGGAAGCTTGTGCTCCTTCAAATATATAGAAATATGTGCAAGTAAAAATGTATCCATGTGTATATAAATCCACAATCAAGGAACTATTGAAATATTGGATATAAAAATAGGAACAAATACACCTATTTGGGTTGAAACTGATAGAAATGCCTTTCGAGTTTGTTATGAATTTCAATCTAATTAAATATGCCTCGTGATGAGATCCATATATCTCAATCTACTACTAGATTGTCCCTCCCAATGATTCCAACATATATGTGTCTATTCTAGGTGCATCACACATTGTCTCAATGAAGAAGTGAAGAACATGTCCTTGAGAGTAAAATTGGAGTCGAAGATAAATAGTTAAAAAATATGCCACCCTTTTGAGTTATGATATGAACTCGTGAATTACTTATATCAAAAGAAATGGATTATAAGAACCATGTGTGTGATAAAAATAATGTACATGCGCAAAATATAAAGATTTCATCATGTGAAGCATGTATGTAATGTGTAAATTACCTTAATGTATCCCCGAGTATAAGCAATGTAAGGACCACAATAAAGTTATACCCAGGAATGGGTAGATATAAATTATGTAAGTATAATATGGTAATTTCCCCAATGTGGGAAAGGTATAATAATGTAATATTGATAATAGGAAAATGCCCCAAAGGTAGGATAAGATGAGAAAGATAAGATCAAATAATAATAAGGTAATGAAATATGAATAATCCCCAAGGCGGGGAATATATAACCGATATAGGTATAAGAAGATACAATGCCCTAAATGGGTAAATAAATAGTGTAATCAAATAAAGGATTTTACGAGGTGGAAAGTTAAAATAAGGGTAAGCACAAAGTGTAAAGTGGCTCAAGCGGACAAAGATAAAGTCATGGATAACACAAATAAGTAGGTCCTTTCCCCATTGTATGCATGATGTAAATGGAAAAGGTAAACAAGGAGATATAAAAGGGAACCCATGGTATACATCATGGAACCATAAAGTATAATACGAAACATAAGACATTGAATATAACAATATTGAATTAATAGACATAGAAAAAGATAAAGGAAAAATAATTATAAGAGAGATCAATTGATGAAATTGAGCATCTAAAAATAAGAATGGATAAAAATTGGGAAGGTAAAATAAATAAAGAGGAATCCCCACTTTCATGCAACTTGCATCATGTTTATAAGTGCTTAGGAACATGGTAAATTTATAGCTATGATATCATCACTTGGAAGTCAATGTAGGCGATTGGGATGGGGTAAAAACAAGCTAAATAAGGGACGAGACTTAAAATAATTAAGTAAACCAAAGAAAGTAGTCTAACAAATAGTGAAAGGAAAATAAAAATAATACCCAAAGCTCAAATAATCCATGAAGAAAAATAAAATGGACGCGTCTTAGACTTAACAAAATAGAAGAATTGGTCATTGAAAATAAATTCAAGGTGAAAATTAAACAAGCAGTACTAGGAATCACCTAAAAAGAAACATGAAAAAACAAAATAAAGGAAAAATTTGGAGAAAGTGGAATCAAATATCATAGAAAAACAATCAGCAATCCAAAAGCAAAATAAAATAACAAATTATATACACGAAGAGACATTAAGAGAACTATGTATATTAACTATTTATAACAAGATTTATGGGAGCTATATACAATAAGGAACTATCTCGCAATCAATAAACAACACTTGGTAATTTTTATTTTATTTACACACAAATGTATGAAATGCAATAAAACATGAGCTAATTCATAAAATAGAAATAATACTATTAAATACAACAAATCTAAATCGTTATAGATAGGTGATATTGTAACTACTTGATTTGGAATTGACAAAACAATAAAAGGATATAATAATTAGTAATGTTGATTGTTTATTGAACATAGAGGTTGCTACAATATATGGAAATTATAAAGGTGTTTTTAAGGGGCTCGAGTATAAGGTAGAGGCAAAAACCTATTATGACACTACGGGTAAAGTCGGAGAACCCAACTACTACCACCATTGTTTGGGTTTACCAACAATGTTCCTAAGGGATTTAGTGTCTAAAATTCTAAGATCCCTTTGCAAGTGTCTACAATTTGGCTTTGGATGTGTGATATATTTGATCCTATGTGATCATGCATGTGTGACCTCTCCTTTATCCACTAAGTATGCATTCTTTATCACAAAAGACCTAAAAAATGGGTTATCATTTTGGGTTAGACCAACCTTAACACACCCTCGTGACATCCGAGTGTTTCCTATGTACCACTACTATAAAGAGGGCACAAAATACACTTATTTCTCCCTCCCATGTGAGTGTATATAAGATCATGTGTACATATGAAATCTAGATGTGATCCTCCCTTTGAACTTTTACACTTGCACATGTAATTTGACCTTTTTGTAATCATAATTGACCTAATAGATTGATCTAGGGTTTCTCTTTGAATTTTTGAATGTGTAAAAGCCTTTTATAATGACATCCAACATATATGAGACTACTTCAAGAGTGCGAGTAATAATCAAGAGATGTCTCGGGTGTCTTATGACCTTAGGGTCATTTTTATATATAGGCGACTCTTCGTTAATTTCTATGAGAGCTAACCCATAAAATGTGTCTACACCAAATTAATCGAGATTGCCCAAGTTGAAAACTATTTGTTAGAAGCTCTTAGGCACTATTGGAAAAGTGGGATACTATCGAAAAGTGGTTGTGTCCTATTTTGGTATTATCCAAATGGTGTAGTAAGAAATGAAAATGATAGTGAATGAAAGATAAAGCAAACCATTGCAATATACCTCTCTTGTAAATCTCTTTGCAAACCTCAAAAAGATCATAGAAGATCTTTAAATTGTATGATATTTTTGATGTTTGAATTATTTGTGCTCTTGATTAATTCTCCAAAGGATGAATGCAAATGCTACGAGCTTCAAACACAAGGATGTAAATGTCAAATTGGCAGAAGTTGGCTACAATTTGCTTAAAGCTTCTAAGGATAGTTTACAAAGGAATGGTTTGCATTTTATAGCTAAGGGTGAGGCCATGAGAAGTGGATCAAGGTTTGAATGAGCTCCACGATAATAATTGTAATTACCTGAAATAGTAAGAGGATTTGGTCGTGCATGCGATTTAGCTTTGCAGGGGCAATCATTATCTTTGAATTCATCCGAGAAGTGGTTGCATAGGCATTATTGTTTCCCCACCATTGTAGGCTTCTAGAAGTGGAGTGTGAGTAGATAAATAGGATTAATTAAATAACCAATTTAATTAGTTATTAATTATGAGGAGATAATTAATCATTTAAATAAATAAATGTTTAATTATATTAGCTAAAGGGTGTAAGAATTAATTTAATTAATTCTAAAGACGTATAGAATATGAATTAAGTAATAAAGTTAATTTAATTAATTCTAAAAGGGTGTATTATAACAGCATATAATTAATTTAATTGATTCTACTGGGACTAAATTAGGCATGTAATTTTGGGGTGTCTACACCTTGTTTATAGTTTACTGTGCTGAAATCTTACAATTGTAACAAGATTCCTCTACTCCTACTCATGTCATGGATTTTAATCAATTACTTGATCACCTACTTGCACCTGATGTGGCCTTTTATCCCTTACCTATTGGTTTTATTGCTCCTACACTTTCTATCTTTGATGGCAAGGGTGATCGCGTAGATCACCTTCGTACTTTTGATGTTGCATGCTTGGATTATGACTATAATGATATATTATGTACCAATATTTTCATAGAAGTCATAAGAAATTTTATTTTGCAATGCTTATATGATATCCCCAAACATTCCGCTATTAACTTTCATTCCTTTACCTAATCAATTCCTTTCACAATTTTGTATCCATATTGGTGAATTTTTTTTTGTGCTTAATTGTCTAAAGTACGCCAAGGTTATAATGAGAAACACAGTGATTAATTTCTATGCCACAAGACTATGCTCACCAAGGTGAAAAATATTTTGGTAGATAGTGAATTACAAGATATTTTTACACAAATCCTTCTTACTCTATTACAAGAGGATTATCTTTGACAAGTTTCATTCATTTGACCATATATGTCATAATCGAAAGAACGTAAAGCTAAACTCCTCAACATGAACAAGCTCAAATATGTTGTTAATCCTCCTAAAGGAAAAACTATTTTTAAGAGAAAACATAATGATAATAAATCCAAATTCAAAGCCACTATAAATTTTTACTTCAACCCACAAAGTTGTAGTTTGCAACCTTCTCGATGAAAATTCACTCATTTACCTTGTGCACCACAAACAATGCTTAAAAAATTACTTAAGTGTAACCTTGTATCTCTCCCTCCACCACTTGAGGTTGATACACGTGTGCTTCATGGTAAGAGTTTTGATGTTAAATCCTATCATGACTAACATTAATGATTTACTCATACCACAAACTTTTTTAAGCTTCATAACGTTATATAAGATCTTCTCGAAATCTTTGGTTCCTTACATGGGATATTCCCACTAAATCTAAGCCTACCAATGATAATTCTAAGCTCAAAATATTTAGTGATCCACTTCTTGAGCATAATACTCCTAAATCTACTTCAGAGGTGCACCATGCTTATCATGTGTACTACCTCTTACCTCTAATGATCATCCACTAGATGTTATTATTGGCACTATTACTACTATGCATTCCTCATAAATAAATAATTTTAATGCCTCTAATAAGGTACAATTTTTTTGTTATGATATACTTTACATTCGTGATTTTTTTCTTAGTATCCTATACATAATGTTTTTATTTATGACACTACTCCATATAGTATGTGCACTCTTATGTTACTATGTTCTCTAGGATATATTAAAAAACAAAACATACTTGATCCTAAGACACACATATGGCATATTATTCTCCCTCTCATATTTGGTTCTTCTACTTTTAATATTCCATTCTCTATGGAATATTCTCTTATCATATGTGACATGAGTTTTGGTTTCTCTTGGCTTCACACTTTCACCGATATACCTTCCTTACTACATCAACGTTTTAATTTCATTCATAATAAGTAAGTGGTTACAATTAGAGATATTCAATTTTGAGGATCCTATCTCTTAGTAGCTTGGCATGACACATGTAGATGTTAATCCTAATACTAATGCATCTACATATTGATTTTTGAGTCTCATGCTACATCTAGTAACACACTCCTTCTAATTCATATATGCATAGGTCTTCTAGTTCACATACTATTCCTAACATGTCACGTTATCCTTAGCACTTTGCTTGATCATCCAAGTCACATGCTACTCCTCACATGAAACTTTCTCCTAGTCCTTTGACTAGCTCACTTTATATGCATCCTATGAAATGTCCCACTTCCTAAGATAATCCAGTTGAAGAATTTTTAGCCCAATTTTGTTTCCCGACGCCTTGAGGGTGTTAAAAAGGGAAACTATAGTCTTACTAAATTATTATAAAGTGCACAAAAATAAATTTATTAAAAGCACTTATATTAATTTATTAATGACTTAATAAAAAATAAAGGATAAAAAGAAAAGATAAGATAAAGCGAAATTAGAAAAGAAAAGGGAAAGAGGTCACTTTATGTTTTTATTTCCCCTAGAGGAAAAATGTGACCCATGTTGGGGATGATACAAGGCCAAAAAAGAATTAAATGTGGGCCAAAGGATGTGATTGGTGCTTGTGGGTGGCGACTAAGCCAAGATTTATCATAAAAGTGAGTGTACTTGGCTTTGAAAAGTATCTCTTTATTTTTATACCAATTATGATTTTTGTTTGAGCTTGAGAGCTTTTCAAAATAATTTCTAAGGATGAAAAACCTTGGGAATTATTTCTTGAGGATGAAAAACCTCTTAAGATCTAGAAGGAAAATGAAAAATCTTCTTCTATATTGTGAGGATTCTCCAATTCAGGAGTTTCTATTGAGGATCAAGATTCAAAGAGTTATCTGTGTTTTCCAAGTAGTGTTAAATTTGAAAGTTACTGAGATCTGCAAGGGTTTGAAGGAGAATATTGTCACTGTGATTCTTCTTTATTTCCAGCAGTGGAGCGACCCATAGAAGGAGATGATTTATGATGTTTGGGAGCTGTATTGGAGCTGATTTAGGTTGCTGATTTTAATCCTGATTTTTAGAAATCGAATCAGCTAACTTGCACAATTTTTGGTCAAAGAACTAGTATTTCCAGTTGTATTTCTAAAGGGACATTCTACATATTTTAATAAATAATTCCAACCTGTTATTGATGCACAATATGGTATTTTTCTCATGATTTTATCCTTATAAAATTTGTTGATTTGTTTGATTGAAAGATTTAGTGGTTTTGCTTCATATTTGGTGAATTTTCATTCCTATACCAAGTCGCATTTTTTGGGATAATATTCAAATCTGCATATAATAAATTTACATATATTCTAGACATTATATTTTTATTTTGTATTTGCAAGAAATCCATCGGGGTTAGAATATGTATAATTGGGGACACTACTCATCATGGGTCTTCCCATCCTAGATATTTTACAACACATATTATAGTTTTACACAAAGTATACACGGGCATCCTTTGTCTCTTCGAAACTTGTACGAGCTACACCTCCTTTTTTTTTTAGTATGACATGTCTCTTTATGATGATCATTGGATAGCTATCGTGATATCCCCTTTCCTTTGAATAGTTATTTTCAAAATAACTCAAAAACATTCAAATAATTGCATAATCTGAAAATATTAATATATCGGAAACTACAAAATCAAAACATAATTATGTTTTAATTAGCTATCTTATTTTTTGAGATATATTATTTTTCATGTTGGTTTGATAGATAACATATATTTTCTATATACTATTTACACACACATTTTCATGAGGTATATTAGGTGTCATATAGGACACACACAAGATGATGCACGATGACATATGTCTGCTTGGTTCCATCCCATTGACATTACTATTTTGGGGCATCTCGCTATACTACTACACGTGTTTTTGTTTGAATAAAATTACCTTACATTTCCTCATCACACTTGATTATATACATAGTGTCTATGTTATCTTTTGAGCTAACATGACTAACACATGTGTCTTGTGCAATGCTAACCTATCTTGTTATCTCTATTTTTACTATCACTATTTTCTATATTCTTGATACATTATTGTCATTACTTATTTATATAAATTATGTCCTTGTTTTACCGTTGCATTGTTTGACTATTTGCTTATGGTTGTTTATTGCACTTTATATTACAATTCTATGATTGCTTACTCTATATGACCTAAGTTCCTTAATTTTCTTATGAAACCATGTGTGTCCCATGTTTGTGGCTTTATGCATATCTTATGTGTATGCACTCATTTCTCTATACATGGCACAAAATGTATTCTATTGTGATTGTCTTGTGACATTGTGGGTGTACCATGATGGTGGCTCTATGCCTCTACGTGACAATCTTTATACTATTATACTATTTATCATCTAGTTTATAACATGATTGATTTCTACTATGATGTTTCAATACTATTACTACTCTAGTTTATGACATGATTGATTTATACTACGATGCTTTTATGATATTACTAATTTAGTTTATGACACATTTGATTATACTTTTATGTTTCTATGGTACTATTACTCTAGATTATGACATGATTGACACTTTTCACTTTGCTATTCTTACTTTTGTACACATGTATTCTTGTTTGTTGTGTGTTACATGTTGTTTTCTTTGTGTGCCATGTTTTCCACCATGTGCAACCCATTTTTCATGTACAAGTTATTGATGATGTTTAACATTCTTACCTTCTCTGTGATCCTATGTATATTATCATACTTATTACATAGGGGTTCACAACTATTTTCTTGTGCCATACTTAAACAATTTATCACACATGCCTCAAAAGGGGCATTCATCAAGATAAATTTTACATCTACATACAAATTATAGATACATGACTGAGTTTTTACAAGGTCCATATCCTCACAAACAAGTACACTACAATTGGGACCATGGTAAAGTCTTGATTAGGATGGATGTTCTTGGATAGGGATTATTCTCAAGAATTATTTTAGTTTTATCACGCTATCAACTATCTATAGGATTCTCATATAGTTTTAAATACATATTAATTAGTTCGAGTATGATACAAGGGCTTGAGTTCTTCATTTCTACTCCTCTACATTCATCAAACACAGTTCCAAGAATAGAGTTTGAGGGCATGGGCCTCCTTCTCTTTTATGATAATCTAGAATGTATACACTTAGTTTCAATAGTTTAAATATTACAACACCTTATGGGGGCATGATATATCCATTCCCTATCGTGGTTTTATTTTACTCAACACTTACAACACTACAAATTTGGACATATATTTTTCTATAGTGGTGTGGTCTATATGGTTATTGAAGCTATCAAAGTGGCTAAGTTCTTCATAGTATTTCCTTCCTCTTCTCTCAAAATTTTCTAAAAAGGTAGGCATCAAAATGACTAAGTTTTTCATAGGTTATTCTTTTCTTCTTTTACAAGTTTCAAAATGGGTACTATGGTTCTTCTCTCTCTTCTCTAGTGTTGGGTTACATGCACCTAATACTCTAGTTTATCCTTCAACACAATTGGGGACTAATCACCCCCAATCTTCTAGTATCTCAATAACAATCCCGAATCTCTAGAGCATAACAAGAATGAGAGATCCTCCCTCTGTATAATGAACATTTGTATTCCTTCCTTATTTTACATCTCTCATACTTATTTTATACAAGTTCAAAGCTACAAACATTGTCTATATTTTGAGTTATTATTCAATTTCTATCATACTCATTGATTATACACTATGTTGTAGGTTTCATCATGGAACATGCCAACACCAACACATTAGAGAATAATTATCAAGTGAAGATAAAGTGTGTGTGCACACTTAGGTGTGTTTTTCCTTTTAGCATGTAATTTTCAATTACAACGTAAAGGGGGAATGCAGACACTAAAATCTAGTAAATTGTCATCTTGTAATGCCAAGTTTGGATATACTTGCTAGAATAAATGCTCACATTTGGAATCAAATTAAACTATTTCTCTAGCTCTTTTGTGACTTGTTTATCTTTACATTCTACTTTGTTAGAAATTTAAGAAAAATATTAAATCAAAGTTGTAAATTAACCACATACACCATGCCATAAATTTCTATTTTACATCATAGTCCCTGCTATCTAGGACTATATAAATGATCAAGACATGAAATCCAATCATGGATAACTTGTGTGGTCCTACCCCTTTTACATTCTCTAACCTTGTTTTAAATTGAATATCTTTATTGTGTCGCTTCACCTTCTTAGGGTCAACCTTATTAGAATATTTCATGCATGGAAGTATATATAAGCAATTTTATATCAATTTATAACTCGCATGACACTCTTACAATATTTTATTACAAAATCCTTCAAAAAAGCACTTAAGGATTTCTTAAATCTACCCAAATTAGTTGCAAAGGAATTAGATCATCCCTTACTACGGGTTTGAAGCACTCAACAAGTTCGAAGATTATATCTTCCTCCATTTCCAAGAATAAAAAGGTCATAGAGCCATGTCTTAGAAAGAGCAAAGTCACTCCAAAAATTATTAAAGGGTTTCATTGAATAGAGGGTTAGGTCATGTAGCTGATACACACCACATTGTAGTACTACTACAGTGGGTACATTCTATACCATACAATTAGCCCTTATCTTTGTTTCAAGAGACTCAAGGGAATCCCCAACGGGTTGGATTAGATTGTACTCATACTTACACAAGAACCTAAGAGAACTACATGAGGCTTGATACCACATGAGAACATGTAGTGAAACAATTACATTGGTTCAAAAGATGAAGTTGACCACTAGAGGTGTGAAGAGCACACTAATGTGTATTATTTATTGTTGACTATTCCAATTTATTTCCATCATGAGATGCATGGTATGGTAGATGATGAAGTCTTCATTATGGATTTTGTTGAACCATTGCTCCAACTATGTGTATACGAGCATCTTGTGGATGATATATGGTGGCAAGTTTTAGCTCACTTAATAGATACAAGGGCTCATGGGAATTATAAGGTATGGGATCCTGGTAATATGTGGCAATCATCCAAAACTATCAATTCTAATTTTAAAAACTTTGTGACTAATTTCATAAGCAAAAGAAGGAATTCAAATGTGTCTTATGGAATTACAAGTGTTAGCAAGCATGATTTCTTCATTGGAGACTCCGGTGCAAGAAGGGAGAGTACCTCTCATGGTACTAATGTTGGTTTTATGATTTTTAAAAAGGGTAAGAGAATATTTTTTAATCATCTTCAGCTTGTTGGACTATGTATAACAAGTAGTCATAATGAGAGGAGAAAATAGAAATATGGGACAATAGGGTCAAAGAGGTGAGAGTGGAAATTTAGGGCAGCGGCCTCCCCATTCTTCTATCCAGGCCCTTGGGGCTTCACGAACCTTCTTTCTTGAAGGATCTAGAAGTTTCACAGGTACGATAGCCAGTAGATATTTTGGATGAGGAGTCTTGTTGGGAGAGGTACCAGACCTTGAGAGAGGGATTTCATAACAACATGTCATTCCAGGAATATTGCAAAATGAAGATTGGCAGTAGACCCAAGAGAGATCATCAGATATAGGTACCAGAGTTACTAGAGGAGATTGGGATAGATTTCCATTCCACACTTCGATGGGTCTAAGAAGTGTACTGCACCGTCTTGGGTTCAGAAGTTGAAGACATACTCGACTTGAATCCTATGCATGAGGAAGATGCAATTAAGTTTGCAATCTTACATCTTGAGGGAGACGCTCATGATTGGTGGCATCATGGGTTGATTACATAGGGACACATACACATTACTACTTATGCAGAGTTTGCGCAGAGGTTGGTGAGAAGATTTGATAGGAGGGACCCTAACAGGTATTTCAGGGAGTGGACTCATTTGAGACAAACCAGTCCCTGGATCAAGTACATCACATATTTTCAAAGATTATCAGTCATGGTACTTGATGTCACGGAGATGAGGTTGATTTCACTATTCATAATAGGTTTGACAGATGTTCTCATTTGGGTTTGTGAAGGCATTTGAACCTTCTTCTTTGCACGAGGCTGTTAGGAGAGCTTGAGACTTGGAGTTATCCACTCCAAAGTTGAGGGTTCCACCTCGCGTTCAGCAAAGGGAACCTCCATCTGGATCAGACGAACTTCAGCAGAGGGAGCCTCCACCGAGGTAGGAGGTGGCTAAGAATCCAATCATTTCTGAGAGGATAGAGATGAGTTGAGGCGGAAGAAACTATGTTTTTATTGCCACACACCTTGGGTTCAGGACATGATTGTAGAGGTAGAGGGAAGGCCCAATTCATTGAGGTCTTCAAGGAGAGTGAGGGTGATAGAGGTGAGGAGTTAGAGACTCACGAGATGGATGATGGAGATGGGGTTGCATTGGATAGTGCTTGATGCGGGGCAGGAGGAGGAGACTTTTCCTTGGGAGATTATAGCCACATTGTCTAGTACTTTGATGTACAAGGCATGTAGGATTAGAGGAGTTATGTAGGGTCAACAAGTTGGGGTACTCATTAATAGTGGGGAAACCCACAACTGTATTGATGCCTCATTGGTTGAGAGGCGAGGATTACAGACAAAGGATTTTGAGGGCCTCAACGGGGTTGTAGCCAATGGAGAGTCTATGAGGTGCACACAATGGGTTCCCAAGTGAGCATCACGATGGGTAACTATACAATTATTCGATGATTTCCACATCGTTGGTATGGGAGTGACCAACATAGTGCTGGGAGTGCAGTGGCTTCACTCTCTTGGTGAGTTTTGGACTAAATTTCAGACAATGGAGCTAAAGTTTAAATCTGAGGGTAGGAATGTCATTTTGAGGGGATTATCTATAGGAGCACCTATGGTGGTTACAGCTGAGGGGATGGAGAGGATGTTTCGGCGTGGTGAGGAGTTTTATTATTGAGGATCGATGCAGAGTATGATGGATATGGATGTGACCAGAAATGTTGCACATGAGACAGTTACAGAGATTGGGGTTACAGATTCAAATCATCTGAGTTTATCATTATGTTGGTTATCTAAGGGGTCGGTACGCTGGATATCTCATTTGCTTGTTGATTACTCGGGAACCAACACACTTGTGAGATTCTGGATGGTCACATACAGGATGACACATACAGATTGGAGGATGAGATGATATTCTATCATGGCAGATTATACCTTGTGTCAGACTCAGGGTTGAGGATGGAGATATTATGACATGTGCATTATTATTTTGTGACCGGACACCTGAGCTACGATGAGACCTACATGCTCATATCAGAGAGGTTCAGATGACATGGGTTGAGGGAGGATATCCCCAACTTCATACAGGGATGTACAATTTGTCGTTATAACAAATTGGAGCTTACAAGTTCATCATGTTCTGAGTCAACATGGGATAGCACTCCTATGTATTTTACTTCTTCTAGGCACGGTGGGCATTTCACCCATGTGCTAGTTAGTGGAGGGATGGAGTTGACTTAGTTACTTGGTTATTTAGTAGGTTATCACTCATCATAGGAGGTGAACTATGTGGAGTTGACATTGTCGGTTGACCATGTACTAGAATCTTGGGATTTTCCCCCACGGGACACATTGAGATACATTATGAGGAGTTGTACTCTCACACCAATGCGGGTCATGTGGGAGAGTTGGCACACTTTGTGCGTATACAGAGTTATTTCACAGGTTGATCAAGGAATTCTACAGGATTCAGAGTGGACTTTTGTACCCAGGAGTTGATCGGAGAGATAGTGACGAGTCCCAGGATGTGGGCATCAGAGTGGCAGGGATTGGACAGATTGGCAATCCCGATGTGGGTACCAGTGGAGAGTTGGTTTGGGTATCATTCTACTTCACGGAAAACATTTCTCTCGATACAATATGGAGGTCATGATGACTACATGGGGTTTCCTGGTTACTTCGGATTACACTGATCCTTGGTTGACGACAAGGGAGATGGAGAAACTTACAATGTGGTTCAACTTCTGCTACAACATGATAATGCTTGGGGTCAAGCATTTCTCGGGAAGGGAGGATTGTAATGTCCCCTTTTCCAACGCCCAAGGCCTAAGGGCCAGGTCGAGTCCAAACCGTGGTCATACCCAAGGGGTTGTGGATGTTGGGAGCTATTGGGAAGGGGCCACGTGGTTCTAATATCCACGTTTTGCATTTGGGGGTCACTTTGGACCATGGTGACTTAAACAGGAAAAAGTAACTTTAGTTACTTTTATTTTATTGGCCCCTCCATGGAAAGAAATGTGTCTAGGGTTATTGGGGCTCTTTTGCCTTGGAGAAGTATATAAGGAGATGGGGGAGAAAGAAAGAAAAAAATTGGCATACATTTTATTGACCCTTCACGTGCAACTCTTATTTGTGCATCTACAACTTGTGGAGTAAAATCCCACAGGGACCCTAGCTTCGGTGGTGAGAGACTGTCCCTAGCTAGCAGGGCATTCTTCGGTAGTGAGAGATCTACCCTAGTTTGTCATTTCAGTGGCTGTGTTACGGAGATATTATCGGAGGGTTTAGAGGAAGGGTTTAGAGGAAGATAATCGAGAGGGCTTCTAGATCAGATTCACGATAGCCATTTAGGCAGGGTGTGGCAAAGCACGTTGAAGGCATATTCATCATTTTCCAACCCTTTTCCCAGCTAGGTGACTTACAACCTTTATTTGGAGGGTTTCTAATCGGGCATTTTCAGATCTGAAGGTAGAAATATTATTTCCTATATTTGTTAATGTTATTTCCAAAGACCCTTAATTTTTGCTCTTGTATTTGGAGAGTTACGAACCTCTGAAGTTTTCCAATTGTCTAGGGCACCACTTGTGCTTTTTCTGGCAGCATTTTAATTTCTGTAAAACTCCAAAAATAGTGTTATTATGTCTTTTATAATAATATCGAGCTCTCTTTAAATTTTCATGTAATTCGAGTGGATATTTTGGGAGATTTTAATTTTCTTTAGTCCGTTGTCCTTATTGTAAAAAATACAAAAATCTAGTATTTTATTTGGCTGTAAATTTTCAATATTTTGTGCATTTTTAAGTAGTATCCCATAAGGGATATTTCAATACCACTTTATGCTTAGCTATCAACTTTATTCCATAATTTAATCATTCTTATATCATAGTTTTAGTTTTCGCTTATGATGTTTGTCCTCACACTTGAGGCACACTTAGATCGTAAAAGATATCCCACTCTTTTCTTAGGGTAGGTCTAGAGGTACCTAAGCATCATGGTTTATAGGTTATCATTTTTAGTGATTAGGTGTAAGATCTCTTGTGTTAGTCATATTTCATACCCATTATATTAGCCTTCTAAATTCATATGGAGGAGGAATAATAAGAGCCAAAAGAAAATTTAAAACCCATATTATCAAAGAAAAATAAATTAAAACACAATTATTACATGCAACAAAATTAAATCACAAAAAAGATACAATATAATTTCATATGTGGTACATATCCTATCTTAGCTAAAATGTCAAACTTCATAGTTGGCCTCATTTTATAGATTGAAGTCCTTTAGGGCATGGTAGGTTTTTTTGAGTAGGGTAGGAGGTCTCATGTCCATCATTTAGTGCACTTAATTTTTCATGTCAATACCTAAACATTGTAGTAGGCCTACAAATAATTAAAATGACGTCATAAGGAATAAGGAAAATTTATACACCTCATTTTTATGATTGCTTTAACCATTATTTTGTATAGGGGTTATTGATGCATCTTCCTCCTTAATGGATGCCTCAAGGGCCTATCTAGATTGGGGTGTGATCGGATTTGGTCACGTGGGCTAGACCACAACATTTTAGAGATGCAATTATAATGCCTTAGTTATCTTACCCTTGATTTATTTCCTCCCTTGTTCACACATTACATACATTATGCCTACTTGTCTCATAATATCTACTTGTTTATGCAATATTATCACTACTTTTGTCACCTTAAACCTTCGTTATTACCTCTATTTACATTTTGTATTCCATCTCACATTTTTTTACTCCTTTATCCTTAGGGTTCCACCATGATGCCATTTCCACGGGTGATGGTGCGGTTTTAGTTATTTCATAGCTATTACCATCGCTCATATGCGATGGTTTCAAGTATATATACCCCACCGCCTTTTTGTCAAACCAACCAATCAATCATCAATCAATTATACCCAAATGCATTTATAGCTCACATATGTTTACACTATTTTACACTGTTTGAACTTCGGGACTTGGAGCTTACCTATTTTACATTTTGGTAACTATAGTGAGTTAGGACTAAATATCTCATTGTTGATATTTCCCTTATCCACCCATATCAATTATATCTCGGTGTTTTTTTCTTTGGGGAGAATTATGAATCAACAGTCTCTCTCTCTCTCTCTCTCTCTCTCTCTCACACACACACACACACACACACACACACACACAAAATAGGTAATTATTTATAACTCTTCTTAGTATTTTATCTTGCACACATATTTTGTTTCTTAATCCTTCATTTCTATAGACTAGAATAGATGTGTGTTTTCTTTTATTTATTGCATTGTCTTATTATATTACACCCCTTGGATTTATCTATCCCTTTATTGCTTTTATTCTCAATACTAGTAGGATACCTATCTTTATCTTATATATAGGCCTTGGAAACCTATATCTATCATAGGGTTAGGGTCACTATCCTCTATAATCATGACACTAACAATTTTTAAGAACCTTCGTATCCACATCATATATTAAGACTTAGATTTTATCCCTTTGTTTGAGAACCCGCTAGGAACCCAACGTCTTACCGATTATTTTGATTGATTCATCTTCATGTTTATTTTTATTTCTCATTAATCTTCACATTGAATTCATCTGATAACGGTGAATCAAACACAAATCTTACTCTTCAATAAATTAGGTTAGATTCACTCCACTTATTAATTTTTCCTACTTTACATAATCCATTGGCCCCTATGTAGAACCCTACTGTATGATTATCATGTTTGTTCCTTGATCATCCTATTCATATGCCATCATCCCTAGTGAAAACTTCCTGGACAACAAATCCTATTATAAACTTCTTGAGTTTTACATTTATCCTTTACGATATCATCGACCCCTATGCAAACTTCCTACATGACCAATCCAATCGAAAATATTTCAAAGAAACCTCCTTCAAATATCTTTGCTTCATGATGGAGTACTTACTCATTGATTCTACTACATCTTCTACTAAGCCATCTTTATATGATAAAAATAACCATGAGGCTAATGGTTTTCCTAAGCTAGTTTCTCATTACACTTAATATTTTTCCATAGGATCTATCAATGCTAAGAATCTAAAAAATCCACCCCATAATTGATCTAATAAAATCTGAAATATTTTATTAAAATATGAATGCAATGATTACTACAATGATATATAATGAAATACATGTGCTAAACAATGTAATTATGGAACTAAATGAGAGGGATAAGGCACTTATCTTGATTTCTCTTATCCCGAAGTGTATCTGAGCAGGAGGAATAGATGAAATAGAAAATTAGAGTGTCGCAATCATGATGAGAAAAATGTAGAAGTGTTGGGAGTGCTTGGACTGGGGCACATGGCCAACGGCGAGGGTTCTTGGGCGCCCGAGACCTCTCATAGGTCTTTGGAGCTGTGAAAAATCTCAAAATCTGGTCTCTTCAGTGTTGTTAGGGTTTTGCTCTTACTTGCCGATGATCACATGTAATTTCTTTGGAGCTCATTATTATTCACCTGGAACTTGTAATCAAGATGAAGCACTTGTAAAACCCTCAAACCACATCAAATCTTAAAAATAAAGATGCAAAATGAGGGGTTAGAGGCTGTCCTCGGATGTCAAATAGATGAACTTACTGATTGAGTGTTGCACTACATTTCAGACCCAGTGTAGTTCTATGTGCTTATGTGTGCAATAATGCTCCTAGGTTTCCCTCGCGTTGGTGACACCAAGATAACATGGTAGCTAGATATGCAAATGTGTGGATGGAAAAATGAACTACACCTTCCTATGCAGATGTGTATGCAGAGTAATAAGCCCAAGATGCAGTCCCTTTGATATATAGATAGATAACCCTTGATAAAAATTTCTCACCCTTATAATGGTATGTATGTTGTGTTTATATAGGGATCTCTTGCTTGAATTTCAACACTAATGATTCGACATGCCGACTATGATCTCGGGATAGGAGTAAGTAAACTAAAAACACCGACCATGATTTCAAAAATGAGAAGAAAAATAAAGAGGGAAAGGGCGTCCGGGATGGACATGAGCGCCTAGGCACTAGTGTTTAGTCTAGGCGGTGTCAGAGACATCTAACGATAAATGTGTGAAGATTGATAGATAGGTATCCCTGTGACTTGACTAGAAAGGGGTATATAAGAGACAAATGTGAGAGATAAAACAATAAAAAAATTAAGATAAACAGACAAACTAGACAATGGGACATTAGTGAATACTTTCCTTACACAAGATCCATATATAAAACAACACACTTGGCGGTATAGTAAAATAGTAGTATGTGCGTGATTTTGTGTCTATAAACGATATTTCACAACAAATGATTTCAACCTCCAACACTATTTGCAACACCATGGAAATCGAGCATAGTGAACCCCGAAAGAAGGGGAAATTAAAAATCTCCCTTTCCTACATTCCAAATTTTGAATCCCATGTATACCTTAATTTTGGTACAAAACATGTGCCAATATAATTTTGAAACCTCTCAAGACACCTAGGCCACTAATGTACCTTAGGCTCTTTTAGAAACATTTCCCCTTCGATTAAATTTGCATCACATTGTTCACCTATGATTTCCCTTTACACACTCTCTTGATCATTTACATCACTATAGACTCCCGTACTCTTTTGTTGAGAATTTCTACGTATTTTTGTAGAAGGTTAGTTTCACATCTAAATTGTCCCCTTCTAAGAAACAATCATTTTTCATTTTGGATCTTTCTTAAGATCAACCGAAGTTTAAATTCAAGGTCCACATGTACAATGAAATTTAGCAAGAGTATCCCATATAAATAATACCCTTAAAATTAATTACAAAAACTACTCAATAAGGCGTTATCCACTACACTTAGAAATCATCACTATTCAAGCTATATACATCAAAAGACACTCCAAAGTAGACAAGAGTGGTCCTAAAGTACGAATCCTTATTTGAAATTTATTCTAATCCAAAATTGCATGTTTTCAAGTGTCATTGTATCAATATAAGAGAAATTGTGTTGCATTGGTTAAACATAGAGGAAGAGTGAACTACAAACACTTCTTTCGATGAAAAGTATATTTTCATATAACTATATAATCCATGATTCACAAGACACGTAGTGTTCTGCATCATTGGAATTCCATCAGAGGACATTTTGGGCTTAGTCAAAAAAAAATTCTTTATTGTATTAGTTGTTTGATTACCATTTGTAATTGACAAGCATAATCTAAACTTCTACACATCCTCTAGAAAATACAAGACAACTTATTTATGAGCAAATATAGGGAACACACATGTCAAATTCAAAACCGATATAGTCAACATAGGATAGTTTTGGCAGACATAACAAGTTTAGTGGCCAAAATTGACCCTATAAAAAACCATCCTATAGATAGTTTCGGTCGCTAAATTCATAGGGTTTCTTTCTCCTTCTATTTTGAATATGTTTTGATATTTTGAATCATCAACATGATCACCTTTTATTAGATTCATGTTGGGTCTTTCCTTACTCATAATCTTGCAATTTCTCTTTTCAATTTCAATCATTTTCCTTTTTTAATCATAAATTCATTGTTTTTACTATATTATTTTTAAAGTCAAATTACAATTTAAAAATGTGTTTTAGATCATTATACTCATAATATATTAAACACCCCAATATCGAGAAATAAATTTAAAAACTTTAATCAAACGTATAAAAATATGCTATACCCTACATTGAAAGAGTTATTATTGAAGACCAAAATATTGAAATGGCATTTCTTTTTTTATTACACGTAAACCTTCAAATCTTTAACGTGTATCATATATAAACCTTCCTTTAGTTTTATATACATCTTTTAGATTGACACATGAAGTTAACTTTTAAAAAAGAGAGGCAAAAGTCAATAAAATGAATATATAATTAAAAAGGTAGGCTGTATGCCAAAATCACCTCGAGTAAAAGTACACACAAATTAGAATGTGTTTAACCGTAATAAAAAATAATCAAATACCAAGGTCTAAAGTCAACAAATATTATTTTTTTCTCCAACGTCCTTGAGTATAATTGTTTCTCCGTGTTAATTATTTCCTAGATAGCTACATACGGAATTATAACATTTGGTAATAATTTTTGTATTTATCTCATCTTATAATTTATTGTGTACTAAATAGACTAATTTTACACATCCCTTGCTTAACACACACTATTTACCATTAGGTCACATTTGTTATTCATTATTAATTAGATATATTTTCTCTTATATTATAAAATATAGATTTACATATTTGGCCATCATCTTAGCTTGATAGTTTGTATTGTGCACTATATCTAGACAAAGTCACTTGTCCGACTTTATCGCAAGCTAACAACTTTGTCCTCTAAAGGTCTAACTGTCACATTTTCAATTTCACAAGTTACACTTGTCGAGCTAGTGTCATTCGAGTAAGAAATCTTGTCACAACAATCGCTTATAAAAGCACACTCACATAACTTAAATTACTCCCTAAATAAATAAATAAGATTTTGTATTGATATGTGGTTCTTATTTATTCATGGGAGTAAGGGTTAGCTACAACTTGTATATTCATATTAATTAATAAATATTAATGCATAAATAATGATATAGCTCCAAAGTAATTTGCAAAATATAACAACCGATACAATTGCTCAAACACAAGAGGAGAAGCACACCGAACTAAAGCGAAGATAAAGAGGTGATCTAATAGTAAAAATGGATGTGCACGTTGGGATTGATTTGTCAAAGCTTTGTTTCTGGAACTAAGGTGTAAATATGGGCAGGTATGGAACCGTATATCCTATCCTAGAACATGGTACATTATGGTCCTTTGATGTACAATTTTAAACGAGCATGCATTGACACTTTGTAACTTTCAAGATGGTTATGACACCTGTGATGACCTTCACACTAAAACTCTAAGTGTCACATAGTAGTGAAACCCTTTTTGTGATGTGAAACACCCTCAAACCCTAACCAAGGAGGGAGAAGCTTATCATGGCATGGTATGGGTTATCACACAAACAAGATTATTGGTTATCTTCTTTGATTATCATACTTCACTTACACACATGCTCGAACACTTATATTAATTGCTCTACACTTTCTCTTCCCTAGTTCTTAACTAGAGCATTACTTGTTGATGCACCACATTTCTCATTAGTGTTATGTGATTGTCTAAGGAACAATTTACCCATGACCCCATCCTTACCCAATTATGCACTACGTTTCTCCTTTGGTTTGATGAGGGAAATTTTTACCCATGGCCCATCACTACCCGAGGAGGCAACACATTCTCATGAGTCGATGTGATTTTTGATTGAACAATACTTATGCATGACTTTTTCACTATTTCTAGTCAATGCCTCAAGGCCACTAGTCTTACATTTACATTTCATGCATCTTATTCACAAAATTCAAAAATAACACAACGTTACAAAAGTACAAAAATAAGACCCACATGTGATGTGTTTGATCCTTGCCTAGTTCTATACCTTTTTATCAATCAAATTTAACACTCTACACCACTCTAGCACTCACACTTCATAGAACACACCGAGCGAGTGATATTCCAGGACGTTATACACATTTTTACCCTACGGAATATCAACGTTAGGGGGCATATTACATATTGAGCTTACTTAGATCACATATTTAGTGCCTTATGACTTCTTATAGCATTCATCCCAAGGGATGCCTACCACAATGGGCATACCTACTTGGGGGATATATGTAATGATTTTATCATGATAAAATCTCTCTACGCTAGTCCATTGCATGCACTATACTAATTATGATACATTCTTTAAAAGCTTTATTTGATGATCACATTGCTTACTTCTAAACACTAGATCAAATATGATCCATGCTTACTTGTTTTACTTCTAGTTCACTACTATTGGCCTTGGGATTCTATTTTGGGTATCCATGATTTCTCACAGGACACTACTTGCTTACATGATTGATTTCTCACACTACATTGCTTATTTACATGATTGGTTCCTTGCATGCTATTAATTTCTTTGATAATTACTTGCTCACACTACATTACTTACATGATTACTTGCTCATATTATAATGACTACATAAATTATTGCTTGCTCTATGACCTTATTTGAATTGATTATTTTGTGCACTTGCGTATTGTATTCCTTGACTAACATCAATTGCTTGTTTTAATGTATAAGCTTGTATGTCACATGTTTTTACCGATGCGTAACATTAGTTGACTTGAATAATATGTGCATTTACATGTTGTATTTCATATTCTATTGTATGCCACTATTTGACATTGTCTACTCCATGTACTTGTGTGATCACTATGTGATACTATCTTCTTTATTTTTCGTAAACACTTATTTAAGTTATGATATTACTTTATCTCGATTGCTCCATGCATTTATATGCTATTTTTGTGTTTTCTCCCACTCATTATCGTATATTGTGTTTCCTTTATACACTTGTGTGTTCTTTGTTGTGTTTTCTTAACACACTTGTACTCTCTATGCTTTTTTTTCTCATATACATGAATTTCTATGCTCTATTGCTTTATTTCTTTATGATCATCTTTATTGGGGACATAGTACTCCTCATACTTCCCGCAATACATCAATTTCCATACTCTTAAAATGGAACAAACATCTTATGAAGTGTTTATCACTAAATATTTGATAGGATCACGCATACTATGACATATTTCTTACTTAATTGAGTTATTACCGTTATAAATACTTTTATGAAATACTTAGTTGGCATTGCATTTATACACACTACATTTTATTCTCATTGATTGACACACACAAATTATGGACACAATTACTTGAAACACATTGCTTGATTAAATTATGGATCTTGTCCCTACAAAGTGTATTTACATTACGATTATTATTTTCCGACATCACTTCTTACATATTGGTTTTAATCATCTTGATTGATGGTTCATTAGTTATTACACATTTCTCATATCACTTTGGATAGTTACACAGACAACTTAAGTAATTTATTATTACACATTTCTCCATAGTTTTTCCTCTATTACATGATTATGGTATTTATTGTACACATTTATCAATGTACATTGGTTATTTTTATTGCTTACTACATGATGATTATAATTTCTTATTACATAATTTATGTAGACACAAAATCTATGTACTTGGGTACATTTCTAGGTCCTAAAAGCATGCTAGCATTTACATGATTCCTAAACAAGAAAAATAGTAATTGACAACTCCCTTTAGCCTTTTGCTTTGTCTTTATGCACTTTTATTTACCTTATACATCTTGTACTCTTGCCGACATTTGAATATTTTATCTTTCTATGGCCTCGACACTAGCGCCTTGATCAGAACTAGCACCATACACTCCTATCATCATGGGTGCTATTGTCCCTCTTTACATCTTTCTTATCCTTTTGGATCCCTTTCACTTCTTAATTAGTTTTTACCACCTTGGGTCGGCCTTTCAGTTGTCAGTTATGAAATGCAAACAAGAGAATCATATAAATACATAGTTTTGATTTCAAAATAAAGGACCAAGCACTAAGCATTACATGCTATCACTTAAGCTTGCATTCAAAGGCATACAACTAGCACTCATACAAGGGACACGAGCTACATCACTTATACATACACAACATAGGAGGGGAAGTCTATTATATTACATCCCACACATTCTATACATCTAGTACATTATAGATGTAGCCCGATATCACTATGTAACTTGCAAAAGGGAATCCCAGGGCATCATTTCTACACACACACAATAACTACATGGAGTTTGAGATGTAGTGCATTGCTTAATTATAAGTTCACTCTTTGGGTGATTGTCATGGTCGAGTTCAACTACCCATTATGCATTTTAAGTTTTAGGTTTGATGTGGTTTATGGGTATGTGCAGGTGAACTTCCTTAATTTCATATTACAGAACCTTTGGTGATCAAGCAATGAATCTCAAGTGACAGGACCAGGATCAATAATGAACCTCTCTTGACATAGAAGATATCAAAATCGAGCATTCACCTAGTCACCAACACCCGAGATCTAGTCACCAATGTCCAGACGCTCCTTCCCTCCTATGGCACCCTTGTCTTGCATCGTTATGAGTTTTAGAACCTCCAACAAGCATTTGCGACACTCTGCTATTGTGATCTATTTAAGCTATTTACCCGCCTAAATTTTTTTCTCGAAATTATCTAAGTCCTCCTATCTCTCCTTCTTGCTTAGGGTTTCATATTATTTACTTGATTATTGCTTGTTTCATATTATATATACACAAAAATAATCCAAAAGCAATAAATACCCTTGGTCTATCCCTCTATTTGAGATCCTTGTGAAGGAATAGGGCGAGGGCTTCTATCAGGCTCCTACAATGAGACCGGTTGGGCATAGCATGGGAGCCCCCATGCGTCGAATAGTGAGAATGTACGTGAGAGTTTACGGTGGAAGTATCCCCACTATAGGAGGATCCTCGTCGGCTCTCTCTATCCTTTAGTATCTTAATCTCGGTCTTCAACTGATAAATATCTCCTTCCGCATGCCAAGATGGTGCAAAAATTAGTGTAGTGATCGGCTTGCGTGCGGGCTCCTGGGTCTATCAATAGGGTCTCCCGAGGTATGCTAGTAGTGATCATGAATAATTCAAGGTTCGTACACTAGACGAGATCCCATCCTCCATTAGTTATGGCTACAAAATGTGAATGCACAATGACAAGTTCAAAAACGTAAAAAAAAGAAAAATAAACATAGGGATTTCACTAACATCTAATCTAGGAAGTGGAAGGAAAGAGAAGAGTATAAGTACTCACTCGGGTCTTTGAAAACCTAGTTGGGGTTTGCAATAGTTGTTACACCTCCCGTAGGTGCCTCCACGACATCCTCCTCCTCCTCCTTTACATTCTCCTCTTCCGTCTACTCTAGGTGGATGGAATGCTCCTCTACCTCCTCCTTGGCTCGATGTGACCATTGATGCCTCTCCCATACCCTTCCCTTCCCAGTGGTCTAATTCCTCCTCCAAACCCAATTTCTGTCTCAACCTCCTCCTCCTAACTCCTTGTCGGGCCCTTACTAATATAAAAATATTCTCGCAACTTTGATTGCAACACCACCGTAGATTGGGTCCGGTGTAACTCCCGTGTCATAATCACAACACTATACACTATAACTATCCATCAAAGTCGGCCCTTACGGTTAGCTATCACCTCTCGTATACCCCTATGCATGGTGCCAACCATGGAAGATCATCTTAGAATGGTAACCCAAACTGTTGGGGCACTCAAATCATTGGATGGGTATTTACCCAACTATTGTGGTCAACTAGGTGAGAAGTAGTCTGCATGAGCATCAAAACAATTGTCTCCTTGCCCCATCATCCTATCATATCCTAATATGGTTGAGCCACCATATGTCGATGCTAGTTGTGGTGTAGCCTTGAGTGGAGCTATGTCGACCCATCTAGTAGCCTTGATATATTTGGGATCGATATCCCAATACCCCTCTAGTAGGGGATAACCCACTCATAGATCCATGACATAACTAGTGTAGGGTGACTAAGTGAAGTAGCCCCACATCTAAAAATCTTGTATAGGTCATGATAGGTAGTGCCAAGTATATCCACCCCCATACAAATACTCTCCCATAGAGCTCAATGCTCTCCACAATAGGTGCCCAACAAAATAAGAACTTGTCCCCGCCCTTATCCCCAATCAAACACGAGGCCAAGATACCAATGATGGCCTTACATAGAGTGGGAATAGGGACACCCTCAATAGTTGCCAGTGTAACACCCTTCTTGGCACTCGTGTCAAGTGCCGTGCATCTCCCAAGTAGGTTTCCCATCTACAAGGATCATCTAATGAACTGGTACTCTTTAGCGCCAATTTCCTTCCTGTGACAGGAACCCCGAGTATCCTGTAAACATCCTCCAAGGTGATGGTCCAATCCCCCCTAACATCAAGAAATCAAAAAGTGTTCTGATCTTCTTCCCGAGTAAGTCAAGAAATCGTAAAGAAGGCGACTATTTGGGAAACTAGTCATGTTTGTGCCAACCTAAATATCCCGAATCTCTCTAAAGAACCCTATCTCTATCAATTTCAATAAAATTAGTACCCTTGGCAACCATTTCTTCTCTTGGCGTTACTCCATCTAAAATAGCCCCCGCATCCACAAAAAGAAAAAAGGAGCAATCGAATATGATAAATACATGATAGGATCACAAAAATAATATAAATACAAGAAAAAACTATTAAAAATTCACACTTGGCCTTTACGTTGCAAATTTTTGTGACGGTTACTGGAACCACAACTCTTAGCAGAGTACATGTTGTGCAATTGCCACAATGGTTGCACAATCTGTTGTCATTCTACAAAGAGTGGCAATTTTATAACCACCGAGATGATTACATAACCGTTGTGGAGGTTGCATAATTGCCACTCTATGAAGAGAGGGGGTTGCACAACCGCCACTGACGGTTGTGTCAATCGAAAATAAGGTCGTGCCCTTAAAAATAAAAAATAAAAAATACACTGAAAATAACCAAAAAAGTTCAAACAAGTTACAAAACCTACAGAGCGCCCCCTGTTGGTCCTTAAATCTGCACCCCCTGTTGGATTGACAATAATTTATCCTCAAAGGTAGGGGGAAAGGGCTTGGAATGGTGGTAGACTAGATTGGTGTGTCATTTTGTAGCTGGGAGGGGTCTAAAAATTTCCTTGGGATCAAGCCTTGGGATGATTGAGGGGCACGTACAAAGGAGATGGCCTTTTCCTGCTACTTTTGGTCTTGCCTTGAACTAAGGTGAGAGGAACTCGAGGTGTAACCTGAAATGTAAAGGGGAGATGGAGTCTTTGTTCCCTCAATTTATTCTCAAATGGTGGGTCAATCTGGGATAAACATGGCCAATGGACACAACACTCACTCTCACGAGTTGTCACAAAAGATGTTGTGTATGTTTACTTTTCCAAACACAAAGTTACTAAAGACAATTAAGTTCAATTTCTCTTGCATTCTCTAGGTAATGAAATTAAGGCTAAAAGACACCTTCAGTGATGTTTAGAGCAACAAGGTAGTGAAATAGAAAAAATGGACGTTTTAAAATGGGGGATGGGGTCAATTATGGCAATTGTAACTTCACAGAGGGGGATTATAGGAAGAGAAGTTCATTGTGACATAACATTTAACACTTAGAGTATCTTACAATCATGGAAAGTGCATAAAACTGGATCAAGTAGTGACAATCTCTACTAAGAACTATTTGCATTCATTGAAGCTCAATAGATGCAAAATATTTAGTACAATCTCTAAAATACCTAACACAAGAACTTGTGTAAGCATTCTAATAAAGTGTTTATTGCTTCATCCCTCATATGCCCAAGATACACTCAAAGGCTTACAAAAATCTATCAATACAAAATGTTTATGACAAGGATTTTACAATCCAATCTAATATTGTAGAGGGAAATCTCACAACATAATATCAAACTTAATGACCCACACATAAACAAAAAGGATAGATATAGTGTATGACATAGAGAAACAATAAACACAAGCCCACAGTAGAAAATATCTCTCATTAATGGACAATTCCAAACATAGAACCCATAAGACAAAATTTGAACTCAAAAGTGGACATAATTTATTCAATTCTTGAATTTATTAACAAGGGAACATCAAATGAATGCTCTCAAATCTTATCAATGGTTGTACACTTGCAACCAACTTGACACAGAAGTTTGGGAAACTGATATCAATATGCATTTCATGAGGGAAACATATAGTATTCACAATTACATCTCTAACCTTTTTATAATTTGAAATACTAAGCCCCTTTGATCTGAATACCAAAATTAACTCTTCAATTATGAGGACAAGCCCCATATTTATACAATTTGATGTCTTCTTACAACCTAATTTCCCCCAAAACTTTAATGAACCATCCCAAAAGGTGCGAAAAACAAGCTCCATTTTTGGAAAATATCTTACAACTGTAAAGATACTTTTTTATTCCTTAATTTGATTTTGCTTCTAGTTGCTGACATGGATGTATGCCAATTTTTTTACTTTTGTTTCTTAATCCCTTTTTTTCCTATCCATGTTGTCACCATCATTCATGCGCCCAATCACAAATCGTCTATTCCCTTATGCCATTATTTTAACTGATTTGACACCTACCCTTTTTGGGAATATGCTTTGGGAAATGGATAATCATTTATACTCCCTTGTATTTGATGTTTCCTTTGTGTGAATTGTCGCTTCAATCCAAAAAACCACCTTTTGGAAGATATCAATATGTTTCCCCTTTCTCTAGACCCATGTGAGTATTTAGAATTAATTTCACATTCAATCTTGAAATGATACCTCACACAATCAATCTAGCATTGTTTTCTCATAAGATTACATATTTCTTTAAGTATTCGAGTGAAAAGAGAGTTTGTGTTCATCTTCTCGAGTAATGGTGGATGTAGAATTAGGAAGCAATTTGAAGGAAATTTTTTCAAAGAATTTACACTCAATTTTTGACCTTTCTAGCCTGGATGAATATTTTGTGAGAATGTTATTTGAGATTGAAGATCAGGTGGAGATTGATGGACCATTAACACCTCGTGCAGTTCGGGTAGCACTGATACGAAGGCTTGTTAAGACAACTCCTTTCTTTTTGTTTTTCAAGTCATACATCATCATTTATTCCGTGTAGAGGATCACAAAACTCCTAAATTACTGAAGAATTTTGGCTTCCCTACGAGGCCTGCCATTAATAAGAACATTATTGATATATCTCCATTATTTTTAATGAGGAATTATCCGAGAAATAAATTCCGGCTGATGCCTATGTAGTTCCTGGTGATGATCTTATAGAAGACATATCCCCAATCTCTTATAGGATAGTCGCAATGGAGAAAAGAATTTCCCATCTTGAGAATGCACCTATGAGATCTTCCTCTGGGAAGGCCCCTGAAGTGCCACCACCTTCCTTCAAGAGATGTAGGTAGCGGGGTGTATTCAATTCAACATGTGCAAGTTAGCTAATTTCTAGTGTACTTGAATCTTCCCCTGCGGCACCGATTCTTGTTCTCGGGCCATCTTCTACCTCAAAAGATGCTACCCGACGGGGTACTAAGGCCTACCTTAAAGGTGGGTCTAACCTTCTTGAATGGGTCTCCTCTTATAGGAGAAAATTGGAATTGATCAAAATCTTGGAAGGTCCTAAGGTAAGAATTACAGAACTCATGGAAATGGGCATGTCTCATGACTTTGCAAGAGGACATCCAATATGTTTATGGGGCTCAAGACCGCAAAGAATTTGAGTTTAGGAAGAAGAATTTGTTGAATCAGATTCCCGCCTTTGTAGAGGAATGTGTAACCATCAATTGACATTGTACCTCTTTTGCAAGAACCTCCCTTTTTATATATGCATATTATAAGTTATGTGAATTTCAAGGGTTGGGCCCTATAGAATCCCCATTTTGTTCCTAGTATATACATATGCTTCTCTTTATTTCATTTTTAACTCAACAATTAATTTTCATAATTGAATTTACCTTTGGATAGCACAACAATCATCTCTAAATTCATATTGTATGATTTGAATACCCATGGTAAAGGTATTGATGAAAGATGTTCCCTTTTCTCGAGTGTCTCGTAACTTTAATAATCTGTAGACTGTTGACCCTTGTGATAAAAAGTCCCATGTGTTTTACTTGTATTCCTCCTTTACCCACATAATTTCAATTATTATTATTTTTTATTTTGATGTTCCGCGGCCCTTTGGTGGATTTTTGAGTGTCTCGCGGCTTTTTGGAATCCACGAAGTGCTGACTTCCTTGAAAAACCCGCAAAACACTAAACTGGTGTGTTGTGGTTTTCATTATACAACCAAACTCCCTTATTTTTACAGCCATTCATCTACGGTATCCTCTCCTGTTTCATATTGCTATACCAAGTCAATTTGGATGGTTACCAATTATTCTAGAATACCTCCTCGATCATAATCTTTATCCCTTCAACTTTTGGAGCAATCCACATAATATTAAGTTCTTCATTCCACGTATTTCTAAGTTGATGCATTACGACTTACTCAGAGTTGAATAGTCATGTCCATCCTTTGATTTGTTGAATTTCATGGGAAGGAAGGATCATGGAGATTCAAAATGCTCTGGTGACCAATGACATATGTAACTTTGAGTCTTTTAGATGGTATGGGGAAATTTTCTTAAAAATTCAACTAAGTTAAGAATAAGGCTCAAAATGGGCACTAACACCCCTTATAAACTATTTTGACTGTAAATTTACTAAAAAACTCCCCTCCTTCATCTATTTTCAAATAAAAATGACAGTTTTGGACAAAAACAAATAAATGCTTGTAACTTATCTCTTTCTGACCTCTGTTGCTTCCATTGGGTTCACTATCATCACGAAAGAATTCTCTTCATTTTGACTATACTCGTGATTGAAATGGTGACCAGAATTCTAGAGCTCAAATTTGGCAATATGTTTAAGCACAAAAGATTTCTAAAAATAGCAAAAAGATATGTATATAACTCATATTTGGTCTTCTAACATTGTTTTGAGTGAGAGTATGCAGAGTTGGCGGATATGGAGCATGTATATTTCTTATCCCCATTGATATAGTGAGTAATTTTGTCTTTTCATTCCAAAATATTTGGTTAATTTTGTTTTATACTGCACTTGATTCTCGTCTCTCTTTTGCAGTTAAGCGGGAAGGTTTGGTTGACATCGGATCGACGAGTGGTCAAGCATGGTAAATTTCTAACTGTCCCATTTGGGAGCACCATACTCAGAAACCATGTTTTAACCCATTCATGACTAAAATGTTCCTCCAAGGGGGCAATATGTATGCACCCAAAATTTACATGGTGCTATATAGAAGGACATGGTAACTCTTTGATTATGAGAGAATGCTTTTCCGAGTAACGATGAGATCCAGATCCTCTCCCTTCACCTTCAACATGTTTGTTATGACTGTTTGTCCATATTTGTAGGTTTGAAATTTCATTGTATCTTTGCGAGCTATTTTTTCTCTTTTTGTTCTTAGTTTTAGCCTTTAGTTACTCAACTTCCGGTCTATGTAGACTAACGGTTTTATCACTTTTATCCGTGAGTTAAAAATGTGTGTTTTGCAACGCGTGTCTTTAGTTCGGGAGTGATTTTATCACTCATTTCTTAACCATTTCGCCTAATTTTGGGCTCATTGGATTTGTATTGGAATCCTCTTCCTAGTTTACTATGTTTAGAATGTTGACTTCCCCTTATGTTGATGTGTTGTCACTTCTTTTTGGACATGTGTTGTTGTAATTCTTCTTCCCCAAAGTTTTATAAAATCCCAGATTTTACCCGAATGATGGGTTGGAGTTTTCATATTTGATTTGCAAAGTTATGCTGCCAAAATCTTGTTAGGAATCACACAGACAACATGTTCATTGCTCTGTTCTTTCCTGCATTGCATTTTCAACCATTTCTTGCAACCAGTCAACTACAACCATTTTCTTAGTTTTTCTTGTTACCAACCAACACTCTACACACCTTGGATCAATTGGAAATCATCTTTGGAAGAGAAAAGAAAGCTGAGGAGACAAAAACACAACACCACACCTGGAATTCTATCTCAGTTCAATAGTAACAGGTTGGGGATGTTTTGAATTCTTTAAATCTTTCATTAATTGTTGTCATTAAAAGAGAATAAATGTTTTGTTTTTAAGTTGGTAGAATTAAACATTTCTTCATTTCCACATTGTTTGTGTATTGTCTACACAAGTATTCCATTGAGGTCATCTTCCCTGCTTATCCCCATGTATCTGCATGTGAAAGAGTTTGGAGGAAGATTATGTGTCTGTAGTTATTCATTTCTTCGTATTTTTTTCCGTACATTTTATTTCCACTTTGTCGAGGAAAGCTTCCGAGTAACAAAGAAATTGCTTATGAGAATCTTTTCTTTCTTTTCCCAATAACTTGAGGCAGAGGTTTAATTAGAAGAAATATTGTTTTTCTAGAATAAAAACTGTTGAATACATTCCCTATTTAAAATATATTTTACCTTACAATCCTATATGGAAGAATAGCCACATCTGGCTATTCTTGGTTTTAGTTTATTTTAATTTAGAAGTAGCTTGTTTTATTTTAGATTAATTTCTTTGTGTCTATGTTTGCAAGTATTTTATTTTATTTAATTCTTTTAAATCAGAAAATACAAAAAGAAAGCTTAGGAATTTAATTTGTTTTATTCATTTATTTATTTTAAAAGCTTTGTTTAAAAACACAAAAAAAATTAGTTAGTTTGTTATTTTTTACTTTATTTAAATATTGGCAAATGTAATTTAATTAGATTAAAGGGTGAATTAATCATTCTTTTATTTAATTTAGATTCACTTGCTTTGTTTATTTAAAGTTAGGAATTAAAAGTAGATTAGAAGTTGGAATAAACACAAATCCTCATTTACTTAGCGGCTAGGCTACTCGTACTTAGCCCTTAGCCATATTTTGTCTGTTTCCATCCGCTTTCTCACGAGTGTGTTTGTATGACCATCCCAAGACCACCCGAACCTCGTAGAAGGATTTTTGAACCAATCATAAACCCACCCAACATTGATCGATATCAGGGAGAAATAGATCTAGGTTTGCGGGCACTAGTCTTTAGATCGACCCCCATACCACCAAAGCTCATTGACCAACTCAAAACCCTTAACGAAAAAGTGGACATAACAGAACAATATTGGGCCGACTTAGCCAACAGGGTTAGACCACGAAACCCTTAGTTTGTCCTCCACACATCCCCTCTTGTTCTTACATGACCCTCTTTGGTGATGTACATTTAGAGGAAAAAGGACAATTCCCTTGAATCCGTTAACCAGGACGGATCACTCTCAATTTCACTAATATAGATCGAGACTTGCAGACAGTAATCATTCTTGACCGCAGTATCACTCCCATACAGGTTAGGCGGGCATTCGTTTCCCTTGACTAGGAAATTCCTAATTTACAAGTTGAGCATATTCATTTTCCTTGATCATTGATCCGATATTACCATTATTCCCACCTATCCCATTTATATCACATTTACCTATTCCATTCCCATCCCATCTATCATATTCCAAATTGTCTCTGGAAAGACCTCCGGAAGTCGAGTGCATGTGAAATCATGTGCTGATTTTCAGTGTACAATGACCTAAGTCAACTTCCTCCAACCAATGACATACCCATATATGTTGAAACATCTTATGGATTGGTGAAAGTATGGAAGACCTTCACTACTTTGGTCAACTTTCATACTAATTTACACCGACAAGGTCAAGATCCATCCCATGTTACTTTCCGTAACCTTTTACTTGATATAAGTAATGTGGATGCAACTATTGAGGATCGAAGCTCCTTATGTCTCAAATAGACGCCTCTTTGTCTCTATAGATCTATAACTTCTTTTTATTCCTTGAAATTTTTGTGACAAAAATAATTTGGTCGATCTCCACTTTCTACAAATGTTGTAGCTCTTAAATATACCCATTGCATGTGGCATTGCTAAAAGCACAAGACAAAATATATTAGTTGGCCTTGATGATGCCTAGCTATATCAAAAATTCTTCTTAGCAAGGGAAAAAGGTTATGCTAACTACTAATCTCTAGTAAGCGGTTAGTTTTATGAATGATGCAATTGTAAAATTCCATTTGATTATCTATAAAGCCAACACAAACCCCCTAAATTGTCGGAGTTTGTGGTTATCGATTTCAACAAATACATTGGCATAACATGGGATGTTAGAAATCCTGTAAAGTTTCCATGTCACTAGTTTCTCATGGTAATTATAAGAAACTTCCCTCAAAATGTCATGGGAATTGACAATCCATAATTCATAGGGATTGACACTACTAAAAGAAAAATTGACTTAGCGAGAAAAAGATCGACAAGGCCTTAATTTTTACTACAATCTCAAGGTTTATTTCTTTACATGATCTTTGCATTTCTCCTTCTTTATTTATCGAATGATACTCCAAAATGAAGATTTTTTTCCTACAATCATATCCATAAGAAATAATATAAGATACTTCTATATGTACAACCTCTTCCTTAGCCCTTAGGTTCACTTTATTTTTTCCCCTTTGTTACACTTTGATTCCATTCATATTCATTTTCTTGTATGATTCTCCACTTTGTTACCCTTCCCCTATACCTCTATACATTTTCCAATTCTTAGACTAGTTCTCTTCTCTAGGTCTTTCTCCTCCTATTGTCCACATTTCTATCCCTATCGGTGCATACATTGCACTACTCTAGTGTGATTTTGAGTATATTACATAGAATACATGGTTTGAGGATAATGCTAAAACCTTCAAACAACAACAATGATGAGTCTAGATTCTAAGGAAAAAGATTTTATATTCTTTAAGAGGCTTTTAAATAAATTTGAAATAAGCTAATTTCCAAACAAATGCTCTAAATGAGTGAGGACCTATGCAACAAAGATTTCTAGCATATAAGAACACTTGGTTCGACAAGGTCAAGATCAAAAATAAATATGCAATAATTGATATAAACACACGACTTCATAAAAATGTAATTATTCTCTTTACATATGGATCTTATAAAGGTAATCTAGGACAAACTACCATAACACAAGTAATCAAAATAAGTAAAGGTGATTTAAAACTAATGTATTTCAAGATATTATAATTTACTATAATAAACACTAGCCTTCAAGTAAGGGATAATCTTATAAAGTAAAAACATTCCAATCTTGTAGCTTGTTTTTAGATTCTTAAATTATCCCAACACAATAAATTATTAGGCAAACAAATAATAAATGTATTACATTGGGTAGTGGTATATGTGATATTAAAAGTTTGAAAGTAAAATTTGAGCATCTTGAGTTTTGAAACATATCTCAAACCTTCAATTAAGTGGTGGATAAGTTGATTAATTGGTCTTTGAATAAAAAATATAATGATATCAAAATATTTAATACTTTATTATATATTTGAGAACTACTCAAATAAGTTTTTATTTATAATACTACATCAATGTTATTGAAACTTACAATATTAAGAAAAAACCCAAAGAAAAATTTTCATACTAGTTATTTCTTATAGTTAATTCTTTATGGTAATCTACCCAAAATAATAAAATGATTATTTATAAGTGTTTTTGATGTAAGAGAAACAAGACCTACTAAAGTTTTATGTCTTTCTCATTTTGTAATAAGAAAGAAACTATTAAACACACATTTTGGACATATAAATGAATCAAAACTACATGGATTTAAGTTCAAAATGATTTTCCACCCTTTTTCACTAACAAAATCTCACAAAAAAATGCTCTTGGAATGAGATTATCTACAAATGTGGTTTCAAAAACTTTTAGCATGATTATAATCACATATATTTGAAAAATTAAATGTCATTCTTGTTTCCTTAACAACATTATTTCTTGGACAATAACTCTTCTCTAGACTTACAATTGGTTTTATCTATTTTTAGTTTGTTCTCGGTATTAAAACATATTTTATATTTTTGGTTAGCATTCACCCTTTGTGGCCCGGTGTTTTTATTGGTAGTGTAATATTCTTTTGGTGTATCCTTCAATATTAAAAATACAACTTCAAAGGAAAGTTTAGAAAAAATTGCACCATCAAACTATTATATCTAAATAAGCGATAATCAAATAAATGACTTTCTAGTGATTTCATGTAAAAATTTTGTAGTGAAACTTTAAATCCTTGTGAGTTTGGAGCTCGATTAATCAAAGGAAGATTTATTGAATAATCATAATCATCAAATGAAACTAGACGGACCCTTTATGACTTACCAACGAGAAAGTATGTTACTGACATCACTAGTGGAAATACCATCTCTAGATGGTGTTTAGTTGTGAGTTTAATGCAAATCATTTACAAATATAGTATGTTACAACATCACTAGTGGAAATACCATCTCTAGATGGTGTTTAGTTGTGAGTTTAATGCAAATCATTTACAAATATAGTGATCAATGGGCACTGAGAAATGTATTTTGCTTGATCAACACCATTACAAAATTCCTTTTGCCCAAGAAGAACTTCATAGATCCTTGCTAACAAAAGATAATGCCACCGAAATGCAACCAGAAAAACCATGAGGGGTGAATGTATACAATACGATAACTCTACAAGTCAAAGAAGAACATAACAAATGTAAGTAATGGTGGACAAAACTATCCAATTTTATTGTTTGAATCTTTGGCACAATGTATAATCTAAAAATTGTTACTCACTTGAGGAGGAGATTCATAATATCAAAATAGTCATTTAAGGAGAACTAACCAAATGTCAAGTGGAGCACTTCAAGCTTTGTGATTAGTAGATGCACGATTTGAGGGAAATCTTGCATATACGAGAAAAGAAATTCTACTTGGTAATCAAAGAAGTTTGGGGAGCGTGTCAAATCACGATTTGAACAAGTAGATTAATAGTTCTTTTGCCTTCATGGAAAGTAGGTTGACATTTATTTGTAAGGAAGTTTGAATTTATATTATTGTCGATATTGTTGAGGTTTGTGTACGAATAATGTGATTGGTCTATTAAATTAGGGAGAGGACCCAATACTCATGAGAAGACCCAATAGTCGTGACATGACATTTTTGTCGGAACATGTCATATATCAAAATGGAATACAAATGGTTATGTTAAAAAGTTGGCCTAGAAAGAATCATAGGTCATCACCATTTGAAACAAACCAACATAAAAGGTGAGAAATTTTTTTAACAATGCCTCAAAGTGTCCTTGAAGAACACAAGTTATGCCTATATCTACAATCCTCTATAGGAAACGTAGGACTCTAGGTGTAACAAAACTCAAGACCTCATGATTAGTCTGAAACATGATATTGCCAAGAGCCTTAACTCAACCAATATCCCAATTCTTGAATTTTGGGTACAATTTCCTTAGAAAAAATTGACGTTTTCGATACTTTTTATCCTAAATATCATCCTCATTTAAGCCTAATATTGCAGAAGGGTTAGAACATAAATCAACATATGAACTAATGACATTTGCTTCCTTTTGAGCTTTCTCCTCTTTTCATTTAGAATCAAGTTGAAGGTAATGCCTTCCCTTCACACCAATATCCCTCTCCTTTTTCCAGGTTAGCAATGTTCTACTTTTCAATAGTAATGACCCTAAGGTACTGACCATAAAGCAATCTCGGTCTATAACTCTAAACATGTTACATAAATAAATGAGTATTATGGATTGGAATTTTTGTATGGTCGGAAGCACATGGTAAAAGTTAATGTTGAAAACGATTTTCATAAAGGAGGGAAGACCATAGCAAACACGTCAAAACTTTTTAATGTATTCCACGTCAAGGGGAGACATTGTAACGTTTCTCTCTTTTTCCCTCTATATGGCATTGAAAGGGGAGCACACGAATGGTCCACCCATCTTTGAATTTGACAACCACATCGACGACGCGCGTTGTCTCCGCACCCCGAGGAATGAATCTGAGTTGTCGGTGTGGGCCTGAAAAAGCGTAACTTAAAAAAACGCAAGGCATGGTCTGTTGGACTTTAACGTATTTAAAGTGCGGGTCGCTAAAGTTAGTAGAACATGGATTATGACATACTAAGTATTGGCAAACATTTATGGACGGTTAGCTTTGGATGGGAACACAAGAAAAGACACTTTTGGGAATTACACGGAGGTCTATCACAATAATCCTTTATACGTTCTTTATTTTTTTATTTTTAGTTTTTGGTTTAGGGGATTCTTAAGATTGTACACACATATAAAACTGCCCTAGTATTTATTTACTATTGGAATTGCCCTTATATTAATATTAATAAAAGAGAGGTATATTAGTAGGGACGACCGAAAAACTCATGTTCCCACAAATAAGTCATGAAGTTAACATGAATCACTAAACAATTAAGAGTCGGGCACGGGCCCATAACAAGTGGAAAAAGAAAAGGGTGCAAAGGCACCGACGCCATGAAGCATGAGCGAGTAACATGAGGCTCAAAGCACCCCTTCTTCTCCTTAGACCTCGAGACAACAATCCCATTTGCCGGTTGGGAAGCCAAATCTTCCCGATTGGAGTCGAATCGAAGACTCAAATATGTGAGACCGCACACAACCGCCGGGAGAACTTCATGATCATGGCTTTTGGTTTTCCAGGTGAGAAGCAGTCTTTGACTTCGGGCGTTGAAAATGGTGCCCGCCTTTAGACTGTGAAGAATCGCCTAACATTTATTAATTGTTAAAATTGTGATTTTATTAAATTAAATATTAGTGGTGTATTTTATTAATCTTTGGTGGTTTGGATTTTTTCAACGTCGTTTCATTATTATATTTTTTCTTCTAATTTATCTTTCGGATGTTACGGAGCCTATTTACAACATCGAAGTGTACGTAACACTTTTTTAAGTGGGCCCTTTTAGTTTGAGTGCACTTGCTTCTATTGTTTTGAAAATTTCATTTTTGAACATTTGATATTTGTTTGAACATCATCATGGTCCTAATTTGATTTTAATTTGTATATAAATACGCAACCATTATAATTCATTTAGATATACAATATCTATTTATCATTCACAACATTTGTTTGAGTAAGTACAAGCATTCTAAAGGAAATTAAGTAATCATTAGAGCATTCATTTAATCACACAAGTTTATGTTAAATACACACCACACATTATTGATTTACATATCATTTGAGTTACTCTAATGATCCACAAATCTCGAGATCTCATTGACACGACCATACTAGTTCCAACACCATGAGACAGACTAGATCCGCCAAGTCCTTGCTACATACCAAATGGTCCAGAGACGGTAGTATAATGGGCGGCTTCAACATCTCTTCGCCTCCTCTTTTGATCGTCATTCTATCTAGAGTGTCTTTCAGTCGACCTCGGATGTTAGGAGAGTGGGTCTACCACTCCCGATAGCAAAACCAAATTAAAGGTCGGAAGCGCCTTAGGCAATAGTTTGAGTGGACACCCTCCTCACAATTTTAGTTAATATTTTTCCACCAAGTAAATAAATAAAATATGCCTATATTCTTGTATTTTTAAATTTACATTATAGTCATAATAAAATAATAATAAAAATATCTTATTAAATTATGAGAGAAGGATGCAAAATATTCCATGGATGGAAAAAATTAATGGTAGGAGATGCTTAGAATGCAAAAAATACTATATTTTATACAAGGCTTCTTAGAAGTCTTATTTAGTTATATCAAGTAGGTGACAAGAACTCCATCCTAAAATAAAGCACCATTTTTTACAAAGAAACAAGAACGTTTATGTATCTCCCATGGTTTTGTGAAGAGTTGTATTTGGACCAGGCCTACCAGTTCCTCCATAAAAATAATAGACATTTCCACCAAAAATTAAGAATAGAGAATTAAATACTTTTTCCCTTCAATTATACTCACCTATACTACATACATCGAGACAATATAAATAATACATTAACCTTTTTGTAGAACAAATTATACACCTACATAATCTGGAGCTACATTAGAGAATGGGTAATAATACCAACAAAATCATATGCGCTTATAAATATGTGATATTTCCTTTTACTTGCAAAAATATTACAAAACCTTTTTATTTGTATGCGTGAAATTTATGTTACTATATAATAATATCTATAAATGGGTTGATCAATATTAAATCTTCAAATAAATTATTTTAAAGATAAGTTCTAAAATTAACCGATAAAAAGGAAAATTTTAGATATAGCGCGCTTTGATGCTAGCGACCTAGGCCTTTGCCTAGTTTTCCTAGGGCTTAATCCCCCTTTCTTTGATAGGTAGTCCTCATTGCCTCTCCACCGGGACTACTTTCTTCTCTTCTTGGGCATTTCCACTCCCTTGGTTTGGGTTCATGGATTGTTCTTTCCAGCTCTGCCTTCTCCCTCTTCTACCTTTCTATGGCTCTTCTTTTGCTTTTTGCTTTGTACTTCTTTTGGAAACCTTTTGGTTTTCCCGCTTTGTATTGGCACATGTGTACTCATGCAATCCCTTTGACCTACTTTTGTGGTCATTTGTTGGACATTAATATATTTATCTTATCTAATGATTGATGCTTTTTAATTTTTGATATTGTTATGATTTAGAGATTATCAAATATCAAGATAGTTCTACCATTTACCAATTCCCCACATGTCCCAAAACATATTTTGTTTTCATTATATTTTTATATATCATTGGCCAATTATGACAAGAAGAAGAAATTTGTTTAGTAGGTGATCGGAATGAAAGCATAGGAAATTGTGTGAGGTTTTTTGACATCAAAACTAACTAAACACATTTGCCCAGTTATTTTAGACTTATATGTAATTTTCTAGGATCGCCCAACGTTTTAGATCTGTCACATGAAAGTAAAATGTGTTTATCGAAGGATTCATTATTCGTCATCACTTTTTTAGGCCAAGTCTCTATTATTCTAAACACACATTTTTACAATTTCATCCCAATATACGTCATCAAATCATAAAATAAAATAAGATAAACCTAAAAATTACTTGTCACTTCTCTTCACTATTTTAAAATTAATTAATCAAACTTGATTGTTATTTTTCACATGTCTTAGGTATGGGTATCACAAATTTTCAAACTTCAATCCTTGAAATAATTACTTGTATTAGTTTGTGAAGATGTGTTCAACAAGAATACAAATGACAATATAGTTATGCTAATTTATATATAAGAATATCAATGAATAATTTTCTCCTATTAACATCATATTAGTAATAATTATGAAATAAGGGTGAGAGATAAATGTTTTAACTAATTTATAGTTAAATCTAAAAAAATTAGAAACTAGATATAATTTAGATTATATCAATAAGTATAATGAAGTATAATTATCTAAACATAAATTAAGATTGATTTGATGATGCTAAAGAAAGAAACTAGAGAGATAATGCTAGAAAATATATAATAGAAATAACTAACTCGATTTTTCTTGAAATGTGGTTATACAACAAAAACATGGATATCATAGAAAGGTGTCATCAAGCTCTCTAATGGATTTTCTTGTCTAAAACTATTTCTAGATAATACTAGTAGAGATAGATAGTACTGACATATAGTAGTGTCCAAGGCATCCGGTAGTGTCTCGGAGTGTCTAATGGCTATACAATTTTTTAGGGGTGTTCACTTGTACATGTATAATGAAATTAGGGAACTAGAACACTGCAATATGATGAAATAAAGACTATTTTTATCTCTCTTTTTGTGTAAATACTACAATGCACTTGAACATTAGCACAAAACAAAAATCCCCAAAGAATATTGTGTTTGACTAGCCCTAACATGGCCCGATGCATGTGAATGCTACACTATGTAGCAATATTGTAAGGTGGGATCAATCCACACATAATTTTCTTAATTCCCATATTAAAATATAACTATGAAACTAAAATGTGACCTAAAATTATCCTTGACACTTAGCACTATGTTACTTGAACCCTTATGCTTAAGATTTAGCTTTGTGGTGCTCTATGAATGTTCTTGGAAGATTTGGGATACATATAAGCCTTTTTGCTGTAAATAATCTACAATGTAGTGTTGAGTTGTGTGGATGTTAATGACCTTGAGAGTCATTTGTATATAAAGTTGACTCTTCATTGATTCCCCACTCAAGCCAAGGCATGAATAAAGCCTAGAGTGACTTAATAAACACACTCACAAAAAGCAATCATTTTCCACACATGATAATGCGAATGAGGGTTGATAGTGTATAAAGTGGATGGTATTTTCCTAGGGGTAGGAATTGAGAATAAATGAAAAGGAGAATGATTTTATATTATTCTTGTATAGACTAGAGGTGATCCCTAGTAAACTTATAATTAATAGATAAAAGTGACCGAGATGATGTGTGGGTGATAAAAAGGAGGAAAGATGCGATTAAGAGTCTAATGTTTTTCAATAGTCTAGTTATGTTGTCAAATAACATAATTATGTGTCTACAATCCCCCTTTTAATCTAGTATTATAAATGATATATTATAAGGATAAAATAAAATCTGTGTGATAATTCTAAAGATATTGACAAATGTATTTGAAATGTTCCACTATTGAAATATAACAAGTAAAGTTTTGTGTGGTTTTATGTTCTAATAATGATAAACAATAGAAAAACATGAACTTCCAACAAATATTGAAACCAAGAAATAAACGTAAGGGAATTAATACACTTGATTTTATGTAAACCGAGATGTCACTTGTTGAATCTAGTAGAAACATTTTATGGGATGAATGTGCCCCAAAAGATATAACTATTGAATTGGAGAGCTAAGCGGTATAGATGCTCTAACTACAACTTAAGAAAATTAGAGATGAGGGATATAGATTCCCCAAATGAGCCATGGGTGTCAAATAACCTAGTTTATTATAAATAATGTGATTAGACATTATTACTTTCTTGTCCAAATAAACAAATGAGGGTTTTCAATGAATATGATAAACTATGATATCTTTACCTTTAATTTCTAAGAGAAAAAAGGATGAATGTTTTGGTGTATACAAAAGACCTAGAAGTGTGAATGCATAGTACCATTGTTTCCTAACTTGTGATATAATGTTTGTATATTAATAAAACCCATGTTTAATGTGATCAATTGTCCCTAAATATGAATGGAATTATCACTTCTATATTCTTGCATGCCCATATATGTGGAAAAATGACAACTCCAAGGCCACCAACATACTCCTCCAAGGTATCTCTATACAAATATCTATATAAGTGGGCAAGAATACAATGTCCCCATGCATACCACACTCCCGCTCCTAAATATCTCATGATATATAATACATATAATGGTAAATGGTGACACCACCGCCATCCACATATAAAAATATGCCAACCATACATAAATGAATTTATATAATTATGGAACAAATAATGTCACAATATCAATGATAAAAATAGTAAATTCAATGATATTTCCATCTCCTCTACTAGTTTATTGTCTATGGGATCATTTTAACATATCCCATACCCACTATTAATGATACGAGCCCTCTCAAAAATACGGGAGACATAAAATATGCCACACATCCTCTAGAGTGATAATCATCTATCCCTGTCGGGAGCTAGAAAGTACATATGTTTGTATTCCACCTCTTGGTGAGTGAGGTCATTAGATGCATATTATATGGTATCTTACATAGAAGAGAAACATAACCTACTTTGTCTCACTCCAATATATCCCACCTTACATAAGACTAATCCTATCAATTTCACCATGTGGTGACCATATGAGAACTCTTGTGAGAAGCAAGCACCACTTAAAAACACATAAAACAAGCTTTAATTAGCCATCTCTAAGAAAAATAGAAAACAAATTCAATACAAAATTCATAGGATGAAATTGAAAAAATAGATAGAAACGTAGATAATACATTTCCACACATGAACCTAATCATCCAATTGTGGACAAAAAAACATCATAAATTTTCTAACTTTGCCCCTAAAGGGACAAAAATGCTAGAGGGACAAAAATGCTATAAAACATTTATACACCTACATATCTCAAAAATGATTTTTTTATAAAAAAATAAAAATGGGTACAAAATGATAAATTTCAAAATGGGTACAAAATAAATTTCTTTATCGTTCCTTGTGTGCCTCTATCTCTCAGTTCAAAACTAGAAGGGTCTCTATCCCACTCCATCAAGGCTTTATTCTTGCCCTTGTTAAAAGAGTTGCCCTGGATATTGACAAGACTGGGTCCCTAACTAAAGCTCTGGAAGCTTATGTAGATGGAGTCGACTCGGACTCGGAGGAAGAAGACTTGAGTGAAGATTTTGACTCTCAGGAAGGTGACTTGGAAGAGGATAAAGACGAGGTTGAGATTGTGGCGGCCCAAAATCTTAGGGAAATGAAATCTAAGCGAGTCCTAGTGTCCCTTTGAACACCAAGGGGGAGTCTAGTAAACAGGATCTTCCGACTCCTATCAATGTGCAATTGGAACATAAATTCAAGGCTATGGGACACGTTGGACCTGTGAAAGGGGAGAACCATTTGGCTAAGATGGCGGTGGATATTGAGGAACTTAAGGGAGATATGCGGCTCACTAAGAGCTCGGTGCAATTTTTGTTCAATGACTAGCATAAGATGAAAGCACAGGTTGAGGAAGCGGTCAGCAATGGGCATGGCGGAGAGATTGAGGTTTTAAAAGCCAACTATGGTTTCATAACCAATGAGTTGGACCATGTTCGTGTCATTCTCCATAGCTACATGGAGTGGAGTGTAGTCACGGTGAAATCTACTCTGTAGCATCTCCAGACTCTAGGTCAGCTCGCTAATGCCTATAGTGTTATGGATAGTCAGGGAAGGAAAAGAAAGGCGACTCTGATGGTTTCGACTTGGCGTCTTTGGTTGGTAACATAGATGCTCTGGCTAAGGAATGGGCTAAGGTGCTAGAGGGGCTTGAAAAATCCTATAAATGATTTGGGGAGGGGTGTTTTGTTTTATTTACTATCTCTGTAGCTTTTTGGCTATTAGTTTCTTTGTTGCTGTTAGTTCCACTATGTTTTTTTGTTCTTTGTTGTTTCACTACTTTAGCTCCTGGGGGAGCTCGTATTATTATGAATTATTATATTATCAGTTTTTGATGGTGTGGTAATGTATTTATCTACTCTCATGGAGAGGTGACTGTGTTTGGGGTAGGGTCCCCTCAACCCTTTTTACCTCTAATCAAAAAAATAAATTTCAAAATTTACTAGTTGGCTAGCCATCTTTGTCTACAATTTTTATAATTACAAAAATCACGTCTAAATATCCCTAGAAATGTGACATGGTTGTAGGCTTAGAGCACAAATCTCACTATTGTAAATAACATATGAATTACTTTTGGATTTTCAACTCAACCTATTTATAGGTTGTTTACCTTTATATGTTTATCATATATTATACTAATTAACTCAACGTAGATATGTATCTATCACTTTATTTGTGTGACATGTTCAGCTACACATATCCAAGTTTGTACGCTATTAGTAGCATTGGAATCATGATAATTATTTGTCCATGCTATATCATCCTTCCTAATAATCTAATTTAATTTCCATTTTTCTATATGATTCAACTTGCTACACTCTTTTTCAATACATTGGCTATGATTACATTAAACTATTCTCCATTTTTGTTCAAATATATACATACCTATTAACTAAACTACTATAAATTTAAATTCATCTCCATACTCTATTACTATATTTCGATTTAATCAATTCATTTATCTCATCTCTCATATAGATAAGGGGCATACATCAAGGCTTGTGGCATAAGCCAAAAATATGCTTAAAAGAAACAAATATCAAGATAATTCACACTAAAATTAAATTCTTCGAGAAAAATATAATACATGATTTATGATTCAAGGTTGATGAAAAGCACAAAATGCAAAAAAATATTTCAGGAATTTTTAAAGCCATATGCAAAAGTTCTAATAAATGTAAATTTTACAATATCTTCCAATAAATGTAAGGGTCATGATGCTAATTCAGGATCACCTTTTCTATATCACAATTCATGGGCATCTTTGTTAGGTCATACTCATTTATTATATATCTTGAGCATATAAAAATTTAAGAGAGATTATTTAATATTCTATACCAACATAGTAGGGGAATGAAATTGACTCGTGTTCACCTCGATTATGATACAATTACCAAATTTAGAAATAATCTCAATCCTTTTGAAATTTAATATTTTAAATTACTGCAAATATAGTGTGGGCATGACAATTCTTCATTCCCTTTTAATTATAAAACTAGCAATCACATGTGAGGTGTGCGATGTTAACGCCGAAATCAAAATATTCTTAAGGCGGAAAAGCAATTGAAAAACACAACAAAGTAATTTGATATTTCTAGTTAGTAAATGAAAACCAAAATGAAGTAGTGAAAAGTGGAGAAGAAGAAAAGATTCAGAGTCCAGAAGAAGTGGAGTAGCTTGAAAGGGAAGGTCCATCGCTGAATAAGAGGGGATTGTTAAGGATAGGGAACGAAGATGGGATTCCTCATATAAGTGTGATTGCAAAATTGTTGCTGAGAAAATGTGTCATAGCAAGTGAGTGGGAAAAGGGGCGACATCTGATAGGCTAGACAAGGTGGGAACAATCGATATAGTTGTGAAGGAAAGTCGTTGTGTTTCCATGCCCCCAATTTCAATAGTGGTTTTCTTTAAAGTAAATCCTTGAGTTTTTTGGATTGAAAACAATAAAGCCAAGTTAACTGGTAATTGCATTCGGTGACCTCTGGAAATTACGGTAGTTGGAACATGGGAGGGGTTTTTCGTAAGGGCCCTGTATATCGATCGAATTAGACAATGAGTAATAAAATCAAATATGGCCGACAAAAGAAGTTGACGTAAACAATGTCGATGATATAGTTTTGACGTAAACATGCTTTATTCATCTGACGTGTGACAGTCACTCTCCAACCACTGTGAGCCACGTGTACGGTAGATGAATGTTTGTGCTTCACCGACCAAATACATCATAAGCATTGATGTCTATATCAGTTGCCAAAAATGGAGGAGGCTTCTAGCCATAATTACTTTTCTTGCAATTGCAAGGTAACTCAAGCTAAAGTATATGTCAATTTCATAATGAACGATGATAATAACGGTGAAAACCTATCTTGTACTTCAAAGATGGATTCAATTTTTCGCATGCGGGATCTCAACACAAGGAATCTAGAGCTGGAGGAAGGTTCCCTGACGAATATTCCGACATCGATCTTGGCACAGATGGATAATTGTCTGTTATACGACGATCTGGAGCTTCTCCATAGCCGTTCTTCTCGTCCATTAGTTGACATGTTCAATTTTAAAGATACAAAGTCGGTGTTGGAAGAACAAAATTTTGAAGGCCTCACAACAGTTTTGGTCATCTGACATGTGACAAGTTGTCTCCAACCACTGTGTGCCACATGTATGGGCATGCAAAGAACAAAGAGACTGAACGATGCAATGTGGAGAAAATGATGAACGTTTAATCTGGCTTTGTCAGACGATGTATCGGGAGCTCCGGTTTGAGGTGGTTTTGGGATATTCACAAATTGAACGGCTAGAGCCCGCCATTAAACAAGCCTTGGATGAGACAGTTCTCAGTTAATTTGCTTTGTTTCTTTCTCTTCATTCTCTTAAGCACACGAACTTGGAGCCGATGAAAATGTGACTGAGGGGAATGGTTAAGTCCCTACATGATCCGAGATGCCTCGTCTCGCTCCTCATTCTCTTGAGCGCGCGAACTTGGAGCCGACAACAATGTGACTGAGGGGAATGGTTAAGTCACTGCATGATCCAGGATGCCTCGTCTGATCGTTTAGATCAAACCAAGGTATTGTCATCAAGTTTGTGCGTTGCGCATCTGTGAGTCGGTCTATATTGTCTATAACAACACCTAAACCGTTGTTTGCTTTTCCCGAAAAGCAACAACTTTGTTATTTTTCAAACGCTATTTCCTAATCCAATATATACAACTGGAGCAACGCGTGTTGGCCTCTAACGACGTAAGTATGGAGAGATTGTTTACAGGATAGTACTATTTCCATCCAATGGACACTCTCAGGTCCATGCGCAAGCGAGAACACGAGTCTTTAGAGGGACATCGGATAACGAGGTAATAACTTAATTACAAAAAATAGGAATGTTTATTACACACATTATCATGCTTGTGTTTTAATGCACATTATTTTCTTGGCCGCAACAAAGGAATATAAAATATTATTTTCGCGACGTAATAACAATTTGCAATTCCGTCACTTATTGTAAAGAAACAAACCTCCATATAAATCGACATTTTGAATCTTCTTTTGAATATCTCTATATTGCCAGCTGTATAATTTGATGAATGTATTGACAAATACAAATTCTCATACAAACTTTTTCAACATTTTATTTTGCGTATATTTAAAAATACAAATACGCATACAAACTATACAACTATATATTTTGCATATATTTACACACATTATCGTGCCTTTGTTTTAATGTCATATGTGAGAATCTTGTTTCCCATACACCGTCAACCAAAGCATCTCGGTCGGCGCATAATTTGTTGGTTTCCCCTTGCGCTAATGCCTTTCGACGTAATAACGATTGGCGATTTCATTGCTTATTTTCTCGGATGCAGCAAAGGAATATTAAATATTATTTTCTCGGCATAATAAACGCTAACATCTTTCGGCGTAATAACAGTTGGCAATTCCAAAAAGGTGCAAAAATGGATTTTATGAAAATAAAAAAATATTGCCATCAATGCATAGAGCTCGAGAAAATATACACTTTTAGAGAAAATGACACTTGAAACAGAGCCACAAAATGAAAGTTATGGCACATGCAAGTTTTTGCTGCTATACATCTTCCCGGACCCTTTCCAAAATTGGCAATTTTTTTTTCTGTTCTTGTGATTTTTTCACCAAAAACCAAAAAAAGGAAAAATATGCCATAAAAGGAAAGAAAAGTTGTGTTTGCCAAGTTTTCTAGTTTCCACGATTTTTTAGTTTTTGCGTGTAAGGCAGAGATCGGGTTGTGCGGGAAGAGGTTATTTTCGGGAGTTTTCCATGCTTTTTACAAAACGCACCAAACCCACGTGTAAGGCAGAGATCGGTCCGTGCGGGAGGAGATTCAACTTATTTTCCACCATTTAGATGGTCGACGATGGAGAATATATGGAACGTTGGATGCTATCAGAGCCCCCCGGGCTTTCTAACATAGAATACGCCTTTCAACGTAATTAAGTCTAATTGTACTCTTTTCGGTCTGATTAAATATAGTTGCATGTTCATGGCTAGATGTATTGCATATTGATGTGAAACCACTTTCCAACAAAACAGTGGGCTTCCACAATATACATGTGTGTATGGGGATGGCAAAGTATATGGGATTTGTTCCATATAGGTCGTCGGAAAGGTATTTTCTTTTTATAATGGATTCGATGTTGTATATATTCTAATCGAAAGAATATCTATAAAAAATTATTATGCATGGTCAAAATGGTCCAGAAAAAAATAAATACAAACCCTAAATTATTCCATCGTGCAGTTGAACTAACAAATAATTACAGTATTGGTCCTTTACACAGCTTGGAGCACTAACCAGCATGGGGTGAGAATGTAAAATCTCTATCTGCATCGAATCTAGGTGGATGTGTAAGGATATAGTGCCTCCAAACTGGTCTCTTCGGGCCTGTGCGAGTCCGAATAAGCCACCAAATTAACATAACCCTTATTGTTTTTACTTTCCTTGTTTTGACCCTCCCATGGAGCCCTGCAGTAAATACAGGTCATAGTCCCAGAGTGCTTACTTTGACTCCACTTGACAAAACAGTCTGTGTGCACGTTATTCCCGCAAATCCTACAAAAGACAACCGCCTCTCTACCTCCAGCCAGCGGCTCGTAACACACGGGGCAATCCCCCTCCAAATCTCTCGCGCACAATCGCTTTGTCCTCGTGTTGGGGATTCGAACCCGTGATCTCTTGAAACCTAGAACGCACACTCTGGCTAGCAAGAATGGCCTCGTTGACAGAGGATGTGTGAAGAAGTTGATCCAGCTCGGATTCGAGGAGCGCTTTCTGCCAGACATGTGGGTCGTCACGTGGCAGCTTGATAACACGTAGCATAATGAAGAGAATATGCTTGCAGGTGTTACCACGGAGGAAGTCGGGGCAGGTGCAGGAGGGGCGGAGGTCGAGTCACATGCAATAAACGTTGCCTGTGGCACCCAGAATGAAAAACTCACAGGCGGAGGGCGCTGGTATTTGTTCGATGAGGTAGAGGTGGTGATCGAATGCGCGCTCTATGCACTCTAAAATGGCCATGGTGGGGCGTGCGATGAAACACGCCTACCACTTCTGTTCCTCCTCCTTTCTGCAATGCTTCGCAGCTCGACCCCCCGCCGTGCTGCTCTCTGCCTCGCCGCGTTTCTTCTGATTTGAACAAGATGTAGCTGCATTTTTTGCGCTTCTCTTCCTAAGCGTCATTGTGAACGATGAAGCCCCGGCTTTGGGCATGCTTTCTTTCTTCTCTTCCAATGATTTCAAAGTTGTAATTTCCAAGGGCCAGTCATCCATGACGTCCATAGTTTGTGAAAACAACAATTACTGAAAAGACAGAGCTTTGAACATATAAATAATAGAAGTCGACTAAGAGCAAAGAAGCTCATGCACTCAAGAATGACCTCTAGAGTAGAGATCCATATGACCGAGCCAAAGATAAACCCAGAGTGCCATGATGGCCACACCAAAGAATGCGAATGCAATAAATAGCTACTGTTAATGCATTGTGCAAAACGACTTCCCGAGGACGCTCCTTCTGCGATGGATGAAACAAGATTTTCTTGTGTGTAATATCCTCCTCCGCTTCTAGCTTGTAAGCATCAACCATTCCATGCGTTTTCAAAGAGGGAAAGAGCTGACATATAGAGATAGTTTGGCAACAGTACTTGGGTATGCACCACACTCTTTCTATGGCTTGACATGGACGCAATGTCTGTTTCCCTGCATCAACGCATGTACCCCTATTTCATGTCAGCCTTTCATCCTCACAAGTTGTCGGTTAATACACGGTGACTCTATCTCGAATAGTCGGTGTTTGACACTGTTAGTTTCTTTACACCCAAGTAGACCACTGCTTGGCCCGAATCGAATCGATACTATCGAGAGGGGGAGTCTTTTCCCATAGAGAACACGCCTTTCGGTGTAAAAATTAGAAGGCCCATTTTTAGCAACGTGGTTTAGTTGGAAAGGGTGATGTACATTGGGTCTAGTGAAACCCATAAAAATTAGCAAATTATTGGAAGACCCTTTGTGGTTCCCCCTTTGAGTATTACTCTACTCTTAAAATCATGAGCATTGGAATTATTGCACCCAAACCTCATTTTCTAGATTGGATAGATTTGTTTACACAAAATTGGGGAGTGATCACCCTTAATTCGAAGATTAGTCACCCTTCTTCAAAGTTTGGAATTTACAAATGCCACTTGTCTAAGAATGTCGGTTAGTCAATGACTCAAAACTCCATCATTTTAAACTATGTTCACTCTCCTTCAATAATTCGAATAATATGGTGGATCTCGCCTAACATCACTCACAAATAGGCATGGTAGTCAAACATGTATGGTTTTTCTTTTAACTAGACATTTTCATTTACTAGATTAAAAGGAGACAAATTTAAAAAATTAAAGTTGACATAAAATCCAATTCATATAACACTTAATTGAATTATTTTAATTGGGAGATCGAGCAAAAAAATAGTAATTAGTGATGTAATGTCTATCCTTTCCTTATATTCATATGACTTAATTTTGAGCATCTAATAACTAATTGTGTTTTATTTCTTCTTATCTTGTTGAGTTAGAGAGATCTCTATATTTGTTTATGGTTATTTTATTATTCTTGACCTCAGGATACGATAAAAACTATAGGAAATGATCGATTCTCGATCTTGTACCAAAGTGTATGATTCTACCTTAGGCTCGTTTTCACTACCTTTTTGGTATTGGCCCATTATTTACCATTATTTATGATTTTTAAGTCTATGGATCAAATTTTGCAAACCACTAGGTTATAATTTTAATGTAAGAGACTCCTATCTATTCAAGGTTACTAAGAGGTCAAACACATCCACGAGAAAGAGAAAAAGGCCAATACAAGAGATAAGAATGGAATTATTACCAAATTAATTATTTGAAGAACTCCATATATTCATTCTATTTTATAGGGATGGTTTTAAAAAACATTTCAACTATTTATTTTATGTTTATTATTACATAGGGAAAATTTAATGTCGATTTGAGTGCTTGTGTAGAAGAGATTGAGGTTTTATTACAAATATGTTCACGTGCATCTAGAGTGATTGCATAGGAGAAAGAGTACATCAGAAAAAGATAAAGGAACATACACTAAAATAGGAGCCTAAAAAATGAGCGAATTAAGTATGTACGGAGTTGTGTTGGTTGATCATATCTAGAAAAGATACAAACCTAGTTTTAGAGATAAAGTAGATACAAAATATTTTCACAATGTTCCTTATATTTTCACACACATATCATCCTAAAAACATCAAAAAATCTAAGTAAACTATCCACTTGTGGCTTTAATATATTTTAACATGATCTCTAATTAATTGGATGCCCTAAGTAATGCATTTTAATTTTATATCATTGACAAATGCGTAATATATAATCTAAATGTACATACTTTCTACATTTCAATCCTAATTAGGGATATAAAGCCTATCATGACATTATTATCTAAATTATGGTTAAATCGATAAATTTCTCATATACATGAATTTGTCTAACTTATATCGATTTGAATTTTTAATTACATGGATACTATACATTATACATGAATGTGACACCATTTTCTTGTATTTGAATATATTTCTTGTTTTTATTTCTACTTGTGATTTTGTGTGTGTCTTATCTTGTGTATTGTGTCTAAAGACTCTCTTTTCATAATATTATCATTTTTGTGTGATTGATTACTTGCCTTATTCTTGATCATGATGTTTCTTACGTGCTTGAGTATAATACATGATATCGATGTTTGTCTCTTTGATTCATGTCACACATACTACTAGTTTTTGTTCCTACCAATGCTAATGTTTCCATGATTATATCACACATCTATAAGGGCACCTACAGGTCTACTACTTGTGTAATTCATTGCTATATATTACTTGTTACTTGTCTATATATCTATCTAAGTTTTCATGTGAAGATATATTACATGACAATAGTAGTCACTTTATGCTTGTAACTTGGATTACACGTTACATATTTTTTCTATATGATAATTTATTTTCTATGATGACATATCCTACATTGTTTAAACACATGTGTTACATGGCTATCTTATCTCATAATTTATATAAAATTTACAAATAGTGTACATTTCTCTTTAATTTTAGATGAGTGATGCATTGACACATCAAATACCTCAAAAGGGCGCATAAATCATCTTATTTCAAATAATTATATATTTTCGGATCTAGATTATACAATTCTATACAATTTTAGAGGTATTTAAATCAAATTCAAAGAGATCAAATTTATTTTAAAGATATATTATACAATTTTAAGTTACATGGAACACAAAATGAACATGCAATCAATGAGGATAAGAGATAACAACTTACATTTTGAGATTCATTTTATCATATTTTGGAGAAATTTACATACATCTTTTGGGTTTATTCATCTTCAACATTGTATATGTTTTGACCCCAATGGGGGGTTGATAACTTGAGAACCATTGTAGTAAAATGTTCATTTCAATTCGTGTCATATTCAAATAATACTTTTTCGTTTCTCTAGCTAAGAAGTGGGAATTGAAGTGTTGTACAAGAGGAAGTTTTTATTCACTTCTTTGAACAAGAAGTGGATGTTCTAGTATCATATTAGGATGTCCTCTTGATATACTTGGGTTGGTTGATACCCCAGAATTTATATCAAGTTTTAGTCAAAATTTTAGCACTATTTATTTATGAAAGAGACATATATCCACATTGGCAAGGAATCTTCATATTTTATAATAGTTTTTAGCTCAACATTGTTTCCACATTGAAATTACATCTCCACTCAAGGTTCCATTACACCTTTTGGGAATGTTTACCACATGGAACTCTCTAAAAAATAAAACATTTCAACAATGATACCATGTTTCACGTACCATTAACTTCATTTGTTTCATATTTTTTTCAAATTTACATGTATATAATACTTAAATTTGATTATCATGCATTCACATTATCATCAATTTGATCTATTCGTATTCTCACTTAAGTTGTAGGCATTCTAATGAGACATGGAAAATAAGATAGTGTAATTTCAAAAATAGGTTTATGTTCCTAATTAGATATTATTAAATGTGTAAAGATATTTGAAAACAACAAACCATAAATTGGACAATCCTAATTTATGTAAAGATATTAGATCACACCACACATTACAAATATAGGAGTGAAAGTAAAACTAGTGTTTGGGTTTAAAGGAAGTCACCATTATTTAATCTTAGGCTATGTGAAAATGGGATAAAACTAGTTTAGGAAGATGCGAAGACTACCATTAAGCTATACATGAAATATAGGAAAATGGAAATTGTAGAATTTCCTACTTTTACACACTTAATTTTTTTCATATCCAAATTTTTCTTACACTGTGACTTAAATTTAAGTTCTTTTGCACCTTTCAAGCTTGAAATCCCCATTTAAAACTTAGTTCATGAGTTGGGTTATGATATTGGGACCTAATATTACATAGTTCAACCTACTACTTAGTAGCTTTGATATGTACATATCAATCCTATTTTTGTTCTTTAGGCAACCCAATCCTCTTATACTAGTTTAGGATTGCATATTTGGATCAAAATTCAAGATGTCATATTTTGATGATAGATTTAGGATTAATAAAACATCTCTAGGACCATTTTTCCAATTTATTTCTATAAAATTAATTCTAGGGGGTTCATTCCTTGATGGTCCTCAAGACCTTAAGCTCTTGATCTAATTTCCAGAGCCCTTCCACTAGATTTTTGGATTTACTCATAAATGTCTACCCCATTATATAATAATAAATATTAGTTGAATTTTTGTATAAGTTCATAACTCTATTATTCTAGAGAATATGGGGAAAAATTGCATAATCCATTACATAGTTCTATAATAGTATAAGTTAGCCAATATGAGATTTACACATTATGTTTATGAATGTCTATCACTTATCATGCATATTAATGGCTTATGAGCATTATTGATTTTTATGGAACTCAGATGGAATGCTTTACCACACCCCCACCCTACAAAATTATGATTCACAACATAAAATAATGTAATAGGAAGAAAAACAACTTATCCATTAGTCATATCAACACCTTTTATAGGCATACATTAGGAAGAAATAGTGTCATCCACACGACATACCCATCGAGGATTCGAGGATTTATAACCTCCCACGACTCTTCCTTTGAATCATTGTTGGATTTTATAGAATCCCTTCATTATGTAGCGAGTCTATTAAGGTATGTATACATATAATTATACATGGTCTCAAAAGTCAACCACACATGGTTTTGATCACCCTTGGTTAAGATCCATTAATTAATAACATACCTTTTAAGTTTGTAAAATAGGTTTATTATAATTATGATTGATTACTTTTTGTAAAGATTAATTAAGATAGTATATGTATTAAATACATTAAATATGTAGATACGAAATCATGTCTGATAAATATGATTATTACACATATAATAAGTGAGATAAATAAAGTAAGTAATATTTATGGTTAGAAGATATTACACAAATTTTGGTTCGAGATGGAGTGATATTGATATGAAAGTGTAAATGAAAGATTCATATCGCACCACTAAGTTTTTCTAAAAATTTAGAAGTTTGAATCGAGTGGAGGATGAAGTCTCATGTTATGGTTAAATTCTCCCGATAAATTTGTCTAAGATGGACGTTTTTTTCCTTTGTAGGATTTTTACTTTGGCACTATGATCTTATGTATATATAGCTTTTCATTTTATAACTAGAATTCTATGATCACATTTATGTAGCATATTAGGGATATTTTTTCTTCTTCTTTTTATGGGGACTTGAAAAGGGGTTAGTATGATTGGGTTGAATTTCCTCCACAATACCTACATATAAATAATTTGAAGAGGCATCCAAACCTTATACTTCCCCATTTGATGTATGTGTGTAATACATATATTGAAATGTGTTTTGAAAATGAAGACCCAAAAATGACCTCCATCCATTAGTAATGATTTATGATGTGTTCTAGCTTTACAAAATGTATGAGGATAGTTTACTAGTATGATTGAGAGAGTTATTTATAAATTGGTGCTTTGTTGTGATGTCCTAGGTAGTCCTAAAAGATATGAGATGCAAGGCCCTTTGAATTTTTTTATGAATGTACTTTTATAAATAACTATTGCAAAATATTTTCTCACTCAATTGACACTAGGTTGATTTGGGGTACCTTACAATTTCAAAAGCTGTTTGTTAGAGATTTGGAGGACTAATATATTATTTTAAGATACGATCACCCAAACAAATTTATTTTTCATGGAAAATTTCAATCTAGTGAGGTGTGAATTACATTTTTTTCTTGGATATGGTGGTCATATGTCCGAAGGTGTGTTATTTATTATGAAAGTATGATTTTGAATTGTCAATGATGAAAAAAGTATAACCTAGTGGTTTGAAGTGCTAATTGAGCTAGATGTATGTAAATAACTATTATCTTAAGCATAAAATGATATTGGGGTGAGATAAATTCCAATAATTATCACCAAATTTTTTTGGTCTACATTTAGGTATCTAAATTTACCTACATGTTAATCTAGTAATTAAAAATTGATTGATTAAAATAAATAACTTGAAACACAAACCTACTATAAGGACAAGACATCCATAAGATTAGAATGTGTGTATTCCTTTATACTTTGTATATTTTCATACATGTGAACTTACATTCCACATGAAAAAATGTATATTAAATTCCAATAAATATGTTTATAAAAAATCATTAAATAACATAAACTAAAAATTAAAAAGCATGAAATATATATATTTGTTTATCCCTAGTCCTTATTAATTATACATTATATGCCCGATATATGCCCACATGCACATCAATAAATTCCTAATTTGTATTCACTAAGTCTATAAGCTCATAGATTCATTAATCCATTTAGTAAATTAGAATAAGGATTGATTGAGTGATAGAGAAATGTGATCCCCATGCTAAAAAGAGTGTAAGTGTTTAGAGAATTAATTCAAGTAAATATTAATATCTACCATTTATTGGGCATGTGCATTAGAGTAGATTCCAACTTGACTTGGTATATAATTAGTTTTCTATCTTCAAATAACTATTTCAATAAAGGGAATTGATAATAACGGAAATATAACACACGCCTCTCAAAGCATTCCTTATTTATTATTATATTATCGCAAGGTGTTGCAACTCAATTAGAGTTATAAGGAGAAAGATTAATTTCTTACAGATCAAGTTTTACAAAATTCAAGGAAAAAGAGAGGTCTTTTGAGCCCACATGTCGACGAACAAGGATGTGGATCTATATTTTCTATAATTGATTATTCTGATAAGCGTCTACTACGATACCAAAAGATAACACAAAGGTTCTTTGTTCATACTATATTTTCTAGGTATTCTTCATTTTCTTGTATAGATTTGGATTATATTATTTGATTCTAAAAATTATCTCCAAAATTAAAATAAATTGGGTATTCCTCTAAAACTCCCTCTTACCATTATAATTTTTTTCTACTTCATAGAATATATTGTTATTATGTAAGCATATTTTATTTTAATGTAATATTTATGGGTACATGTGTTACATTGTTGATTTAAAAATGATTTCCCATAAATCAAATACTACCTATGATATAAATGGATCCACATTCTTATGTATTGAAATTTGGGATGTAAATAATATGAAATTAATTTTGTTTTTTACATGTTTTTTTACTTATTTACTATCATGCATTTGGTTGTCTAATGGTTGGAGTGTGATATGATCCAACTACTTAAAGAGAAATTTGTTTCAAACTTTAAAATTTTATCCCCTATGTTATTATTCTAGCGTAAGACAATATGCCTCTCAAATAAAAATAATCTGTGGTGGAATAAAGTATCGAAAACAAACAAACATATCTTGTGACTCCGCCTTTGTAAAATAAATTGGTCTTGTGCTAAGAACATCACCTCCATTGATTGAGAAAGTAAGAAAATTTTACTTAGTTCCATCAATGCATAAATATATAGGCATCCCTCTAAAAATTGTTAAGAAAATGAAGAAGACAAGTATGAGTGCGACTATGTGGGATTCATTTTCTACCCCATCTCGAGAGGGTCTCTGTAAGAAACTTTAAATTAGCTACACGCAATCTAAATCAACTATGCAGAAGTAAAATTATGTGGTTAACCTATGTCAACCAAAGGAGGAACAAGTAAGTAGATCTAAGAAACCACAACCCTTCTATATGTCCTTGATTTTCGGAAAGAACCTAGTACATAATTATATGAGAGATTCAAGTGCTAGTAGTTATGTAATTCCCAAGAAAATAACATACATTTTAGGCCTTGAGTACAATCCAAATTTTAAGGGAGTTTTACAACTTGATGGTTCAATAGTCAAAATACTAGGAGTCATAAAAATATTGAGTTAACCCTTCATGCTTGTCCTAGCTTGACCATCACTCAAGCTATATTAGTTATGCTACCTCCTTTCTTTTCCCTCTGCTTATCAAGATATTCTACAACCAAATTTGGTGGATATTTTTCTTTTGATTAGTATCACATGCTATTAAGGACTAGGTATGGCACAAGATTTATCATAGAGTTGAGCCAATTTCATCTTACCATATTGAGTTATATGATCATGTTCCCCTCAGCTCTAATTACATAATTAAAGGAGAATAAGAAAATTAAACAATGTAAATACAATAGATAACCCTGCCTTTCTCAATACCTAATATTTTATCAGATGAATGGGCTAAGGAGCATTATGAATTTGACTTGTATGACATAGATGAGGAAATTGGTTTGGATACTTATTCTATCCATGAATAAGACTCTTTTCTCCCCATGTTACACAAAGAACGAAATGAAAGTTCAGACCTATGGAAGATGTTATTTGATGGTTCTAGGAGAAGAAATGGGTCTAGAATAAGTGTCATTTTGATTTATCTAGCTGGTAAGAAGTTCTTATTTTCCCATAGATTAAATTTTACATGCTCAATAACTTGGAAGAGTACAAGGAATTAATACATGGATTGTTGTTGGTGGAGAAAAGGCATGTTCAAAGTTTGCAAATCAATTAAGAGATAATTTTGATGCCAAGAACAAGATTCTAAAATATTGTAGACATAGAATGTGGGATCTCATAGAAAATTTTGATGCCATTAACCTACAGGTTGTTCCAAGGAAGTTGAATGTGGAAGTATATTAGATGACATGTATAGGAGCACAATTTTCTCCACATAAGTACCTCATCCAAGGTAATAAGCAACATGTTAAGATTGTGGTTATACCATCCATTCCAGATAATGAAGAAAGTTGGGAAGTTTTTAACACCAATGAGAAAATAGTCCAATTTATCCAAAATAAGGAATATTTTTCATCAAATCAACAATCTGGGTTATAAGAAAGATATGGTGAGAAGATCATTTAGTTAAAGGCAAACAAGTTTCCTAGAGGACTAGTTACACTCAAATACATCTTCATCCATGATGATGAGTTTAAGGAGAAAATAAAAACATAATAAAAAATGATGAGGGCTAATAACTAGTCATTATCATAAAATAAAAAGAGCTATTGCTTGGTAAGGTATGTGAAGAGACTGGGAAAAGGATTTTATTCCATTGTGTCAAAAGTATAATAATGTTTTCTCATGGATCTATGAATATCTTAGAGGTTTTGATCCAAATATTGCCTAACATGTTATAGATCTTGATCCCAATGCCAAACCCATTAGATAGAAGCAAAGGCTTGTAAATCCCAAGATAAAACCCCTCATGAGAAAATAACTATCCAAGCTCATAGAATCCAAAATCATCTTTCCTATTAAGTATTTCTCTTGGATGGAAAACCTTGTCCCTATTATGAAAAATAATGGAGAAATTGGGTTTTGCATGGATTTCAGAGACTTTAATATATCCTCCCTCAAGGATCATTATCCTTTACCCTCGGGCCTCCATGGATCATATTTTTAAAACATTATTAGGAGCTAGAATGTTTTCTCTTTTTAAAGGTTATTTTGGTTTTAACCAAATCATATTCAAAGAAGAAGAAAAAAGACATATTTCATGACCAAATGGGGTGCATATTCCTATGAGAAGATTCCATTTGGGTTAACCAATGTTGTTGCTACCTTTTAAAGGGCCATGGATATTGCATTTAAGGGCTTCATAAACAAGTTCATCCTTATTTACTTGGATGATATTACAGTTTTCTAAAAAGTGGGTGAAGATGACATGAGACATCTTAAGAAAATGTTGTAAAGGTGTATGGAGTTTGGGATGTCACTCATCCCAAATAAATGCATTTTTCTATTCTATTTCGTAGGGAAAAATTTTGGGTTACATGGTCTCAAAATGAGGTGTTATTATCTACATGGAGAGGATCTCAATCATTATCTATCTTTCATTACCATCTCATAAGAAGGTACTACAATGTTTCCTTGGCAAGATTAATTTTGTTAGGAAGTTTATTCCTAATTTTGTAGGACTATTCAAGCACATCACCTTGATGCTCAAGAAGGATGTGGATTTTAAATGGATCAGGGAAGGAAAGGATATATTTTTCAAGATCAAGGAATCAATTTCTTAAGCACCCACTCTCATCAACCCAAATTATTCAAAGTAATTAATTTTCTATACTTATGGATCTGAAGCTAGTATTATTGTTATGTTAACTCAACAAAATGATGAAGGTTTAGAATAACCAAGTGGATTTCTTTAGCAGGACATTTAAATACTATGAATTGAGATATAACCACTTAGAGAAGAAAGTATTTTCCATTATGAGAGCCCTAAAATTTTTCAAGTGTATGCCTATGACCAACCACATCCATGTATTACTCTCCCATACCATTCTAAGAGACTTCATAATGGGAGCTGAAATAAGTGAGAAGAGAGCTAGATGGGTGACACAAATTATGGAATATAATGTAGCTAGTAAAGCATCAAAGTTGGTTAGAGGTAGGGGATTGTGTGAGTATTTGGTTATTGATGTTTTAATGATAAAGAAACTTCTCATGGCTTGGAAGAGGAGGATGAACAATCACCGAAATATCTACCTAATGAAAATAGTTGGAAGAACTACATGTGAGCCAAAATGTGTCTCAACAACATGCCTTTACTCATCCATTTAAATAGGGTATTTAAGGCAACGAGTAGGAGACACGCAAGTACCAACATACAAGAGGATAGACTTAAAGGGGCTATAGAGAGCGCTAGGGTCACATATTTAGAGGGAAGTAACCCTTACACTAGGTTAACCTAGGGTTTCTAAGACCCGTGGTCAAGATAAAGGAAGGAAACCTACAAGGATATTTGTGTTTGGGTGTGGGGAGGTATTGATGTATAAATAAAAGAAATAATCATGCAATAATTGAAATGAATGTGAATAAAGAATTGATATGTAATATGAGCGCTAAGATAACTAGCATCAAGCATGAATAACACTAAGCTAACATAACACAATAAAGAGGATATGAACTAATCTATGTAAATTAACAAAGAATGTTAGATAACTTACCTTGTACCTGTACGGTGGTTGTTGATGCATCTATCTCCCCTGAGAAGCAACACAAAGAGAGATATGCTATTAAGTGGAGTAGGTGAAGACCATTCTTGTCCTAGACTCACATATGTTGATCCAATAATGTAAGCAATCATCCAAGAAAATAGGTTTCCAATCCAATCCAAGCACAATGCAAGATGAATCAAAATCTAGGAAAGCAAATGCAAAGATGATGTAAAAGAGAAAAGAAAATGGTACTTTGGGTGTCTTAGCTTCCTTTTTCCTTATGAGTGTTAAGTGAAGTGGAGGTATATATAGGATGGAATTTACCATGGGTGATGGTGTCGTCCATGAGATAAAATAACACCAAAATAATCACCCATGGGTGATTATGTCATCAAGGACGTAAAAAATGAAGTGGTGTGTCGTGAAAGGTAAAATAAATGTGTCATGAGTCATGAAAGTGGATAAAAAGTGTGAAATGTAGAATGCAAGCAATAAGTCATGAATATGATATGCATGAGACCTAGGAGGATAAGGATACCTAATGCAAAACTAAGGCCAAGACCAAATAACGACACTCTCTCCATGTATTGTCTCTAACCCATAATGGTTACATGAATAACCATTCCCCATTCTCGCAAGGCCCCTTAAGGAACCCACTTAGGAAATAGATGCATCAATGACCCTTATTTATACAAGGATGATTATTAGTAACAAGTATGAAAGATGAAAAGTAAAAAAAGGGAAAAATTAGGTGTATACATATGCCATAACTGTTGATCACCGCATGTCACAATAGTAACACATGTGGTGGTCAATGGAAAAAATACGGTCTGTAACACCGATACTAAAAGTGAGTACATAAATAAGTGCTGAAAGGACTAGCTAAAATTAAATATACTCAACAATGCTTACATGATAGTCTTGATTATCCTATGACGTGTGGGCGTAATCCATACTAGAACCACTGGAGAAACAAAACTAAAAGGAAACACTAAAGTATCATCATTAAAATAATACATGAATCACCTAGCTAGGGGCCCATGGGATGGATGTCATGATATGATGATGTTGATATGGTGTAGTTTCATAGAGGTCATAGTGTCATATCCAAGTGGTAGGTAGGAACACTAAAAGTGTAAAAACCCATATGGTAGAAGCTACAAAAAGAATTGTAACAAAACCTAAGGGTGTACATAAAAGAAGATGGATGATTAAACCAATGGGCAGAAGGAAATGTTGAAAAACAAAAAAAACCATGAGGTATATGTTATAAAGTAATTACATAAATCCAAGCAAGACCATGAGCCTAAGTGAGGATGTGCATAATATTATGGCGATCCCATCGAGAATACCTAGGTATTGTAGACACAAAACTATGCATGTATCACCACTTTACTATTCCATCGGTATGTTGTTATATGCATGAATCCTAAGTAAGAAAATTACACATTGGTGAAACTTTCCCTTGTCCTTTTACATTCTTTGATTGATTTATATTATGACTCTCTTCTACACCTATCATTTTTGCATTCATTCACTGTTTAGGTAATAGGGATCCTGTCTGGGTGTTTTGTCAAATCAGTCGTTTGTGGTCTCAAAACACTAGTGCCCACTCTAGAAACTAGTGCCCAAGCACTTGTGTCCCTTCTGGGTGGTCCTATCCTCCTTATTCTCTTTGCACACTTTATCATTTGTGGTCAGTGTTATTTCTGTTCTTATCCTTATCCTGCATTCTTAGTCGGCATTTAGTGTCATTAATGCCAAAATTCAAGCAAGTGACATATATATACACAATGTACTAACCATTATTTGGGATGGAAATTAAAGAGGGACTATTACATCTATATATTACTACTACCATTCAAATGGAATACATTTTGGGTTGCATACTACTTTGCATAAGAAGGGCTGTTGAATTTCATACCACAAATTTACATCAAAGATAACTATATCACACTATCTTGGCATCATTGGCTCAAGGAAAAAATTAAGGACACCATTTCACACAAAAGCAAAAAGAACTACATGGATTCTAAAATATAGTGCAACATTTGGTACTATGTTCACTCATCGAGTGATCACCGAGGTCAGTCTAACTTCACACATTGCATATTTTATTCATATCTAATGTGTTTGTGGGCTTGTGAGATAGATAGGGTTTATTTTACAGGTTGTAGGTGTGATTAGAACCCTAATATAAAATTTAGAGTGAAAAATTAAATGTTGGAGCGAAGACCTTCGACTCACAAAAATTAGATCCTGAATATTCATGTAGTCACTAACACCCAGAACCGTCACTAGCAAGACCGGGCACTCCTATAATCCCCTTGGAACTTCTGTCCAACACACTTAAGATCCCTAGAAGTCTCTCGTGAGCCAATGTGATATTGTTTCCAACCATATCTAACATTCACATAGTTGCAATCACTTCTAAATTACTCGAAACTAGCTAAGTAATTGTTCCTCTCTTGTGTGCTTAGGGTTTTATAGTGTTGAATTATCATTGTTTATACATTCTTTGTATTTTACCATTTGAGTATAATTTTTTACATTAGTTACTCTGAAATAAGGTTTAATTCAACTTAGATTAAATCATTTTGTGAACCCACTCCTTATTCGAACTCCTTGCCCCAAGATCCAAATCTCTTATGGATAATATGATAAATGAATAATTCGAGAGAAGATAATGCAACACAAGAGATATGGGAGGCAAATATGCCCAAATATTCAATATATGCAGAATAACACCCTTAAGGTAGGGCAACACCATAAAATGCTCCTTAAGGAAGGAGTAACTCCATAATCTCCCAAGATGGGAATCCACTTCGAGGGGGACACCTCCAATATACCTCTACAAAGTAAAAGACTCAACTCATACATACATTACCTCCTCATAATGATACTCACATCCTTTAAATAGGATTGGTGACACCTAATCCCAATGTAGGCCGACCCATTACCCAATATAATTAATTCCTATGTGATCCCATATAACTAACTAAGGGGATGTGTGCCACATGTCGGCATCTCCATCAATCCATATACATTATATTATCATATCCCATGTGAACCCATACATATAACTAAGGGGATGTGTGCCACATGTCAACATCTCCATCAACCCATATATATTATATTATCATATCCCAAGGTACATAGCATTGCCTCCCTCTTTGACATGTTTCGTCCTCGAAACATAAGAAGAAGCCATATAATGAGTGTGCTTTAAATTATTACACACTTGTTGCCATGCTCGATCATCTAACCACCCATATGAAATCCTAGTGGGTGATGTTACTCCAAACATGATTCCATATTCCATTGTGCTCATCTGATTCCATCTTGGTCCATATGTGTTCCTCCTTGGCATCCATGCATATCCATAATTATTATTCATGTGATTCCATGACATATAATTATTGTTCCATTGATTCCATGTATAGCCAAAATTATTACTCCTCCAATTCCCTGTATATCCATATAGATTGCTTCCCTTGTGTGTCCTAGCATGTCTCCATGATTTTTTCCTCTCATGATGATGTGGGTGTCTATATGGTGCAACCTTAGTATGCTCAACCTTATCAATATTTTCCTCCACTTTCTTTTCCTCTTCCAACTTGTTTGCTATTTCTTTTTTCTCTTGAGTAGAGAAACTATTTTTTACTTTTTCATCATGCTTTTCATCCTCTCCTTCTGATTCATCCTTATTCCCTTTTTCACCATCTTCAAATTCATCTTCATGATCCCATTTTATATTACTTTTTTCCTTGCTAAGTGTGATATCTTGCAATGTAATTTTATTTCTCTTGTACCATAATTTCATGAATTTCTTTTGCACATTAATATTAACTGTTCCCAATGTCTCTAACCAAGGATATCTGAGAACAATATCCATACCATCCATATCTAAAGCATAAAAATCTGAATGTAAAACATATTTATCCATAGAAAGCTTTAAATCTTCAAAAACTTGAATATGCTTACCATCCATTTGAGATTCCTTGATATGCTTTGTTTGCACATGTAGATTTTGAGCTACATCCATATTGATGAAGTTATATTTGCTGCTAGGGTTTATGGAAACAATTACCTTTTTTCTTTGAATGCACCCTTCAAACTGAAATATTGAAGCTTCCTTCCTTGGAGATGCACTATCCTGTGTAGTAGCTTCATCATCAACATTTTCTTCTTCTTCTTCTTCTTTTTCTTTTGATGTTTCGCTTCTTCTTCTTCTTATTTTTAACAAAATTGTGTTTCTTTTTTGTTTCCCATCTAGCTAAGAAAATATCCTCCATTTCCTCCCAATCCCAATCTAATAGATCTATATCTAAATAAGAATACCAATGTCGCACTTTCCCACCAAGATGAAGATAAAAACTAACCCATACTAAAAATTATTCAAAATTCACTTGTTTAAATTGTATCCACCATTTTTTTGCATCAATTTCCCCATTACCACAGAAAATCGGTATATCCACGATGCATAAAATTAGGGTTTCACAAACTTACTCCTTTGACAAATATTTTACCTGATGATTTTGTCAATCATTCATCCTCAAATATGAAACCACAAAGAAGTAACCCCTACTAAAATTTTGAGAGATTTCCGAAAATGTAAGAAATTTAGGAAAATTCCTCAAATTGCGGCCTATGGAGCAAAATAGTGAAAAACAATAAAACTGAAATAACTCTGTCAAAATAGATCCAAAATTATGAAATTTTAGTGGTATCACCGTTTAATATATTACCAACAACCCAAATTTTTTTATTTCCTAATTCATCATTATTCGGAAGAATAGACAAAACCTTAGAATTAGGGTTTCAACCTAAGCAGAATAATACCCTTAAGATAGGGCAACACCATATAATCTTTGCTTAAGGAAGGAGTAACTCCACAATCTCCCAAGATGGGAATCCACTTCGAGGGGGTGTCATCACCAATCCGGCACTATGATAATTCTTCTTTGCAGGAACTCCTCGTCTTTATGATTATTTACTAATGCACATGACCTTTAGTTTGGTGGATGTAATACGGAAACAAAACAACAAACATAACACAAGAATACCATCGACTATGATAAGACGGAATGATGAAAAATCTGAAATATCAAAGTAAATTATAATATTAACATGAAATTGTTACAATCTCACCCATGAGGTACTTCAAGTGTTATTGACTTCACTTTCCTTCCACCAATACTATGGGAGAAACTTTACAATTACACCCCTTAATGGCGTCTCAACACACCTTTAAATTGATGGCTTCCTTTACACACTTATACAATATTTCTCACTACTTCCTTCTATGCTAAATGAGGGGGGTGGCCTCTTTATTTATAGAACTTCTAGGCTTATCCATCTTATCTCTAAGATAGGATAAGAAATCCACTCTGACGAATCATATTCCATACCTTAACTCTTATCTGTACATGTAAGCTTATCTTTTAAGATAAGATAAACCTTATCATTTCACATGGGTTCCACATTTTTAGAATTTTTACAAATAAAATACACAAAATATTTGTGACCTCACTCCTTGTCCTTATTACCAATATCATGTAGACCCTCCTTCTCTACTTATCCCAACTTTGACATTTTAACATTACCGGACCACTTACGACAAATATTTACTTTTTACAACATTCCTATTGTACTTTGACTATTACCGTACTCTACATTATTGGCGGAACCGTACTGACGGCACCGTTATCTTCTATCAGACGCTACTACTAATTACACTTAACAACATCCTATTCCTAATACATACATTAATGAAATAGAAATTACGGAGGAAAATTTTAGTGTCGATAGGGGACACCTCAATATACCTCTACCTAGTAGAATACTCAACTCATACATACATGACCTCCTCATAATGATACTCACATCCTTTAAATAGGATGGGTAACACCTAATCCCAATGTAGGCCGACCCATTACCTAATATAATTAATTCCTATGTGAGCCCATATAACTAACTAAGGGGATGTGTGCCACATGTCGGCATCTCCATCAACCCACATAAATTATATTATCATATCCCATGTGAACCCATAAATATAACTAAGGGTATGTGTGCATATAACTAAGGGCATGTGTGCCACATATTAACATCTCCATCAACCCATATATATTGTATTATCATATCCCAAGGTATATAGCATAATAGAAGGCACCCATCCCAGATCACCCTATGACCTTTATGAGCATGCAACCAATTTTTTCCAACTCTAGTGAAGAATATAAATTTCGTGCTTTCATGAAAAATCTTGAATATGATCCACATGTCATCCAACAACTCCTTGCATTCCAAACATCTACTCATGATGATCTCTCAAGTCCTGATTTTTGATTTGTCTCTCCTATTCAAAACCTTGACGAATATTCTCCCCATCCACTGTAGACATGAATGATGTTCCATCCTCTTCTCCTTGTACTATGGTAAATGAAATTATTGCTTGTAAAAATATGGATGATAGTGACTCTGATTATGATAATGATAATGCACATGTTAATAATGATGTTTCTTACATTAAAATTGTTGAATGTGAATCTATACCTCATATCTCTTTTTTGCTTCAAATTATTTCCAATGATTTTCATGTTGAAACTAATGATAATCTTAGTGCATCTCCTACTATTCATGTTGATCATACACCCATTGACTCCCCACTTACTACACCTTTAGATCCTTCACATACATCCCCTTATTCCACATCCCAATCCCCTCCTCAAGTCCCTATGATCACTCATAATGGAAAGATTCAACCCCTTAATGTGCCTCTTACTTCCCAAACCATTCCTTCACAAGATATCCTCTCTCATGCATGTTGTTGGTGATTTACAAAGAAAATTCCATACCCTTACCCTCGAGAGTAAAGCTTATTATGCTTATGTTGACAATAATACCCTTCCGACAATCCCATTCCTAAGAAGATTCACAATTCCATTTTCCCCAAGGGTTTCATCATGCCTACTTTCTCATGTTTCGATGGCACGAGAAATCCTTATTTACATCTAAAATCTTTTCGATTAGCCATGGATTCATATTCCAATGATAGGTTGTTACTCAAAGATTTTCATCATAGTCTTGTGGATATTGCTCTTCAGTGGTATACTCATTTACCTAGTGGATCTATTAGCACTTATTATGATATGGAGGATGTATTCCTTAGATGTTTTATTTCTAATAATGGGCCTAAAGTTACATATGAACGCTTACCTTCTTTACATAAAGGAAAGAAAACCAATTTTAGATTACATTTTATGCTTTAATTCTTGCATGCACCATTTACTTTTTTAGCCTATTGATCTAGAAATGCAATATATATTTTGTTATGGCTTAATTCCTCCATTAAAATAAAATATATTATATGATACATGTGATTCCTTTACTCTTCTTTTCTATAAGGTTATTGACTTAGAAAAATACTTAATTGCAGATCATGTTATAATACCTACTTCTACTTCTTCTACTCCTCCCTTGCCTACTAAGTCCTCTACTCTCCCATCTATTGAACCACCTTCATGGTTGCCATCTCCTCATCCACATAAAAATACATGCCCTCCACCAACACGTCGACATCCACCTAGATCTTCCCCACCTTCCATCCGTGAACTGTTATACTCCTCACATGTTACTAAACCACATGATGTGTTACATAATTTACTTGATAAGCGGATGATCCGTTTACCTTGTAACTATCATCATCCCCTCACCAACTATGCCTCAATCATGACCGCCATTTTTGTAATTTTCACCACATTAATGGCCATCATAAAAATTATTACTATGCCCTTCATGATAGACTCCAAAAATTAGAAGATAGGGGTGTTATTTCCTTCTGCACTTGCTCTCATGATCGATCTCTCTTTCTCTCTCTCTCTTTCCTCTTCTAAATCAGCAAGCCTTTATAGCTGTTAGTTTGTCTCATTCACCACCTCCTAAGATCATTCTTCATCCTCCTCCTAAGGTTATCATTCATCCACCTCCTTCGGCTATCCCACCCTCTTCCACATCCTCTCAACCTACCCCTATTTTTATCACCCACATTGGATTCCTAAGCATCCCACTTCCGCATCTCCCACCATCACACTTCCCACTATTGGCACAATTTCCTCCAACATCCAATTTGGTACCTACCCACATGATCTCGTTGTTTCACATGCTCTTGATGTGCATCACCGACCCCTCCACCTATGGTAGATGATTCCCATTTCCATATCATTACCCGATGACACAATCATTTTCTATAGGTTCATACATGACTGTTGAGGGAATTAAATGAACCTTACTCTCACACTAGAGGGCAATCATCCTTTTCCCTCCAACCTCATCACATTCAATTACCTATTGTTGTTACACATTTATTTATCATACAAGTATCATTGCATCATTCGTTTATCATCATACATTCCTATACAATTATCTCATCACCTCTATTTGCTACTCATTGCCACCTTGCACACACACTTACACACACTTACACACACACACACACTTACTTACACTTACACACACACACACACACACACACACACACACACACACACACACACACACACACACACACACACACACACACACACACACACACACACACACACACACACACACACACACACACACACACACACACACACATACACACCATATGCTATAATATTAATTACAATTCATCACTTAACAATTCTTTATGGATTATCAAAAATTCAGCATTCCACATCATCTATCAAATCAACAATGCATTTACAAACAACAAAATACACAATCACTTCCAATGCAACAAACAATCATCACATAGTCAAAATCAACATAAACACCGGATAAGCTATCAATGGCTTATATCTATATATATCTATCTCATCTAGAATAAAATTTATACAATACAATTGCCTAGAGGAAATCCTCCATGCCTCAAATACATACTATACAATCCATCATATGTCCTCCTCGGTATACATATATACAACCGTAGGAGTTCTAGAACTTGAAGCTTCATCGCTAATCCTATGTCTTCGATCTCGGGCCATGTGTCTCTCTAGTTGGCTTTGCAATACGGTGTTCTTTTCCACCTTCTCTCGTATATCAACCCTAAAGCTCCACATATCATGAAAACACATCCTAGGCTAGGCCAACCTTCCCACATCCTATATCACCCGCTCTGTCTTTGCACGAGCCTTGTCCCACTACTTAACATTATTGTACATGTCATTGTTGCTATCACCATTGGCTTAAAAATGGGCATGCTTTCCGTGATCACATCCATTCACTCTAGCATCCCTCTACCCACGAGCACATATGGGGGAACGTTATGAGTCAATGTGTGTATAGAGGTATCCATGATCAACATCCAATAATCATCACATGCAACCACATGATACATGCCTTATATTAGAAACTACACATTGTAATATTCCTCAACCTAATTAACAAGTAAGAAAATAACAATGTACTATACTCACGCTATGATTGTGCCACTACTACATCATCTACCTTGGGAGCTGGTGCTTGACCCCTGACTCCTTCACCTACTACTCCACATGCTACATCCAAAACCACTAGAAACAAAAACACCCATCGGTGTGTCTCCCACCACTACCTATACACCTCCATACACCCCACATCATCCACTCGTATTAGCCCTATGGTCGGATTTGCCTCATCTAGATCTGGGGGCACTAGATGTGCTCTGTAGGGCTTGGCATCCATCTTGGTTATCTTGCATCCCTAGTAGACCAAAACCATACAAATGGCTCTGCGGGGGTACATCTCGAACCATCCCAAGATGTCGAGATACCTTCTCACCCTAGAATAGCTCTGCCACTCCTAAAAACTGGTCTTCCAACCACATTGTGTGCAAAATGCACCGTAACTCAACATCATCCTCCACCCATCCTCCATGATATATATACATCCTCCGGATAACCTCCCGGGGCCATCTAACAACAACCTATATTTGGTCGTGTCCATCGTCCTACTCCGGGTCCCCACCCACCTTGCTGAAAAAAAACTCAAGTCGGGCCCAATCGGCCCATGGCCCACTTAATGGCATCACTACTTTGCTATATTCTCATAGGCCCATACATGTAATATCGTGGTCACTCCTATCCCATCATCATGGTCCTCTGAGTGAACTTGTACAAATCTCTGTATAAATGGGCCAAAACACACTTGTGCCCATGCATATCTCGTACCATGCTCCTCTATACTCCAAAAATATCATGCATCCTATATAGAATCGCAACCCCACCACCCTCCATGACCACTAATGAAGCTAATACAACTGCAATAATTTTTTACAAGAACGGAACCCCAAATCTCATAATCACATCCAAGCTAATACATGTCTTGGCTTACACTTGTGATCCTGTAAAATATCACCATGTATCCCTCATATGGCTGCAAACATCTACTACGGCCATCACCTGTACCCTCTCTCCGATGACAGGAAACCTCAATATCCTATATACATCCTCCAATGTCACCATCATCTCCCCTGTAGGAAACCAAAATGTGCACACATTCACACACCACCACTCACACAAAATTGTCATGGTGACATATTATGGGTTACCTCCCCCAATCTAATGATGTTTCACAAACCGTGGCATGGTCAATATATCCCACTCATCATCGGTCAATCCCGAACCTATAAATGTACTCAGTGACGATGACCTGCACAAAACTCTATTGAGTGTATATCTCTCCACACAACACAAAAAGGAAAAAAATAGTATTAACATGCATCTATGCTTTAATTATGTCACACACACTTTTCGATTTCTACACATACTTTATCACCACTACTTCATCTCCTATACTATCTCTCGGCCACTACTAGCAACTTTACAATTCTTGATTTCTACTTAGTGTTTGTTTATCTACCCTCGCCCTTTCACCAAAAGGGGGCATACAATTAGGATCATCTTATAATCCCTCTTAGGATACAACACAATCAATTGACACTCCTAATACATTACTATCACATTTTTCTTTGATCTCATTCAAACAATAGATATAATTACTCTATACAACAGTCAATACCTTTGCTTTACTTGAATCCATTCCCCAAATGACCTAATCTAGGGGAAAAACAAAAATATCTCCATGAGTAATCTTCCAAATACATCTTATTTAATCAACTCCTATCATTCAAAATCAATCAATCAATACAATAATCATAGTTACTATCGCTTCCAAATGACCTAACTTGGGAGCTACATTATATCACCATCACTTCCATATGACCTAACTTGGAAGCCATATAACACTATTCAAATCAAAACACCCATTCTGATAGGGTGAGGGAAATGAAATGTAATTTCCTTTCTGTAATGCTCTATGTGGTTCTTAAATTAGAACAATTTTTTTCAATTGGAACAAAATGGTAACAAATCGGTCCTTATCATCTGCAATGGTTGGACATTTTGGGGAAGCATTATGGAAGAAGGAAAAGCATAAATCTCTCCCTAACACTCTTTCTCTAGTGGAAGGATGCCTAAATCCTTCAATTATCAACAAATTAGGTTGGGAATTGATTACTCCTACCTCTTCCATAATATTTGAAAAAATTATCCAATATCATCACAACTAATTCTCCAAGTTATTCATTACAACAGTTTTCTATCTTATCATACGCTACATGGGTCAAAACATTGATCCATGGTTCACCACGCTACAATTTTCTATGTTCTATGTGCACTTTGTAACATGGATTCTCTAGACCCTATACAAGTATGTTTCTTACTTCCTTTACACTAATTAAATTTCATTCAAATAACATAAATGGTGGGAAAATATAGACATAAAAATATGCATGTATCACCACTTTACTATGCCATTGGTATATTGTTATAAACATGAATCCTAGGTAAGAAAAGTACACATGGTGACAATTTACCTTGTCCTTTTACGTTAGTTGATTAATTTATATCGCGACTCTATTTTACACCTCTCGGTTTTTGCATTCACTTTTGGTTAGGTCACATGGATCCATGTCTTTCAGTTTTGTCACATCAATTGTTTGTGGTCTCAGGACACTAGTGCCCACTCAAGACACTAGTGCCTAGGAACTTGTGTCCCTTCTAGGATCTCATGTCCTCCTTATTACCTTTGCACATTTTATCAATTGTGGTCAGACTTATTTATTTTCTTATCATTATATCACATTCTTAGTCATCCTTTGGTGTCTCAAAATTCAAATAAGGGAGTCATATATATACACAACATAGTAACCATTATTCAGACTGACAATTCAAGAGGGACTATTACACCTACATATTACTACTACCATTCAAAGGGACTACATTTTGGGTTGCATACACTGCATAGGAAGGGAAGTGCTGAATTCCATACCACACATTTGCATCAAAGATAGCTATAGGCCATTATCTTGGAGTTATTTGTGCAAGGGAAAACCTAAGGAAAACATTTCACACACAAACAAAAAGAACTTCATGGAGTCTGAAATGTAGTGCAAAAATCAAACTAAGTTCACTCATTGGGTGACTGTTGGGGTTAGTCTGACTTCACATATTACATATTTTATTCAGATCTAATGTGTTTGTGATCTTATACATATATCTAGGGTTTTTTTTTAGGTTACATGTGTGATCGGAACCCTAATAGCGAAGTCAGAGTGATAAAGTAAATATTAGAGTGAATACCTTATGACCTAGAAAATTATCAGATCCTAAATATTCACGTAGTTACTAGTGCCTGGGGAGCTCTTGTCCTCCCCTAGGAACTTCTTTCTAGCATAGTTCAAAGCCCCAGAACTCTCTGTGAGCCACTAAGACAATGTTTCTAACTAGATCTAACATTCAAACAATTACAATCACTTCAAAATTACTTGAAACCAACTAAGTCATCATTCATATCTTGTGTACTTAGGGTTTTTATAGTGTTAAATGATTGTTGTTTATACATTACTATATTTTTCTAGTTGAGTATCATTTGTTACATTAGTTACTCTAAAATAAGGTTTAATTTAATTTATATTAAATAAGGCATACAAAATTGAAAGAGTTGATAATATTTTCAGAGATGGTTGATAAAGTAGTGAATTTGAGAAGGAAAATATGAGAGATGGTAGCTGAGTACCAAAACTCCTAAGTTCCTTCATGCATGAAATTCTTTGAGAAATTGAGCGTTCTCAGGTTCATTAAAAATGCGGCCTTCATTGGTTTGAAGGTGATATGTGTTGGGACATATGATATCTTTCGTGAGGTAAGTACCCCACCATTTCTTAATGTATTTATATTTTTTTCGTGTGTGTAATCAAGTTTAAGAATGAGGTCTCCCACGTCAAAAGTACGTGGATGAATTTTTTTTGTGTGTTATTTGGCGAGTTGTTATTTTTACTTCGATTTCAAGTGTAATCTCTATCGCATCGTTCTTATAGTAAGTCAAGATCATAGTGATGGGATTCATGGAGTTCCTCATCTAGAATGATACCGTGAAGGGAGATGCAGAGTGAAGGGAGTTCCACCTTGAGAAGAATAACCACCTTAGCTTCATAAGTAAGTGAGAATGGGGTTGCCCCAGTGGGTGTATAGAAATTGGTGTGGTATGCCCATAATGTGGGATATAGCTTTGCATTATAATCTGTGTGTGATTCACGGATCGCATTTTGTGGGATTTATTTCAAAATTTTCTATGTAGATTTGGCTCATCCGTTATATTACGAGATGATATGGTGTTGAGAATCAATGTTTAATTTTGAACTTAGCGCAAAGTTAATTCATTTTTTACATTTGAAACTACCACTTTTGTTAGATATGAGGAAGTAAACTTACTAGGATATTGGTGGTTGGGTGTGGAGATGTATGGATCAAAAAACAAAAGAAAGAAACATGCAATATATTAAATTAACGTGAATAAAAACTGATATGTAATATGAGTGCTAAGCTAACTAGGATTAAGCATGAATAACACTAAGATAACATAACACAATGAAGAGGAGTTTAACTAATCTATGAAAACTAAACAAAGAAGGGTGGTTGGATCTATGGTTTAGAGTTACGCGTGGCTTTGAAACCTTCTCGTGAATTCTTTTATGTCCCATGGCCTTCACCACAATATTTCAATTTTTCCTCTTTTACTGGACCTTTGTAACTTTTCTCCTCGCTCTCCTTGAGGAAAAAAATACTTTGCACCACGCACGAGGATCTAATTCTTAAATCTGAAAATTTTCCCTTGCGGCTATTTTCCTTCATTTTGGTGGGTTTGAGAAAACCCGCGAGAACATTACAAATTAGTGAACCCACAAAAAAACTAAGTTAGTGATATGCAACTTTTGAACTTAGCCTATTTCCTCAATTCCTTAGTAGATATAAAATTCCTTGATGTTCTAGGTCGACTTCACCTACCATGGACCTACTTCCTTAGTGTTACAAATGTTAAGAAGATACTGTGAAACACCAAAATTCACCAAATTTTTCCTAAGTCCCTACACTACTCACTCATTTTTTCCATGGGTTAGGAGAACCCACATAACACTAATTTCTTGTATTCCTTGGTAGACTAAACTAGTCTCCCATGGATTTTGTAGAGAACATGAAAGTGGTTAAGTTCTTTTAATAAGTTGTTAAATTTTTCAAGGGGTGTAATTTTGGAAAATAGTTTGGAGACCTCCTTTGGACATCTTCTTGGTAGATCATGAAGCATCAATTAGGCATGGAATCAATCTTAACCTTAAATAAAACCAAACTCATCCTTTAAAACTCATCTCTTGAATCTACATGAACTTAATGTTGGGTTGGAGTTGATCTATGGAGTTCGAATGATGTATCTTGAAGTGGACTCTAACTATCTAATTTATGCCATGAACCTACTCGGATATGATCCGTGTATGACTGCAAATTGCTCAAAATTTATGTACAATAGGGGAGATCATACATGTTCAAATGGAGCATGCAGAGTGTGCAAAGCGATTATCAAAAAATAAACTATACTAATAAAGAAACATGTGCTCAAAATCACGTGTAGGAATTGGAACTAAACTCTTACATACAAGGTGGAATTTTCCTTTAAAAAATGATGCTTCAAATAGAACCCATTGACCGGGATAGTAAGTTCTTCTCCATCCAAATTTGAAAATTGGAAATCCTTGTTTGGCTTGTAATTGGATATCACATAAGGGATTCTCCATGTTGTGTCAAAATTTGAATGTTTACCTGACTTGGGTATATCTTGATCCCACTTAAGCACAAGGTATCCTTCTTAAAAATTTCTATCTACCACCATCCCATCAAAACATTTCTTTATTTGAGTCGATTTGACTCTATAGATTTCATGACCTAGTTTCTCAATTCTTTGAGTTCCATGAGTTCTGCATTTCTGATCTCCATGGTTCCAAATTCAAACATTTCCAAATATTTTATAAGCTCTAATGAAATTAAATCAAGAGATATAGGTAGCCTTACTTCTTTACCATAAACTAACTTGTATGGTGAACTCCATGTTGATCATTTATGGGTGATCTTGTCTGCCCATAGAGATGATTTCAACTTTGAGTACCAAGTCCTTTGGTTTTCCTCCAAGGTTCTTCTTATGATTTTCAATAATTTATTGTTGGTTAACTCAACCTGCCTATTCCCTTAAGGGTATTAATTCTATAAAGTGATCAGATGGATACCATTCTTGAAGGCCCAGTTAAATATTTTTGTGCCGAGAAATTCCAAAGCATTATATGTGATGATTGTAGAAGGAATTCCAAACCTAGTCACTATGCCTTCATATAAATCTAGAATACTAGTTTCATTTACTTCCTTCGATACAACTGCCTCCGTCCACTTGGTGAAATAATTTGTGTTTGTCAAAATCCATTTGTGTCCCAAACTAGAGTGTGGATTGATTACCCCTATGAAATTCATCCCCCACTACATGAATGGATGATCTACTAAAATAGGGTGAAGTGGGAGAGCCACAAGTCTTTCCTTTCCTGTGAAAAAGGCACACTTCTTACATTTTCTAATTTATGTATGGTGGTACTTGAAGATATTTAGCCAATAATAGCCAACCTTTATGATTATGAGTGTTGTGGTTCTTGGGTGAAATGACATCCTATTTCTCCACCGTGAAACTCATGCAAAATTTTCTCAACTTGATTTGACTCAATGCATCTCAGGAGAACACCATTCACATCCTTTTAAAAAAATCATTAACAAACGCATAATGGATGGATTGGAGTGTAAAATACATTATTTTGGTCTTAATCAAGCCTTGAGGAAATTTTCTTGTTTGGAAGTAGTGTACAAGGTTGTGGTCTAAAAAGTAAGTATCAAGTATCTATGGGCTCATCTAGTCATGTTGGAGTATTAAAACCATTTCCATTTTATGTTACATTTCAAAAACTAAATACTCACATAAACCCTTTCCCCTTACTAGCTTGGTTATAGTGATGTTAATATCATACTCCATAACCTTAGTTATCAACCATCTCTCTTCTCATTCAAGTTTTTATTTAAAATAAAGTATTTTACACAAAAGTGAGAGACCATGAGGTGAATCATATTATTAGATACCAAATGTTTGAAGTTATTTAAAATTCTAATAACAACCAAGGTATGTTTTTCAAAAAATCAATATTTCACCTCATAATCTTCCATACCTTAGCTAAAGAAAGCAACCAACTAATCTAAACCCTCTTTGTTTGTTGTACTAGCATGACAAATATAGTATCCATTCCTCCAAAGGTATACAATGTGAAATCCTTGGAGAAACCAAGGTTGATGAGGGTAGGAGCTTGTGATATGGCTTTTTGATAGCCTCAAAACTACCTTTTCATTTTGTGGTCCATTTAAAAAGGTATGTTCTTCCTTAACATGGATGTCATTGGTTTGACATGATTCACAAAATATGGGACAAACCTCATGATAAAGTCAATCCTTCCTAGGAAAATTTGCAACGCCTTCTTATGATTGGGAAATGATAGGGAAAAAACATCACTCACCTCTCTCGGATCAATTATAAGAAGCCCTTGTTTGGAGATAATGTGGCATAGGATATTACCTTCACATGCTAGGAAAATGCATTCATTATTATTAAGAGAAACTCCAAAATTTATACACCTCTCAAACAATTTCTTGTGGTGAATTAGATGTTCATTTACATATTTGGAGAACTTTGTTATATCATTAAGATAGACAAGAATGATGTTTTTGATCAGTCCTTTGAATGCCATATCCATGGATATTTGGAACATTGCTCCCGCATTAGACAACCCAAAAGGAATTTTCTTGTAGGCATAGGTTCCCCATTTTGTAGTGAAGGTTATTTTGAATTGATCCTCTTCTTTGATCATGATTTTATTGTATCTTGAATTTCCATCCGTAAGGAAAAGCTCTCTGAACCTATTACCATTTAAAGGATTTTATCCATATAAGGAAGAAAATGGTGATATTTCAAGGATGCCTTGTTTAGATCTCTGAAATCAACAAATAATTTTATTTCTCCATTTATCTTTCACATTGGAATCCACGTTGAATGTTTGATAGAGAAGATACTATTTTCTTCAATCACCTTTCTCGATTCGCTCTTCATGAGTGGATTGATCCATGGGTTGAAAAGGCTCTATTTTTGTCTAATAGGATTAGCCACATGATCCAACTCAATATTTTGATATGCTAAGTAGGATCAAAACCCCGAAGATATTCATAATTCCATGCAAATATACATCAGCAAACTCTTGGCAAAGCTCCACAAAAGCATGTTTTTCTTGAGGAGTGCATACCTTTCCAATCTTGAGTAGCTTATCCTTGCCAACTGAAATGGGTTCATAATACCCATCTTTGAATATAAAATTTTCCTTTTTGCTTCTCATTTGGTCATCTGGATTAAAATGGATTCCAAAGTAACAAAGCCTTTGGGAAACTTGTTTGACCTTAGTTGGACAATTTCTTCTCCATATTGTTGTTTTAACTTGTTCCTAGTTTCTCGAAGAGAACTCGGCTTCTACTTGGATGAAGTTGATGATCTGTTGATCATTCTCAAAAAAATTTCAATTGATGTTGTTATTTGGTATTGCAAGCCTTAATACTACTTTGATATGCGGTCATTCATTGTCTCTTTTGACTTCTTCAACAATATCAAACCTTTCTCATAACATGACCAACCTATCTACATGATTATTATCTTCCCTTAGTATGGCATTGATATTGAAATCTTAAAAATCCTCTATAAGGTCCCATACCTTGTGATTGTAAGCTCTAATATGATGAATCTAGTTGCATTCATTCCTCTAACTTTGTTCATAATTAGCTCGCTATCCCCAAAGGTATGTAACTATTTAATTTCATTTATTTTTGTCCACTTTGAGGCCTTGTATGAGATATTCATACTCTACTAAGTTGTTAGAAAGCTAAAATAAAATATGAAAGAGGATTAATACTTCATACTAGAAGGAGGTACAAGGAATACATCCCCTCTAGTCCCTTGTCTCGCTTCTTAAACCATTTTTTTTTTTACCATAGGACACCATTTTTTTCTCTTTTGGTTTCACAATGTTGGGAATAGGAAAACATTCTTCATGAAATAATATATGCCAATTTCAACCTCTTCAATTTGTTTGTATGGATCAAAACCATGAAGTTAAGCTCACCATTCATCAAGTATTGAATCTAGGATACCTTCAATTTGAGGATCTATTTTTTGAATGCTTGGATGACCTTAGTGATAAAAAATAATACAATTTGCATTGGTGGGGATGAGTATATAAGGTTATATATGCTATGGAACAATAGGTTCAGACCTTATAGTGACCTTGGTACCACACCTAGTTCTCAAAAAGCATATGTGTCTAATCCATGAGATAAATATCCTCCAATCTTGAAGTTGAATTTTGTGAGAGGAAAAAAGAAAATAATTGGGGTAAATAGATGATAAACACATCCTACGAGATTGAGAATTTGGCACATGTGTGTAATGTAATACTTAGACATCTTATAACCCCAATATTCCCTACCACGGTTAAATCCAATTGCATAACTCCCTTAGAGAGTGACTCATATTCAATACCAAGTTGATCTAATATTTTTTAGGCATCACTTTGAATTAATTTCTCCCAATTCTAGCATGAAATTGTGCACTAAATGATTTCCTATAATAAAATACACATAAAAAGGTGGAAACTTTATGAATTTACCTGGTTGATCATCCTTTTCTATTGAAAATGCATTGTGAAGCACAAATTTTCCCTTCTCTCTAGGTGTTTCATGCAAAGTGGGAAGATTGGCCATGGGAGCTTGTAGAATATCTATATGTCCAGGAATGGTCAAATATTCCAATATTGAGATGCTTACATTTGTCTTCTTCATCGATCCATGATGTTAAAGGAGAACCCGCAAGAGCTTTTACAATAGAGGAACAATATTTCCCTTTCATTTTTTCAACCCTTGAGTTTTATTTGAATGGAGTCTGAAACATGTTGTGTGCCTTCTCCATATTATAGTCTTAGAATGTTCCATGGATTATTAGTTTACTACAGATTTACCACATCCCGTGGTTTCATTTTGAAGCTTGAAGTCCAACCTAAGTCCGTAGGTTTCCTAATTTGAGGATGAAAACTTGGAGGGGTAAAAGGTGGAATGATTTCTTCCACCTGTCTTATTTTCACCCTGATGTTTACAACCACACTTGATAAATTTGATTTATTACTCTCTTGGAGTTGATTGATTTTGCATAACTCTAAAATTTTCTAGTTTACAAATGATGTGTCACTCGAGATATTTCCTATGTACTTTCTTGCTGTGGATTTACTTCCGCAGATATATCTCTTGGGAAAGAGGCATTTTTTAATGTTTATAATTAGATAAGAATACCATTGACACATGTTGTTTAATTATGAGGAAGGTTGCAAGGGAAACACCATTTATAATCTTGCACAAGATTGTTCTACACTGGGACCAAAGCCTTAGATAAATCATCAGCATTTGGGTTAAGGATTGAAATGATTTCACGGGAGTGATTTGATTATGTGGAGTTTCTTGGAATGGAGGTTTGGTTTTTGGATAAGGAAAATTGTTGGGTTGGTATGGGGGTTGATAAGGCCTAAAGTTTTGAGCTTGTTTCCTTTTCAAGGACACTAACTCATTTCTAAAATTTTACAACTATTTCATGACCTCATATAATTTTCTTGAAAGAGCTTGTGGAGGTGGATGCTTGATTTTAGATTTGGCTTCTTAGGGATAGAATATGTACTAAATCAGGAATTTGATAAGGAGCCTATGTACCTAGCTCTAGAAATATGGGCATTATAGGTCTAGGGAAAACTTCCCGAGCGTGAATGAGACTATTATAAACTCTAATGGTAATATCATAAGTGTCTCGTAATGTTCTACTCCCCATGGATGAATCATGAATGAAATGTCACTATTTAAAGCCTTTAGATAATAAATAAATGTGTATTGAGGTGCATGCCTTACCACTTGTGGAATTCAGTCCCAAGTCCTTTGAAATATGATGTTGAAATTAGACATTGGCTCATTAGGTGCTCTTTGTGTTGTTGTAAGCTACTCTACCAAAGATAATTGATTTGATTTATCTTCAAAATGATTATAGAGAGATTTCCCTAGCTTGTACCAAGTGGTGATAGATTTTACCCTTAAGCCTTTGTACCATTCACGCAATATTTCCTTTTGAAAGAAGCCACTAATAACCTAACTGCTATGTTATCTTGTGTTCTATGGTATACTGAACAAATGTTATCAACATCCTTAATATGATAAATAGGGGTTGTAGTGGTCTCTCTAGTAAAAAAAGGAACACTCTTCAGGGATGCAACTGTAATGTCATCATATTGGGCTAGACGTAAAGGACTTCCCCCATTAAATGTGAAAAATCTTGATTCCTTTATTGGGCCTTGAATGTAACATGTATCAAAATCCTAAAGATAGCAAGAAAGGCCTACCATGAGGAGGGGTAAAGAGGACTAGTCTAGAGGTGATGGAGATTTTGAACTGATCTACCCCTTATTCTTCTTCATAGCGACAATTACATGAAGTAAGAAGGCTCTCCCCATTAATTTATTTGACCTTGTCTATATTATTCTCATGAAAATTAACATGTAGCTATTTAGAACTAGAATATTTGAACTTTAGGGTTGCCAGATGTATTGAAGAACTACCTCATAAGGAGGAAATCACTAATTCACACGCTAGAAATTAACAATAATGAAGTTAAAATTATCATTGTCCCACCAAAGAAATTAACAATAATTAACAATAATGAAGTTGCGCCCCTTGAATGTTCACTAGTGAACATAATTTTTTTTTGGGTAAAATGGGATAATCTCGAAAGTGTGGGACTTTGAAAAGTGAGATCAACCTCCAAAGAAGGTTGGGTCCTTCGGTTCTAGCCCACCATAACTAACCTATAAATTCAAAATGCAACTAATACTAAAACTAATCTACATTTTCATGGGGTTCGAGTTGAGGGAAAGGGAAAAAGGTGTTCAAAATAAAATAAGGTGATGCACCAAACTAAAATAGTTTTCAAATCTAACATGTGGAGACACTATTCACACTATCATGAAGGAAGTTATTGAAATGCAAATCTCTTGTAAAAGGAAAAGTGCATAAATCCAAAGAAAGACAAAAATAGTTAGATATTTGCAATTAATGTGAGGTGCATAAGGGAAAATACCATAGTTGTATTTCATTAAACATTTTCATTTGTATTTATAGGAACAAATACTTGATAACCAATTATAGAATGTAATTACAAACGTCGAGGGGAATAGAAAATATAAAGACTCCAAACTAGAGTTCCAAATTTTTGTAGAAGAGAACCATTTACATGTGCAAGAGAACCTACATTTATATAACTTATGGAATGAAGAAAATAAGGAAGGGAGATGAGAAAGGAATGTTGAGATGGAATCCATCCCCTTAAGATTTTTTAAATAAGAATGGGCACCATGATTTCTACCAGAAATTTATCGTAGTATAGGTATGGATGCCCCCAATTTTAGCCAATAACCATAACACAACCCTTGAGTCTATCGAGTTCCATCGATTTGCACAAGATGATGTCGTACTTCATTAAATTCCAATGGTGGGGCGGTTGACTCTCGGTTTGAGTCCGACATGGATTTGATACCTTCCATGACTTCTATTATGTCTCACATCCTTCACCACGGTATTTGAATTTTTCCTTTTCTGCGGACCTTTGTAAATTTCCTCCTCACTAGCATTGATGAGTGGAAATAATTCACACCACAAACGAGGATCTAATTCTTCAATCTGTGGCTTTTTCCCCTACACATATTTTACTTCATTTCTTTGGTTTGAGAAAACCCACAAAAACTAAGTTAGTGTTATGTGGATTTTAAACTTAGCAAATTTCCTCAATTCCTTAGTGGATATGCGATTCCGGGGTGCTATGTTTGACTTCACCTACTAAAGAGTTACTTCCTTAGTGTTGTAAATGTTAAAAGATACCACAAAATACTAAAATTCACTAAATTTCACCTAAGTCCCCTCCCTACTCACTCCTTTAATCGTGGGTTAGGAAAACCCATGAAACACTAAGTTCATATTCCATGGTAGTGAACTAGTCTCTTATGACGTTTCTAGAGCATGAAAGTGGTTAAGCCCTTTTGATAAGCTATTCAAAATTGCAAGGGGCATACTTTTGGACAACAAAACCTATTTCTTATGCATTGATATGTAGATTTATTTTTCAAGAATAATTTGGATGGAATTTTACTAAGATGCATTGAAAGAGAACAAATAAACAAGGTACTTACAAAATTCCATAATGGATTCTCTAACGGTCATTTCTCCCCAAGAGCCACAATAATGAAAATCTTGAGAGAAATGTACTTCTAGCCCACATTTTCATGATTCACATCAATGGGTTAGTAAGTGCAAGGAATGTTCCTCTTTCTTGTAAAAAATAAGATGACGACTCTTACACTTCATCTAATCTAGGTGGATAAATTTTTTTCTCAATGGGGTCTTGACTTCATTGGCATGATCAATACAATGTCGATTGTTGGTCACAAACAGGTTTTGATTACACACTTGATTACTTCAATAAGTGGAAAAGGCTATGGAACTCAAGTAAGAAACTGAATTGACCATTAAAAATTCTTAGAGCATAGTTTGAGGAAGTTTAGGGTTCCCGAAATATAATTTCAAATAATGTTAATGCTTTCTTGGGTTACATAATCTACGATTGGGCTCTAAGACATGACATCTACCCAAATAATTCTTCCAACTATTACCCTCAAGGTAATGACCTAGCTAAGTCTACAAATAAGGATCTCATCGGGATAATGAAGAGGAAAATGTAGATGAACCAAAGGTAATGGAATTAAAATTTTAAGGGTGCTCTTTGGGCTGAAAAGATTACACTTAAGAGAGCAACATGTAAATATAATTTCATTTTGGTGTATAGTAGAGAGGTCAAAATTTAATTACCTCTCAAATTCATTCATTAGAATTATCCCATCATTTTTAATTAGAGGGAAAAGATATGAGGACACTTAGAATGGAAAATTTAGATGAACTAGAGGAATTGAGGTAGTCTACCATGATAAAATTAGAGGAATGAAAAAGGTAAACCAAGCAGTGGTTTAATAAGAAGGTCAAAGCTCAAAAATTTAGAGTAGGGAGCATGGTTACGAAGTGGGATGTAGACATAGCTAAGACAAGGCGTCACTCCAAGTTTGATACAATTTTGAGTGGGCCATATGGTATCACATCTTGCAAGCAAGGCTAATTCATTTGAGCTATCATATCTTAATAGGGAGACACTTCAAATCCCAGTCAATTTTTTTTATCTTAAACCTTCTCATTGAGTTTGTTAGGTTGCATATTGTATATAGTATTTTATCTATGTTGTGTTTCCTTTTCCTTGTTATTCTTGGAGGGTCCTTTTGTTGTTTTTTTGTGATCATTAATTGAGTTTCCTCCCTCAATCCTTTTGTGGTGATATTTATCAATAAGTTTTTACTACACAATTTTTGTTCCCATTTGAAATTCCTACGGGATAGAGTGCCTAGAGAGAAAAATTAAATATTTCTACACGTCATGAAGGATCTGCAGATTAAAGAAACAAGCAACAAAAAAGAAAGAACAAAATTATGGATCAAATTCATGGTCAATTATCAAAATTATATACCGACCTTATGCCTAATGGATAGGCTACGCTACTGATTGATTCATCTAGTAGGAAAATCTCCCCTAAAAATTCATAAAACTGTTGTCCAAACTAGCACCCATGTTATTTAAACAAATCCATTCAAATTATAGACTTAAGAAGCTTCAGGAAGTAAATCCGTAGAATGAGAAGTATCATGGTGTTCCACAAAATAAATAAGTGGTATACCACAAAAGGTAAAATATGTAAAAGTATACATTGTGGAAAAATATGGAAATCCATGCAACACTTTGCGAGGTTTTGAGAAGGAAGAAACAAAGCCACATAATGAATAATAAGCTAGTGTTTCATGGGATGAAACTAACTAGATAATCCATGATATAAAAAGAGACCACATAACATTAAAAGAGTTTGCAAGGAAAATAAAACCCATGTAAGTCTAAAATCCATGACAAGAGATGGGAAGCCACATAAGGTAAAAAAGTCATGGATTAAAAAGGCTACTATGAATCATGGTACATGTCAAGAAAGAAACCGTGAGTCATCTAAGGTTTCTCAAATAATGCTAGAAGATGCACGGATACAAGAAAAACATAGTGAAGTATATAAAATCTATAGAATATAGAAAATCCATGTCTATAGATAGAGCACCCAACCACCTCAACTACCAACATTAAATCTTGAAGCAGTTCCACCCCCTTCTCGAATGATTTGATGACATGTCATTCGATCCATGTCATGTACCCATACATGGCCTGTAAAATGAATGGCCATTGGTCCTTAGTGGTTAGTAGAATGGTTAAATTTATTAATTTCTAAATGCAATTTGATTCTCTCCTCTTCTCTTTATTTCTCTATAAATTTAAGTGCAATGGAACATAAAAATGGTCTCTTTTATACTAATTCCTAGAGATATTCTGTTTTGAGCTCAAAGCTTTTTCTCACGGACCATTTATAACGTGTATGTGACTTTTCATGAACCTTTTCTCTGTGAAGTTGAAAATGGATAAATCTTAATGATATCATATGTAAATGTGATTTATTTCCTTTGAATGCATTGGTGTATGATGTGAAAATATTTGTCCTCTTGTAAGTATTTTAGTTTTTTTATCCTATAGTTCTATGTGCATTATTTTTTTCTTAACATCCAACATTATATCTCGTGTCTTTGGAGCCAAAATCGAATGTTATTTTAGTTTGGTTCATCACCTCCCTTTATTTTTGCATTCTCTCTCTAACACTGGTCCCTTGGAAATATTATATTAGGATTAGTTAGTAGTATCCAATGCTAGTGTCGTTGTAGTGAGCTAGAGCAAAAGGAACCAACCTTCTCTAGAGATTGAACTCAAATTTTCCATTATCCCAAAATTTTGAGGTATTTCCATGTTTCACCGAGGTATTGAGCTCATCCTTGGAAAAGAGTGTAATATTAGGTGATAACAAAAATATCGGACTCAATTAATTGGTTGATAAAAATTGGAAGGGTCTAATCGTATACCCAAAAATCATAATTTAGGGAAGTCAACCCCTAATTACCTAACCCATCTTAAAATTTATATCAATCTCTATAAACATGGTTTTATCATAGTTTTTGAAAGGCATTAAGGATATCTAAAGAGTCCCCCATGATATTATTAATAAACCAATTTCCCTCCTCCTTATATAAAGTATCAACGATATTCATTGGGTCTTGTAGACACTGAAATTTGGTAATTTACCCTTTGACACTATTGGTTTTGACAATGCACTCTTGCTAAGATAAACACAACCATTTCATTCTCAATTAGAAGTTTTTGAGGTCTCTTTTCTATCTTTTTATCCTTGCACACTAATATGCCAACACATTATGAGAATATAATACAAAAAATATGAATATTAAGTCAGCCTAATAGGATGTAAACTTAATTTAACATTATTTTCATCCTTGGTGAAGGTCGTATAGTTTGGTCAAGAATTTGTATCTAGTCTTGACCTTTTTGTACGGTTTTGCACCAACATATCATCTATATTTTCTTTCAATTTCAAATTATATGATGGGTCCTTTAATCCCTTTGGGTTGGCTTTTATTTGATAATTCATCTTTGGAACCATATATAAGAAAGATAACACTTTGCCCTATTTTATAACTTGTAAATCTATGACACTACATTGATACACTCACTTCTTACACTTACAAAAGGCACCCAAGGCTCCATAAATATCGCAAAAGCACATATAAAGTAATTAGGGAAGAAATATCTATAAGTATGAAACTTCTTACCATGTCAAGACATCATTCTCTTTCATACACAAGCACTCAAACATCCCTTATCCAAGTATTTTAGCAAGAGCCAAACTCAACTCAAGAATTTTCAAAGTGGTTTCCAAATCTAGTTGCATTCATTTATATATCACATGTTAGGTGGAGAATGATGTGTAATTTGAGGTCTCTTTAGAGTAGTTTCAATGTTTTTGGTGCACAGTGGTGGCCACAACCCAAATAATGTTTGTTTTCTAGGGTTTCCCATCCATGTCTAGGGTTTGAGATCATGATCATAACGTTTAAAAAGCTTCACAACATGACCAACAACTAAGGTTTGATAAAAACAAAAAATTTCAGGTAGGTAACAATCTCAGGAAGTTATAGAGTCTCGAATCCATGTAGGTTCAAGAATTTACAAAAGGATCATGACCATACAAAAAGTCTTGAAAAAAATGTACAATCCTACCCCAAATTAGTTTCTAGTCACATTTCTTAAAACAAAGTGTCACCAGGTACATATCTCCCTATTTCAAGCATTGCACTCATAGAACCTCACGTTCTATCTCGTAATCACCTAAGTACACTCATTCTCTTGTGTTTTCAAGTTTGTAACCTATCATTTAAAAATTAAATGTGTTATTTGTATATTGCATAATTAATATTGCAAGTTAATTTAATCAAGTATAACTCCTTGTAGCTCCTCATACATCCTTTAATGTACCTAATTCACTAAATCTTATATTTCATGTTATCTAATAAGTGTATTAATGTTTTGGTGAACTTGAGTTATGATTTGATCTTTTCATTAGCCCTAGGCTCATCTTGTGGTATGATCCTTCTTCTAGGATTTCTTATTTCATTTCTTATTGTAATAATACCAATATTTCATTGATCATGATACATTTATCAAATCCTTAAAGATCCCTTATAATTTGGATCCCCAACTATTTTGGGAATTTTTACTCAATGAGCTAGTTTGTTAAATTAGTTCCGGTCATGTCCCCTCAAGACATCCTATATTAATGATGAAGTAATTTTATATAATTTTGTGAATACACATGATACACATTATTCTCATGACTATTGTTGTGATGATGATCCTTCTCTTACACAATCATGTGACAACACTTCACAATGATTCTTTATATATTGATGACATAAAGCATAATATAATTAATACAATCACCACCGATACACATGAACTTACATTTAATATAGATCTTGCTACACTATAACATGCCACTCATGGTGATCATATTTATGATGTTTCCCATATATGTGATCATGAGGACTCTACTTACACTGAACATACTTCCACTATTGTCATGGACCCCATGGATACTTCTTTACATGACATAATTTATACTAATATACACGATCCTATTGTTGATGTGTCTCTTTCTCCTATAAACCAAGCTAAATCTATAGTGTATAAGGTTATACCTTCACCTATATCTAGTGATTTTCCTCTTATGGACGTTATTATATCTCGCAATACCTATGGTGTTGGGGGTGACTCATATCCCCTTTGAAAATGTTACAATTCTTATATTTCAAATAGCTTCTTGGAACACCTCTAAATAAACTTCTATTGATCTTCTTATTATTGATTTAATGTCATATTACCTAGTATGTGTACTCAACCAAAATTGGGTGCCCCATATACTAATTTTATGATGATTCATACTATTATTTCCTCACTTTATTTTTAACCTTCTATGAGTGACTCACCCACTATGGATACACCTAGTCTTGCTACATCCATGGGAGCACTTGATTCCCCTCTTTTTACTACTATTATGACTTTGGATTCTACTACTGTCCTACGATATCATGCATATGGTTCTAATTCTTATAATCATTATATCTTGCAACTATTACTTACTGACGAGCCTTGTGTCTCTCCTCTATTTATTGAGGTTGATATAAGGCAAGCCTTATAACACAACATATGTTTCACATCTCTTACTTCAGATGTTGTTACTTGTAGTTACAATTTCTACACATGATTTTTCCACTATTGAAAATGATGAATATATATATATTTTATCTTTTGTTTTCTCATCGCGTGAACTCTCTTATTATGAAAAATATTGCACTTAATCCTCATACAATTGAGATTTTGTATTTTATCACGTTATCCTCTCTTTATCCTCCACACACTACCCATTCATTAGCTTCATCTTCTAGGCCATATTTTCCCAACATTACTATTAATGTACCACTTGCATTTGAGTCATAATTGAGGCATGAGACCCCACCTCCTTGATGGTTGCCTTACCTCTTCAGAAAGTTCTCATCATATAGATTTAAAGCTAACCCTCTTTCTTGTACATCTCTAAGAAGTTCAAAAATATAAAAAACATTAACATATTTTTAAAATTAAAAACATTCATATAATTATAAAAATAAACAAATAAGGGCTTGTACACTTAGTTTGAGCTTTTGCACTTTACACATGTTGTTTGTCACTATGGATTTAATAGATAACATATCTATTTAATCTTTACACACATGTGTTCATGTGGTATATTGAGCTTGATGTAGGACACACACAAAGTGGTACACAATAATAGGTGTTGGTTGTCCCTTCACCCATACTTTGATACATCTGGGGAATCTATTATACACTACACATAGGTGATATTTTTCTATTATAGTTCATTTTTACTTCCTCATTATGATTGATTACATATATTGTGTACATGTTATTTTTTTACTAACAAGACTAACACTTGTCTTTTTCAGTGTTGACACCTTTTGCTTCACATGTCTCTTTTCATATATGTTGTTGTATCATTTCATCGTGTCCCTATAGAAACCAAAATTTGGTTCACTTGTCCCCCATCCCACATTTGTTCACCCCTTTGTCATCATCATGTACACTCACACCCATATCCTATTCAAAATCCATTTCCCCTCCTTAATCAGATTTATTTCCCCTAATTTCTTATTTCCTATCTTAATTCTATCCCATCCCATAATTATTTCATCTCTCATTATCCCTCCTAATCACATTTAATCATCCCTAAACATGTTTATCACCTTAATCACATCCCTAAAACCACCCATTTATCCTTTATAGACTTACCACCTACCCATTTAATGTTTTCAACCCTCCAACTACTATTTATCATCCTTATGCAACCCTAATCCACCAAATCAACTCATAACCCTAATCAACACTTAATAAGGTCTCATCCCCATCACCCAAATCAATGGTTCTTTGCAGTCGAAGGTGACCCTATCAGGTCACCAACGACCCTATAAATACATCATCACCCCCTCCTCAAAGAGGATAGAAATTTGGATATTTGAATTCTTGTGAGATTTTACATATTTCTTTTATTCTTGTGAGATGCCATCAACATCTTAAATCCATCTTGGAGCCTTTTGCTTATCATTTTTAGAGAAATGAAGCTTGGATTTTGTTAGGAGTCCTAACTTGTTTCGTCACTTCTTCATCAAATTTTTGTAGACTGTTCATCGTTTTGAGCTCTACCATCTCATCATCCATCCTCATTTCATTCTCATAGTCCTTTTCCCCCTCATCATCTCTCACCAACACCTAACTGGACTTGGTTGCCATCTATTCTGTCTTGGTCGCCATCGACTGATATGTCTTGGCCATTTTTCTGCATTTTTTCACTCTTCCAGCAATTTGTCGTTCTTGCCACATCCAAATCTTTCAAATCTTGCAATCTCTCTGTTCTTCCTATCTCGATACCCTATGATCTCAATTTTTGTTATAATCATTTTCAACAACCTCTGTCTTCCTCTGGTCATCGTCGACCTGATCTCGCATCTACACTAGATCTAGGTTATATTCAACATCTAACAATATGATCCAGACTGTTTTTTTCACATATTTTAATCTTCTCTATTATAGACATTGCCGACTATATCGGGTTGCCATATACCCTATCTAGTTTTCATACTTTTACCTCAATATGCATTATCTAATCTCTTTTTATTTGATTTATGAGTATATACGATTATGTTTATTTTTTCATGCTATCTATACATTATTTTAAACCAATATGGTAAACAAGTGGGATGACATACTTCCTAAGAATTTCATCATTTCTTGGGACTGATTTTATTAGGCAGCCCACCATATAATCTACAAATATTTTTTCTTATCTCATTTTCCTTTGTGTTGTACAAGTTATCAAGCTAGCTATGGAAAGGATCCTTGTGCACATATATCATCATCCATCACCATCACACATTGGAGGTAGCCTTAAACCCTCCCATATTTGGAGTTTCTTGTTTTCTGCATTCTATTTCATTAACTTTAAACATGAGTGGAAAAATCGTCAAACATTTTGGCACACCTAGTGGGACCTACCTTCTTCTTTGGTGAGTTCCTTATTTATTTTCCTTTTCTATTATATATTCTATTTTCATCTTTCCCCTAACTCTGCACATTAGATTTCCTCGTGTGTGTGCTTGGAGTTTTCTTTCTTTCTCAACAACGCGTGCGTAATTTGGAAAAAGGAAAAATGTTATCTAGTTATTCCTATTTTTTATCGTTATTTTGTCCTTTTTACATCATTCTTCCGTCTCTTTGTTTGCTCGTCCTCATCGAACATCACATTTGAATTTGGATGTAAAATGATTTTTTTCATGTTTTCTTGGTCACATAGGATAAGTAGGCAAAGTAAATATCTTGCATTCACATTCTTTTCACACACAACCAAACCAAAGACACCAATATACACATTTAACCATTCCCTACTAGGTAGAACTATTAGTATTTCATCACCCAATAAGGATGCCGCCACAGTGTTTTGGTCGTGTAATAATTTTTTTAACTATTTGTATATTGACTAAGCGTCTGAAACCCCTATCACTGTGGTGCATGAAGTGTGGGGGTAGGCCCCAATACCAGACCACGTACCAGTAGTGATCACATATTTTTACCTCTTGTTCCTTTTGGTATATCTAGGAATCCATCCTTAAACATACCTAAAACCATCCATAGATTGACAACTTATCTAGGTTACCTTTGAGCTTCTTCCCTTTTTTCACATTCTATAAATAAAAAGATAAACAAAATTTTGTTGCTTGACTTGATTGTCGCATTAATAGTTTGCATAGGATTTTTCTTATTTATTTCATGCCCATTGTTACTCATTCCCAAGCCAAAAATGGAACAATCAACTTCTTCCAACAATATTCCCACCTCAAACAAACCCTTGAGAACAAGCATCCATCCTCTCTCTTGTTTCATATGCAACTTTGATCACCTCATCTTAGGTCTCCCAAATCACTATTTCTACGATTACTCCTCATGAACTTCATATCATTCAAGGCAATCCTAATCTTGAAACCAATCCTTTTATCTACCATCACTCCATCCATTCTATACTAGGCATACCTCCTTTTGCTACTTCTTTAGGAGCATTTAGACCTCCCACTATCCCTCGTGAATGCTTGGATTTTCAAGAACTCCTTGACGCTAACCCTGTCGCTCTCCATGACTACTTAACTCCTAAATCCACCAATATTCCTATTGATGGACTCCCTATCCAATAAATTTATGCCTATCCCCCTCAATCCAAGTCTACTAAAGTTATTACTTCCCAACTTGTTGTCTTTTCCCCAAGGCCATGAATGAGCTAAGCAATAACGCAAAACAAACATCTCGCTCATGAGTCTTCTAGTAAGGTTCCCCAAATCCATCATTTCAAATAACTGGTGGTTCCTATCCCACCTAAGATACCTCATATCCATACTATCCCTACATATTTTATCCCTATTCCTTCTTCATCTACCGTTATCATCAATGCCCCCACCCAAACTCTACAAAATCTAACATACCTCCACCACCACCCGAGAAATATGTTCAAAGATCGGTGCACCTCTTCACATCCCATGTGCATACCAATGTTGTTACCTCACAACCCCAACCTTTGGAGTTGACTTAGACTAATCAACCTCCACTTTGAAGCATCTTTCGACATGTGTTCCCAATCAACCCCTTCAAACATCCCAAGTGCCTTATGCACATATCCCAACTTATCCAACACAAATCCAATCCAATCCCCTCATCACTCAACAAAAAATATTTGCAATCTTACCCGTCCCATTACATCCCTTCACAACATCCTACTTCCCAACCTATCCAATCAAAAACTTTCAATTATGTTCCTTCCTATCAACCACCCCCACAAACTCCTAATTATGCCCAACAGTATCAATCTTACCCCAACCTAATCCATCTACCTCTTATAATCCACAACCACATCAATCAAATCCCTATCCTCATACATCAAATGATCCTATGCAAGCCTTGTTGAATAGAATGGCCAACCTAGAGGCTACTACCTTGGACCCCAAAAGCACATTCACCTACGATAATTTTTTTAACAAACCTACCAATCCAACCCATTAAGCCATATCCCCCACATTGGGAGCTTCCCAAATTATCTAAATTAAATAGTAAGGAAGATACCAAACAACATATTGATTCCTTTATGCACTCATTTTGTCCTATTTCCCATGATGAAGATCTTATGATTCACACCTTTCCCATGTCATTGGTCGACCCCGATCTAGAATGGTAAAATGGCATCCCCTAAAATTCACTCTTTTCCTTCACATAACTTTGCACAGAGTTTTCTAGAGCACTTCTCCATTAATATAGCACTTAATATACATATCACCGATCTTTACGCCATCAAACAATTTGAAGATGAATTAATTAGCGATTTCATTGCTAGGTGGCAAAAAATTATTAATCAATTATCCTTCTCATTGCCTCAAACCAAACTCATTGAGCTCTTCTCTAGATCATGCGCCAAACATATCTCATCTACCCTCCAAATTCAGTCTTTCCAAATCTTTGAGGAAGATTTTACCATGGCTCACAAGTTAGAACTACATGCCCTTGAGCAAGGCCATTTCAAGCTTCGTTTTAACAAAACCAAGACTAAATTCACCAAATCATTCACCCATAATGAAAAATCTAAGAATGCGAAAAATTCCATTATCGTCAAAACTTCTTCCACATCCACATATCATGTCGAGCCTCTATAAATAGCTCCTCAACCAACCCCCAACTATACTCCTCTTGGAGAATCATATAACTCCATCTTTGACAAGCTCATGGTTACATGCCTTATCCAACTTCCTCCCATCCGCCCTATTGATGATTCACATCCCAAACCCACATGGTATCGTGAGGACCATTATTGTAAACATCATCAAGTCTATGGCCATGACATTGAGAAATGTCATACCTTTAAGGACCTAGTATAAATAATTATCGATCGTGGGGACCTCTAATTAGACAATCCAAATGCCCCCTAATTAACCATTGGATATCTTCAAACAAATATTTTGAAACCACCACCAAACAATCAAACCAATACTTTCACATCTCAAGTGTGTGATGCCCACATGATCAATAGTTTATGTGGGGCTTCAATATCTCCACCCACATATACCACTATACTTACTTCTATATCCATCTCTACTTTAATATCTACACCCCACCCACATGTACATCAACATCTACTTCCCCATCTACTTCTATACCCATATCTACACCTTCATCTACAACCACATCTATACACATGTCTACTTCAATATCCACATCCACATCCACACCCATATCCATATCCACATCTATGCCTCCATCCACATCCACATCCACATTTGAAACTTCCACCAAAGAGACATCTCCTCTCAATTCCGTCATGAATAATATCCCAATCCCATATTTACATCAAAAATTTCCACAACTCCTATATCAACACCCACAAATTCAAAAAATCCACAAATTATTCTGGTGCTACCCATGGTGCTACTCAAGAGTCATCCCCATCTTCAACCACCACATCTATGACACAACCCATATCCAAACCATCGATCCTATTCCTAAATAATACTCTAGCACTAAAATCATTGTTATCCATGCGAAAGGTAAAGATTCAAAACTAAAATATAAGAACCTTATCACCCCCATTCAAAAATCTCTTATTCATCAGCACAAGAAATTGAAGCTTCCAAATCCCTATCAATCCAAACAATCCAATAGCCAAACATCTATCTTAGGAACTCAACCATCTATTCTGAATCATATCATTTATCCAAAACTCTCATCATTACCAAAACTTAATCAAAATCATCTATCCCTATCCCTAAATTCTAATCGGAACCTAAGGCCCCTACAAAATCCCATAAGAGTAGGGAACTCCTTTTTCTTTCATCCTCCTCTCCTAAATTAAATCAACTTGAAATACATGAAACTTCATCTTTCAACACCCCCATTGGGTATTATCTGAAATCCTTCATCTCCTTATCCAAGCATCTACGATTACCCTTCCTCCATCAAGTCCTTTGATTCATGTGGGTGGAAACCCATGTGGTTTGATTATATTTCCATCTGCGCCTATCATCGTGTCCCCTGGGCATGAGACAAATATTTATACATATACGAAGTACTATATGTACTTTTATTTATGCTACTTTTACGTTTTCATCGAATGATTGCAAATAATACGAGTCTGTTCTCGGAACAACAGCATATGGAGCAGTGCTGCTCTCTCTCAACCATACATCCCTTTTCCATAGAAAGTATTTTATTTTTCCTGTACAGCAAAATACTTTTGCAAAGTAGGTCTGTTCAGAACTAGACCTATGTTCTGTCTACATAAAATTCCTTTTTCCAAGGGCATATAATAAAATAATAAAAAGATTGTGATTAGCCTTGTTTTTACCAGGTCCTTATCCCATATTCAAGGACCCCATGGTCCAAGGGCTATTAGATCTAATAATCTAATATCTGTGTAGAAGAAGTAGTACAAAATAAAAGTACAAGGATCTCCAAACCCTTATCAAAAACCTCATACAAGAGGATGATCTTCTCATCAAAGAGGACCACCCTCTTCCATTCATTAGCTCATCCACACCCAAGCACAACCCTCAAACTAAACTGTATCTTCTAAGGCCTTCAAATCCGGCCCTCCATCCACACCTTTAGTCACAATACCACCACAAAATTCTACCCATTCTAAAGAGGGTCCCCTCTATTCAAAATTGTAGTTCATGTTACCAATCACTCTTGAACCCATGACATTTAACCATCTGTCCAAAAAAACCAATATTTATCATTGTTTCTCCTCCTAATGAGACCACTTCATCTCTCTCTTCATTTAAGGCTAAGATATCTATTCTAGCCACTCCACTAGTTAAAAAGCTTGTTGTTATAGAACAAAGCATCATGAAAAAATACTTAAGGCTCCCATAAAAATGTTTCTTTATGACCTTATCCAAATTTCCCTCACCATCAATAATCTCTCATCAAGGATTTACAATGCATACCAATAAAAACTAATGAACCTAAACCTTTCACGGCCCTCATCGGAGCTCTTACCATTCGCCACCATTTCCTTTAATGATTCGAAATCCAAGACATTATACCCAAATATCATTACCTTCCCCTCTTCATCACCTTTCGTATCAATGACACCTTCATAAAAAAATCCATGATTAATAACGGTGCTAGCATCAACATCATCTCATCTCACACCTTCAATAAAATCAAGCTTCCCGACACTATTACCGCGTAATCACCGAGGTCCTTCGAGCCTTTAATGATGTTTTTTCCGCTGCATTAGGAATCATCATCCTTCCTATCCGTGTTGGTGAGAAAATCCTTTATGAACTCTTCTACATCATAAAAGGAGAATTCCAATACAATGGCTTGCTTGGAAGCCCATGGATCCATGATATGCATTGTGTCCCATCCAACCTTCATTGTTGCCGTAAGTATGAGCATGATGGGAAAATCCACACACTCCCGCCAATCTTCCTCCATTCAAAACATGTCATATGACCTACAATCCACACAATGTGCTCCTCCCAAGCAGGACTCATCTTTAGAAGCTTGTACTAGTTCATTTGTACTTACATCCAAGTTACCGAGAGACGAATCTCTTGACACCGTGATGTAAGATCTCTCACTTGAGGAGTATCAACATCTCATTCTTAATTCTCTTACCACACCTAGCCGATTCTATATACCCAAAAAATCTCCCATGTATCAACCTAATGTTGGGGATATCATTTCCTTTGGCCCACCTCACTTGAAAACCAATATTATTTTATGGTGGCATTGATCGCCCTTCTTCCCACACTAACAATCAACCCCACATCGAGCTTTACACCAATGGATTTTATTTACTCTACAAAAAGTATTTTTCCTACACTTATCTCTACTATTTTGTGTGGAAGGGATTTGGTCTTGAATGGTACAAAAATGTATGGATGATCTTGTCCTTGACCAATCTCGTAAGCCCCATGAAAAGTATGGATTGAGATTTAAATAACACCCCACCAAATCTCTTCAACACACTTCTTCTAAATCCCCCATGGATATATATATATATATATATATATATATATATATATATATATATATATATATATATATATATATATATATATCACTTCCTTATTCATCCAACGACCTCATGGACATAGATGACACCATTTCCCTTCCCCTAATACTTTTTAAACTCCACGATTACCCTTAGACCGGTCACCTATCACGCTGAAGGTGAAACTAGGTCCCTTCCTTTTAAATTCTGAACATGGTAGAGAAGGATTCCCCTACCATCGACATTATTTAGTTTAACAATGATAAATATATTATTTCCTATATAGGGATGAAATATTCTCATCTTCATAAGGCCTTACCTCCTGACACATCCACCCTTCTTAATGAATCCACCATTGATATCAACATAGGGACTCCGCAAGAGCCTTGCATTCTCAAAGTAGGCCAATATATTGATACACGAGAGGTAGAATCCTTCATTTCTTTCCTCTCCAAGAACATCTAGGCCTTCACATGGTCGATACGATGACATGTCGATTTGATCCTAATATCTTCATTCATAATATCATCACCATCCCCAATTTCAAGCCAGTTAAAAGAAGCTACGTCACGTGCATCCTCATGTAGCCCTCCTCGTTAAAAAAGAATTGCAATGTCTTCTTTCCACCAACTTCATCTAGACCATAGATTATTTATAATGGGTTTCTAACATTGTACCCATTTCTAAATCCTCTGGGAAGCTTCAAATCTGCACATATTTTCAAGACTTAAGTATTGCTTTCCCTAAAGATGACTTCCCCCTTCCTAACATCAACCACATCAACCTAACCACTAACCATGAAATGATTTCTCTTATGGATGGTTTTTCTAGTTATAATCAAATCCTTATCACACTAGAAGACCAACATAAGACATCCTTCATCACCCCTTGGGGAACCTTCTATTACCACATTATGCCCTTTGGTTTGAAAAATGTGGGGGTCACCTATCAACATGTTATGACTTATATCTTCCATAATCTCATCCACAAAACTATAGAGGATTATGTCTCTGCGACCTCTTGGGTAACTCTAAGTTTCGACATGAACATCTTACCATCCTTGAAATCTTCTTCACGTTCCTTATTAAATATTTCCTTCGCATTGATCTCACCAAGTGTGTGTTTTAATTTCTAACTAGAAAACTCCTTGGATTCATCATTTCCATCGGGGTATTGAAGTTGACCCTGCCAAGATTAAATCCATCCTTGAGATGCCTCCTCCTATCAATCTAAAGTAACTTCGTACTCTCCAAGGCTAAATTCAATCAGTCCACCACTTTATCTCACAATTTTTTGATCTTTACCAACCTTTCCATCATCTCCTTTGCAAGGATGCTCACTTTAATGGGATAGAAATTTCCAAAAATATTTATATGAAATTAAGAAATATATTCTATCACCACTTGTGGTCACGTATCCATGCGAGGGGGAGACATTTTATCTCTACATCTTTGCCACCGGTCATGCTCTAGGTGTCATGTTGGCACACCGTGATGAGTAGGGTAGGGAGAAAGCTGTCTATTATATCAGCCACACTCTTCATGACTATGAAACCCACTACATTGAAGCTAAAAAGTTGTGTTGCACTCTCTAATTCATCACTTCCAAAATTTTCGACTATCTTCTCAATCAAAAGATGTGCATCATCACTAGATTTTTCCCCTTAAAACCATGCATTCCAAACCCTATCACAATGATTGCATCACTCGATGGCTCATTCTCATGACTGAATTTGACCTAGAGTTCATCTCCAAAAAAATCAATCAAGGGCCAAGCTATCATTGATCAACTCGCCAAAGCCCCTCTTCTTGATAATCAACTCCCTCATGAGAAATTTCTTGAAAAATCCATTAACACAATCGATCATGAGTATTCTCCCCTCAAAATGAAATTGTTCTTTGATGGTTCTAAGTTTCAGAAAGGAGGTGCCAATGAAATCATTATTCCTCCTTAGGAGACTCCTATCCCCATCACCTACAAGATCAAATTTGAATGTACCAATAACATGGCTAAGTATGAATCCCTTATCTTGGGCCTCCAAAATGCTATCATGCTAGATGTCCAAATCCTTGACATATATGGTGATTCCCAACTTATCATCAATCAAATCAAGGGATTCTATTAATGTAAAAAATAAGTCCTCCAAAAATACAAGGACATCATCAATTTTCTCCTCGAATCCTTCGATCAATACACTATCCAAACCATTGATCAACCATCCCATATTAATGAGTTTCCTTATATCAATCATATCAAAACCAATCAATTTGATCTCTCATATACCCAGTTCTTTGACTTTCTATCTCAATCCAAAATTCCTTTGACCTATCTAAAAATGGTAGGAGGTTATTCCTTCAATGTGCCAACCGCTATGTTATTCTTAGTGGCATCCTCTACAAATGTGGGTTTGGAAGTATTTTATAACGATGCCTTAAATCTCATGAATTTACCCAAGCCATAGAAGAATTCCATGACAGAATCTATGGTGGAAACTTTAGTAGTTTAGCCATCACCAAGCGTGTTCTTCAAATGGGATACTATTGGGCCAACATCAACTAATACTAATATGAATATGTTAAAAAGTGCATCAAATGCCAACAACATTCTAATCTCATTTATATCCATAGTTAAGCCTTACAATCGGATCAAGATCTGTGGCCTTTCTCACAATGGGGACTCGACCTCATTGGTCTCATTAATCCATATTCTTCTTAACGTCATCATTCTATCCTCACCATTACCAAATATTTCACCAAATGGGTGGAAGTCATTCCACCCACGTCAACTAATGCTAAAAAATTGCCAACTTTGTTTATCAACACATCATCTGTCATTTCAAAATTCCCCAGAAAATCATCATGGACAACAAAAATCCTTCAAAAAAAAATATCTTAAGAAGATTTGTGACACCTTCAATATCAAGCTTAGCTTCTCTTATCCATACTATCCACAAGCTAACGACCAAGCTAAATCTACTAACAAAACTCTCTGCAAAGCATTCTTTCCAAAATTGTTGATAAGGTAGGTCAAGATTGGCACCTTCATATCCCCTTCACTCTTTAGGCCTATTGGACAAGCATCTACACTTTTATGGGAACTACTCCCTTCTCTCTAGTCTACAAATATGAATCCAACCTCCATTTTGAAGTTCAAATCCCATCCTTACACGTTTCTCTTCGCGACTTCATCTCTGACGAGGACTATTGCCAAGAGCGTCTAACACAACTTGAACTATTAGATGAACATTTCTTAATCTTACTCCAACATCAAAATATATATCAAAAATGTATTAAATGAGCCTACAATAATCTCGAAGAACACAAATTTAACATTGTGACCTAATCTTAAAATAAAATCATAAGTCACTACTCTAGAAAGGAGCCAACGTGGGAAGTTTTCTCTGAACTAGATTAGACCATACATTATCACTCATAAATATGGGTATGGGGCTTACCACTTAATCTCCCTTGATGGTAAAATGGTAATGGAACCTCTCAATGCCTTGAATTTATGGCCTTTAAATTGTTAACATGCCCATCAACATGACCTTAGTCGCATTAACGATATCATCTTCATCATTAACCTTTTCCATCTTCTATAGTAATGATTTGGAATTATGTGGTCTTCTGTCACTATCCTATATATGACCTTGAATATGGGAACCGTGAATCTGATCATAGTATATTCCTTATGGTCAAGTTCCCCCTTTTAGGTGGGAAATCCCATAATTTTTACATTCATCTCCCTCTTATCTACATATTGGAACCATGATAAGGGTCCACATGTGTAAATTTTCCACACTATTTCCCCTCCCCAAGTGGTCTACTAGGTTATCCTTGTTTCAACCATAAAATAATAAAATTATGGATGCTCATACAAAGCTATATTATCCAAAATATAGAACGCTCCATCAAATGATAGATGTTCAAGAAAAATAAAATATTATCAAAAGTATAGACTGATCCCTTGAAGAACATCTATCACATATCTTATCCTACCATCCAAAATCAAATGCTAAAAAAATCAAAATCCAAAGTTATATACCACTCCCTTGAAGTATGGATACCTTATTAAATCATGGAAGTAAAGGCTTCACATATTGATGACCCAGCCAAATATCGAAAGAAAAATGTATCAATCTAAAATATAGCATCCTAAGAAAGATTATTTCATCGATAAGATTTCCCTCAAAAGAAAACTTCCTACATTGATCAATTTATGCAATAATGCTAAGAGTTGGGCATATACCTAGGACACCCACCTAGCAAGAAACTATCCCCCATACAAGCTTCACATAAACCCATGGTCGCGTCTACAACAGGTATATAAGCACACCTTCCATCTTCCCCTCATGATCTTATATGTGACTAACTATCATTAGTTATGTGTTAACACCTGCCATATGGCTACAAGTGCATTGATTTGTTCATGTTCCTTATCATGTTTTACCTCCAATCCAGTCCCAAAGCATCTATCCTACGTGCACTCCTTACTATGATGTAAGTGTACTTCCTATATTTGGATCACCTTAACAAGGTCGTGTTCTACCTTTTAATCTAACCATTCGGTTGTATCACATTGACTCAAATTGAACAAAAATTTCTATTCGATCTATGTTCTCATCTATCACAAGTAAAATCAACCCAATTACATCATCCCATCTCATATAAAATCCATTTAAAACATCTACATCTACACCACATCAACAAAATATTTGATCTAAATCCATCACATCATTTTCATATCTAATCTAACACATCTATCCACATCTAATCCAAATCAACACAATATGTAATCTAAATACATCATATCTAAATCCATCACATCATCTAAAATCTAAATCCATCACATCATTTCTATATATAAATTTAACATCTAAATCCATCACATCAATGTCAAATCATATAAATTAATTAATGCACATCATCAATACCTAAATCATTTTCATTAATATAATAATACTCCATCACATACATATAATCCGCTCATCCATAATCCTTTATTAGGTCATCAAATCTATTTATCCAAATTATCTTTTCTTCCACTTTAGGCTTGTGTGTCACCCATAACACACCATTCCTTGCCTTACATGGCTTATTTTGTTATTTTCTCATAATCACCTATCTTTTAGCACACCCTTCATCATATCCAGGAAGTCCACTCTTTAGCCATCTATGTGTCCCTCTTGGGGCACCATATTTCATCTTAAGTCCACTTTTGTGGCCATTTTTCCTTACCATCCCACTAGGATGAATACTTTCTCACTTCCTCATATTTGAAGGATAGTGCATACTATTTTTCCCCTCATCCCGTCAGGACCATTGTCTTGATCATACTTTTTTTTTGCACATAATTTTGATGTCTTCCTTTAACCCATTGGTCTCACAGATTACACATCCTTCTGAGTGGATTCCTATTGGACTCCCTCCATCCTACAGTGATCTTTGCGACTCATGGGTCTGTAAGACATTAATGTTACCTCCATTGAGGTCATGTTATGTTCCCTACCGATGTGTTTTTGTTAGGAATATTATAGTGCTTCACATATGTATGTGTGTGAATAATAATTACGTGTGTAATTATTATGGTTAATATTATTATTATAATATATTGTTTCAACAATATATTATTATAGAGTTTTGTTGTACCCGTAAAATTATAAACGGGTAAGTTATTTGATACACTTCCTATTTTATAGGAAGAGGTTAGTCTATTGTAATGGCTATAAATTAGCCTAATTCATTGTGTAATTACATTGCAAGAATATAGAGAGATAAACTAATCTTTCCTATGGAATTGATTAACGTGAGTTTATTGTGTGAAACTTCTATTCGGTTTACATATGGTATCGGAGCGGGTCTCCGTATGAGAGTCTGTGTGCAAGCCTCGAGCCTCGGTGCATGCGGTTTCAAATTGAATTCGTGTATGATTTGAGACAATTCTCTCGGTGTAAAAACAAAATGAGATAAGGACGCAATTATGGATTTTGTATTTGATTAAAATGAATTATTGTTTTGAGTTTTGCTATTAGCTCTACATCATATCGCATTTTGTATTTGCGAGTTATGTCCTATTTATCTTGCACGGGTTTTCAGATCTACGAACTCGGTCTTAATTATTACGGACATGTTTGGTAGATATTTGGGAATGCACACGGGATCTCCAGTTACTCAGCTCAAAATGCGGGCACTAGATCAATTTCTTGCGTAGAAATATTCTAGCAATGGCATAACAAGAACCTAAGCTATCTGGCGAATAGATCTCTACGCACACATGTGGAAAGCTACACTCAACACGACTATGCCTCACTTCTATACACCACCAATTGTATGCCAAGTATACACGATTGGCTAGAATTTTCATACAAATCTGTTATTTACATCTATCAAACGGTTGCATAATCTAATTTATTAGAAATCAGGATCTACGTAGCCACAAAAACTCTATCATTTCAGTGCCTCCTATAATCCATTGTCATATTTCTGTTAGATCATGAAGGAAAACTATACGTGGAAGAGTTTTTTGTGCATATCGTTCTAATTCAGAGGCTTGATCTTATTTTGGAGCATTGGCATCTTGACTGTGGCATTTGTCTTGAGCTCGGTTGCATCAACAGTTTGCGGCCTCACTAAGTCTCCTCTGCACTTAGATCATGAAGAATCGGTTATAGCTTAGTATGGATAGAGCTTAAGTCTCATTCTTTATGCGGCCATTAAGATGATTCTCAAAATGCATATATCAACCCCATGTAGATTTGAGCCTCTCACATGTTGCAGTCAATAATAAGCACATTGTTTCAAAAGGTGTATTATTTTTTATTATATATTCATTTTCATTTAAAAAGTAATCTTAGTTTATTACTTTTTTTTTTTGAATTCAGTTGTCATATTGTCTTCCGGACGCATTTTCAGTTGAAACCGACGTCCATTTTTTTAACATGGCTAAGTTGAATCGAATGGAAAAATTTGAAGGCAAAGATTTTTACACATGGCAGGTGAAAACTCAGTTGTTATTAATCAACAAAGATTTGTGGGAGATTGTGGATGGCAAAGCAAAGAAACCAAGAGATGCAGATGAAGCGGCAATATGGGACATCAAAGATCGAAAAGCCATAGCAATCATTGGATTGGGATTATCTGATGCGTATTTACATCATATAGATTTGTCAAAATCCTCAAATACAATTTGGACTACACTAAACAAACTATTTGGATCACAAGCAGGAAGCACAACAGTATCACTAAAACAAAAGTTGTTCGGACTCAAAATGGAGGAAGGTGACAACATGGTGGAACACATAAGTAAGTTTCATTCTGTATTAAATCAATTAGCTGGAATCAAAGTAGATGTTCCCGATGATGATGCAAAAGTAGTTTTACTTAATAACATGCCTCCTAGCTATTCTAATATGGTCTTCACTTTGAGAAAAATCAATCCAAGTCTGGAAGACTTGATTTCTTCTTTGATAGAGGACAAAAATAGAACAAATAAAATTGAAACAGAAGAAAAAGCATTATATGGAACACATGGTAAAAAGAGATACAATCATTCTTTCAAGCAAGGTTCAACCTCCCAGGATCCAAAGAAAAGGCTTATTTGTCACTATTGTAATGTGTCTGGACATGGAATAATGTTTTGTAAACAACGAGCTAGGGATCTGTTGGATGGTAAATTGAATAATAAAGCTTTCATTTCTGAAAATAGAGAAGAAGAAAGTGATTGGGAAGCAGGATCCAACCATTCACATGACAGAGAAGTTGTTGCTCAAGATAGTGAAGAAGACTTTCTCTTCTAAAAAGAATGCATCCACTGGAGGATGGAGGCACAGGAGGCTGGAGGTCATTCAACGACCTCTCGTCAGTCACCAATGATGGGGCCGCACGAAGTTGTGGTGATAGTGTGTGTGTGATTTTGTTTTTATTTCAGAGTTGCAGTTGATTTCAGTTGTGTGTAGCATGATTCTTTTTCAGTGTTCCTGTTATGGCTTGAATAAGTGAAATGTTCACATTAAGGGGGGGAACATGGTCTCAATGTTCCATTTTCTCTTTTCATATTTGTTATCAGTGAGCAAGTGTTTCCTACATAATTCCCTAAAGGAAAAGCATAGTGGATAGATGAAAGCACAAGGAAAAGCAACATCATGATATTGAGGTTGTTGGTTGTCCTATAAAACCATCCCTGTTGAGGTTGTTGGCTGTCCTATAAAACCATCCATGTTGAGGTTGTTGGCTGTCCTATAAAACCATCCATGTTGAGGTTGTTGGTTGTCCTGAAAAACCATCCAGATCATGAGCATGCACGGGTGGCACGCTGCAAAAGGAAGTGTGATTGTTTTTCTCCCATGTTTGCACTAAGGGGGAATGTGAGGAATATTATAGTGCTTCACATATGTATGTGTGTGAATAATAATTACGCGTAGAATTATTATGGTTATTATTATTATAATATATTGTTTCAATAATATATTATTATAGAGTTTTGTTGTACCCATAAAATTATAAACGGGTAAGTTGTTTGATACACTTCCTATTTTATAGGAAGAGGTCGAGTCTATTCAGTAATGGCTATAAATTAGCCTAATTCAATGTGTAATTACATTACAAGAATATAGAGAGATAAACTAATCTTTCCGTGGAATTGATTAACGTGAGTTTATTGTGTGAAACTCCTATTCATTTTACAGATTTCTAGGATTACTACCATATTTTAGTGATCTTTTCCTGGATCATGGGTCTCAGTATGACATTAACATCATCTCTGTTGAGGCCATGCTATGTTCCCTACCGATGTGATTGCATGTTTCATGCCATTTTTATTTATTTTTATCTTATCCTTCTTGCAATGGTCATATCACTCTCCACTTGGGGAATATTTTCTCATATTTTCTCATTTTTTTCATTTCCTCCATCTTTCCCTTTCAACCTAGTAATAAATTTCCTTTGTGTCATTGATCCCTAGTTTGAGGGGGAGAACCTCAAGCAACCATAGCCTATCACTTCTAATTTTTTTCTTGCGGCTTGCTTAATACAAACCACTTGACAAAAAGGGGAAAATATAGACACCAAAATTTGGTTCACTTGTCCCTCATCTCTCGTTCACTCACCCCTTCATCCTCATCGTGTACAGTCACACCCATATCCTATTAAAAATCCCTTTCCCTCCCAAATCAGATTTATTTCCCTCTAATTTCCTATTTTCCTATCTTAAACCTATCCCATCCCATCATTATTTCATCTCTTATTATCCCCCCTAATCATATTTAATCATCCCTAATCATTCTTATCATCTTAATCACATCCTTAAAATCCCCATTTTCCCTTTCTAGACTTATCACCTACCCTTATTTATTGTTTTCAAACCTCCAACTACCATTTATCATCCTTATGCAACCCTAATACGCAATATCAACTTCAGTAACACTAATCAACACTTAATAAGGCCTCATCCATTGAGCCTTACATCATCCACATCACCCAAATCAATGATTCTCTCGCAATCGATGGAGACCCTATCGGGTCATCAATGACCCTGTAAATACATCATCACCCTCCTAAAAAAGGATAAAAATTTGGATATTCAACTTCTTGTGAGATTTTGTAGATTTATTTTCTTCTTGTGAGCTGCCATCAACATCTTGAAGCCCTTTGCTTATCATTTTTGGAGATTTGAAGCTTGGAGTTTGTTTGGAGACCTAACTTGTTTCTATCATTTCTCTTGTTGCATACCATGGTTTACACCATGTAGAAACACCTTTCTTTTTGTAGGTACATGTTCTTTCATGGAGGCCATCTCCTCAACATCATACAATCTTCTACAACTTCTTATACATCTAGTTCATGATGATTTAATAAAATTAAATCTAAGAAAAGGACACTGCTGATTAAATAGATAAAATAATAAATTAGAAAGATAAAACAAATGAAATATAAGCAAGAGTGATAGATAAGGTTTCTAGAATAACTCAACTTGCCACCAAAGGTTTGGGTGATTCTATGCTTAGGTGAATGATTTGAGCAGGACATATTTTGGATTTTATAATCTCTAATTCTTAAAATTTCATTGATGATATCAGGGACAAGAGAACCGGGAGAGGACACATAATTCGGGTGCTGGCGTGCTTGCGGGGCTTAGTGTCAGTGTGTGACAACTCAGATTTTATTATTTCTATGTTGCTTCTTGTTGCATTTAGATTATCGTAGGTCACATCATATTTATTACAATTCTACTTTATCGCACCTTTATATGTAAATCAAACCATATCTACCTAAATAAGACTCAATCGCACATTATAAAGAATAAAAATGGATATGAGAGAGCTAGATGATCCTAACAATCACCCCGATGTGATCTTATTTCCAAGTGTTGCACTACATTTCAGAATCCATGTAGTTCTTGTGGTGTGTGATTGAAATTGTGTCCCTTGAGATAGGATTCCCTAGTGTCGCCATTGTATAAATAATTACGAGCTATAACTACTTTTTACCAATACAAAAATGTGTGATATGAAATTAGAATAAACCCTCATATTTAGTGAAGTATATAGTTCTTGGTGTAGTAGATAGAAAATATTAGCTCCTTGTAATAGTATGTGCCTCTTGAATTATTCCCCTTAATGAGGTTAAATAAGACATGTATATATATATATATATATATATATATATATATATATAAAATTCCTTTTCTTAAGTTTCATCTTTAACCGGTGAAAATACGACTAAGAGTGACAAAAAATATGAGAAAGGAGTAACATCCAAAAAATCAGCCAAAGAGAGAAAGTGGAAAAAAACACCCAAAGGTGATAGAGAGCTTGGGCGCTCCTATCCCTAATGGGTGGTCCTCTACAAGATAATAAAAATGTAAATAGTGAAATTAGATCTAAGAATGATGTGATCTAGTATGTAAAAATGCAAGTTATAAGTCATAAAAATAAGCAATAAGGATGAAAAGGATAAAAATCAATGTCAAAGTAAAAGTGAAAGGGGTGTTAATGATTATTTCTCTCGCTTAGGAATCACGCATATAAATGAAAATTTTGGAGGCGAGATGTACATAATAAGTGCATGGTTTAGTGACTACATATAGGTACACATATTATTTTTATCCAAGTTATCAATATGGATTTCACACATTTCTTAAAAGAGGGGGAATTCATTTGGATATATTCTACACCTATAATAGACATAAGAAGAATTATGTGGTAACAAACAAGTATAAGAATTGTAAATGTACTCATAAATGCACTCAAGCACAAAAATTAGGAAAATGGCATAGGTTAAAACCATACACTCTGGTCAGATCAGTATGTATGGTCCTACCCCTTTCACACAGCTACGCCTGTGGGTAGTTACATTAAATTTATCAATAGTCTCATATTTTCACCTACATGTACAATTTTTTGGCACAGCTTTCAGATCTGGTTCTCTCATTTCAAATCACTTATAAGGGGCATGAAATACTTCACTCCTTCATTACAAAACTTAGTTTATATTATAGAATTAGGAATCATGGGTCTACTTACTCATCTACATTTCATTAGATTTCATTATATTACAATTTCTACTCGGTTATGTAGCACATAGGAAGGGTATGGGGGAACTTGTTATCTTTCCTATGGTGTGTCCTAATTTTCAAAATTGGTCCTAGATCCATCTTTAATATTGTGGTTCATGGGGTTATGGAAGGTATCTAAGTTTAGGTTGTCCTTCCTTTCCTCTTACATTTAAAGGGGAAGGTACCATAATTTTTGAACAAAGTTGATACACGATCTTCTTCCTTCAAAGGGTGCTTTAGTACTTCAATCTTATTCTATATCTTCTTTATTTTTGTGTTGGTTTTCATGATCGAACACTCTAGTTTTCATCTCGCACAATTTGGGACTGATCACCTCCAATCCTTTAACAAGTTCAATAATGAAATTTTTAAGTACAATCAAAGCATGAGTACTTCTCCCTTTGCAAAAAAAATGTGTATTCCTTCCTTTTTACATATCTTCATTTCATTTTTTATGCTAATGAAAATCTTTCATGTTACATTTTACATTTGACTTAGAGTTCAATTTTTTATTATAGAAATTGAATACACTTTATGTCAGAGGTTTCATCGTGAAGCATTCCAACACCAATCACAATGAGACTCTCAGAAATGACCTCCAAGGGAACAAAAAGTGTATCTAAACACTTAGGTGTACATTCCTTTAAGCATGTAAATTTAATTTCATACTTAAGGGGAAGGGAATATATACACTCAACTTTGGTAATTTACCCTTTAAAATCGTTAATTTTGACAATGTACTCTTGTTAATATAAAAACCTTTTCATTCCCACTTATAACTTTCCAAGGTCTCTTATCTAGCCTCGTTTATCCTTGCACAATGATATGTCAACATATTATGAGAACACAATACTAAAAATCCATATATTAAGTTAGCTCGACTGATTGAAAACTTCATTTAACATGCTTTTCATCCCTAGTTAAGGTCTTATAGTTTAGTTAGGAATTTAGTACCGATATATCCTCCATAATTTATTTGAATTCAAAATTATTTGATGGGTCCTTTACTCCCTCTAGGTTTTCCTTTCTTCAATAACTCATCTTCGAAATCCTATATAAGCAAGTTAACACTACCTCCTTTTCTAACCTAGAAATCATATGACACTACAATTATACACTCACTTCCTACACTTGTAAAAGGCACCCTAAATATCACAAAAGCGCATCTATAGTCATTAGAGCAGAAATATCCACATGTATACAACTTATTACTAGGTCAAGACATCGGTCTATTTAATCCGTAAGCACTCAAACATCCCTTCTCCAAGTATTTTAGTAAGATCAAAACTCAACTCAAGTATTTCCAAAGAGGTTTCCAAATGTAGTTACATTCATTCAAATATCACATACTAGGTGGAGAATGACGTGTTGTTTGAGGCCTCTTCAAAGTAGTTCCAATGTTAGTGGTGCATGAGGGTTTCATAACCCAAATAATTTTTGTTTTAAAATGATTCCCATATATATGGCTAGGCTTTGATATCATGTTCAAAATGTTCAAAGAGATTTGCAATATGATTGACAACTAAGGTTTGACAGTGATATACATTTATAGGAAGATGAAAAATCTCAGAAATCAAAAAGATAAAAACCAAGTAGGTCTAAGACCATACATAAGGCTTAAGACCATACATATGGTCATGGATGAAGTGTATGGTCATGCTCCAAATTAGTTTCATCACGGTTCCAAAATGAAGCATCATCGTGTTCCGATCTCCCTATTTCGATTACATACAATCATATAACCTCCCAAATCCATCTCTAATAAATTGAGTGAACTCATTCCCTTGTGTTTTCAAGTTTGTATCATATCATTTAAACATTTAGTGCATTTTTCTAATGCTGCATAATTAATGTTGGAAAATAATTAACCAAGATAACCCCTGTAGCTCCCCTTATATCCTTTATTGTACCTAAGTCAATAATTTTTAGATTTCATATAATCTAATAAGGGTATAAAATTCCTTTTTGACATAGGAGCATATGGAATCATGAGAAATAATCATCAACCATAATTAATTCATAATGGAGTTAGTAAGTTTGTACATTCTATAGAGCATTTTGTTGTATTTCTTAAGTCGTGTAGTGAAGAAATACATTTTAGAAGATCATGGAGTCTAGTGTGGAATTATGTGGAGTACGAAATTTATTTATGTAATATTTTTAGAATATAAAATCCTTTTACACATGGTATATCCTATTGCATAATTGTCTAGTGTGCATTATTGTATGCGAAATCATATTCATTTCATGGACTTTAAGTTGTTTTATTGAAGGCATAAGTTACGTGAAAGGCTAAATAGATATGTTTGTGTCTATTTTTTGGTCCATTGATCCATTCATATGAATTTTTTAGAATTAGGATTCTTAAGAAGTTGTATGAATGGCTATTTCAAAAGGACCAATTCCTTAGATTAGTATTTCTAGTTTAATACATAACTAAAGTATATGCTTAAAGGAAAAGTAAAGATGCCATCTTAATTCTCATTGTGAATAGAGAGAATGAAGAATATGTGACATGAGAGGTGATAATTAAATGATGTTTGTTCATGTGATTTAACATAAAAGAGGGTATGAAATTTTATAATAGGTTGAAGCATTGGTGATTAGTCTAATGTTGCTATTTATCTAAATATGATATCCCAAATATTTGTTTTTATTTAATTTTTTTCATTTCATCATTCTTTTGATGTGTAAATATTTAAGGTAAGTATTTTTTGCTTTATCATGAGGGATGCAAGGATTTTTTCATCCTTTTCTAGACTCCCATAATATGTATGAATTATTTGGTAATAGAGAAAGGATTACTTTCCTTGAGGAGAGGAATGCTAGATCTTGTAATTTTCCACATTTGCAAGTGTAGGTAGACAATTGTTGTAGACATCTTCTATTATGTATTTTTGGGTAAAATGTCCGAGAAATAAGTGCCTTGGAATTTTTGTAGCTTTCCCACACAATGGATTGTGGGTAGAAGCTCATTACAAGAATTTTCTAATAGAGAAATCTTTGGGCTGGGTAGAAGATTTCGGATATTGTGTTCACAATTTCAGAGAAGTAACCAAAGGAATATATGATGTCAGTATCAATGATAAATATTTAAGGACTTGGATGAGATGATGTAAAATATGCAAGCTCACTTGGAAGAAAAGGAATCCATACAACACCAAGGTGTTTTTTGTGGAGGACAATAATGATGATGAAGTTATACTTGCACAAGAGAAAACAAAAGCTACAAATGCAAATGTTGAGGTGAACACAAATGTTGAGGAAGAGGAATTTTAATATGATCATGAGGATATAATGCTTCACACAACCAATAAGATGGTGAGTAAACCAAAAATAACGCCCTTTGTTATTTTGGTAGTTTTGAACCAATAGAACTAGTGGATTAAATAACAAAAATAGAAAAGTATTATGAATAAGAGGATATTAAAAATCCTAGGAAGTTCCTGTTTACATGCACAAATTTGAAAGGTCATGCCTCCATTTTGTGGGAACATATCTAGACCAATGAAGTGCAGCGTAGAAAGTAGAAAATCAAGATGCATGAAAAGATATTTATGAAGCTCAAATTTAAAAATTACCCACAAATTACTAGCTCAATTTGTTCAAAAGGTTGCAAGGATTGTGATAAAGGGAAATTAATGTGAAATAATATACTAAAGATCTTTACTTAATCACAAATCAAATGAGAATGATGTGATAAAAATAATATTATGTTGTGGAGCTTGTTTCCAAGTTGGATCTATTGTAAATTGTACACTATGTTGAGCCTCGTAAAATGATTGAGTCCTAAAGTAAAAGATGAGCGCGTATGGAAGGCACTATGAAGAAAAGCATGTGAGTGAACACGTGTGAGGAAATATAGGTTTGTACACAGGAGTATAAAAGGGTTTAAGGATTTAAGGACTCATCCGCATTTTGGTTGAAGGGTATCACATACAAAACACATGAAGCTGCAGATAAGCGTAATGATGACAAGGTTGTTACATGAAGACTTGGAGCTCAAGAAAAGAATATTCCAAGGAATCATTATGGTTACGGGATGTAAAGTGAAGGTTTTTATGGCTAGTTGGCATATACATGGCTTGGAAACTCAATTATAATAGGATATGATGACATTTGGCATGTGGGCTTGCTTCTGGAATGATGTTTAGGAAAGATCCTATCCTATTTAAGGAGGCATTTGGATCTAGACAAAGGGGACATAATGTTAGGTGTTAGAGGTTGGAGGTTGAGTATGTGTGCATATGCGTGGTGAATAATATGTAATGGTTCTAAGGGGGTACTATAGATTTTTGGATCAAAGCCATGGGGAGGGTAGAATGCTAATGGTAGAATGATGTGGCTGATATATTGTTGAACCCTTTTGATGTAATATGGCTACTGTAAACACTTGTTAATCAATATATGACGAGTTATTCTGTATATCTATGTCTAATGGGCTCAAACCCTAGTGTATTTCATGTTACTTATGGTACAGATCTAGTTCTCTTATGTTGTTGTAATGTTTACGTTTATATCATGGTGCTTCTATGTTAGATCTAGTGTTTTTATTCGTGCTAGAATAAATTCTTGTATTTCTATTTATGTAAACATTCCTCCATTAATGGTGAAAGATCCTTACAAATCTCTCATAAATGAGGGGCTCAATGCCTATGCACACCTTGGGTGAGCTCCCAACTAATGTTGGGTGTTAGGCCAATGCACTTGGGGTTTAAAAGGGAGTAAGGGAAATGAGACTACATTTTGGTTATGTTACGGGACCTCTTTTGAAGTTGTTGTAAGAATGGTGTGTGATGACATAATGCTTAACCTTGGAAAACATCAAGACTTGGCTTAAAAGCACGAAGGATGAGTTTTCTCAGTGATTTAACATTGGATCTAAGTTTGATGCACATAAATGGGTAGAGGAGAACCTGTATCATGAGCTCTATGAGACATTATTTTGTTGTTTCCCAGTAGAGTTGTACGAATGGTTGTCGCTATATGCATCAAGGAAGAGTTGGTATTATAGACCTTGTGTTTGGACCCAAGAAGAGTATCAGAGGCTGCATGATGTTGATCTAACTTGGACTCGTGTTGTTGATCATTGGTGGAGTGGAGTGTTGACTAGCTATACCCTGGAATACATAATTTCTATGCATTATTACCTAGAGATTGCTGAATTTGAGTTCTTGTGGGAGCCAAGAGGATCATTCTTGCGTGTTATGTCATTATCCATTAAGATTCTGATAGTCACTTTGAGTATGGAGGAATTTTGTATGGTGGATAACTTCCCACTAGGCACGGGGCATGGAAGATGGTGTGGTGAAAGATGACAGACCTTGCGGTAGAAGCAGAGAGAGAAGAGAGATGGATAAAGTATAATGAAGTGTGAGAGAGGGAGTTGGTGAGACAACATGAAATTTATGGAGTGATGGATTTATGGAGGTATACGTGCGGGAAGGATTTTAAGTTCACATGGAGGTCGTGGGACTGAGCAAGATGTGTGTAGACACAAATATTGCACATTAGAAAATATTTAGCCCGATCTTATACTACTATTTAGAAGGTTCTCAAGTGTACAAAGTACCAATTAATCCCACCTTTTTTCCATCTTTGTTTTATGTTTTACTTCATCTTTCCCACGTATTTACTATTACCTATCCACCCATTTCACAACTTCCTAAGATTCTAGCCATGATTCGGGTGCCCTACCATGTATTGCAGCGGTGCCCCAGGTACCCTCGGTCCCACCCAGGTGCCCCTCTCTATGTTTAACCTCTTTTTCTCTTTTTTGGTCACTTCTAGCTGTTGGTCTCCCTTATCTTTTCCTTAGTCATCATTTTCAGGATTAATTGTGAAATTAAACTTGAGATCCCTATAAGGTCATTATATCCTATCACTACTATCACTCCATCTAGGGTTGCATCCATTACACCATGTTTCATCCACAAAACAACATACATTAAAGCTAGGAAGTCTCGCATCACACACATTCTTAGAGGAGGGATTATATATATTCTATTCTACTATTTACATATTCTATAGCTACCATAGCTCATTATTTCACAAAGTACAAGCGGCATGAGAGCACCTAGAGCACGACATACACACTCACTAGAATTACATTAGAGTCCATAATGTAGTGCAACGATCAGCAATAAGTCCACCGGTTTGGAAGTCGAGGTCAGTCTGAACCCTTCTTCTTCATGTGTAGGGTGTCAACCAATTCATCTAGCAAATCCAGTGTGATAGATAGGAAGGGTTCCAGGACTATTTGCGACATTGCGAACACAGCCTTCCGAGTCCCTGCATAGTTCATAGTGCCTAGAATCCGGACCACCCTTCAAATAGTCTAGATCTACCCTTCAGAGGGTGTTTGAGTGATCATTTGCATAACTGAGTTCCAGTTCTAGATCCGTGACAACTCGTGACAGTCCACCATCTCAATCAACTAAGTCATTTCCTTACTCCCCTCTTGCATTCTAGGGTTTTATTTCCATTAGATCAAATCATGCAATTACTTTACATCACTTTTAGCATATTAGTTTTTTGTTATTTATTACATTTTAGCCTCATTATTATAGAGTTTTAGTATGTCTATATTAGATTAACTAGGATTGTGATTTCCTTGCACTTAGTTTTATTTTAGTTAATCATTTTTGTGAACCCAGCGTCTCTTTCTAGAACCTTCTAGGGATTTCAAATTTCCTCGCTATTGTCATTATGCTTTTTCACTTCTCTTTTCCTTTTTATATGCCTCTTATTCACCGTATTTTCTACATTATCCCTTTTTATAGTTATCACTACATTCAATGCACCATGAGCATATCTATTCACACGTACTTACAAAAATACCTAGATTTCCTCCTTCACCTCCAAAAATACTTAGCTACCCATTATGTTTCTCCACACATATCGCTAGAATATGTTTACCATAAGTTTATTTTGGCTTTATCCCTTGACGAAGATCAAATCACTTTCACATCTGATGATCTCCCACCACGAGTTCTTAGCCCATGACCCTCCCTTATATATCCAAGTTTGTATCAATAAAGTAGGTGTCAAAAGGGCATTAGTTGATAATGGATTTGGCCTCAATATTTGTAATGTTACCTTTCTTCACCACTTAGAGATTTCAAAATCATCTCTCACTCCATCATCTATTTTGATCCATGGATTTGATAACATCCCTAAACGTGTGTTAGGTATTGTAAACATCCGTATTACCATTGGTCCAAAAACAGTTACCATTTCATGCCATGTCATGCCCAATGACCTCTACTATAACATCCTCCTTGAAAGACCTTGGATCCATACCATGCATAGGGTCCCTTCCACACTACATGTGCGTTTTTAATCTTGACATCAAGGCACTATCTATGATGTGTTGTCTGACCCATCTCCTTTTGAATATTGTAACTCAATTAAGAAATCTAGTGATCCTTCTGCTTACAAATCCCATGATTTTTCTCAGTATGGGAAAGGGTATGACTATTTATAATGTTATGGTTTTAAAAATACTAGTACACGAGACCATAAAATCACAACCCCTTGGGATCTTCCTACACAAACACATAAGCATGGGTTAGGCTATCCCTCTTTACTCTCTACAGATGTTTATACTACCTTCCATCCTCCTCCACCTAATCAACCCTTATTAGAATCAATTCAGGCTATACATTCATTGTTTCATGACAAGTTTCAAGCTATGGAATCCATTATTACATCTTTCAAATCTGAAATCCAATAGCTTAAAGATGCTTCTAAATCACGTATTTCTCCTCCTCTTACATCTCATATGCAATCTAGGTCCACTACATGTCATATAATTGACCCTCATAACATGCCATCACTTGAGCCTCTTATACTTGAACATAATAATAATGCTACATCCCAATTGATTCCTAGCCCTGAGTCATCAATACCTAATGATCAAACACCGCCTCAACCACCTCCTCTAGAAATCAATTCAACACCTCTTTCTCTCTTGTCATTCATAAGCACTACCGAGTTAAAGTATGCAACCACCTCTCATAAACAATCCACCTCCTTCTCCTACCAACACTTCTATAGCATCACCAATCCCACATAAGTTCCAACCAATCACTATTGACAAAGACACTACTCCTACTAATGGGTAGTCCATATTTCTAACTCCGTCATCATCGCATGGTTTTAATGTTGTTTCAGCCTACCATTGTGTTGGCCCTCTCTCCTATCATGACACAACCAATGCTCTCCCACAATGGCATGACACCTCTTGTGTGGATGCATATATTGCTATCATCATAGTACACTTGGGGGCATAACACCCTATACCCCCTACTCACTCACACATTTGTCATCTTTATATAGGCATACAATATCACACATTATAGCACCGTCATTACCCGATGACACACCCTAGTGCTTCAGTTCACATTGGATTGTTGAGGGATCTTTATTACATTGAACCCCACACACTGCACTACTAGACCTATACATATACATCCTACATCATCCTATACATACCTCATCTAATCTTCATTTCTACCTCATCTATCTCATACACGCTACACTAGTCATCATCATATATGAGTCTAGTTTTTTATGTCATCCATACATCCTATACATTCTACATGCTACACTAGATTTCCTTATACTTGGGTTTAGTTTTATCTATCATCATTATGCATTCTATTCCTATCTACAAACTTATTGCATTACACCTTCCCTACCCACATTGCATTCATACACCCTACCTATCCTACACCCTACACTATATTTCCTTATACTTGGGTCTAGTTTCATCTCTCATCGGTGCACATTCCATTTCCTACACCACACATTCACCTACCTTGGTCATCTACACTACATTATTCTATGTGTTGCACTCATTACCCTATGACACACTTTAGTTCCTCAGTCCATACTCAATTGTCAAGGCTTTACCAATCAAATGGATCTTACCTACATGCGACATATCATCATACCAAATTCATCGGACTATTGACCAACGCTGTAGGCTTAGGGAAAATTTTAGTGGTGAATTTTTGTAAACTCGTGAATATTAGGGATTTTGGAAATTGGAAATGGAAAATTTTTAGTAGTCGGTTATTGCCCAGTTCACCAAAAATTTTGGCCAACAAGTCATTTGTATGGGTCAGTTCACCTACTATTTATATGTAAAAATTAACTTATGCATGTATTCACCGAGGTATAATACATAACCGGGGGGTTGCAGTAGGGTACCCATTTAATAAATACATCCAACAAAGAGTGAATGTCCCTCTAACTTAGGTTGGATGGGCATACATTGTATGTCATCCAACCTAGCCATCTAACCTAGGTTAGGACGAAAGATAATGTATGACCATCCAACCCAGGTTGGATGGCTGGGTTGGACAAAAATAATGTACAAATCGCCCAACCTAGGTTGGATAGCTAGGTTGGATGAAAGGTGATGGACGGTCATGAAACCCCGTTGGATGGCTGGGTTAGACAATAAATAATGTAGGGTCATCCAACCCAGGTTAGATGAAAAATAATGTATGATTGTCCAACCTAGGTTGAACGGTGGGTTGGATGATAAATAATGTACGATCATCCAACCTAGGTTGGAAAACTTGGTTGGACGACAAACAATGGATGACCGTTCATCATCTACTATATAACCTAGGTTGGATGGCGTCCAACTTAGGTTTTACGGAAGCGATGGATGACCGTCGCCTTAGTCAGCTTTGCCATGAAATGTTTTTTCAAAAATTCTCCATGGATGTAAAAGTCGATTTTAGAGAGTCGCCACCAATTCTAAACTAATTTTTCGAAGGGAGTCTTAAAATGAACCCTGTCTAGGCTATATCGTCACCCATACCCATCATCATATCATCTAGTGGTATACACTTAAGGTTAAATCACCACTCCTTTCCCCATTCTAGATTATCCTCTTACATACGATCATCACCTATTATATCCTCCTCTTCTATGTCATTGTACTACATCATCATTCCTCCTATTCATCCATTAGTGGTATACACTTTAGGATAAATCATCACCCTCTCCTTATTCATCATATAGTGGTCTATGCTTAGTGCTAAAATTACCACCTTCCGCTATTCACTACCTACTCATCTGCGTGTCACATACCCTCATCACCCATCTCATAGTGACATATGTTATATGCTAAATCGCCACCTTCTTCCACCATCATGTAGTGATATACACTTAGGCTATAGGGTCCACACATATCTTTTTCATATGTCATATTCCCATCCATTCATATTCTAGTGATATACGTTTATGGATGAATCGTCACTCCTCTATTCAAACAATTCATGGTATATGCTTAGGTTATAGGGTTCACGCACACCTTTCTATATGATGTATTCCCATTTGTTCATCACATAGTGATATACGCTTAGGGATAAATCATCAATCTTATGATAAAAAAATGTCATGATATACGCTTAGGCTATAGGGTTCACACACATCTTCTCCCCATGTCACATTTCATCATCACTACACATACACACTCATCGCAACATGCTAGACACAACCAACACTACTCGACCATTTCTTGATGACGCACTCTCATTTGTAGTTCATTCTTTAATCCTAAGGGGGAAAACAAAATGAACCTCATTGGATACACTTTCATACACTCGGGGGCATGTTGCTCCTATCATTCCATTTTGCATTCCATTCCATCCATCCACAACATACTACATTGTCTTGGTAGAATTTACTTTTTCTTACTAGTGTTTTACATGCTCATTCTACTACACATGTTAGCTTGATTTCCTATATGTCATTATCATACACACATGCATGTTCACGTCTTTATCTAGTGTGATCATAGATACGGGGAGATTTATACGCAGCCCAGATGCTTTCCTTCTAACCTTACTATATTGGTCATTGGGGGCATCTACATTCATCCCATACATGTGTTATTGTTTCATTTTGTACTTAGAATCTTATACTACTTGCTTATACACACTTTGACATATTGGTTTTCAATCTAACATGCTAACGGGTGTTCGATGTGCAACTTGTTTTGTAGGACTACATGTTACCATAAATACTTGTATTTCTATTTGTTTGTTATTGTATGCAGGTTTTGCTCTTCATTTGTGTGCACACTTGTCTACAATTTTTGGCCATGATGGCCTTTGCATGTCTTGCGACATCGTGAGTGATGTCCCATGTTTGAAACCCACTTTGTGTGGTCTCCTTCTTTTCTTGCATGTTTACACTACTTTTCTTAGTAGTTTTTACATTGTCTGCATCTTTTACACTTATTTGCATGCATGTGTTTGGACTAACACTTGTATTGGCTAGCCATCCCATTTTGTGTGTGCCTTGGTATCTACCCAACACTTTCAATTTTCCCGCATAACGATGAGTTGGTTATAATGTCAGAGTGTGGTTGGTCCTCTTTTGGGGCTGCATTCTCCTTCCAGGGTCATCGCATGTGCCCCCAAAGAGGGGGCATCATTAAGGGTTTCTACTAACACAACATATTTACACCGATTCACACACAACAAGTGAGTTCAAACAGTCTACGAAATCCATACATAATGGCCTTAATAGGTCATTGTCTCTTTTGAAAATTCTCGTGGAACGTCCACAAGATTTGGGGTTATAGTGGGTGGATTCTCTATACTTCTCAATCTAGTGGCGTAGGTTTTCCCCAAAAAACCACCGCAATAAATAGATCTCTCTAAAAAATTACCGTAGAAGTGGTTAGAGTTGGAGGACACTGAGCATTTCCTCCCTACACTTCTTCAGCCAGGGTGGCATGAGATCACCCAAAAACTCACGACATCACAAGATATCCTTCTACACCCTTTTTCTTGACATGGATCAGGTGCACATGTTCCATTTTTCCATTTACACTTTCTATTCTAGTATACTTTACATTTACATACTTTACACAACATTTTTACATACATACATATTTGACCACTTAATCATTTTCTCCTTGTAGGTCTGTCGTATGAGAAACAATATGATCAAATTGGGGGAAAAAACAACAAACAATGACAATGACAACAACAATGATAACACACAACGACAATACTTTCCATACTAACCATGCAAGTACACCACACAAATGCAACAACTACACACGCGTTCTGCCCTAGGTTCACTCTCTTCACCTTTTCACATTTTTCATCTTTATAATCCACACTCCTCCACATTTTATCTTTTTCATTCCACGCTTTTCATCCATCGACATGTTTTCTTCTACACTCTGCATGGACATCAGGTATGCTTTTCTATCTACTTTATGTTACCAAGCTGTTTGCTCACCAACATAAAGTGGGGGAAAATGTAGACACAAATATTGCACATTAGAAAATATTTAGCCCGGTCTTATACTACTATTTAGAAGGTTCTCAAGTGTACAAAGTACCAATTAACCCCACCTTTTTTCCATCTTTATTTTATGTTTTAATTCATCTTTCCCGCATATGTTTTATTACCTATCCACCCATTTCACAACTTCCCTAAGATTCTAGCCCTGATTCTAGGCACCTTGGTCCCACCCCAGGAGCCCCTCTTTATGCTTAACCTCTGTCACTCCTTTTTGGGTCACTTCTAACCATTGGTCTCCTTTATCTTTTCCTTAGTTGGCATTGTCCAGATTAACTATGAAATTAAATTTGAGAGCCCTATAAATATAAAGCTTATAAGACCATAATAAGGGTCCTACGTCATTGTATCCTATCATTACTATCACTCCATCTAGCATTGCATCCATTGCACCATCTTGCATCCACATAGCACCATACATTTAAGGTAGGAAGTATGCATCACACACATTCTTAGAGGAGGGTTCTATATATATATATATTCTACTTTTACATCTTCTATACCTACCATAGCGCGTTATTTCACAAAGTGCAATGTGGCACAAGAACACCTAGGGCACGAAATACACAAACTCATAAGAACTACATCGAGTGGTCTGTAATGTAGTGCAACACTCAATGATAAGTCCACTAGTTTTGCAGCTGAGGTCAGTCCAACCCCTTGTTATTATTCATTTGTAGGGCATCATCCATTTCATCTAGCAAATCTAGTGCAACAAACAGACAGGATTCCAGACCTATTTGTGACATTTCGAACACACGGTTCACGAGTCCCTACACAATTCACAACACCCAAAATCTAGACAAGGGTGCCTTGGGGCACCCCAGTACACTCTCAGTGCATGTGTCACTTCGAGATAGTCTAGATCCACCCTTCGTATGGTCATTGAGTAATTATCTCGCACTGACCAAGTTCCGGTTCCGGATGCGTGACAACCTACGATAGTCCACTATCAATCAACCGAGTCATTTCCTTACTCCCCTCTTGCATTCTATGGATTTATTTCCATTATATCAAATCATGCAATTGCTTTACACCAATTTTAGCATATTACTTTGTAGTTATTTATTACTGTTTAGCCTCTTTATTGCAACATTTTAGTCCTCCTATATTAGATTAACTAGGATTGCTATTTCCTTGCACTTAGTCCTATTTTAGTTAATCATTGTGCTACCCAATCTTGACAAGCACAAAAGAGAAACCCACTCAGCTTCTGGTGAGATCTCATCATATGGAGAAAGAAGAGCTTTAGGCATGTATCTTAGCCTACCTAGTGACTAAACCCCGACGCTTAGTTTTCCAATTCCTGAGATAAGTGTTGTTAACCCGGTTGGTGTTGGTATTGGTAGTCGAGAAGCACCTGGTAGATATAATTTTTCATTTAGTTCATCTATGGAAACACAGACATTTCCTGTGTTTGGAGGCATCCTATCTGGCACATCATTTGGGCAAGGTGTGGGTACACAAAGTTTGGGTATCACATCTGGAAGTGGTTCAACATCACATATGCGTCGACGCGCGTAGTTTAGCGTAATGGTGGGTATGCAGAGTGCAACCGCATCGCACCTTACACTGTAATGAGAGGAGGATCTAGAGGAATATGAACTAGTGGATCTAGTGGTGGAGGAAACACAGGATGGAATTAAGTTCCTAGATATGGTAGATAAAGGCCACAACACAATCATCAGGTGTTTTATGAAATGTCTCTTCACTTACCTGATTACAAAGGTGTTGAATATGCCACAAAGCATGTACACAAGTGCAAATTTCTATGGCGCCCTAAGGGGATCAATTCCCCAGAGTGAAAGACAAGTCAATTTGTAATTACCTTGCAAGGGCGCATGCATATTTCACACCGAAAGTATGAACTCCATCAGACGGTGGTGGATTATACTACGCTATGTGATGACTTCTTGGTAGAATTTCACATCCCTGAGTTTGTGAAAAATAACATTAGCACGTTGAAGGTTATTCAACAAGGAATGACATAGAGTGTGCGGGAGTATGATGCATGCTTTAAGACTCTTATGTCAAAGTTGTCTTATGATATCCATCCATCTCAACATGCTCAGTTGTTCATTAGAGGATTGATAATGCCTTTTAGATGAGAACTTTCCCACAATACTTTCATGGATCCACATGAAGCCTTGGAGGTTTCTCTCGCATGCTAAAGCCGTTAGAAGCATTGAAACTAGAGTAAGCCCTTTTTAGAAGCACAGATCATTACCATGGTGAAGTAGCTAGAGAAACTGTTTGCAAACTCAACTCATGAGACTCGCAGTGGACTATGGTGCACGGATTGTGAGGTAGAAGGACACACAAAGGATAGTTGCCCATGAAATTTGGTGTGCACCATGTCATTGGATTATGAAATCTATCATGGAGATCATGATCCAAGTAAATTTTGATTGTTGCGGTCATGCGCGGTCCAAAATAATGTGTCTTCTTATTGTAAGATTTTCTCATCTATGACTCATGATACAAAGGACTGTCGATTGATAGACAAAATCCATGATGCCATTGATATTGGTGTGTGCCAAACCAGCATTGGGAACAATTCTAAGAATGAAGGTCATCAGTATGAAGGGCGCAGAGATAGAGGCAATCGAGGAAGAGGTTTTCAAGGAGGTAGGAGTGAATTTCCTTATGGAACTTATTACAATTGTGGATCTACTAAACACTACAAGCACAAGTGTCTGGATTTTCTACAATGCTCATGGTGTAGGAAGAAGCATAAGTATGAGGAGTGCCCTGAGTTGTATGAGCACATGATCTAGAACCAGAGGAAGGAAAAGGGCATGGGGATGGTGAGTGTGAAGTGAGATGATCCACAATGGATGCCTAGGGTGGCGCATGACCCCAAGTTGGAACTTGTCTTAGTAACTATGTGGGTGGAAGCCCACACGCTGTGGAAATATTGAAGAAAGGCCTCTCATTACAAGAGAATAGGTATTACATCAGAAATATCCTAATCCAACTCATCATAAGGGGGTCTACTAAGAAACCATGGAGGTGATTAGAAACCTACAAGATAAGATTCAATGTCTGAAGGAGCAATCACGGAACTTGGAGCGAGAATAAGAATGTTGAGGTCCCTTAGAAGGAGATAGATGAGTTTAGAGAAATTTGTAAGATCTTTGCAAGAGGGAGAATATTATCCCTCTGTTAGAAGAGTGGCTAATAGAAAAAGTGTCGCACGCTAGAGGTGGGTGCAAGAGGCAGGTCTTGCAATCTAATTTTCCCCCTCACAGATTGATTATGATAAATAAATCCCCTTGAATGCGGTTGTGGATGGATGGCTCTTGAGAAACATTCGATGTACATGGGTGCAGAGGTCAATGTTCTCACTTCAGATGCATGGAATCAGATGGGGGTCCCCATTATGACCATCTTCAAATGTGTTGTATGGGGATCCGCCTCTGCTTCCAAAATAGGGACCTCAACTTCCTTCCTTCGTCGAGCATTGAGTCCACTTCGCAGCGCCCGCCTCTTCTCGGAAGACATAGCTAGAAGTTGACCATATGTAATATTTACTGAGCCTTACGGATAGATCTTCTAAGATGGAGTATGGTCCTTGCCCTTGTGAAATCAGAAAATCATGCATACCTAAATTTCTTCTCCTATGTTTCTTACTAGTTTCTCCTTTCATCTTCTTAGGATCATTTCCATCTTGGTTATCTTTTTATTTCTTTCTTTTTGTTACAAACACATCTGCTTCATTATTTATGCTTCTATCTACTACATTAAAAGAATTCATAGGTGCATTTCCTTTATCATTATCTCTTGTACCAGATGTAGAAGCTCTATTTAGACAATTATACTTATAATGACCCTTTTTATAACAACCATAACATACAACTTCAGAAATATTTCTTTTTGGACCTCTATCTCCTCCCTGAGAACTAAATTCTTTTCCTTGAAGAAGATTAATAGTTAGTTGGCTCATCTTCCTAAGTAGATCTTCATACTCAGTAGATGTACTAGGAGAAAGATTTGTGCTCATCGAGAGTGGTTGTGGATTTTAGACCAAAGGTGTTGGTGTAGGCTCTACTTTAGCAACAATTTCTTTGGGCTCTTCTTCCATGCTTTCTTCTTTCCTTCTTGTAATCTCCTTTGCTTGTTCGACGGTCACTGGGTGCTCATACTTCATGTTATGTTTGTGGAGCCTATTTTCATGTTAGAGTGTGGTACATTAACCCATGGGTAATGGGTAACCGTTATGGGCTGTTTTTAGGACCATGGTTTTTCGGTACCCATTGTTTTGATACCCACGGTTTTTTCCCATGGTTTTGATACCCACGGTTTTGTATCAAACTACTTAAGCAATTTTCTATTTATATGATCTTATGCATATGATATATAGATAAGAAAATGTATTGCATATGTGCTTTGAATTCAGGTGTGAATTCTGTAGAGTTTGTTGAGCATAGCTCCAAATAGATTTGGGTATTGTATTGAGAGAGTGGAGGCTTGTAATAAAATCTGAGCAAGTGATTCTTGGTGGACATAGCCCAAATTGGGTGAACCACGTTAAATATTGTCTCTCTGTGTTGTGTTATTTATTCTGCACTTTTATTTGAGATCTGTAATATTTTCTACATATTAGTTTCTATTGTTGCGATTCTGTAAGGGATTATTCTCGCATATTTTATCTCTTATTTCCTATCAATTGGTATCAGAGCCTGGTTTGGTTTGCTGAAGTGTTGAATCGTAGGGAAATTTTTTAGCTTGAGTGGGAGCTATGGTAGATGATGGAAGATATAGGGTTGATAAATTCAATGGGTAGAATTTGAGTCTTTAGAAGATGCAGATGGAAGATTACCTTTATCAGAAGGATCTTTATACTCTTCTATTTAAGAAGGTGAACAAACCCTTGAGTATGACAGATGTGAAATGGGATTTGTTGGATCAGAAGGCACTTGGAATGATCCGGTTGTGTCTTGCATCTTCGGTATTATTTAATGTTTCAAAGGAAAAGACTACAAAAGATCTCATGGATGCATTAGGGAAGTTGTATGAAAAACCCTCTGCCTCTAATAAGATATTTTTAATGAAAAAGTTGTTTAAGATGAAGATGTTTGAGAATAGTTCAGTAGCAGATCATTTAAATGATTTCAATACGGTTGTGAATATGCTAGCTTTAGTTACAATAGAATTTGATGAAGAAGTTAGGGATTTATTAATTCTATGCTCTTTACCTGAAAGTTGGAATAGCTTTGGTAATGTCGTAAGTAAAGCAACTCGGTTCGGCTAACTCAAGTTGAAGTTTGAGGATGTTATAGGGGTGATTCTAATCAAGGAAATGTGAAGAAAAAATCGGGAATTTTCTACTTTAGGGAATGCCTTGACAGTGGAAACTAGAGGGAGATAGAAGAATAAAGGAAACCGTGGAAAATCGAAAGATCAGGTAAGGTCAAAATCCAAGAGCAAGATTGTATGTTGGAACTGTGGAAATTATGGGCATGCAAAGAAGGACTGTTGGGAGCTTCGGGACAAGAAGAAACAACAGGAAGAAAACAAGGAGGCAAATGTGGCATCAGGTAATGTATGCCAGGATGCTTTGATTATTTCTTTACATACTATTACTGAATCTTGGGTTCTAGATTCAGGGGCTTCTTTTCATGCTACTCCACATAGGCATTATTTTGTTGATTATGTTCAAGGAGATTTTGGGCATGTTTTTCTTGGTGATGATGAGCCTTGCAGTATAGTTGGAAAAGGTTCTATTCAGATTAAGATGCAGAATGGGAATACATGGCTATTGAAAGATGTCAGACATGTGCCTACATTAAGGAGAAATTTGATATCGATGGGGAAATTGGGAAGTGATGGTTGTATTGTGATATTTACAGTTGACTCTTGGAAGGTTACCAAGGGTGCTCTTGTGGTGGCAAGAGGTAAGAAGGTTGGAACCTTGTATTTATCCACTGATAGTACTAATGATTGTAATCTTGTGGCTTCAGATGCAGATACAACATTATGGCACTATAGGCTCGGTCATATGAGCCATAAGGGCATGGACATCATAAAGAAGAATTTTCCTGGATATACAGAAACATGTTTGGATTTCTGTGAGGACTGCATATATGGGAAACAGAAGCGAGTAAGGTTTCTCAAGGTTGGACCTACAAAGAAAGAGAGTAAGTTAGAGCTGGTGCATTCTGATGTGTGGGGGCCAACTCAGGTATCATCTCTTGGGGGTTCAAGTTATTATGTTACTTTTATTGATGATGCAACAAGGAAAGTTTGGGTTTATTGTATTAGAAACAAATTTGATGTATTTGACACTTTTGTTAAATGGAAAGCCTTGGTAGAGAATGAAACAGGTCTTAAGCTAAAATGTCTTAGGTTAGATAATGGAGGGGAGTATTGCAGCAATGAATTTAATGATTATTGTTCTAAGAATCGAATCTGTAGGCAAAAGATGGCCCCGAAACTCCGCGCAGTAGAATGGGGTGTCAGAAAGGATGAACAGAACAATAATGGAACGTGCTAGGAGTATGAGGATACATGCAGGATTACCTCTTTATTTTTGGGCAGAAGCGGTGAGCACAACTGTGTACTTAATAAACAGAGGACCCTCAAGTGCCTTGGATGGAGGCATACCCGAGGAGACTTGATATGGTAGAAAAGTCAATTACTCATTTCTTAGAGTCTTTGGATGTGAGGTGTTTGTTCATATTGACAAGGATGATAGGAACAAGCTAGAGGCTAAATCAGAAAAATGTACTTTTATTGGTTATGGTGGTGATGACTTTGGATTTAAATGTTGGAGTATTAAGGACAAGAAAATCATTCAGTCTAGGGATGTGGTATTTAATGAGAAATTCATGTATAAGCAACAATTATAGGAAAACAGGGAAGAATCCAAGAAAGAATATGCAGTGGTAGAGGATCTTGGATGGGACAGTGACCCATGAATTAGTTCAGGAACCTACTCAATAGGAACCCCAAACTCAAATACAGGTGAGGAGGTCTTCTAGGGTAAGAAAAGAACTTGAACATTTTTCTCCTTCTCTTTATTATTTATTACTCACTGATAGTGGAGAGCCGAGAGCTTTGATGAAGCAATGCAGGTAGATTCCCAGTAAGAAGTGGGAGAAAGCCATGGATGAGGAGCATAAGTCTCTCATGGAGAACCAAACTTGGGATTTGGTGAAGCTATCGGAAGGCAAAAGAGCATTGCAGAACAAGTGGGTGTACATAGTTAAAGACGAAGAAGGAGGAAAGAAAATATATAAGGTCCAGTTGGTGGTCAAGGGGTTTGCATGCATTAAACAAGGTATATATTTTGATGAGATCTTTTCTCCGTAGTAAAAATGACTTCTATTAGAACTATTCTTGGAATAGTGGCAGAGAAGACTTGCACCTAGAACAGCTTAGATGTAAAGACCGCATTTCTCCATGGTAATTTGGAGGAGGAGCTAGATATGCAAAGAACCGTGAAGTATATGAAGTAAAAGGTAAAGAGGAGATGGTGTGCAAATTGAAGAAGAGCTTGTATGGCATGAAATAAGCTCCACATCAATGGTATAAGAAGTTTGATAGTTTCATGATGGAGTAAGGTTATATCGGATGTCATTCGACCATTGCGTAAATACAAAGAAATTTGAGGATGGAAGTTATATTATCCCGTGTTTGTATGCGATGACATGTTGGTTGCAGGTAAAAGCATGCAGGAAATAAAAGTACTCAAGAAACAATTAAGAGAATCCTTTGATATGAAGGATTTGGGGGCTGCTAGAAAAATCCTTGGTATGAGGATAACTCGGGATAGGAAGGATTGAAAGATGACTTTATCTCGGGAAGAGTACATTAAGAAGGTATTGTATAGGTTTAACATGTAGGATGCTAAACCGGTTGGGACTCCTTTGGCATGCCATTTTAAGTTATCAAAGGAGCAGTGTCCTAAGACAGAGCAGGAAAGAAACCATATGTCCATGGTACCTTACTCATAATGATTGTGACAGTTTGATGTATGTTATGGTATGCACTAGGCCTCGATATTGCCCATGCAAAGTAGAGCTGTGAGTAGATTTATGAGTGATCCGGTAAAGAGCATTGACAAACAATAACCTGGATCCTTTGATATTTGAGAGGGACCATGGGGACAATTTTATGCTACTGTTGGATCGACACCACTTTACGTGGTTATATAGATTCGACATGGTTGGAGATGTAGACAGCAGGAGGAGCACGATATGTTATATTTACACCGTAGGTGGGACAACAAAGAAGCTGGATTTCATGACTACGAGAAGATGGTGGCTTTGTCAACCACGGAGAGGTGAGTATGTTGCTCACAGAGGCAAGCAAAGAGATGATTTGGTTATAAAAATTCCTTGAGGAGTTGGGGCATAAACAGGAGGAATGTAAGTGCATAGTGATAGTCGAGTGTTATATCCCTAGCTAAGAATGAAGCTTTCCACTCTGGGGACGAAGCATATATAGTTGAGATATCACTTCATCAGGACAACTTTGGAGGAAGATAAGTTGAATTTGGAGAAGATTCATACCAGTCAAAATCCTATAGACATGATGACCAAGGTGGTCACAAGGGATAAACTAAAGCTATGTTCAGCTTTGGTTGGCCTTCATAGATGACACTAAAGGTTTGAGAAGCTTGCACGGTGAAAATGAGTTTCCAAGTGGGAGATTGTTATGTTTGTGGAGCCTATTTTCATGTTAGAGTGTGGTACACCTTCTATGTGTTACACTTGGGTATTTTTACGATGGTCCCGCTTTCCGGTGAGTAGGTCAGGGGGGTTCGGGGTGAAGCCTCTGAAGAAAATTTTCATGGGTGGTTTATTAACCCATGTGTAATGGGTAACTGTTATGGGCTATTTTCGGGCCCATGGTTTTTCGGTACCCATTGTTTTGATACCCATGGTTTTGATACCCATGATTTTTTCCCATGGTTTTGATACCCACGGTTTTGTATCAAATCGCTTAAGAAATTGTCTATTTATATGATCTTATGCATATGATATATAGATAAGCAAATGTATTGTAGATGTGCTTTGAATTCGTGTGTGAATTTCAGAGAGTTTGTTGAGCATAGCTCCAAACATATCTGGGTATTGTATTGAGAGAGTGGAGGCTTGTAATAAAATTTGAACAAGTGATTCTTGGTGGACGTAGCCCAAATAAGGTGAACCACATTAAATCTTGTCTCTATGTGTTGTGTTATTTATTCTCGCACTTTTATTTGAAATTTGTAATATTTTCTGCATATTAGTTTCTATTGTTGCGATTCTGTAAGGGATTATTTTGCATATTTTATCTCTTATTTCCTATCACTTCACTCATTGTTCGATCTCGGCTTCATCCCAAGAATGAAGTGCTTTAAGTAAGAGATTATCCATGCCATTCATCAACCCATACGCTAATCCTTCCTTCCGGATCGGGCATCGAGCTTCCTCTTTAGCTCTAGAACATGAGCATGATAATCCCTTATCTTCTACCTCTCTCCTTGGGATAGCTTTTTAATATTGATCTTGAGATATGCATATTTCGTTGTTCACCAAATTCTTTAAGAAAACTTTCGCTTAATAAATCCCATGAGTTTTTCACATTATCACCTAGTGTTTCAAACCACCTAAGGGCTAAACCATCCAAAAAGGTTAGGAAAAAATTCAGTCCATTGTTCCCTTCTTATGAGGTTATTACAAATACAAGATTGTTTAAACTCTTGAATAAAAGAGGTGGCATCTTCACTAGATTGGGCTAAAAACCAAGTAATCTTCCCCATTTTAAAAAGTAACCATAGTGAAATACCAACCCACAAGTACAATCAACAAGAATTATGTGCACAAATAATTGGAATCACTATAATAGAAAGTGACTTTACACCTTTCTACAGTAAAATACGAATGACCACGGTAAAACTTGACTTATCATGTAAAACTCGGCTTTACTGTGGTAAACACTATTCATGGTAAAAGTGAAGTTACGGTGGTAAATACTATTCATGGTAAAAGTGACTTTCCCATGGTAACTACTATGCATGTAAAAACAAGGTTACCCTCCAAATGATTTATGACTAAGTGGGAATATCTCTCCAGAAAATCCACCAACGAGGAATGGTCCTGGCAACGGAACCAAAATATCATCACCAATCCAGCACTATGATAATTCTCCATCAGGAACTCCTCATGCTATGATTATTTACTAATGCACAACTTTTAGTTTGGTGGAGGTAATCTGGAAACACAACAACAAACATAACACAAGAATACCATAGACTATGATACGAAGGAATGATGACAAATCTGAAATATATAAGTGTAAATTATAATATCAACATGAAATTGTTACAATCTCACCCATGAGGTGCTTCAAGTGTTACTAAATTCACTTTTCCTTCCAACAATAACTATGGGAGAAACTTCACAATTACACCTCTTAATGGCTTCTTTAACACACTTACTCATACAATATTTCTCACTACTTCCTTCTATGCTAAATAGGGGGGTGGCCTCTCTATTTATAGAACTTTCAGGATTATCCGCCTTATCTCTAAGATAGGATAAGAAATATACTTCGACGAATCATATTCCATACCTTAACTCTTATTTTTACATGTAAGCTTATCTTTTAAGATAAGATAAACCTTATCATTTCACATGGGTTCCACCTTTTTAGACTTTTTACAAATAAAATACATAAAATATTTATGACATCACTCCTTGTCCTTATTACTAATATAATATTTCTAATTCCTAATCATGTAGACCCTACTTCTCTACTTACCCTAACTTTGACATTTTAACATTACCGAACCACTTACGACAAATATTTACTTTTTACCACAACATTCCTATTGTACTTTAACTATTACCGTACTATACATTATTGGCGGTGTCATACCGGCAGTGCCGTTATCTTCTATCGAATGCTACTACTAATTATACTTAACAACATCCTATTCCTAATACATACATTAATGAAATAGAAATTATGGAGGAAAATTTTAGTGTTGACATCTTCCCCCTTCCTAGCTTCTACTCCATCATCGAAGTAGACTATTATGGTGCTTGGAAAATATTTAACTTGTTGTGGTTGACCCATTTCATAATAGGAGTGCCATCCAATTCCTCCAGTCGATATGTACCATTTTCATGCACAACTGCTATTTTGTAGAGGGAACCATCCATTTGGAAGAAATTTTTCTACCTTCTTTTTGTATCTAGAATCATATACTAGAACCAAGTCATTCACATGAAATGGAGACCAATGGATCTTTTGATCAAAGTATTCCTTTGCTTCATTTTCTTCTTATAGCTTGTATCCTTTTCTATTTCTCTCATTTCCTCTAGCAAATGAATATGTACCAACCTTTCTTTATCGAATCACTTTCATCCATCCTTTCATTTTTCATAACTCTCACAGTGGGAATATCAAACTCAATAGAAAGAACTCTGGATCAATGCCATAAGCCAACCGAAATGGGGAGTACCTGTTGTTGACTTTGATGTTGCCCTATATGCCCACAATGTTGCATGAATCCTTTTATCCCATTTATGTACTGCAAGGCTGCATATTTTGCTAGAATTTGACACAACACAAAATTTTTTCATTTCACTTGTCCATTTGTGCTTGGCTTGTATGTTTTACCTTCCTGCGTGCTTAATAGAAAACTTGTTGACTAGGGCTTCTACCACCTCATTAATGAAGTGGCTTCCTTAGTTTGTTACAATTTCTAATGGATAACCAAATCTGGTGATAATGTGATCATATATGAACTCTTGCTACTTCATCCATGGAAGTTACTTTCAATGGCCTAGCTTCAACCCACTTGGTTAAATAACTGTGGCAACTACAATATACTTATTTTGGCATGGGGTAGTTGGAAGTGGATCTATAATATCTATTCCCCACTTTTCAAAGGGACCAAGTGGAAGAATAGGGCATAATGGAGCTGATGAAGTCTTACGGTTACCATGTGTTTGACAAATATCACATGTCTTACAATAATTATGCAATCTCTAAAAAGAGTGGGCGGTGATAACCTCGCATCTAAAATCCTTCGCTATAAGTTTTCTAGATAAGTGTCCTCCACATGTACCATTGTGGAATTATTCTATTATATCCTTCCCTGATCACGCCCAACTCGCCCTCTTATACCGTCCATCATGTCCTATTTGAAATAATACTCCATGTAAAATAGAATATGGACAATCGACTTGAGTAATTTTCCTCTTAATCTTTGTATTGGCACCATTAGGAAACTTGAATTCATTCGATAATTCCAAATATCTATGTATTCACTAGGGATTGTGTCAAGGGATAAAAATGCAGTATCTGAGAAATCATCATCATCACAAGATGAACCTAAACCATCATAGGCTCGAGAGAGTGCATCTGCATTGACATGCTTCTTTCCTGGCCTATCTATAATATCAAATTCAAATTATTGTAGAAAAATTATCCATCTTGTTATCCTCCCTGATGGGTTAGGCTTATTTACAATATATTTTAGATCCTGATGATCTGTTACAACTATAAATTTCTGCCCTAGCAAGTAATTTCTAAACTTCTTTATAACAAAAATGATAGCTAGAGCCTTTTTTCTATTACAAGATAATTTACGTTCAAGAATGCTCATTTTTCTACTCCCAAAGTAAACTAGATGATCATTCCCATTTTCATCCTTTTGGATTAGAGTACTTCCTAGTGCGCACATGAGGCATCAATATACATAATGAATGGCTTGCTCTAATCTAGATTCTTTAAACAGTGAAGACATCAGGGCTTCCTTCAGTTGTTCAAAAGCTTCATGCACCTTGTTTCCTGGTTCATAAGTAACATCCTTACTCAGGAACTGGGTTAGTGGTTGTGCAATCTTTGGGAAATTCTTGATGAACCTTATATAAGAACCCACATGGCCTCAAAACGATCTCAACTTACTTTTATTCATAGGAAATGGTAACTCTTTGATTTTTGAAACTTTGTTAGATCAAGCACCAATACCATCTCTGGATATAACATTCCCTAACAAAACGCCTTTAGAACATCCAAAGACACACTTTCAGAGGGTTTAGTGAGGCTTATGCTTCATCTAATTTTTGAAATGTTGTCTCCATCTCAAGTGCAGTGGTCCATCTTGCTCCCATAGATGTAAAAATCATCCGTAAATACTCTTATGAACTTCATAGTGTTAGATGAACTTTCTCGAGCATTACACAACCCAAAATGAATAACTCTATAAGAAAACGTTCCCCAAGGAGTGGTGAACATGGTCTTCAACTGATCTTTCTCTCGCTATACGAACTTGGTCAGTATCCGCTATATCCATCAAAGAAACTATAGAACTCCCGCCACTACTTTGTCCAAGATCTGATCTCGAGAATGGAAGAGGGTAATGATCCTTCTTTGTTGCCTTGTTGAACTTCCTATAATCAACACAAATGCGTAGCTTCCCATTATTTTTTATTGAGATCATAATGGGAGAAACCCATTCAATTCTCCACAGTAAAATATGAATCCCGCATCAAGCAACTTATCTATTTCTTCTTTTATAGTCTTGGAAAAATTAGGATTCATTATATATGGCATTTGATTTATAGGCTTAGCACCATCTACTAGCTCAATAGAATGTTCTACCCAACTTACTTGACGGAGTTCCTTGTAATCAAAAGTGAATAGGTATATGTACCTTTCAAAGAACTCGGAGGTAGGATTCCTTCTCACTCTCCATCACAACATCACCAATCTTTATTTGTTGGAGATGATCATCAATTTGTTCTTCGGAGATAATTTTATGGGTTCATGAGTCGGTGTGATTGGAAGGATATCCATGACTCCAAAACATCAACCTCACTTTCTTCATCTTCTCGTGTCCACTTCACCGGTACTAGATTAATCGAGGATGTCCAATCATTAGTTTCATCACTTGAATCCATAGGTTCTCGCCTTATGATGATGAGGGATCAAATTTATTTTCACCCTCTCTCGCCACGTCCAAGTGTCATGAAGCCTTCATTCAGTAGTTTTCGCATGAACTCTCCTTAGCCATGGTCTTCCCAACAACATTGGGTACACAACAAAGTACCATTTTTCATCATCCGTAATTCTACCACACATACAACACCTATAATGTATATTGTCACATTTGAAACAACACCTTCTCGGTTTAGTTTTTCCCTTATTTAATGACCTTAACATAAGTGTTGAGGGGTGATCAATTTTTAAACCCAACATATTCATTACAGACTCGGTCATTACATTGATTGCAGCACCTCCATCTACTAAGACATCATGAATTGAAATACCATTACATAATACCTCAGCCTTGTGGAGTGTAGGATCCGCCTCTCGCTTCCAAAAAGGGGACCTCAACCTTCTTCCTTCGTTGAGCATTGGGTCCACTTCAAGCTCCCGCCTCTTCTCACAAGATATAGCTGAAGTTGACCATATGTAATATTTGTAGGCCTTTTGGATAGATCTTCTAAGATGGAGTATGGTCCTTTCCCCTATGAAATCAAAAAATATTGCACACCCAACTTTCTTCTCCTATGTTTCTTACTAGTCTCTCCTTTCATCTTCTTAGGATCATTTCCATCTTGGTTATCTTTTTCTTTCTTTATTTTTGTTACAAACACATCTGCTTCATTATTTATGCTCCTATCTACTACATCAAAATAATTCACGGGTGCTTTTCCTTTATCATTATCTCTTGTACTGGATGTGAAGCTCTATCACGGAAAATTATATTTATAATGACCCTTTTATGACAACCATAACATACAACTTTAGAAATATTTCTTTTGGACCTCTATCTCTCTCCCGAGAACTAAATTATTTTCCTCAAGAAGATTAATAGTTAGTTGGCCCATTTTCCTAATTAGATTTTCATACTCAGTAGATGTACTAGGAGAAATATTTGTGCTCACCGAGAGTGGTTGTGGATTTTGGACCAAAGGTGTTGGTGTAGGCTCTACTTTAGCAACAATTTCTTTGGGCTCTTCTTCCATGCTTTCTTCTTATCTTGTTGAAATCTCCTTTGCTCTTTTGATGGTCGTTGGGTGGTCATAATTCACTCGTTGTCTGATCTCTGGCTTCATCCCAAGAATGAAGTGCTTACAGAGGAGATTATCCATGTCATTCATCAACCCATCCGCTAATCCTTCCTTCTGGATCTGGGCATCGAGCTTCCTCCTTAGCTCTAGAACACGAGCATGATAATCCCTTATCTTCTCCCTCTCTCCTTGGGATAGCTTTGTGATATCGATCATGAGATATGCATTTTTTCGTTGTTCACCAAATTCTTCAAGAAAACTTTTTCGCTTAATAAATCCCATGAGTTTTTCACATTATAACCTAATGTTTCAAACCACCTAAGGGCTGAACCATCCAAAAAGGTTAGGAAAAATTTAGTCCATTGTTCCCTTCTTATGAGGCCATTACAAATAAAAGATCGTTTAAAATCTTGAATGAAAGAGGAAACATCTTCATTAGATTGGGCTGAAAAAATAATAATCTTCCCCATTTTCAAAATTAACTACAGTGAAATACAAACCCACAAGTACAATCAACAAGACTTATGTGCACAAATAATTGGAATCACTATAATAGAAAGTGACTTTACACCTTTCTACAAGAAATAGAATGACCACCACGGTAAAACTTGACTTACTACGGTAAAAATTGACTTTACTGTGGTAAATACTATTCATGGTAAAAAGTAAAGTTAATGTGGTAAATACTATTCATGGTAAAAAGTGACTTTACCATGGTAACTACTATGCACGGTAAAAACAAGGTTACCCTCCAAATGATTTCTAACTAAGTGGGAATATCTCTCTAGAAAATCGACCAACGAGGAATGGTCCCGCAACAAAACCAAAATGTCATCACCAATCCGGCACTATGATAATTCTCCACCGGAACTCCTCGTGCTATGATTATTTACTAATGCACAACTTTTAGTTTGGTGGATGTAATCTGGAAACACAACAACAAACATAACACAAGAATACCATATATTATGATACAAAGGAATGATGACAAATCTGAAATATATAAGTGTAAATTATAATATCAACATGAAATTGTTTCAACGTCACCCATGAGGTACTTCAAGTGTTACTAACTTCACTTGCCTTCCAACAATAACTATGGGAGAAACTTCACAATTACACCTCTTAATGGCTTCTTTAACACACTTACTCATATAATATTTCTCACTACTTCCTTCTATGCTAAATGAGGGGGGTGGCCTCTCTATTTATAGAACTTTCAGGCTTATCCACCTTATCTCTAAGATAGGATAAAAAATCTACTCTAACGAATCATATTCCATACCTTAACTCTTATATTTACATGTAAGCTTATCTTTTAAGATAAGATAAACCTTATCATTTCACATGGGTTCCACATTTTTAGAATTTTTACAAATAAAATACATAAAATATTTGTGACATCACTCCTTGTCCTTATTACTAATATATTATTTCTAATTCCCGATCATGTAGACCGTACTTCTCTACTTACCCTAAATTTGACATTTTAATATTACCAAACCACTTACGACAAATATTTACTTTTTACCACAACATTCCTATTATACTTTAACTGTTACCATACTATACATTATTAGAGGTGTCGTACCAGTAGCACCGTTATCTTCTATTAGACGCTACTACTAATTATACTTAACAACATCCTATTCCTAATACATAAATTAATGAAATAGAAATTACGGAGGAAAATTTTAGTGTCGATAAGAACTCGATGTCTTTCTCGCGTGTAATGGAGGTACATTGGACCTATTAGATAGAAAGGAGGAATATACTTAGCTATACCTTGTGCATAATAACAACGCATTTTTGGGTGACCCATTGAGATCATCTTCTAGAGTGGCACGAAGTGAGAATCACGTCTCTCGTGAGGTTCCTCCAGAGCATTGCACCTTTCGTAATACACGACTATTATGGGAAGGAGTCTGCACTTATTCTATGTCTAGGAATGTGAGAGAGCCCAGATAGGTTGGCCTTCAAGCCTTGCCTCCTTCAATATGGGTGTATAAGTTCTACTTAACCTTGCAAGTCTATGCACGCACATGGTATATCCATTCTAGTCAACGTCGAGATAGGTAATGACAATAGTTAACGGTGGATATTATCCGACTTTTGAGTATCAATCTCCTCACCATCATCAATAAGGTGTCAGGTAGTCAAACACCTTACCTTGGGAGATAGTGCCATGGATGAGGACCGAATCCTATATTTGTTAGGGGAAAATGAGTTAGGGCGTGCTTTTTTAGAAGAAGAACCAGAAGGAGAGATGGAGGAGATACACGGTTTGAGCCCGCTACTTGAGAAGAAAAAGAAAAGTTGGTATACTTGATAGATGAAGAGGAAGTAGAAAACTTGGATGTTAACCACACAGAGGGTACACGTGAAGTATTGGAAAAAGCATATGAGAAAGCACACACCTACCATGAGCCTTTGAAAAAATAAGGTTAACATTGGTACAAAAGTAGAGCCAAAGGAAGTTGTCATTGGAGATTATTGGTCAGACCAAGAGGTTTCAAAAATAGTTAAGTTGGTAGGTGACTTCCAATAATTGTTCCTATACGATTACCATGAATTAAAGGGAGTTCACCACTCTCTAGGGAAATGAGGATTAAGTTAAAGGAAGGTGTGCACCCGGTTTAGAAGAGACCTTATAGGATGAACCTGAATTTACACGTAAAGGTTAAGGACGAAATTGATAAGATGATAGAACTGTATCACTGAGGCAATTCAAGAATATGAGCGTGTGAGACCAATGGTAATTAGTATCAAGAAGGATGGGAAGATAAGGATTTGTTTTGATTACAAATATTTAAATGCTTCATGTGTGATAGATCCTTTTCCAACCTCGTTTACTGAGGAGATTTTGGAAGGTGTCATAGGCGAGAGATCTATTCTTTCATAGATGGATTCTCTGGATATCATCAAGTAAGAATTGTGAAGGAAGACCAGGAGAAGAATACTTTCACGACTAAGTGGGGAAGTTTTTCTTACATAGCTATGCACTTTGCCTTAAGAATGTGCTTGTTATATTTACGTGCATCATGGTGCAGGCATTTCAAGACTTCATCCAAAAATTTATGTAATTATACCTGGATGACTGGATGGTGTATGGGTTAGTAAGGGATCATTGTGACTATTTGTGGTTGATGTTTGAGACATTCAAAGCTATTAAGCATCTCCCGAACATTAAGAAACGTGCCTTTGCTACTCCATTTGGTACATTACTAGGTCACATTATATGCAAGGAAGGCTTATTGGTAGACCTTGCTAAAGTTGATGTTATTTTAGGGTTGGAGGAGCCTACTAGTTAAAGCATAGTGCATTAATTCTTAAGGTACATAAGATATTACAGGAAATTTATCAAAGGCTATGCCAGGATTTCTGCGCCATTGAAAGAGTTGTTGAAACATAAATGCAAGTTTCATTGGGGAGAGCCACAAGAAGTGGATTTCAACAAGTCAAGGAGAAACTTACTCAATGCCCATTTTGCACTTTCCCTTTTGAGATAAGCCCTTTCATGTGCATGTGGATGCATCAGGTATGGAAATTAGAGCAGTTATAGCATAGCCCAGAGAAGGGATTGTTGATCACCCTTTGTGTTTTGCAAGTAGAAAGTTAACTCCAACTAAGAATAATTATACAATAATGGAGCGTGAAGCATTGTCCATGATATATGCACTGCATAAATTTAGGAAATAATTTTTGGCTACTCTGTTTATATTTTACATGGATCATATGGCACTCAAGTACTTGGTGAACAATCCTATCTTGCAAGGGTGCATATGTTGGTGGATCTTTTTGTTTTAGGAGTTCAAATTTTTTCGTTGTAAAACAAGGAAAGAGCAACTTGGGACCTGACCATTTATCACGGATTAAGTCAGGTGAGGACATGCAGAGAATTAAAGACACAATGCTAGATGCATAGTTATTTAGATTGCAACGCACGCCCTCTGATTTAGAGGATATTGTTGTTTTCCTACAAACAGGTGTGTCGCGAAGGAATGAAGGCCTTGGAGAAGAAGTAGTTGGCCATATGTACCGCACCCTATATGCTGATTAGTGGAGACCTGTATAAACTAGGTTGGGATGAGGTCTTGCGCCGATGTGTACTAGAGCATGAACATACTGCAATCATGGAAGAAGCTCATGGTGGCATTACAGGAGGAAACTATGTAGGGAATGTGACCATGCGCAAGATCCTATTGGTAGGCCTTTGGTGGGAGATGGTTTATAAGGATTATATAGAGTATTGCAAGGCCTATGACCATTGCCAATGCCTTGGTAAGCTAGGCGGAGAGATGAAATTCCATTAAGACCTATCATGAGAGCGAGTTGTTTGAAAAATGGGAAATTGACTTTGTGGGCCCTATTTCCCCCGCGTGTGTAGGACAGTTCACGCTATATTATCACATGCACAAACTATCTTACAAGATGGGAAACAACAACACCTACAAAGGATCGCACGATAACTAGCACAATTAGGTTCATATGGGAGAATATAATCAACTGTGTATGGATGCTTATTGAGTTTAAAAAGTGATAAGGGTACTCACTTTTTCAATGATACTATTAGAATCTTATTGGCAGAGTTTATGGTGTCCCATCACAAAACTACCCCTATCACCCTCAAGCTAATGGGACTGTTGAGGCCTTTAACAAAATATTGAGCCACACATTAACTAAGATTTGTGATGTCAGAAGGAGGGACTGGAATACCAAAGTCTCTGCAAAGTGTTATGGGCATATCGAACGACTTATAAAATTTGAACAAGACCACACCATTTCAATTGGTGTTTGGCGCAGAAGTGGTTCTACCTATCAATTTATGTACCATCCCCGCATATTACGTGTGCAAGAGGATTGGTTAATGAGCAATCATTAGAAGAGTGCATTGAAAAAATTATGATGCTAGATGAAAGGCAAACCATTTCTAGGTGGAGTCAGAAGATGGAGAAAGCTAGATAAAAGGCATGACATGATCGACATATTAGGAATAAGGAGTTTGAGGTTGGGTAGATTGTTTTTCTATATGATTCAAAGTTTCTGCGCCATCATGGGAAACTCAAAGGACATTGGTTGGGACTATGTGTTATATCTTATATAATTGATTCATGCAGTTTCCAGTTACACGTGTTGGATGGGACACACTTTCTTGGTTATTTTAATGGGATTAGGTCGAATCCCCACTATAAATTAGTCTTATGTGTATTTGTAAAAAAGATAGTGTTTCCATGTAGCTTAGGATTTCCCTTAATGCATTTTCCTTTATATGTGTTTCCTGTCTTTGTCTCTATGATTTATCTTTTCGTTTGTTTGTTGTGGACACACTTGCACCCCGGTATCCAATTACTATTTCAAGGGGTTCTATGCGCAGAGGACCACACATCTATTTAGTGGGGTGGAGAGTGTAAAGAAGAGTTTCAGTGAATAGTGTGGTATGAAGCAAGTTTTAGGAGTGATGTTGATTAGTGGCTTGAATGAGGAAGTCAAACACACGTGGAGTCAAAGGATCACGCATAGAAGAAGTGATTATGGGTAGATATTGGTGTCAAAATCCTTATAAAAACCACGTACAGGGATAAAAGTTTAGAACAAACTTAGGTAGCTTGTAGCACGAACTTGGTATAAGACGTAAGGGAAGAAATACTTCAATGATGAAAGCACACATAAGGAAGTTTGCGTTTGATGAAGTTTTATGCGCCATAATGTTAAGGAGGTTACACGTAAGTTGGTGCATGGAGGAAAAACACTAGAAACAACGTGCACGTTGAAAGGCGTTGAAAAAGATGACTTTAATGTGGAAGTACGGTGGTAGGTGGCACAAAGATTAATGTGAAAAAGAAAAATATATAAATAGAAGGTCGGGGTAAGTTATTTATTTTACCTTGCGTTTGTTATTGAAGAGCTCTTGCGAACTAGGGCATCCTTGCAAGAAAATTTGTGGAAAATTACGTGCAAAGTGGAGAACTTGACAAATTTGTGAACCATAGTGGAATGGAGTACATGGGTGTGCATAAAGGAGATTGTTTGGTGGATTCCCATGGGTATTTATGTTGTCTTGTGGAAGGAGAGTTTTCCAGGTTAGGGTTTGCAGAGCTAGGGCATGATTTTTGAAGAAATTTCAAGGAGTGGAGCCGAGGGACTAAGAAGTGTTGAAGCAAGACGTAAGGAAGAACTTACAAGGACTTGATGAGAAAAATGGCACCAAGGAAAGGAGTGAACATTTCACCAAAGAAGGGCAAGGGCAAGGGAAAAGGAAAACCAACCGTATTAACCAGTTTTAATGAGGAGTGGTATGCATGGAGATGCAGTACCAGATGGTGTTTTAATGGGGATGGAATGGGTATCTCACATACGAAAGATGGATATAAGTGATTATAACCATAGGACAAGTAACCCCGATAAATAAATGGCATTAGAGCTAGTTTTCCCTACCAAAGAAAGGACACATAATGACAAACCAATGTATGATGACTTTGTGAAGACCATATTGGAGATGGCTGGACTCTTGTGACTCTATGAGCTACCATATTTCGGAAAACCCGAAAGGTTATAGTAGTGGCTGATGTCGAGTGTGCACAAAGATTATTTTTACTTCGTAGGAAGTAGAGTGCGTTGAATTGTTCGGTTGATCTACAAATACACTGGGCTTATCTACACAGGAGAATCACTTAATGATGACTTAGACGACAAGGATGTCGTCAAGGAAACAATGACGGAATATGAATATAAGAAGTGCTTGGGAAATTTTGATATCACCAAGATCACACACCCAACCATGAAGATGGAAACACACATGCTCACCAAATTGAATGGACAAGAGTGATGGACGCAAGTGAATAAGAGATGGTAGAACATTTGCAGGAATATTTTAGAAGGAATGATCTAAAACCTCTCGACCTTCATTGTGGAGGAGATGACAGATTTCACGTATGACGGGAATAAAATCATGTATGGTAATATCCTTCTTACCATTTTATTTTCAAGATTAGAGTGCCTGATGGGCCAAATATTTATGTCTGGGAGTACCTTGAAGATGACCCTTCCTCGTAAATAGGTTCAAAGCATACACTTGTGATATAATGACTGCTACATATAAAGCGCGCTTGGAGAAATGGTACAAGTGAATGCATGATGCATTTAGGGTAGAATGGAGAATCCCTAAACAACTGCCAACCTTGGTGGATGGTGAGGTTGAGTTCATTGTATACCAACACTTCGCATAGGTAGATTCACTTTGACAGATGGCATGAAAAGTCCATGGTGTAAACTATCTTTTGCCTTCACAACACAATATTTTCAAATTGCGGTTAACAGGTTCAAGGAAGCCAAGAAACTTAGAGTTAATCTAAGTGAGGCAAATCAGTATCATCATGCTCTACAATGAACATTGGTGTATCCTAAGAAGTGTGCATATGTGAAGAACTATGTCTCTCATGACGTATATATGTTAAAATCCATGTCAATACCTATAGCAGGAAAAATGACAAGGGTATATATACACTGAGGCCCAAGTTCGAAAAGGAAACATATGTTGAGGATTATATATTCATCCTCGAGACCCTACTAGAAGGAAAAATGGTAAAAGAGAGATAAGGAGGAAAATACAACAAGTAGGGCACGAGCGTACACATTTTGGAACATAGGGGCACAGGAGTCAGCGCAGGCGTAAGTACTTACACACGAAGGAAGAAATCCCCCATGAAGGAGAAGTCTCCCAAGAAGGAAATGTCCCCTGTGATAGAGGAGTCACCAATAAAGAAGAAGAAAAAGATGACGTAAAGTTCAAACTCTGAGGAGACGAAGAGAATGAAGGGTAACGAGTCTCGAGGAGGATGAGGAGTGTGAGGAAGGTGAGGATCCCCCTATGTACAATGTACACAAATCTGATGAAGAGTAGAATGGATCTGAGGAGGGTACTTAGAATATGGGAGGAAGTGAAGAGGTGAATATGAATACACAAGAGACCCCACACTTGGTTGGAGGGCAGTTGGATGACATTGTGGAAAAGAAGTGGCATATATCATACAGAACTTGGTGGAGCATGAGGTGGAGCACAACGTCAAGAAATATTGAGAGAAACAAAAGAGAGCATAGACAAGGAGAAGAGTTTAACATTCAGATTCCCAAAGGTAGCATACATGGGTGGTAAGGGTGTGGAGGAAACATAAGGACATACAATTACTTATGTCAATGATCTAAACAAGGTCCTACACAAGCGTTTCCAAATCACAAGTGCCCATAGAATAGCTCTTTTGTTGGTCGTCATTTGAGAAAGATAGTGCATACACACACACGAGGAAAATGTTGTCATGGACCTTCGAATCCCATGTTGATGAGCCCAAATTTGAAGTTGGTGTGGATGCAAGTAATAGAAATGTAGAACCCCAATGAGGTGAATCCTATTGTGGATACCTAGTGGTTAACTGATGAACAAGCTTGTAATGCACTCAATAAGGTATCAATAGAAGTGGAGGTAAGGTTATTTGGGAGGAATAACAAAATCAGAGCCTTGGAGGAGGAATTGGAGGAAAAGAATAAGGAGATAATAGAGAGATACATGGAGATAAAAGGGAAGGAGTCTATAATTACATAGTTAAAGGATGAGTTGAGAGAGGAAAAGGTGAAGGTGCATGAATCCTACAAGAAAGCAGAGACTATCTCAGACTCCATTATTTTAGTGCACCTAGACTTAGCCCCCATGAATAGAAGTATGAGTCATCTTTCCACTACTTGGAGGATTTGACACACTTTATCACAATGGAGAAACAACCACTTGCATTGGAGTCGACAAAGGAAGTTTTGGCGTGACAAAGAGAATAAGAGAAGTTAAAAATTTGGGAGACCATAACTCGGTACTCCGATATCCTTGCCTCTGTAAAAACTACAACGCACATGGCTTAAGTTGTCTATGACAACTATGGAGACGAGGACAGGTGGCAAGTGTATTGGTTGCTACCCAAGAGGCAAACCTAAAGGAGTTCCAGAAAAGAACAAGGGTAATAGGACATAACGGGAAAAGATCATATTAGAGGTCAAGAATAAGTCTGAGGCGATTGAGAGCTTAAGGGTCTTGATTAGAAATAAAGTGAAGGAATTATATCCCCAGGTTACACAAAGGATGGATGTGTTGAGTGACCTTAGCAGAAAATGGAAGGTATTGTTAATACACTAAAGGCTAAGGGTGAAGAGTTATCATTTGATGAGGTCAACACATTAATAGTGGATTTATTTCAACAAGCGCAGAGTGAGGTGGATTCCTGGAATAAAATTGAATCATCCTTGAACAAAGAATTCCCAATATTTGTACAACAGTAACAAAATTCTTTTGTTCTTTGGTGCAAGCCGGGTACAGGTTATTCTTTCCCTCCATTCTTTATTATTTTTTAAAATCCTATGGTTTTCCAAGTACAAACAACACATTTAGTGTGGGGTGATGTTGAGCCCAAAATGACTAAGTCCTAAAGCAAAAGATGAGTGCATGTGGAAGGAACTATGAAGAAAAGTGCATGAGTAAATACTTGTGAGGAAAGATAGGTTTGCGTGCAGGAGCAGGAAAGGGTTTAAGGGTTTAAGGACTTAGCCACATTTTGGTTGAAGGGTATCACATGCAAAACACGTGAAGCTGCAGATAAGCGTAATGATGAAAAGGTTGTTACATGAAGACTTGGAGCTCAAGAAAATAATATTCCAGGGAATATTTATGGTTACGGGCAATGTAAATTGGCTATTGTTATGGCTAATGGGCATTTGCATGGCTTGGAAATGTCGACACTAAAATTTTCCTCCATAATTTCTATTTTATTAATGTAGGATGTTGTTAAGTATAATTAGTAGTAGCGTTTGATAGAAGATAATGGCGCCACAAGACGGTGTCGCCAATAATGTGGAGTACGGTAATACCAAAGTACAATAGGAATGTTGTAAAAAGTAAATATTTGTCGTAAGTGGTCCAGTAATGTTAAAATGTCAAAGTTTGGGTAATTAGAGAAGTAGGGTCTACATGATTAGGAATTAGAAATATTATATTGGTAATAAGGACAAGGAGTGAGGTCATAAATATTTTGTGTATTTTATTTGTAAAAAGTCTAAAAATGTGGAACCCATGTAAATGATAAGGTTTATCTTATCTTAATGAGATAAGCCTACATGTACAAATAAGAGTTAAGGCATGGAATATGATTCGTCGTAGTGGATTTCTTATCCTATCTTAGAGATAGGATGGATAAGCCTGAAGTTCTATAAATAGAGAGGCCACCCCCTCATTTAGCATAGAAAGAAGTAGTGAAAATATTGTAAGAAGTGTGCAAAGGAAGCCATTAGTTAAAGGTGTGTTCAAGAAGCCATCGAAAGGTGTAATTGTAAAGTTTCTCCCATAGTCTTGTCAAGTACCTCATGGGTGAGATTGTAACAATTTCATGTTAATATTATAATTTACTTTGATATTTCAGATTTGTCATCATTCCATCTTATCATAGTCAATGGTATTCTTGTGTTCGGTTGTTGTTTTGTTTCCAGATTACATCCACCAAACTAAAGGCTGTGCATTAGTAAATAATCATAAGACGAGGAGTTCCGGTGAAGAATTATCATAGTGCCTTTGGATTGGTGATGACATTTTGGTTTCCGTTACCGGGACCATTCCTCGTTGGTGGATTTTTTGGAGAGATATTCCCACTTAGTCAAAAATCAATTAGAGGGTAACCTTGTTTTTACTGTGCATAGTAGTTACCATGGTAAAGTCATTTTTGCCATGAATAGTAGTTACCATGGTAAAGTCATTTTTGCTGGAATAGTATTTACCGCAATAAAGTCACTTTTTACTATGAATAGTATTTACCGCAGTAACTTCACTTTTTACCGTGAATAGTGTTTACCACAGTAAAGTCAGTTTTTACCGCAGTAAGTCAAGTTTTACCATAGTTTACCGTGGTCATTTCTATTTTACTGTAGAAAGGTGTAAAGTCACTTTCTAGTATAGTGATTCCAATTATTTGTGCACATAAGTCTTGTTGGTTGTATTTCACGGTGGTTACTTTTGAAAATGGGAAAGATTCCTGTTTTTTTAGCTCAATCTAATGAAGATGCTTCTTCTTTCATTCAAGAGTTTAAACGATCTTGTATTTGTAATGGCCTTATAAGAAGGGAACAATGGACTAAATTTTTTCCTACCTTTTGGATGGTTCAAGACTTAGGTGGTTTGAAACACTAGGTGATAATGTGAAAAACTCATGGGATTTATTAACCGAAAGTTTTCTTGAAGAATTTGGTGAACAACGAGATATGCAGATCTCATGATCGATATCACAAAGCTAACCCAAGGAGAGAAGGAGAAGATAAGGGATTATCATGCTCGTGTTCTAGAGCTAAGGAGGAAGCTCGATGCCCGATCCGGAAGGAAGGACTAGCGGATGGGTTGATGAATGGCATGGATAATCTCCTCTCGTAGAAGCACTTCATTCTGGGATGAAACCAGAGATCGACAATGAGTGAAGTATGACCGCCCACCTACCATGAACAAGCAAAGGAGATTACAAGAAGGCAAGAAGAAAGCATGGAAGAGGAGCCCAAAGAAATTGTTGCTAAAGTAGAGCCTACACCAAAGACCTTTGGTCCGTAATCCACAACCACTCCCGGTGAGCACAAATATTTCTCCTAGTACATTTACCGAGTATGAAGATCTGCTCAAAAATATGGGTCGCTTAACTATTAATCTTCTTCAAGGAAAGGAATTTAGTTCTCGGTGGAGGAGATAGAGGTCCAAAAAGAAATATTTCGAAGTTGTTTGTTATGGTTGTTATAAAAAGGGTCATTATAAGTATAATTGTCAGATAGAGCTTCTACATCCGGTACAAGAGATAATGATAAAGGAAAAGCACCTGTGAATTCTCTTGATGTAGTAGATAAGAGTAGAAATAATGAAGTAGATGTGTTTGTAACAAAAAGAAAGAAAGAAAAAGATAATCAAGATGGAACTGATCCTAAGAAGATGAAAGGAGAAACTAGTAAGAAACATAGAGAAGAAAGTTGGGTGTGCAGGGTTTTTCGATTTCACGGGGGCAAGGACCATACTCTATCTTGGAAGATCTCGTCCAAAAGGCCTCGCAAATATTACATATGGTCAACTCTTGGCTATGTCTTCTGAGAAGAGGCGGGAGTTACGAGGTGGACTCAATGCTCGAAGAAGGAAGGAGGTTGAGGTCCCTGTTTTAGAGGTAGAGGCAGATCCCTATGCTCCACAAGCTGAGGTATTATGTAATGGTATTTCAATTCATGATGTCTTAGTTGATGGAGGTGTTGCAGTTAATGTAATGACCGAGTCTGTAATGAATATGTTGGGTTTAAAAATTGATCGCCCTTCAACACTTATGTTAAGGTCATTAAATAAGGGAAAAACTAAACCAGAAGGTGTAGTTTCAAATGTGGCAATATCTCGTTATGGGCGTCTGTATGTGTGGTAGACTTTCAGTGATCAAAAATGGTATTGTTGCATACCCAATGCTTTGCCTGGGAAGACCATGGCTAAGGAGAGTTCATGCAAGAAACTAATGGAATGAAGGTTTTATGACACTTGGATGTGGTATAGAGAGGGTGAAGATAAACGTGATCCCTCGACATCATAAAGCAGAACTTGTGGATTCAAGTGATGAAACCGATGATGGACATCCTCTCGATTACTCTAGTACCAAAGTGAAGTGGACATCGAAGATGAAGAAAGTGAGGTGGATGTTTCAGTCATGGATATCCTTCCAGCCACACCAACTCATGACCCCATAAAATTATCTGAAGAAGAAGTTGATGATTGGCGATGCTGTGATGGAGAGTGAGAAGGAATCCTACCTCCAGCTCTTCGAAGGTACATACATCTATTCAATTTTGATTACAAGGAACTCCATCAAGTAAGTTGGGTAGAACATTCTATTGATGGTAGATGGTGCTAAGCCCATAAAACAAATGCCATATAGAATGAATCCTAATTTTTCCAAGACCGTAAAAGAAGAAATAGATAAGTTGCTTGATGCGGGATTCATATTTTTGTGGAGAATTTAGAATGGGTTTCTCCCATTGTGATCTCAATAAAAAAGAATGGGAAGCTACGCATTTGTGTTGATTACAGAAGCTCAATAAGGAAACAAAGAAGGATCATTACCCTCTTTCATTTTGAGATCGATCTTGGATGAAGTAGCGGCCAGAGTGCTATAGTTTTTCTTGATGGATATAAGCGGCTACAACCAAGTTCGTATAGCAGAGAAAGATCACCAAGACCACGCTCACCACTCCTTGGGGAACGTTTGCTTATAGAGTTATGCCTTTTGGGTTGTGTAATGCTCCAAAGCAACATTCCAAATAGCGTTTGATGAATAGGGTGTTCGAACCCTACATTGGGACCTTCATCGAGTATTTTGGATGATTTTTGCATCTATGGGAGTAAGTGGACCACCCGCACAAGATGGAGACAACATTTCAAAGGTTAGATGAAGCACAAGCCTCACTAAACCCTACAAAGTGTGTCTTTGGATGTTCTAAAGGCGTTTTGTTAGGGCATGTTGTATCCAGAGATGGTATTGGTACGATCCTCGATAAAGTTTCAAAATCAAAGATTTACCATTTCCTATCAATAGAATTAAGTTGAGATCATTTTTAGGCCATGTGGGTTACTATAGAAGGTTCATCAAGAATTTCTCAAAGATTACACACCACTAACCCTTGGTTCTTGAAGAAGGATGTTGCTTATGAACCAGAAACAAGGCGCATGAAGCTTTTGGACAATCAAGGAAGCCCCCGGTGTCTTCACCTGTTTTGAAGAATCCAGATTGGAGTAAGCCATTCATTTTGTACACCGATGCTTCGATGCATCACTAGGTAGTACTTTGAGCCAAAAGGATGAAAATGGGAATGAACATCCAATTTACTTTGGGAGCAGCATAAATGAGCAGTCTTTGAGGTAAACTATACCGAATCGAAAAAGAGGCTCGCTATCATTTTTTTGTAAAGAAGTTTAGAAATTACTTGCTAGGGCAGAAATTTATAGTTGTAACGGATCATCGTGCTCAAATATATTGTCAATAAGCCTAACCCATCGGGAGGATAGCAAGATGGATAATTTTGCTACAAGAATTTGAATTTGATATTATAGATAGGGCCAGAAAGAAGCATGTCAATGCAGATGCACTCTCTCGAGCCTATGATGGTTTAGGATCATCTTGTGATGATGATGATTTTCCGATGCAAAGCATTGTTATCCCTCGACACAATCCCTAGTGAATACATAGATATTTGGAATTATCTCGAATGAATTCAAGTTTCCCGATGGTGCCAATGCAAAGACTAAGAGAAAGATTACTCAAGCCGATCGTCCATATTCTATTCTCGCATGGATCATTATTTCGAATAGGACTCGATGGACAAGACAAGAGGGCAAGTTGGACGTGATCAAGGAAAGGAGCTGCTAGAAGAATTCCACAATGGTACATGTGGAGGGCACTTCTCTGGACAACTTACAAGCAAGAAGGATCTTGGATGCAAAGTTATCACCGCCCACTCTTTTTAAAGATTGTTATAATTATTGTAAGACATGTGATATTTGTCAAACACATGGTAACCGTAAGACTTCATCAGCTCCATTATGTCCTATTCTTCCCTGGTCCCTTTGAAAAGTGGGGGATAGACATTCAGAGGTCCACTTACAACTACATCACGCCAAAATAAGTATATTGTAGTTGCATGCATTATTTAACCAAGTGGGTCAAGCTAGGCCATTGAAAACAACTTCCATGGATGAAGTGGCAAGGTTCATGTATGAACGCATTTTCACTAGATTTGGTTTCCCATTAGAAATTGTAATAGATCAAGGAAGCCACTTCATTAATGAGGTGGTAGAATCCCTAGTCAATAAGTTTTCTATTAAGCACAGGAAGGCAACAACATACAAGCCAAGCACAAATGGACAGGTGGAACGAACAAATTTTGTGTTGTGTCAAATTCTAGCAAAAGATGCAGCCTTGCAGGTACATAAATGGGATAAAAGGATTCATGCAACATTGTGGGCATATAAGGCAACATCAAAGTCAGCAACAGGATACTCCCCATTTCAGTTGGCCTATGGCATTGATCCAGCTTCTTCCTATTGAGTTTGATATTCCCACCTGTAAGAGTTATGAAAATGAAAGGATGGATGAAAGTGATTCAAGAAAAGAAAGGTTGGTACATCTTCATTTTGGAGGAAATGAGAGAAATAGCAAAGGATACAAGCCATAAGAAGAAAATGAAGCAGAAGGAATACTTTGATCAAAAGATCCGGTGGTCTCCATTTCATGTGAATGACTTGGTTCTAGTATATAATTCCGATACAAAAAAAGAAGACGGAGGAAATTTCTTCCAAAATGGATGGGGCCCTAAAAATAAATTGCGTGCATGAAAATGGTATGTACCGACTGGAGGAATTGGATGGCACTCCCATTACGAAATGGGTCAACCACGACAAGTTAAAGATTTTCAAGCACGAGAATAGTCTATCTCGAGGACGGAGTAGAAGCCAGAAGGGGAAGATTCGACACTAAAATTTTCCTCCATAATTTCTATTTCATTAATGTAGGATGTTGTTAAGTATAATTAGTAGTAGCGTTTGATAGAAGATAATGGCGCCGTCAGTACGGTGTCGCCAATAATGTGGAGTACGGTAACAGTCAAAGTACAATAGGAATGTTGTAAAAAGTAAATATTTGTCGTAAGTGGTCCGGTAATGTTAAAATGTCAAAGTTTGGGTAATTAGAGAAGTAGGGTCTACATGATTAGGAATTAGAAATATTATATTGGTAATAAGGACAAGGAGTGAGGTCATAAATATTTTGTGTATTTTATTTGTAAAAAGTCTAAAAATGTGGAACCCATGTAAATGATAAGGTTTATCTTATCTTATGAGATAAGCCTACATGTACAAATAAGAGTTAAGGCATGGAATATGATTCGTCGAGTGGATTTCTTATCCTATATTAGAGATAGGATGGATAAGCCCTGGAAGTTCTATAAATAGAGAGGCCACCCCCTCATTTAGCATAGAAAGAAGTAGTGAGAAATATTGTAAGAAGTGTGTGCAAAGGAAGCCATCGATTAAAGGTGTGTTGAAGAAGCCATCGAGAGGTGTAATTGTAAAGTTTCTCCCATAGTCTTGTTGAAGTACCTCATGGGTGAGATTGTAACAATTTTATGTTAATATTATAATTTACTTTGATATTTCAGATTTTCATCATTCCGTCTTATCATAGTCAATGGTATTCTTGTGTTCGGTTGTTGTTTTGTTTCAGATTACATCCACCAAACTAAAGGTGTGCATTAGTAAATAATCATAGCACGAGGAGTTCCCGGTGAAGAATTATCATAGTGCTTTGGATTGGTGATGACAGTAAAACTTCAGTATAATAGAATATGATGAAATTTGGCATGTGGGCTTTCCGAATGATGTTTAGGTGAGATCCTATCCTATTTAAGGAGGCATTTGGATCTAGAAAAAGGGGACTATATGTTAGGTGTTAGAGGCTGGAGGTCGAGTATGTGTGCATATGCGTGGTGAATAATATGTAATCATTCTAAGGGTGTACTATATAATTTACGGATCGAGCCATGGGTAGGGTAGAATTCTAATGGTATAATGATGTAGTTGATCTGGTGTTGAACCCTTTTGATGTAATATGGCTAACGTAAACACTTGTTAATCAATATATGATGGGTTATTCTGTATATTTTTGTCTAATGGGCCCAAAACCTAGTGTATTTCATGTTACTCATGCTAGAGATCTGGTTCTCTTATGTTGTTGCATTGTTTACATTTATATCATGGTGCTTCCATGTTAGATCTAGTGTTTTTACTTTGTGCTAGAATATATGATTTTATTTATGTTTCTGCAAACGTTCTTCCATTAATGGCTAAGCATGCCTACTAATCTCACATAAAGGAGGGGATCATAGCCTACGTGCACCTTGGGTGGGTGCCCAACTAATGTTGGGTGATAGGCCGATGTGCTTTGGGTTTAAAAGGGAGTAAGGAAAATGAGACTACACACTAAAAGGTATTAAAAAATCTTCATGCATTCTTGTTGAGGTGCAGAGGAGGAAGCCCCTCGTAATTATTTTTGGGAGTAAACAAAAATGTGGTTTTTATATATTAATAATATGGGTGGTATTTGACCCATAATTTTATGGGAATTTGTGATGAGTTGGTATCTTGGCCTATGGTATTTATGCCCATGGTATTGTAAATTTTTTAGGAAGTTAGCTATCGATGCACTTATAAATAGATGTACATACAACTTATAGATATATATTGTGTGTGTGAATTCAAGTGTGAATTTGGGAGATTTTATTTAGTGCAGCTCCAAACAAGATCAATGCATTGTAATTGTGAGAAGACTGATATGAGAGTGTAATGTACTCTTATTATCTTGTACTAATATGAGCAAGTGTTTCTTGGTGGATGTAGCCCACATTGCGTTAAACACATTAAATCATGTCTTTTTGTGTATTTTATTTTGCTTTGTTGTTTATATATTTATGTTCATAGTTCTTATTGTTGTAATTCTATAGGATTGTTTCATAGTTATTTCTATTTTATCCCTAACAAATATCAAGGTATATAGTTGGATTACACATATCAATTTAAGATGAGATCAATATGTTGCAATTTCATTATGTGGAAGAAGCATATCAATATGCTTTAAAGGAAGAGGAGAAATTGGTGTGCAAATAAAAAGTGCTAACCACAAAAAGGGAAGCCCATACAAGGTAAATACATTAAATTTAGCACAAGATGATAATAGGTCATGCTTGAATGTGGAAATTGAAGGGATATATAAAGGATTTGGTCATGAAACTAGAGAAATAGGTTATGGAGGATGTCACAGAGTTAGTGACACATGCTACAAGTTTGGAGAGATATAATATTGAAAAGGTTTGAGAACTCAAATCCTTACCATGTTTCATGGTTACAAAAAGACACCAACAATTGGTGAAGGAGAAATGTCCGGCTAAATTCCATATTGAAAGATATGAGGATGAGGTGAAGTGTTACGTGATTCCCATGGATGAATGTCATGAACTACTTTATAGGCCTTAAAATTTTTACTGGAAGGTGCACCATGGTGGTTACACAAACACATACACAATTAAGAAGGGTGGAGTGAAGTATACTCTGAACTCATTATAGGAAAAGTGTGAGGCAACACCAAAAGTGTTCTTACTATGAGGTAAGTAGTTCTTAAGATAAGTAAAGAAATAGAGTAAATATTTTGTGCTAATAGTGTGGACTACATAAAAGGAGAGTGTAATAGAAGTGGTGGAAGGAGAAGAAAACATACTACTAGAAGTGAAATGAATGTTGGATGATTTTATAGAAGTTATGTCTTATGAGTTACCTGGAAGGGTTACCACCTATGTGAGACATTAGTCACTACACGTATTTAATTCTAGGGTTGTGTTTTATTAACAAGGTATCCTACACTATGAAATTTCAAAATCATATGGAGACATAAAAGTAGGCCCAAAGTTATTAAATACAAGACTCATTGGAAAGATTCTAATCATATGCACAATACCAATTGTTCTAGCACCTAAAAAAGGGTGGTGAGTGGTGTATGTGTACCAATTTAAATGCCATAAATAAGATCACCATCAAGTATAAAATTTTATTTCCACATGGATTTTTGGTGGAGCAAAGTATTTTGGAAATATTGATTTGAAGAGTGGATGTCATTAAATTCCCAAAAAGGAAGGAAATGAATGGACAATAGCATTTAAGACTCAAGAAGGATTGTATGAGTAGCTAGTGAGGTTGTTCGGATTGAACAACACACCAAGTACTTTCATGAGGTTTATGAATCAATTCCTAAAACAATTTTCAGTCAATTTTTTGATTGTGTACCTCAATGATATTTTATTTTCATCATGATGCATGAGGATCATTTTCTACATATCAGGAAAGTATTGCAAATACTACGGGAAGATAATTTGTTGATCAATTTCAAGAAGTGTATTTTTACACATGAAGATTTGGCGTATATTAGATTTGTAATTTTCAGAGAAGGATCGAATATGGAACTTGAAAAGGTATGTATAATCATGGATTGGTCATCACAAAGTAGTGCTTATGAGGAACCAAGTTTTCATGTGTTAGTTATATTTTATCACAAATTCATCAGAACATTAGTGGTGCATGAAAACATATTACAAATGTCATGAGGGAGATATGAATAATTTCATCTAGATAAAATTTCTAGAGAAGAGTTTTTTATAATTGAAGATAAGAATAACATAACAACTAGTGTTAGAATTTCTAGATTCATAAAGGTATTTCAAGTTTTGTGATGCTAGTGGAATATCCATTAGTGGAATGTTGGATCGGGAGGATAGAACTATTATGCTATTTAGGGAAAATCTGAATGATGCAAGGAGGAATTATAGTGTGTATGATCAATAATTTTGTGCAATCATACATGAATTAAAGAAGTGGATACATTACTCATTTCTTAAAGAGTGTGTGTGTTGTACATAGATCATCAACAACTAAAATTCATTAATAGCCAAGGAAAGTTAAACTAGAGGAATATGTGGTGGGTGTAATACCTACAAGGATACACATCCATCTTGAAAAACATGAGTGAAAAATATAACAAGGTGGTAGATGTGCTCATTAGACATAATTATTTTTGATAGAGATTAGAATCGAAGTAGCTTGATTTAAATCCATGAAATAACTATATGCACATGATGAAGAATTCAGGGAAGCATGAGAGGTATGTGCAATTCCCAAAAGTGTAGACATAATACCTTGGTTGGACTATTCTGTGTGGGGCATATTTTGATTTAGGAGAAGATAGTTGTACATCCAAAAAGAATCAATTGTGGGAACCAAATAAGAGAGAAACATTGTAGAGGATTAGTAGGGCACTTTGGTTTGGATAAAACCTTAGTACAACTAAGGGAGAGTTAATTTTGGCCACAAATGAGTGTGGATGTGTGTAAATTTGTACATAAATAATATGCTTGTAAATTGGCTAAAGGAAGATCTCAAAACACAAGGTTGTATCAGTATTTTCCTATTCTAGAGATGTCTTAGGGATACATAAGTATGGTTTTTGTGTCCATTTCCCAAAATACAAGAAGGTGATTATTCCATTTATGTAGTGGTGGATATATTTTCAAATATGGCACATTTCATTACTTGTAGGAAGACCAATGATGCAACACACAATGAAATATTTTCTTTAAAGAGATTGTAAGACTTTATGGATTAGCACACAATATAATTCTTGATAAGATTCAATTTTTTTGTAATTTTTGGTGAATTTTATGGAGAAATCTAGTTTCAAAGCTATAATTTAGTTCAACATACCATCCAAAAATTGATGGATAGATAGAAGTTGTGAATAAGCCTTGGATATTTTCTTAGATGTTTGGTCGGAGATAAACTAGGAGCTTGGGATTTGGTTCAGCATAGGTAAAATTTACTTATGACAAATTAGTAATTAGGAGTATAAAGAATACATAATTCTTAATCATATATAGGATTATCCTTAGAGGATATGCATAGTTAAGAAACTTACCCTCTAATGAGGATAAGAGTGTTAAATTAGGAGAATTTATAGAGAACATAAAGGAAGTGCACTAACAATTGCACAATTAGTCAAAGAAGATGATGCATAGTAAAAACAATATGTTGATGATAAGAGAAGATAAATTGAACATCAAATTCGTTACATAGTCTTGGCATGTTTTCAAAATCAGATATTTTTGAAAGGAACTTAAAATAAGTTCAAGTGGAATATGATAAGACCATGCAAGCTTATTAGAAAGTTTGCACAAAATGCTTATGAGATTGAGTTTCTTGAATGCATGGACATCACTAACATAGTTAATATTGTGGGTCTATATCCATACCATGTAGTATATAAAGATGAAGATGAACCTAAATCAGAAGACAAAAGAATATATTGGAGGAAGAAAACTCCTATTAAAGAGTGCTATGAAGCAAAAGGAATAATAGATACCATAACCAAGAAGACACAAAATAAGGATTATAATGAGTATTTAGTCAAGTGAAAAGGAAATATGACTGAAGAGGTGAATTGAATAAGTGTTGTGGATACCACACAATGTGGTATACTAGTTCCTTGATCAAGAGCTCAATTTTTAAAAATCACCTAAGGTGTATGATTCACGAGCATGTGGGATCAAAACAAATCCCTTGTCAACCAAAATTAGTGAAAAATGGAATCACTTAGTGTTTACATTCTATAGATGACTTTTTGTGTTTGGAGTCACATAATGAAGATATACATTTTGAAGGATCATACATTCTAGTGTGAGACATAGTTTGTGGAGTACACAAGTTATGTATGTAATTTTTATTGAATGTGTAGACCTTCGCACATTGTATGACCTATTGTGTAATCATTCATTATGCAACATTATATATGACATCCGGTTCATGCCATGGAATTTGATTTGTTGTTTGATTGAAGACATAAGTTATGGGAAAGTTTTAGTTATGTTTGGGTCTATTGTAGGGTCATTTGATCCATTCATTTGAGTTCCATAGAACAAGGAGTTTTAGGAGGTAACATGAATGGCTATTTAAGTAAATCCTAATGCCATAAATTAGTGCGGTTAAATTTTAATAAAGATCTCAAGGGTATGCGTAAGTTCATATTAGATATGTGGTCTTAATGATCATTGTGAATAGAGAGAATGAAAAAGTCATGACAAGAGAGGTGATAATTAAATGTTGTTTATTGATGTGATTTGACGTGGCAGAGGATATGGAATTATATAATATGATGAATATTTGGAAATCATTTGATGTTGTTGTTTCACTAAATAAGATATCCAAAAGCTTTGTTTTTTAAAATATATGTTTATACCATCTTTTTGTTGATGCATAAATATTTAAGTATTGTTTTTCATTGCATTTTTGTGGGATGCAAGGTTTGTGAAAATAATTTTTGGATTCTCGCACCCCATCTCCATCACCTTTCCGAAAATGTGCCGAAACTTACTAACTCGGTATGTTTCCATGTAAAGGTTCTTAAAACCAAGCTCAAAAAAAAGTTTTATACCCTAGATATCATTTTAGCCTCCACTACATGTTTTTTTGAACTCCCATGAAAACAATGTAAGAAACAAAACAATTACCCTTGTTGTATCTTATAATTCCTCCACCTCCCACCTTCCCAAGATTCCCTTTGAATTACCCATCAAAATTCAAGACCTAAGTACGAGAAGAATGTTTCCATTTTAGAAATTTATGTCAATAGTGTTGGACTTGATGGTTATGTTGAGATTATATGACAAACCCCACTTGTGTAATATGGAAACATCATTTTCCTTAAACAAATCTTTATCATTATGCCCAGTAACTATAAATTTTTCTTTTATACTCTCAATAATTCTAGAACCAACCATGAGAACATTAGTTCTCTTGTTTGAAAATATCTTAAGGCTTCTCTCCCACCATAAACCCTAACTTATATGAAGTAAAGAAAATTTTCTATAAATTTTTCTTTTATGCTCTCAATAATTCTAGAACCAACCATGAGAACATTAGCTCTCTTGTTTGAAAATATCTTAAGGTTTCTCTCCCACCATAAACCCTAACATATATGAAGTAAATAAATTTTCCATAACTTTTGAGGCACTAGTTAGAAAAGGGAGGATCCCACTAGACTATTAAATCATGAATAGAGCAAGATATGACCCACTATACACCAAACTTATCCAAAATAGTATGATAATTTATTTCACCAGAATTACACCACAACATGATATGGCTTACCAAATCATCCTCCTTGCCACAAAGAACACATCTATTTGGATTCATCATTCCTCTTTTAGCAACATTATCAATAGGAAGGATTTTATTATACACAAGAATCTGAAAGAAAATATTGATTTTATGAGTCAACCCTTTATACCACACACATTCCCAAGGAAAACCATCCTAAGCCAAATTTAGGTTCATAAAAAAACCCTTTCTAACTCTATAACTCCCATCAATAATAGTAGATAAAATAAGTTCATCATCTCAATCAACTTTGGTAATGCCATGCAGAAGAAATGACTACGGTGGCCCTCTTCACTTCTCTACAAACCATAAAATCTAAAATCATCAGAGAAACTAAGAAGTTGTTTTTTTTGCTGAGGTGCGATCTTTTCCGTCATTGTTGCTGTTTTTTTCTTTTTTTTTTTGCGTGGTCTGGTGGCTTGTTCTTCTTCTTGTTGTAACTTTTTGGTTACGGTTGATTTCAAACACCTATTCTGGATGCTGATCCTTTTTTTGCTGATACTTTGATTGCTATATCTGGCTTTTTGGCCTTCTTTGTAAACAGGGTATAGTCCCTTCAAAACTATTTGCCATCAATAAAAAAAAAACTTCGAGTATATGCATTGTACTAATTTTATCATTTAACAACTAAATATGATCAATGCTTTCTTAGCAAGTTTGTATTAAGAGATATATTCTTCGACAAATTATAGGATTCTTCTTTATCTATATAATGCTCATTGAAATGTCTCAATGATGAATGCTATGCATGTCTTTCAAACTATAATTAATGTGTTAATCAAGGGACTCAAAATCCATGTAATAAGGTCACTTTCAATGATTTTTCATCTTACTCTTTATCTTATGAAATGATTTAAAACCCCTTTCTAGTAGAATTTATGGCTCTTATGTTTGAATTGTTCAATGGTAAGGGATCCTTCCCACCACATTAGGTCATTTTATTCTTCTTTCTTATAATTTGCACACAATGATGATTTGTTAGCTAAGTTATTTCTAAGAATTTTGAAGGATTATGCTCGAATTCTTTTTTACTTTTCCACATGGCTCCACATGTGATTTTACCATAATAGTTGATGATTTCCTTACACATGCTTTAATCACCATTATCTCATGAAAATTAGATTTACAAAATTTCCCAAATAAAATAATTATAGAACTAATCTTGAGAACATTACTTCTCTTGTTTGAAATATATTAAGGTTCCCCTCCCACCATAAACCCCAACATATATGAGGTAAAGAAAATTTCCACAATTTTTAGGCACTAGTTAGAAAATGGAGGATTTGACTAGACTATTAAATCATGAATAGAGTAAGGAACGACCCACTTAACACCAAACTTATCCAATATAGTCGATAAGTTATTTCACCTGAAAAAAATGATGTGGTTCACCAAAAGGTATCCTTTCCACAAAGAACACATCTATTTTGGAATCATCATTCTCTTTCATCAAGATTGTCAATAGTAAGGATTTTATTCTAGGCAACAATCTAGAAGAAAATGTCAATTTTAAGAGTTAACACTTTTTACCATGCATGCTCCTAATGAATACATCTTGAGCCAAGTTTAAGTTCATTAGAAAAATAGTTATGACATTATAACTCCCATCATAGTAGAAAACCAAATAAGTTCTTCATCTTTATCATCATGGCAAGCATGCACAATACTAAATTTATCATTTAATAATGTTTATATGATCAATGTTCACTTGACAATTTGTATTAAGAGATATCTTCTTTGACACATTATAGGAGCCTTCTTTATCTATAGTGCTCGTTTACCCAATTCTTTAAATTTTGATAGAAATATATCAACAAATGAATTTCCTAAGTATTTATCTTTCATTATGTTACTCCATTGGGGTAAAAGCACAATAAAATGTCCCACTTTTTGGTATGGTTTGTACCTTAGTAAACATGAATTTTCAGTTTAATTGATTTTCTAAAGTTAATAGCCACAAAACCGTACACATTCATGAAATTCTACGAACTAATGAAATGTTGTGTTTAGAGTGTAGAATACATGTATATTTTTTAAAAAAATATTTGGCAAAAAATCTAGTATTTTTCTTAATTTTATTCATATGTTGTTTCTTATGTTATTAAAGAGGAATGACTGTCCCTCGGTAGTTTTTTAAAATGAAAACTTATCTTTTCACTATGAAATTTTAGATATATGTTCAAGATTATAATTTTGATGTGCTGTCAAATTTTCATATTTTTTTGACTTATATTTTTTTAATTAATTATTTAGTAACTATATTTTAAAATAAATGGCGTCCATATTTCAATGCCAATAACTTTTAATATTTATATCAAAATTAATTTTTTTTTCACAGGTAAGAAGAAGAATTCAACAAATACTAAGTATATTTTTTCAATTTTTTTGATATATTGTACTATTTTTCAAATTTGGTTGATTGTGTACTATTGATTGCCCTAAAATACCGTATGTTAGTAAAATTAAAAAATAAATAGCAAAACAGATTTTTAAAAAATGAAAATTGCATTTTTAGAAAGCCAATAAAAATATGAATTTTGTGTCAAAATTTTGTAAGTTAACTATTTCGTTTACCCTGATTACGTGGCATCCGAGTGGCAGATTTTGGCTCACAATTGTCCCCCAAAAGGATTTGGGGCCAAAATGTGCCATTTGGGTGCCACGTCACTGCCACTCAGTCAGGGTTCGCGTGAAATGGGGTTCGCGCGAACCACATTCGTGCGAATGCTGTTCGCGCGAACCCTATTTCGCGCGATCCCCCTCTGCGCCACCAAAGCGCCGCCAAAACGTCTCCTCCTAGCTTTAATGATTCGCAATTGCGTCTCCCCTTCTAAATTTAATATTTTACAAGTTACTTACTTAATATTGTTCGCTTTTTATGTTTTAAATTTAATTTTTTACATATTTTTTTTGTTTTAAAGTAAGTGTGTTTTTTTTAAAATTGTTTTTAACCAAAATAATGTAATATTAAATTAGAAAAGTTGTTTTACATATTAAATATAAATTCTATTAAATTTAGAAAAGTTGTTTTAAAGTTATAGAAAACTAAAATTAAAAATAACATAATTTCTACTGAGATTTGTATATAAATAGAGTTGCATGCATGCATGCACATATAGTTTTGTATCAAGTTTACTCTTACACATTGATTTGTATCAAGTGTGCGGGTGAATTTTTGAAGTGGATGAATCATGGGAAATGCAAAGAATGAGAAACGAAAATATACGAGGAAGAGAATGCAGAGAAGAATGCTAGAAGATCTGTTCGTAGGAGGGCACAAAGAGAGAGAGAGAAGACACAACAAGTGAAAGACAACGCTGCAAAAATTGGTACATATGTATAGAAACCCTTGATAGATCCTAATATTTTTTTAGTTCTAAGGTTTAAATATGATAATTTATGTTTTTTAGATTGCATAAAGGCAAGGGTTTTGATAGGATCCCATGTGTATGTTTATGGACACAGATCATGATGCGCAACATTATGCTGAAGTGATATCAAAAGTTATGGAATTACTTCCCAAAAAGAATGTGAAACACTTGGTGAAGATGGATTTACAAAAATTAAAAGAATTTTCCGAACAAGAACCACTATCACGAAAGAAAACAGCAAAAAGTGTAGAGATAATATATGGTGAATTTGTTAATTTGACTACGATTCTTTAGAGCACATTTGTTGGTTACATTCTTGAATCATGTTGATATGAAGGAAACATTAGAATTGTTAGGTGTTGATTTTGGACAAAAAATTCAAAACGTGTAGAAGAAGAATTTGTTGGGAATGTTTTTAAAGGAATAAGTTCTTTGGGTACAAAAACTAGGTCTGTTGATAAGAGTATTTCTCGTAGAGCAATATTAACTTCAGTTGTAAGTGAAGATACAACAAAGAATCGTCATGTTACTGCCTTTGCCAAGGCATTGGGTTTATCTAGAAAGACGGTTAGCAGGTATGCAAAAAGGAGGAAGACATTGGATGACTCTACTATGGAAGGAAATTGGGCACTAATGTGTAGAAATCCACGTTCTGATAAAATAGAGGATAATATTGTGAAGATAGTTTCTGATTTTTGGACTGAAAGGACTCGTCCTTCTCCGAATGTGAGGGATGTTTTAAAACATAGGGTAACTCGCAATAACTATGATGAACATATAAAACATTGGCTTGAAATAACTCAACACGAGATGTACATAAAGTTTACAGAAGAAAATCCAGATGTTAAGATTGGACAACGAATGTTTGAAAATTTGAAGCCTTGGTATGTGCGGTGATAAAGTCCTTGACACATGTTGTTGTCGCTATCACGTTGAGTTTGATTATCACTATCAGGTACATAAAAATTTATAGATTCAATGTATATATATTTTGAGGCGTGCTTTCATTTATATCTATATATTTAAAATTTGTTTAAATATCGTTTTTGAGACATGTGATTTAAAATTAATGTATTTCAAAATCTATGTTTTTTTCAGGTGTATAGAAAGTTACGAGAAGAAATTGCCCCACCTACACGTGTCAGTGAATTCATAACTTCAATTATTTGCAACGTATCTGATGATCATGTTGATGATCGTATGACTTGCATCAAAGGTGTCTGTGACAAGTGTGGGGACTTGAAATTATTGCCAAAAACAAATGAAGATTTGGACACGAGTTAACACAGTTGCTTTAAGAGGTGATATATATAAATTTATGTTTTTAAATTTGGATGTTAGATTTTATTTTGATTTTTATTTTTCGCAAATGAATACATGACAATTTGTCCATGTTATGAATTGATTTTGTAGGTTCAAATACATAAAATATTCAACAAGGCTTGGAAAAGATGCAACCAGGTTGGATTTGGTAGAAGAGGAAATCCCCATTGCTACATTCATGCAAAGTTTTCGAAGTTTAATTAGTCCGTACATCAAACATTCTCACTATTCAAAGTGGTAGGCTACACAATTCAAGACTAATAGGGACACATTCCCTATTGGTTCCATATTGTCCGTGGTTGATTTTGCTGAGAATTACTCATTTTCTCATCAAAAAGAAATTCAAACACAGTATTATCATACTGACCAGGTTACTATCATGGTTCAAGTATTTTATAGGCATGCACAATTGGATTTGGATGGGGTTGAAAGTACATATGTGAAGCGAATGATCAAGAAGGAGTATCACTTCTATATAAGTGATGACAAAGAACATGACACCCACTTTGTGCAACATTGTTTTGGTTTGTTCTTTCAATATCTTCATCAGCGAGGAATACAGATAGATCACCATTTTGTTTGGTCGGATGGTTGCACATCACAATTCAAATCCTCTCGCCCTTTCTTTGCACTCAATCGTTATCATCATCATCACAAAATTCCTCATTTATGGAGTTTTTTTGAGAGTGGTCATGGGAAGGGAGAACACGATGGTGCAGTGCATGCATCAAACGTGCTCTAAAGAAACAAAGCTTTGATTATGAGGGAGATCGATTGATTGATGCCCACACAGTTGTTGAATGGTGTAAGAAACATTTTGCAGTTCAGGTTTCAACCTCACAGGCTTCAACCTCACATGTTTCAACCCCGCACAGAGTATTTTGGGAGATAACAGGTACATGCACATTTAAAACATAGATATGTAAATCTTTATGTGATTTATTAAGTGAACTACAAGTTACTAACTTAAAATTTTTATTATGATTTTTATTGTTTGTTTTAAACTTTATTGATCTTTTGAGCATGATTAAATGAAGGTATTGATCGGAGGAAAAAGTATGGATGTGAAAGGATTCCCAATTCTAGGTCTTTGCACTCTCTGATGACTATGGATAGTAATAACTGGACAATCTGTACAAGAGATTATTCTTATTTTTGTTATGAATGCATGAACAAATCATATTCAGAGTGCAATAGTCAAAAACATGGGTATGTAGGTGAGTGGAAGCAAGTTCCTTTAGTTGTGGATGACACATATGGATCAGATCATGATGATAGTTTTGAAGACGTGCCATTAATTTCAATTGATTATGACCACATATCTAGATTTGGTTAAACAAGGTATGTTTTATTTAAAAGGATCAAGTATAATTTGATAATTAAATATATATATGTATATATAATTTATACTATACATCCGATCATTGAATGTTTCTTTGCATTTTGTTGTAGGAGATGTATTTGCAGTCATTGCTTTGAAGAATCCAATATTGAGAAAGTGGAGTACTACTTGTTGCGTTGCACAGAGGAGAGAAAAAAGCTAACATGTGAAATAACAAGTGAAGTGACAACATTTTTTACTGGCTCGGTTATAGTGCAGGGAACATACTTACAACAAGTGAAAGCCCTCCAAAGTGGGATTCACTTTGTTGATTACAAACCAGACAAAAAGGTGTATCATTACACCCATCACATAATTGCTATAGGGTTACAATTGTAGCAGGTGAAGACTACAAATAGTAAACGCAAAAAATGGAGACTAGATGTAGAAGACCATGAAAAACTTTTACAAGTCATTGAACAACGAGCAGAGCCACTTGGTATTATATAGAAGGACATGGAATAAATTACTAAACCTTGTTGGTAATAAACTATTAAGCTAGATAGCATTGTATTTTCTACTTGAAGGGACTATGGAGACCACTATACAATAAAGTTGTTTAATACTTGTGATTCTTACTTGTTCTGAGATGGTTTATGGTTTCTCTAGAGAGCACATAAGAGTATTCGTTGTTTCTTTTATCTGGATCTCACTATGTTGCCATTTTTCAGCAACACTTACAGGTATTTCCAATCAATTTACATAGAGTGATTGCAAGACAATATCGCCCTAAGATCCAAGTTACTTTCACTCGCACATAAACATGAATTCTCTTAAATAATGTTATTGGGCAAACACGTGGAGCCACATTGCCATGCCTATTCTTCAGTATGGAGTATTTTTTATGAGATTTTTCACTGACAATGTGTTGTTTCTTTCTGTGCCAAGGCATGCATTTGTCACTTTATGCGGGGAATTGGTGAGATTCATAAAGAGCATATGTTTTGTATGCATGTGTCTTACAGGGCAGTTCTCAAAATGTTTGTTATGAACTTATGCCATTTAACAGATGCAATTAGTGGTTTGTGCAAGCATAGGCTGCTTCTCCCTGATGACGGGTCCAGTGGAGGACTCAAAATGTTGAATTTAGAAACTAGTACAGAGTCATATCTAGAAAAATCTTCCGCAATAATGCCATAAATTTCCCCTTCAAATACTATCATAACCTTTGGTGAAACTATAATTTCGATCTTAGTGTGTGATGTTGAATGAATATCAAATAAATTGTTTGATTATGTTACAAGTATATTCAATTGATATATTGTACTCTAATTCCATCTGTGCACTATGAATTGCTAGATCTGATGAATCACTAGTGTTTACAAGCTTGATTTCCTCCAGACTACTTTTATTCAACAAAAGCTGAATACAGTTCAGTATGATGGCTATATTTAACGAGCAGCAAAAAGCATAAGTAGTGCTTTGTAAACTGCTAGTGTGCTTTCTTCATAAAAGGAAGCAAATGAATAAAGATGACTCGTACAATCTGCTTTTATTTCCATCTGTATTTGCATGTGCTTGAATAATTCCTGATATGAGGAAAACATACTTTCGACTTTCTGTTATTTCTTGCTTTGCATGCGAGTTATTTCTTTGAATGCCTGGTTGGTATTCAAAAGAGACTCTGGGAAGAAAAGTTTGATAATGCAACCTCCAAGACGTTTGGAGTGGAAAAGTATTAGTTCGTACTATATCTGAATCTTGAAGGATAATATTTAACACACTCAATTTCTCATGTATATTTCCAATCTTTATAGTTTGTTTATTAAGAGTGAGGGATGATTGAATTGAGCTTGTATGTGCTTCATATTCTTGCATATATCAATTTCTTATTGTGATTGTATTCCACATTACTCGGAGCTTTTCTTTCGTGACTTAGATTCTATTTACTTAATTTCATGACCAGGATTGGAGGCTCATTAGGTTGTTTTGTCACTTGATGCCTGCTTATTTATAGGTATCGTGACAACTTTAAATGGCCGTACAACTCTATTGCGTGCTAAGTACTTTTTTTTTTCATTTTCTTCAGGTTATTGACATGCTTGTTTTCAAAGGTGATGAAGAACTCAGAAACTGTATTGAACATTCAAAGCAACGGCATCACATCATTGGTCAATATGTTATTGGTCAAGAAGGTTTAATACCATCGAAGATAGGCGTCATTGACCGCTATGGAGACTCAGAATTTCTGAAGAAATTTTATAATAGCAATAGCTTCTAAGCTAAACAATGACATTAGGCATGTCGGCTGCGGTTAAAACATGCAAAGATTTATTGTTTGAATTTTCTTATGCAGATGCTTGTAAGAAGATGGTGCTGCCAATTTATAAATGGGTTAAATATGTACTGCAAGATCTCTTTCAGTATTTGTTGTTTATCTTGCTTTTTCATTACTGCTGTCAAATTCCAAGGCTCTGAAACACATGTAATAATCTTGAGTTTGATTCTTGAAAATGTAAGATACACTCCTTTTCATTGGTCTGCCGTGTCTTTCTTCTTCCATTATTACTTTTCATGAATTAAGATATTCAGCGCTTGACAATTTGATTTAACTTCTGGATGTTTGTGCGAACATAATCCTCCCTTTTGAATTCAGAATAATGAAAGAATCATTAAAAAATGGTCTTGGAATGATATTGTTCTAGTCAAAAACATTGAGTCAGTAATTGATTTATGAATCTAGTATTTGAACCTTGTGGATCTGTAATATTGGAACAAAAAGATTGAAACACTCCCATCCAAAATTGGCAAAAAAAACAAGCAGCTCATAAAATATGCCTTTTTTATACCATTTTTCGCTTTTGTTGTTGCTTCTATCCCTGGTCTCTGCCTTCTCTTATGACCAAACCTTTTATCTGTACCACTAGTGCTGCATTTTTATGCATTATCGATAGAAGACACTTTTTGATCAAAAACAAAAAATGTTATACCATTATTTCATTACGATATATTTAAGCTAGCCCTCATGTGAATTAGAATCTACTGGGGAACAATATGCTAGATATGGAGTTACCATGGTGAAATTGTTACACTTAAGACAAAATTATTGCCATCTTAAATATGTTACACTTTTTAGTATACTGCATACCATAAGATATGCCCATGCTATACAGCACATTATCAGTGCAAAGAACACAATATATGAGGTTGGTTCCTTGTTGCTGAGTTGATAAGCTAGACTGTGAAGGGCCACTAGTTGTTGTTGGAAGGACTGCATTTGGATTGGTGTTTTGTAATTTCTAGCATGACATATGTTTAATGGTAATCGGACTCATGAGGAGTTTTATGTATTAGAAGGCACCGGATCTCTTCAATTTCAAGAAGCACCTTCAACTATAGGCACGTCCCCATGTTGTCTTTCTCAAGATAGCAGGAATATCCCATTGAAGTTGTATCATTGACATTGTTTCCCAACTATCCAGTATGGCAGCATTCTGTGCCAAGTGCCAACCAATAGCCTCCAAGACCTTGATGAAACCAAGCGTTTCAAGAGCGATGCACAAAAGATGAGTAAAAAAGTTCAATCATTTGTCTTCCAAGCGGATTTCTGAAGTATGTAGTTGCTATCCCCCCTGATGAAAACTTCAAAAACACGAGCAAATTCCGTGACTGAATGAATTTAGGCTCAACTGGTGGCTTCATGAGGATGTCCACAATCTGGATCTCCCTCACAAATCTCAAATCCTTAAATCCATTACAGATATATATATCTATTCTAACATCCCTCTAAATCACTACTCAGAGGGCCTAAAGTAAAGTGGCTTTCACTAGCTTACACTTCCCTTGAAGGATGCAGTTACCATCCCCCCTGATGAAAACTTCAAAAAATATGAGCAACTTCCATAACTGAATGAATTTAGGCTCAACAAGCGGCTTCATGAGGATGTCCACAATCTGGATCTCACTCACAAACCTCAAATCCTTAAATCCTTTATGAATTTTATGCTGAATGAAGTGCATTTTGTCAGCTACCTCTTGAATGGATTGTGAGCAACTGTAATAGCACCCTAACTATCACTGTACATATGGATGGAAAATCACCTGGAATACCAAACATTATCAAAAGCTTCTCGATATACATGGTCTCTTGTTCCACATTAACTGCTCCTCTGTACTCTCCCTCAACAGTCGATAAAACAATAGCAATCTGTGTCTTACACGCCTAGGTATTAGGATCAGAAGTCAAATTGAAGACATCCTGAAGCAGACTGCCTCTGATCCACATCTCCAGCCCAATTCGAGTCTGTATATCGAACCAAGCGCTGATTGCCTTCATGGGAGTACATGATTTCCAAGTGAGTAGTTCCTTAAATATGCTTCAGTATCCTCTTAGGTTCTTTCTAGTTGCTCTCCTTAGACTTTTGCATGACCCTGCAAACTATACCAACTGCAAAGGAGAGATCTGACCTAGCTTGAGTGAAGGTGTAGCCTGTAGCTAACACTTAATGTGTGTAACCCATTGTTGCATTAATAAAAGAGATCTTTGTGTTAGATCTGTATGTGTTTGTGTGTGGTACTACCTGCTGGGTTAAGGATTCCCTTGACCGGAAACCCTGTCCATGTGACTGCACTCCAAACTCAAATTTTGGAAACAATGTTTAATTCTGCAATAATTTATCTAAAAATATTGTCTGCAACATCTATGTTCTAAGATTTGACAAACTAGTGAGATTTATTTTTTGTTGTGAACTCACGAGGAAATCTTGAATAAACAACTTTTTATCTATTGTTGGCTTGTAGCTACTTTTTCTTCTAGGTTGGGAAAGCTGTCTATTTATAGCTCGTGGATATCGGTTCATATATTTCATCGAATTACAAGCACCATCCCTCACCAACAAGTAAGGTTGCTTGTTTCCAAGCCAGCAGCTTGTTGGCCTCATTTGATTCTTCATCCCCTCCTCTCCAATAGGTCATGTAGGCACTTTTCCACCACAGCTGCTACTATTTGTCATAATCTTGTTTGGTCTTCTTGCACATGTCTATTGGGAAGTGATATAGTGTTGTCTTTATTAGCCAAAACATTTGCCAACCAAATTCGGCCTCCTTGACAGCCGCCCTTCCCCAGCACCACTGTTATTCTTCTCCACTATACCATCCTTCAACAGTTGGGGCGTTACAAGGGTATCATTGCCGCCATACACATATTGTGTTCCCTCCTCTCAATACAGCAGGTTCAAACCACATGGCATTCTGACCAACACAATAAAAAACAAATACATCTCCATTGGAAATAATGGAGTTAGGCAAACCAAGATGTATACAGACATTGGTAAAAGAACAATTCAGCTGCTTCATGCCCATTGATGGTGTTACATGGATTAAGAAAGCATATTTTGCTGAATTGTTGACTGCAACAAAAATAAGTCAATGCCCATTGTTTGACATATGAAATCCCCATACCAAATCCACGGGGATGTTCTCCCATGGCCTAGAGGGAACTGGTAAAGTCATATGCAACCCCAACTTCCCACTATAATATTATTTGGTTTGGTAGTGCTACATAACTCACCAGTTATGAATTTTGAAACGTCATCTTGGATTGTTGGCCAAAAGATGTACCTTTGCATATTTGCTAATGTATTGGCAACTCCAAAATGTCCAGCTACCTTGGAGATGTGAGCTTCTCTCATGATGCAGTTGTGGTTATAGGCCTCAATTAAGAGATGCCTTAGATCACGCAGCCCACAATTTTGAGAGGAAGATCTCAAACAAGCAAAATCTCTATGCACCTCATGAGAAACAATAAAGGATTCTTATAATGTTCAATGAGAAAAAATGAAAAAATCAGCGGGATACATTCTCATTTTTCTGATCGATGACAATTTATGCAAAAATGCCCAAAAAGACTCTCAACTTCTCGGACAATGGAGCTTAGAATGCAACCTAAACTACTCACTATTCACTTCTATAGGTGCTTGCTTACTTCTCAATTCACTACCCTGGTTCTGTTGATCTCTTGGGATTGTATGGCTACTTATAACTTCCTTGTAGTATGTCTTAGATGCTTTACACATCCATTACTCCCTCTATGTATAGAATCAGGTGGAAGAAAGAAAGAAAGATACCATTGCAAAGATTTCTTAACTAAATCAGATTACAGCTGATTTAGCTCATCCAGTTTGTAGGTAATTAGTCATTGGGGCATCTTCGTCTGATCAAAACATACCAGGTTGCTCGGTCATTCAGTGAGTGAAGAAAATGAATTAAGGCCCACGTTGTTCAGACTCCAACTATGTCGATGTTGACAAGCGTGCAAAAGAACAAAATCTCCCAAGGGTGTAAAAGTGAGTGATACCTGCCAACAGGTGCACAAAGAACACCCAAAGGTGTAAAAGCTCCAAAATGTTTGTAGGACGCAAAACTCCATAAGGCTGTGCAAAACCTCAAACTCTTCATGCCTTGTCTCCTACATTCAAAGAAAGACAATGCACAAGTTTGCACAAGTTTGGAAGGTCTGTAATCCTAGGATCTGGATTTGTTGATAACAGATGACAGTGACACAGAACACTATTAAATTATTAATTACAGCAAAGACTGCATGGACACTGACCGAGGACGGCAAGAGATGGACAAAGCAGCACATCAAAACTCAGATAACTATGCCTCTAAATCAAATAACATATACCATTCGGTGTTCACATCTCATGAAACACATGCGATTGCTAGTTATATACCTATTATGATATCATCAAGAGACAAAAATGAAAGATAAGGGGGTGTCTTATATTCACATCCATAATTGTAAATACACGTGTCTAAGACATATATCAAAATATATTAATAATACACGTGTCTAAGACATATATCAAAATATAATAATGATGTCTAGAATGAGTATGAATATATATACATGTCTAAAATCTCCAGAAGTATGTCTAAAATGTTTGAAATCTATAAAATATCACTGAAGTCTCCTCCGTGCACTAGGGCGAGTGCCAGACCCCTCACTACGCTCTGCTGCACCCTGCATGTTAAAAAAAAGGAACATACATGTCATAAACTATATATAGCATGTACCATATATTAAAATATATAAGCAGAAATCTACAACAATTTCTTGATTAATTCAATACATTATATAACTGATATGTACAATTGATTACCTCAGTATCTGTCCCTGCGCGGATGTTGGGAGTATCTACGCTACCCGTAGATCTTTGTCCCGTAGATCCCTGTGAAACAAAATAAATAAAATGTAAGAAGTTGATAAATAAGTTTTTTGAATAAAGTTCATTAATTTTTAACATTTCAATTTAGATTAAATATTAATTATATTAAAACACATGTATTTATACCTCTGCGGAACGCGTCTCCAAATGTATGGGATTGTCATCCACGACCTCAACACCAGCAAATATGTCGCCAACTAACCCAAGTTGACTCAGACCCGGAACATCGAGATCCATGTTGTGCTCAGTCAAGAGCTGTGTGTATGTGACACGGGTAGATGGTGTGGGCTGTGAAGCTCCACACACTGGAGCAGAAGCCTAAACACAAAAGTAAATGTTTAATTTTAATATTAATAAATTGTAAAGTAATGATCAATTAAAATAAATTTTTATTATATTAAAGGTTTAATTTTCACACACCGGAACAGAAATGTGCTGAACATCAGGTGTGACAATCCCAGCTACAGAAGTCTCTATCAGCAGTAGCAAATGGGCAGTAGTACCCTGACTAGAAGATACACTCCCACTCTGCTCTATAAAATCTAAAACCCCCGATAGTGGAATGCTGCAATGCCGAGCAATCACCTCATACGCACACAACAAGTCAGCAGCCATGATGCGTCCTAGCCGACGTGCCTGAGCGGGATCTGTAACTAGCTCAAAGTCATCCGGGAAATCAAAGATGCACGAGCGTATACCTCGCCTGCGTGCATCTTTGGTCTTGCTACTAGCACCTCCACTTGCTAGTATCGTGTCTCAAGGTATTGACCCACACGGTCAGAAGAGATCAATTGGGTCTCGCGAGCAATGCCAGCAAGACCCTCGATAGCACCCTCATGTGCAGTCATAACGACAGGTGCTGCGACATCCTGAAAGCCTGATAAGAATGGTTGTGGCCTTGGTACAAGCTGCCGCGCATCAACAACTGCAGGAGCTCCCTCCTTTCTATATGCCTGCCTGTGGCTAATACGGCCACGCCCCTGCCCCAAATAACTAGGGATGTCTAAATAGTTCACCTTTAGGTTTAAGTGAACCTCAGCATGTAGCATCATTATGAAGTATAACGGTAATTGGTCATTATTTGGAAATTGGCCTTGAGAGGCCACAAATCTAGGATAAATCAAAGGGGCACATAAAGGACATGAACATTTGTTTACATAATATGCCCTTATTTTCCATTTGTCTGCATAAAAACTCCAACAAGACCTCTTAACGACTTCCTTATCGAGAAAGTCGTGATGTAATCTCATTATAACCTACATCTCCTGAGACACTTGATTTTAGTGAATCCATAAATTTTGTTATTGATTCAAAATCAAATGGATTATATGTTTTCAAACTTGTCTCTATTCTACGAAGATCAACCAGTATTTTTTCACAATGGGCTTTATACGCTTAATTTGTAGTTGGATTTTCGAGAATAGATTGCAATTTTGCAATCTCTAAATCGGTCCTCTCAAACAAATTAGGAGTTCCAGAAGAAGCCATGACTGTAAAAAAAAATGAAAGTAAAATTCTAATTAATAGTACTTTTAATTAAAAAAAATTCCTAAGATATTCTCCTATATTAATGAAAACAGAAATATGAACTTTTCAAGCTTGATAAATTACATAAATTACAAATCATTTGATAACAAAATATACCAAGTGATGTTGCGAGTTCAGAAATGAAAAGTTTTGAATACATTTAGATGATCTTAAAGTCAAAGCAATGTTTGTAGAAGAGAATGTAAGTTTACAGGCACAAACCATTATCAAAGCGAAACAATTGAGTGGGATTCACCTTTCCACGAAACACATTTTTGTGCATATGATACGTAATTAGCGCAATCAAATGGAACACCAATCCAAATTTAAACAACAAAACACATCGGTAAAAGACATGTCTAATGCATATATTTAAACAACAAAAGACATCGGTAAAACATTGAAATAGAGACACAAGGTTCAATAATTCTTTTTGGGCATAAAAATCAATCTCATGGCAGTAGTATTAAGGTTTGTGAAAATGGAATATCTCCATGATATGCATTATTCTGGCAGTGCACTCTGCAATGTCGGCTCCAATCAACAATTATGCCACTATTGGGATCTTAGTATGGCATAGGCAGCTGCGAGCTACACAATATACTCATTTTTCTAGAAACTAAAAAGATCCTTTATGTTACAATTTGCAGCACATAAAAGAAGCCCTTCAAAAAAATACATTGAACAACGGGGGCAACCAAGAGGACCTTGGAAAAATGTACAGGTAACAGCCATATGAATTCTTCCTTAGTTGTGGATCAAAGCTAATAGAAATAAAGCTAGATAAAATTAGCTTGAAACTACAGTATAATCGTCCATTGTAAAAACAAGTTTCTCGAACCAATCTTTTCCACAAGGGCTTTGTTCATATCTTTCACTTATCTTAAGCCCATACATTCATGTGACTTAGGTAAGTAAACTTTATCCCATTCCACTAAAGAAAAACTATTCCTCTCCTCAATTCTTGATAAAGAAACCTTCTTTGAATTTTCTCAATTCTATTAGCTACATACCTCAAAATATTAAAAATAGAAATGAGGTAGTCAATAGACTTTTGAGAGAACTCTTTAGCAATCAAAATTTCTTGACACAGGTAAGGAGGCACCCTTTCTAACCAAAGTTTTTATTGGAATTTTTCAATTAAGGAATTCCAATTAGCGAAGCCAAGGAGCCTTTGAACAAGGCATGCCCAAGTAACCAATAATGTTAGCGATCCTTTTTGTCTAGCAAGATAAGTTTTGAAGAAAAATAAAACACTTTTTCAAAGGTTAATTTTGGTGGTCTGTAACCTCTTAGTAATTCTTAATAATCTTTTACGCTCTCTTGCTTGTACCACATAAGCACTGCCCCATATGAAAAGTGTCTTCCAAAAATTGTTGATGACGGGGTACACATGGGAATGATGTTGAGGGGGAGAGTTCAAAGTAGGTTTAAACCCTTTTAACCTCCTTTTTCTATATCATCATGGAAATTCCTTCTAAGCACTTATGTTTATTATATGTTAGATCAAAAATATTTTTATCTTTATTATAAATATTCTATTTATCATGTCAAAACTTTATAATATAAAAATATATCAAAATAATGTAATAGTAATTGATTGGTCCCCTACCGATAATTAAAAATACACAAATACGTTAATACCATAATATCATAGCAATTAACTAATTCTCTACCAATAATTAATAAATACACCAACACCATGACAATTAATTAGTTATACGATAATACATTATTTTCAAAAAATATTATGACATCTATTTAATATAATTAATATAATAATATTTTATATTCAAATCAATCCTTTATATATACGAAAGTTCTCTTGCATATTTCATACTTTTACGGCAATGTATTAATATTTTATATCCAAAACAATCTTTCTTATATAAAAATACTTCACATTTCAAAAGAAATCACATTCCTTATTACATACTTCATGTACTTTTATAGTAATACATTTATTATAATAATATTGTATATTCAAAACAATATTTCTTATTGGAAAATACTTCATATTCAATTAAAAAACATTCCTTACTACTTGACACTTTATAACTAGCATAACATTAATTAAATACAATTACACATATTTAATTCCAAGATAAAAATTTGTATGGAAGATTCATATTTTTAAAATAATGAATTTATAACATTAATTAAATATAACTACACATTTAATTCCAAGATAAAAATTGTATGGAAGCTTCATATTTTAAAAAGAATGCATTTAATATAATTATGCCGAGAGGCGCTCTACAATGGAAGACAAGGTTGTAATGGAGTATGTTCAATTTTATTCTAAAGATTAAATTTGATGTTCATTTGAGCGTCATGTGATAGTTCTTTCATAAATTTGACTTCTATTAGACTTTCACTTAAATAATTTTGTTTATGTTTTTTGGAGAAGTCAATAAAAAATTAGGTATTTTTCTTGAATAGATATTTTTGAGTAATGACAAAATGTATAGCTAAATGATTCCATTTTCCACAAATCAATGAGAAATTACTAGAAAATTTAATGAAGTTTTTGATTAAAAGATATGTAAAAATCATACCTATTAATGTATTTCATATAAATACATTTACTATGATATATTTATTATATTATATTTATTTTTAATAGTTATTTTTTGTATATTTATACTACTTTGGCATAGTTAGATAGGTATCTCGTGGTATTTTAGATGGATGAAATATATATATTCAAAACAATTCTTCTTATTAAAAATACATTCCTCACTACATACTTCATACTTTTATAGCTAACATAACATTAATTAAATATAATTAATCATATTTAATTCCAAGATAAAAACTTATATTGGATGGTAATGTCCTCTTTGAATATTCCACCTATTTAAATAATGGTAATGGCCCATTTGAATATTCCAAAATGTTTATATGTGGCCTTTAGTTATCCCTTACACCATTTAACATGTCTTTTAATAAATAAAAACATGTAAGTCTAACATACTAATCTTCTATAACAATAAATTAAGATTGAACCCAAAATTTAATGATCACCAATACAACAACATGCAGATAAAACCAGCCTTCAAAACTATTTTTAAAAAGAAAGAAATAATTTTTTTTTATATAATTGATATTCTAAAACACATTTTATTATTTACCATCATTTTTTATAAAAAAATAGAGGAAAATGTCATCAAAACATCAGCCTATACGGAAGCCTTACATCTTTAATTTAAAATTTGGCATGTGCACGATGATGGCGAAGATACCCACAATAATTGAGAGCGATGAAAATAAAAAAGATACGGTAGCTTGGAGTGAAAAATAGTCTATTGCCATAATAATTTATGGTGTAGGTATCATTTACCTCTGTCATTCCAAAATAAAAGCAAAGAAATTGATTGATGCGGCAATAATTAGTTTGTACATAGTATTATAGGATTTGTCCCAAACTCCAATTGGCTAAGGCATGTTGAGGACAAGACACGACTAAACTTGTTTGAATTTTAATCATAAAAGAGAGTGACATTTGAATGAAAGCTAAGGTTCAACCTAAGAATTAGAATATGAGTCGTTGAGGAAATTTTTTAACATTTATTTCTTTTCTTGCCATCATTGTTTAGTTAGTTTTCTTCATGACACTCTGTGGTTAGGTGTGCCCCTTTCCCAACTAATTGTTCCCTAGTAAATATTTGGTCTACACTTTATATAAGTTATGGGATTGTTAGGTTGGTTAGGTGGGGTTCAGTGTGTAGGGAACGTTGCCTCAGTGTTCCAAATGGGAATTGGAGTTTACCAATCAAAATAAGTTCAAATAAGAGTTGTTGAGATAGTGGTTTCCATAACTTGTTGAGCTGTGTATGTGATTTAAAATAATTGCATTTCATTTTAATTGCGGAAATGAATGAAATTACTTAAGATAAATATATGATTATGTTGTACACTAGAAGATGATAAGAATTGTAAGATGAAAGTGATTTATAATGCATTAAACATATTTTAAAAAAGTTTTTGTGATGTGTGAATAGATTATGATTAGTTATTTGTTGTAAAACTACATTATTTTTCTATATTTGTGTGTTTGTTGTTTATTGGTCTAAATCATGTTTTTATAATTGTCTTTTGGTATGTTTCCCATGTTCATTTTCCCCCTTTTTCGACTCTTTCCCTTGTTTTCCCTATTGTTCTAGGTTTCTCTCACTGACCATACACTTATCATCCCAGTTCCCCATAACCGTATTCATATAGTTATAGTTCTTTGATTCTTTTTGTCAACTTTTCGTGCATGTTATAAATCAATATGTGTGTTGATAGGGTCCGAATTTAAATTCAAGAAATATATACATACATTATAAGTGTATTTCAATTAGTAACTTGGAAAAGAAAATACAACATGAATGATAGAAGAACATAAACATGCCGAAATAAATTATAAGCACTTAGAACATGCATTTAATTATTCAAATAAATTTGAACATCATTTAGCATTTATTATTTTCCATCAAACAATGATTCTAAAGATATAATTGTTGGACACTTGCATTACTTTGGATTTCCTATTGACTTGCATCATATTTTGTGTTGAATTTGAAGAAATTCCCTTTAAATGACTTGATATAAAGAGGGATAACACATGATCCTCAAAATATCCCCCATTTTTTTGTTCTTGAAAGATGTTTCTCCATGAAGGTTTGAAGGAAGGAAGCATAGATTTTGATAAAATGGAGCAATTTTTTGGAGGTCAGAAAGCGACAAAAGTGTCATAAAATCAAAATTTCCTTAGCCAACAATAACCACAAGCATACTACTATGATGTTGTAGAGTACACCCATGGTTCTAGAAAGGGTTCTTTATTCATGTTGATGTTTCTAATGTTTTGACAAAATATCTGGTTTGATGAAAATGTTAGGATTTTGTTAACATCAAACCCTAGGTGAAGATTCTATTAGTGGGGATAACATATAAGATTAACCTATAAGGTGAAAAATGCACACTTGAATGATATCAAAGAAGATAAAGAAAATCGGGGTCACCTCTTGTACTTAGTCATGTGACCATTTCTAAAATTTCTTTTGAAGCTATTTCTCTTCATGCTTATCTTATTATTAATGCTTCTTTTGCTTCTTAAAATAATTTGAGTAATTCTTACGTTCCTCAACATCTTCTACTCTTTTTAGCTCAACATCTTCAAAATTATCAATATACTTCTTTTCCTAATGCCTCTATTCCAATTTATTCTACACTACTCTTACATTTTCTAAATTTTTTAGAATGATTACTTCATGAATTTCAACATATAATTAAGGTGTTAATATAAGGGACTCAAAACCATGTAACAAGGCCACTATCAAATATTTTTACTCAAACTTTTTGGCTTATGAAATGCTCGCTTACACCTTTTTAGTAGGATTTATGACTCCTAAGATTGAATTATTCAATGGTAAAGGGATCCTTCCCACCACATTATGTCATATTATGCCTCTTTCCTAGACTTTGCACATGATTTGTTAGCTAATTTATTCACACAAAGCTCGAAGGATTTACACTTGATTAGTTTTATGCTTTACCACATGGATCCATACAATATTTTATAACACTATATGAATTCCTTAAAATTTTCATTCACCATTATAATGAAAGTTACATTTACACAAATTTCCCAAATAAAATAAGGTACAAATGAGACTATTAACAATCATATGTGCTTATATTTAAGATTATGCTTATAAAGATGACTCAAAAATTCTTGAAAGAAAAATTAAAATTATTTTTGCTCTATTTTCTTAGAGCTTACTTACACATTATAAGGAGAAAGTAGTTTTTGATATGTATAAGTATTTTGATGAGATTTTTCATGTAGTTGAAAAGATTGAAATAAATGTTTTAAAGGTTGATGTTTGTAAATATGGGGTCAATCCTCCCGCATCCATTGGATCCGAGTATCAAAATAAGAATAGTTTTGATTCCAAAAGTAATAATAATTATTTCGTGACCTTAAAGCTGAGGCCAAGAATGTGGTGAATGTTGTAGAAAAACCAAATAACACAATTTTGTTCTTACCTTAACAAAGGGAACATATGTAATTCATAAAGAAAGGAGAGAGTTAAAAAAGGAACAACAAAGACTTATAAAGTATAATATCAATACTTTTGTACCCATTACATATGTATATCCATCAAGGCCATTTCCTTTGAAATATGACACTAGTACATACTATGATTATCATAGACTCTTTGGGTATTCTTTGAATAGATGCATAACATTGAAACAAAATGTCATAGACCTTATTGAAAGTAATCAAATTCAAGCGGAAAGAATCAAAAATATTTTGAATGAATGAGTGGTTCAACCAAATAAGCATTTGTAACTATATATAAACCCGCTTCCAAACCATGATGTCTAATCAAAAGATCAAAGAAATGTCCATACGGTAAATCACAAGGAACCGCCAAAATATTCTACCTCTCATCTAATTGATGAATTTATTGGCATGGTTATTGTGTTTTATGAAAGTAATTTTTCAAACGATATCTCTTAATAGATCATTATTCGTATTCAAGCTCTTATAGGTAAATGTATACAACAAATAAATGGAGTTATGATTGATTCTAGCTCAAGTATTTTTAATTGGTAAATTGAGGGTTTTTATTGGGACATTGACCCTTGGATGTAGTAGAGAATTAAATAAAAATAAAATCGGGATAGAATAGTCGAGAGAGGGGAGAGATAAAGAGAAGAGGAAAAGAGAGAATATAATGATGTTAGAGTAGGTATTTACCTTAGCTCATGTTCACCTAGGTACATTATTGTATTTATCCTCACCCACTTATGTGTGTGGTTATTTCTTTTATTTATTTAGATATTAGGAGATATTATCTAGTTGATAGGTATAGTTCTTTCCTTGATCTATGGTATTGACTAGTTCTTTCCTAGATCTATGGTATTGACTAGATCTTTGATGTCTAGTTCTCTCGTAAATCTATGGTGACTAGTTCTTTCCATGATTTATATCTTGATCTACGACCTTGACTTGGTTCTTAGATTGTTATTACTTGCCTATATAAGCAAGGCCCATTCTCATTGTATTTCATTGAGATATATAATAATATATGATATTGTTGCTCATTTTTTGCAAAGGTTTATGTAAAGCTATTCATAATTGCTTTCATCTTATTGATTGTGATGTTTGATTAGCATCTCTGTGTTCTTGGCTTGCACGTTAAGTTATCGTTCCTTTTATGGTATCGAGAGGTGATTGCTATTGACATTCATCTGTAAGTTTTATTTTGTAAATAAATTCTTTATATATTCATATATTCAGGATTTGCTCATATTTTGTTGTTGCGGGAGGTAGTTTTTTTTTTTGTTTTTTTGTTGTGCAGAGAAACATATTGGATTCTCCTCGATGCCTCGGGATTCACGTCGTATGAAAAAGGAAATCTAGATTTTTTTTTGGGTTTTGTTGGGTTTCTTGAGATCCGATCTGGGTATTTTTTGTTGCGGCATAGCATTTTCGGTTTGCGCGCAGGAGGTCTTTTTTTCGAAAAGATGTTTCTTTCCTTTTTTGGCAGGGGTCCATGGATGCTGTGCACGACTATTACTATTTCGGGAAAATCCGCAAACTACTATTTTGGGTGGAAAAGGTCACTTTCAGCATAGTCCAGAAATAACAATTTTTACCAGAAGAAGTAGTTGGATGTGACTTTCTCGAAAACCAAGTGACACACCCTAGAAGAGTAAGTTGCACACACCCATTGAAATCCTTAGCCCATGGTCATATGAGGGTTTAAAGCTTGTAGTGCTTAACTCTAGCCCCCTTTCATTTTCTTTGTGTGGTGAAGGCAAGAGTATTTTATTCTAGTTTAGTGGAAACTAAAATAAATAGTAAAGCATATTATTGAAAAGCTTGTAACTTTTGATCAGTAACTCGGTTTTGAGTGTCGTTTTTTCCAAAAGTGTTTGTTTTTCCGTGATCTTTGCATTGAAAATATTTATTTTGAGAATTAAACTATAATTATAAATTGCCATATTGTAACATGCACTCATTATAAAGTGCCAAAATTTGGGGGCTCTTGTTGCATTGCTTTGGGGTCTTGTTGCATTGCTTGGTTCTTCCATTTCTTTTGGTGATTTTTTTTAGGATGGCATCTACTTCTACATTAGATCATGTTGAGCCATTAACAACACATAATTACCACACATGGAAACCAAGAATGGAAACAATAATTAAGCGAGAAAGGATTATGGGCTTTAACTTCTAAAGAACAACCAGTGTTCACTAGAGAATATGAGAAATTTCAGTACTAGTGCAAATTTGATGAGTGTATGGGTTTGATAGGAACTTATGTAAGTGACAGTCTTTTATTTCATTTGGAAAAGTGTGACTCTCCTTTCAAAATATGGGAGAAATTGGAGGATTTATTTGGTAAGGTGGATCATATGAGAGCCATGCAACTTGAAATTGAGATCACCTCTCTTAATCTTGAAGATTTTCCAACAATTATAGACTATCTTACAAAGTTCAAGAATTTGTTGACACAATTGAAGGGGAGTGGAAGAGATAAGAAATATGAAGAGTGTGTTTACTTGATTCTATCCAAGTTGAGAGGACCATTCCAAATTTTTGCTTCTACTTTTTCTAAGCATGGATGCCTTAGGTGACACCTTCAAAATTCCTAACTTAGAAACATTTTGTGAAAGACTTACTAGGGAAGAATCCAAATTATCTCACCTTGAGTCTTCCACCTCTCAAAAGGCATTAGTTGCATCTAATCCTAAGGGAAAGGAAAACCAAATCCACACCTTCTCCATCTCAAAATGCTCCTAAACCCAAAGAAAACAACTCAAAACCCAAGGAGTCTTCTAAATCCAAGAATAAGTCTAGCCGTTCATGCTCTTTTTGTGGGGGTAGTAATCATGAAGAAAATAGGTGTTATAAGCGAATGCAAGCCTTAGAGGATGCAATCAAGAAACATAAAATTTATATCTCCACTCCACCTCCTTCTAATTAGCATGGAAAAGCACTTAATATTTTTGGAAGATCTCAGTCACCACTTGCAGACAATTGGGTTATAGATTCTGGTGCTTCTCATCACATGACTTCTTCCAAGGAGTCTTTTGTTTCTCTAGGTTTGAGTTCTACTTCCAAAATTGAGGTTGGAGATTCTTCCTTTATTTTGTTGAGGGAAAAGGTGATATACAACTTGATGGTGGCAATATCCAAGATGCACTATATGTTCCTAACATCACTACAAATTTACTTTCTGTATATCAAATTTGTCATTTTGGTAAAGGAAAACAATGAATTTTACACCACATAGGGCAGAAGTAAGAACTTTATTGGAGCCTTATTTACTTGTTACTCAGGGTATTGTTGATCATAGTTCAAGACTATATCACTTTGAGGGTTTTGATGACACTTCTTCTCTAAGGACAGGATTGGTTTCTCATTCAGATTCAGAGAGTAAGCTTTAGCATGAAAGATTTGGACATCTCAATTACATATATTTGAAGGAGTTGAGCACTCATGGTATGGTAGATGATCTTCCTAGAGTTTCTTGTCTTGAGGGAGTTTGTCATGGCTGTACATTAGGAAACAACACCAAGATCCTTTTCCTAAGAATTTGTCTAAGAGAGCTTCTTCACCACTTGAGCTTGTGCATAGTGACTTGATGGTTTTTCCTACCCCATCTTTCAATGGAGCTAAGTATGCACTTACATTTATTGATAATTTCTTGAGGCGTACTTGGGTTTATTTTCTCAAGTACAAAAGTGATTTTTTTCACACTTCAAAGTCTTCAAGGCTTTGGTCAAGAAACAATCTTCTAGTAGCATAAAGAACCTTCGCACTGATAATGGGGGTACTTCAGCAATGAGTTTTTAAATTTTTGGAAACTCAAGGCATTATTCACCAACATTTTGTTCCTCATACTCCACAATAGAATGGATTAACAGAAAGGAAGAATAGAACTTTGAAGGAAATGGCTAAATGTATGATGCATTCTAGAGATATACCTCCTATCTATTAGGTAGCGAGTTAATTGTGCTAACTATATTTAGAATTGCACACCACATAGAACACTTGAGAATTTGACTCCAGAGGAAGCTTGGTCCAACACTAAGCCAAATGTCTCATTTTTAGAGTCTTTAGGAGCCATGCTTGGGCCTTTGTACCAAAGAAGAAAAGGAAAGCTTTGGATAAGAAGAGTAAACCCTTGATCTTTGTAGGGTATTGTGAGGACATGAGAGCTTATCGTCTTTTAGATCCTGATACACATGATGTTCTTTTGTTTGATGAGTGTTTCACTTCTCATGATTCTTCATCTTCTTCCATTCCTTCTTCTTCTTCATCTCATCTTGAGGATCCTTTCTTTGAGGAGATTGATGAGGAGGTTATAGATGCCATTGAGGATATTATTCCCACTGATGTTGTCACTATGCCTAAGTGGGCTTGTACTACAGTTTCTAAGGCAACACCTTTCATAGAGGATCTTCCACCCACTAGGCATCATCACACACATTCTACATGTTCTGAACTTTTGTGTCAGGAAATTTTTGAGGATCAGAGTATTTTCAAAGGCTCATGGGATACCAGAGTGGGATGATGTGATGATAGTGAGTATTCTTCTTTGATAAAGAATCATACTTGGGATTTGGTATCTCTTCCTAAAGGAAGACATATGGCTAGGTGTACGTGGGTATACCGAACCAAATACACAGCTGATGGGTCCATTGACAAGTATAAGGCTCATCTTGTTGCAAAGGGTTTTTCATAAGTTGAAGGTATTGATTACTCTGAGACTTTTGCACCTGTTGCCAAGATGGATTTTGTATGCCTTGTACTTGCTATTATTTGCATCACATGGTGGGTGGCTCGTATACCTGATGGATGGACATGAAGAGTGTCTTCTTACATGGAGATCTACAAGAGAAAATATATATGGAGCAGCCGGCTAGATTTGTTCAGGATTCTTCTCTTGTTTGTCAGCTTTGAAGGTCTCTCTACGGTCTTAAACAAGCCCCTCGGGCTTGGTATGAGAAGATGGATTCTTTTCTTCTATCTATTGGTTTTGTTCGTTGCCACTCCGATCATACAGTGTATCTCCAACATGTTGGTGAGGATATTGTGATACTTTTCTTGTATGTTGATGATCTATTACTTATTGGTATCTCTTCTTCCCACATTCGGAGTATTCGAGAGGGCTCTTTCTGCACGTTTGACATGTGAGATCTTGGGCTATTGCATTATTTCCTTGGTTTGCGATTTCTCGATGACATTTAGGGATTCATTTGAGTCAGAAAAATTACACTCATGATCTTCTTAAGCGCTTTGATATGGCTGATTATAAGCCAAGTCCATCTCCTTTTCAGTCTAGAGTTACTCTTACATACACATGTACCACACCACTTTGTGATCCTACATTGTATAGGCAATTGGTTGGGAGTCTCATGTACTTGACACATACTCGCCCTAATATTTCATTTGCAGTAGGGCTTGTATCTCGGTTTGCACATTATCCTCATAGTAGTCACTGGAAGGCTACTAATAGGATTTTGCGCTATTTGCATGGAACTTCCCACTTTGGCCTACACTACACTAGGGGCTCTCCTCGCCTGATTGGGTATCTGATTGATTGGCTAGGTTCTATTGATGAAAAGCATTCCACTTCTGGCTATCTTTTTTCTTGGTTCTTCTCTAGTTGCTTGGGTGTGTAAAAAGAAACAAGCTATTGCACTTTCATCTTTAGAGGCAGAGTATAGGGCAACAGTTAGTGAGTCAATAGATTCTTTGGCTTCGCTAGTTATTGACAAAGTTCATATTCCCACAGGATTCATCAACTGTACTTTGGTGTGACAACCAAAGTGCAATTCACATTTCTCGCAACCCAGTTGAGCACCAGTGGACCAAGCATATTGAGATACACATCCACTTCATTCGTTAGCACATTCAGGATGGAGTTCTTTGTTTGGAGTACATTTCAACTCAGTAGTAGGTTGCCAACATCTTTACAAAGCCTTTTACATCACCTCGCTACCTTGAGTTGCGTGGAATGCTTGGGGTTTTAGAAGTTGTTCTTGGGGGTGTTCGTGAGAACATCTTCCTTCTTCTTCTTCTTCTTCTTTCTCTTTCCTTCTAGTAGGATTCTTTCCTTCTTTTGGTTCGAGATTTCTTCATGGATATATTGTACATGAGTACCTCATCAAGGCCTAGTTGTGGGACTCATACTATGGACATGTCACTTCTATTTTGGCCCCTAGCTTCACTTGAGGGGGGGTGTTAGAGTAGGTATTTACCTTAGCTCATGTTCACCTAGGTACATTATTATATTTATCCTCACCCACTTATGTGTGTGGATATTTCTTTTTATTTATTTAGATATTAGGAGATATTATCTAGTTGATAGGTATAGTTCTTTCCTTGATCTATGGTATTGAATCTTTCCTAGATCTATGGTATTGACTAGATCCTTGATGTCTAGTTCTCTCATAAATCTATGGGACTGACTAGTTCTTTCCATGATTTATGGCTTGATCTACAACCTTGACTAGTTCTTAGATTGTTATTCCTTGCCTATATAAGCAAGGTCCATTCTCATTGTATTTAATTGAGTTCCATAATAATATATGATATTGCTGCTCATTTGTTTGCAAAGGTTTATGTAAAGTTATTTTGGCGAATTGCTTTCATCTTATTGATCGTGATGTTTTATTAGCATCTGTGTTCTTGGGTTGGCACTATCTGGTTATCGTTCATTTTAAATGAATGGCCAAGAGATGGAAGTTTATAAAAATTCATTAAAATGTTAGATCGCTATCCTGCATTTTCTTCACCTATATCCATCCGAGGTTTCTTAATATATTAAAAATATCCACAAGAGATTTTGACCACATATGGAACTCAAAGATAATGGATGAGACAAGAAGTAGTGGCAATGAAATAGATCCTTCTTCCGATTATAGAGAGGTAGAATAACCTGCCACTAGGGGAGAAAGAAAGCCCTAAAGAAAAAATCTTTTTTTGGGAAGGAGACACCACAATGTCCCCTCGAAGTAGAGTTCCTTTTTCTAAAGAATTTGAAACCTCTAAATACCAAGGAGAAGATAGATTATTTTCATTCTTCCAATAAGGAAAGGAATCTACCATTTCCATGGTGGGATTATAATTCAATGCCACTAAATGATGGAATTATTTTGTGCCGCATCACCAAATAAGAATAATATTTATGTGTTTACTTGTTACACAACCAAACCTAATTAAATTTGAACATCCTTATTTCAAACAATATTGACAAAGTGGATATGTGAGAAGCAATATAAATTCATAAAAAACCACGCACTTATATCCCATATTTTTCTTCCATAAGATTTCCTCAATGTTAGGGAAATGAGACATCGAGAATCAAAATGTCAGAGGTTGTTAGTGCCACCTAACAATCATAATTTTTTTAAAATACCCTTTAGTAGATAATGATTTTTTTAATATGCAGATTTTCTTTCAAAAATTTAAATTATGTGGAGAATATATTTTTAAGGGATTTAAAATAAGTACTTTTGAATACAAAGGAATTTAAGGCAACCCATTAATTGAGAATAAAATCACCTTTTATGGGTTGTGTATGTGTCACCATTTCATTGGTTAATTTATTGATGTGACTTGATGTGACTTACTTTATTGGCTAGTTTTTATTTCATTTTTAACTTTAATTCAAACAACTAATGGTACTTTATTTCACATATCTACTCACGGTCATTGGCCCATGCATGGTCATTGGCTCCTTTCCCTAATTCAAATATCTTTAGATAAAATTTTGTAAAACTAAGTCATTTACTTAAAAGAAAAAATAGAGAAAATCTAGGGAACTCCTATATCATAGAAATTAATTTACGAGTCTTGAAATTTAGAGGGGGATGGGGAATCTCACGTAAAAAAGGGAAGAAGGATAAGATTTTATATGAATTCAAAAAATCCCTAGAACCAAAGCCTCAAAATGAGGATAATATTTATGTTATCTACAACATCTAACTCCATAATTTAGAACCCTTATGTGTAAGGAAAAATGTTATCCAATTTAGGCCATAACTTATTAAAATGAAAAATATCTTTTTGTTATCTATAAAGCTATTATTTTTCAATTATCTCTTGCTCTAGATCAATGATATGGGCTGAATTAACAATATTAACAAAAAATGACCATTGTTATTGATGCAGAGGATATGACAATCAACAACCAATCACACTTTGTTAGAGAAAATCATTTGAAAGCAACATTCAAAATCCACCCTATATTTAACTTTTTCTCAAAGCTCAAAACTAGCATTTCTCATCCAATTTTCTATATACAATGATTCAAGGCTTACAAATACTTTACACCATCTCTAAATCACCAAACAAAAAATTTTACAAGCTTGAATAAGTCTCAATAGTTCATCTTCTCTCAAAGTCACTCTATGCCTTCATACTTCCTTCTAGCCCTTAAAATTTTCATTTTAAAGCATTAAAACCACACTTCTCTGAACCAAGTCCCACTGGTAAACTTTTTGAGGACCCATTTAGCCCAAAATTCATCCTACAATGTTTCATCAAGTATCTCTTTACCTATTTCCTTTTATACCTCTTTTACCATTTTTTCTCACTAGCCTAATTAGCCATGGTTTCTTGAAAAACTCCATGTATTGAACAATCTACTAATCTTAGTGTAAAAATGAAATGATATCTAGATACCCATTGTCTCATTCTTACTTCAAGTGAGTTTCATAAACCATCTCCAATCTCTTCTTACCCTACTCAACCTTCACCCTTCATACTAATGTTATAAGCCCTGGGCTAGGGTTTAAACACAAAAACTAGGGTTTGTTACTTTCACCTGGTTTTAATGCTTCATACACATTTCATCAATGAGAACCAACATATATAAGCTCCTTTCAATGCTCATTCACCCTCCTTTCATCATACACTCTATGACTTCAAGCTCTGAGACTCTTGTTCAATCGTGCTCTTATTCCTTTAACCTCCATTACTCTATTTTTCTACCTTTTTGGTGGCTTGGTTTGGTTCTCCTTCTCTTATTTCAATAACATATTTCCTTAATGTCATTTAGTCACCTTTCTAGGTTATCTCTCTCTCTCTCTCTCTCTCTCTCTCTCTCTCTCTCTCTCCCCAAGTACTTCTCTCCGAATTTCTAATGTACTCTCCTAGGACTTATGACTATACTGTACTGCAATCTCTTTTATATCACTTGAAATTATGACTTAAGCCTTGGTTACTGTGAATATTCCTTTCTTTTCTACTTGGTTCTCAACATGTTATATTACCAAGTGCTTCTTTCTAAACCTTATCCACTCTTTTTTGCAATGAGACTATCATAGTCTTTACTAGAGTCTGTACATGCTCATTTTTACCTAGTTCCCTCATTTTCATTGCTAGATCTCTTTTCCACTGTAACTCATATTTATCATCATCATTACACCATTTCACTTTAGGAGAACAAACTTCACTAGTTTGATAAAGCTCACATGGCCTCATGATCAACTTTTGTTGGCTTTAAACTCTTTTGAAAGGGTAATACACCGTGATGACTATACTATTAAGGATTTTGGTATGTTCCCTTGGTCCTTTCACTATGAAATTTAAACCACAACTTTTTTTCATGCCCTAGATCATATTTTCAAGTTTTTAGGCCTTTTGAACAACTAGCTTTGGAGTTGTTCAACTTTTTCTTCATCCAAAAACCCTAGACATGGGTTTAACGATACACTTAGTTTTTGCTTATCTTTCCTCCACACTAATTTCAAGGCTTAGAAAACTTTATCCCACTAATGATATACCTCTCACATCCTTTCCAAACCCTATGATTCATTCTCTTTTACCAAGTTATTCAAAATAAAAAAATTCATGAATCTCAGCCCATAACACATAATGTTTCTAAGTTAGTTTTCTTTAGGATTCACTTATTCAAAGTTTTTCAAGACCAATGCCCACTCTATCATCTCATACGAGTATTGATTCATTAATAAAAAAACCCCTCTTATTCCATGTCAACGCCTATAATTAGCCATGCAAATACAATACTACACAATTACACTTTTAACATAAGTTAGTATCCTTACAGTAAGAGGTCTCAATAATTCAAACCTTACACAATATTTACTCCTAGTTTTATTTCCTTTCAATTTGGTTTCATTACATTTATTGAATTGTTAAAATTCCAATAAGAAGTATTACCAGTTCTTTATCCATCAAGAAATAACTTTTCACTTTTTTTTTACTCCTTCATTGACTAAACTTCATAACTTTTCAAATCTCTCAAGCTTCATAAACTTGCATATTCATTTCAAAAATGTAAAGACATATTTACGACATTCCAAAGAAGTTAATTTAACTATTTCATTCCAAAATATCAAAAACACAAACTCATACATGGTTTTATCAAATATCAAGAAGATTTTAATAGATTATTCATGTAGATTACAAGCTCCTAGAGTTTTCAAGGCTCGAGCACGAGGTCACGCTCCTCCTTACCTACTATCCCTCTCTCTTCCTTGAATACATCCATAATCCATATACAAAAGGGAAGTAATAAATTGGTTAGGGCTTCACCAACTAACTTCATGCATGATTAAGTTAACTCATGATGAGTTAAAGGCTAAGTAAATGATGAAAGCTATGACAAAGGTTGTGTGGGTGATTTTAAGCCCTCATTACATTATTTGTGACCCTTGTATGAAATCTTAAAACTACATCAACCTACAACTAGGATTCAAATATTTAAATTAAAAAATTGGAGGAAAACTCCTTATTTTTACCTAGAGTCCAATTGAACTAGTACAAGCTATAACCATCTCTAATGGACCCAAGGCATACCTAAAACACCGAAGAAATCCAAAATGCTTATGTACATGATGCTCTTGCATAAGTTATAAGACCAAAAATATTCCACAAGGTGCATATGGGAGAATTGGAGCCACTCCATATTTTTATAATGGATTTGAAGAAGATGTAATATCCCATCCTTTTGGATTCCCTGATAAAATTTAATAAGCTCTTGTTTGGGAACACTACTTTGGACACTATTCATTATGGTTATATCACTCCCTATGGAGGAGGCATGTTTATTTTTCTCACCACCATATAAATTTCTAAAAATGTTGAGTTTGGTTTTGAATTTGCATCAATTCATGTTTGTTTTTCTTGGTTTTGAAGGGATATCGACGCAAAGAAGACATAATAATAGTGTCTTTGTAAAATTGATACAAATGTGAACATTTGCAACAATTTTTCATTAAATTAGTTTTGATAACAGTGTGACCCCACATTACTTATTTAATCCCAAGTGAATGTCATTTTCACTACACCCATCATTTTCACTCTTGAGAAGAAGGATAAAGAGCTTAAAACCTAGTGTTTTCCATCATATAAAAAGAAAGGTAAGTTCTTTTTTTAGGTTTAAAATTTTATTTTTTTAATAAATAAGTGATATCAAGTTCAAGTAAGCTTTTTATTTTATTTTAATGTCAATAAAATAAATTACAAAAAAATCCATGGGATCACTTATCCTTGAGTTATTTTACTAAGAAAACAAATTAAACAAATCAATTCAATGACACCACATATCCTAGAGTTAGTTTGTCAAGTAGTTCGTGCTTTGTGTATGCAAAACAATATTTTATACACATCTACACGAGAATTAACAACTATAGCATTAAAAAAATCCATTATATTTTGACAAATGTGCATACCCTGAACTCAAACTCCTATTTTTGCATAGGCTTCGAGTATGTAAGAAAGGTTGTGGACTCTAGCTTTACACTTGTAAAATACATTTTATTGAAATTTTCAAAGGCCTTTTTCATTGAAACCATTTTTGCATATCAGTGTTTGAGATAAGGGCTTACACTCAAGCTAGTGCCCTTCTCTCACAATGAAACAACATTAACAAATATGTTATAAAACTATCACATCAAAATGAAATTACAAATTAACTTTTGCATTAACCATGATTATGAAACACCACATACAAATCTTTGAGATGTAAGATAAATGTAGATGAAAATGGGAAAATAATCCTTTATTTTTCTATGATTTTCTCCCAACCATGATTCTCTACCAAATATTACAAAATCCAACCGACCAATTTATGTTACATTGTTCAAAAGCACATTGGAATGAAATACGGTCACTTGTTTGAATACATCCATGTAAAAAGTTAATATGAATTTAAACACCAGGATGCCCAATTGTATTGATTTTTATAATCAAGCTACTTCTCTATTTGATTATCTCAAAATGGAAAAATTACAATTTGTAACCTAGAAATTTTAGTAATATAATATTATAGCATTTTTATCCATTAAGTAACTACAACAAACAACATTTGACAAAAATTCACTTTCAAATATGATATGATGGATGTCCATACCATGTTTTAAGGCTTATATTTTAGCATAGGGTGAGAGTATGATGAAAAAGGTTATGGAGTCTGGTTTTAAATCTCCCAAATGTGATTGCGCAAGAGTTCAAAAGGTATTTGAATACTATCTATTTGTGCATATATTGTAATCATTGCAGTCCATGAGACCAAATTTTTTCTAGGCATTTTGTCAAGAACTTTACATGCCTTTTGAATGTTTTTTACAAATTAATTTTTGCATTAACCATGATTATTGAAACACCACATACAAATATTTGAGATGTAATATAAATGTAGATGAAAATGGGAAAATAATCCTTTATTTTTCTATGATTTTCTCCCAACCATGATTCTCTACCAAATATTACAAAATCCAACCGACCAATTTATGTTACATTGTTCAAAAGCACATTGGAATGAAATACGGTCACTTGTTTGAATACATCCATGCAAAAAGTTAATATGAATTTAAACACCAAGATGCCCAATTGTATTGATTTTTATAATCAAGCTACTTCTCTATTTGATTATCTCAAAATGGAAAAATTACAAGTTGTAACCTAAATTTTTTATTAATATAATATTATAGCATTTTATCCATTAAGTAACTACAAAAACAACATTTGACAAAAATTCACTTTCAAATATGATATGATGGATGTCCATACCATGTTTTAAGGGTTATATTTTAGCATAGGGTGAGAGTATGATGAAAAAGGTTATGGAGTCTGGTTTTAAATCTCCCAAATGTGATTGCACAAGAGTTCAAAAGGTATTTGAATACTATCTATTTGTGCATATATTGTAATCATTACGATCCATGAGACCAATTTTTTTCTAGGCATTTTGTCAAAAACTTTCCATGCCTTTTGTATGTTTTCAAAATTTACATATTTTTGTATAGGAGAACTTGTAACTATAAAAACAAAAATCAGTTTCCCATCATGCTATGATAATGTCTATGTGATGTTCTAAATTTACCATTATGCCACATGATATAAAGCTTTGAAAAAAGTTGTGAGGTCAATTTTATGTCAATTACATTTGTTGGAAAGATTTGTGTCAATATTTACAAATCATTTGATCACATTCCTTTTATTCATTTTTTACACAACTCCATGTTCTTTGTTAATGCAACCACATTTTACACATATATCTAACAGAAAATTTCAAGTACAACATCTAATAATAGTCCTTTCTCCATGATGTTCACACCCTGTTTGAATACCAAACTCAATGGAACTTGTTAATAAATTTATATTAATTCTAAAATTACCAACTACGTAAAGTTGAAGACAACTAAGAAAAATTAGGAAAAATAGGGACATTACAAAAATATGTAAATTAATGATATTATTGTAATTTTATTATTAGTATTCAATTTTAGCTAATATTTGTAAAATGATGAAGTTATCGTTATTGTTGTAGATTTGTCAACGTCTCAAAATTGAATTTTCCCTTCCCCATGAACATAATCGTTTGCACACTCATATGTAGACAATATGGTAATTGAAGGCAATTATAAAGACACTTGACAAAGGAAAATTTGGGAAAATGTGTTGAAGAGGAAGAGGTTGAAAATAAACTTTTTTGGTGCATGGAGAAACAACATATTGTTTAACAAGTGTGGCTAATTTACATGCAACAGGGGGGAAATCAAATTACACCTTATGAGGAAGATTCCAAAGATGATTTGGAACTTCGCATAAGGCATTGAAGAAATATAAATATGATTTTCCCAATTGGTGACATTATGGGGCTTGGCAATGGATAAACCACTTCCAAAACCTTATGAAGAATTAAAATTTTGGAAGAATATTTATATGTTATTGTTGGAAGCTAAATTGACTAGGGGGTGAATAAGTCCTTTAAAAATAAAATAAAAATTCAAATCAGTTTGTATACCCCATTAACATTCAGCCATGCATTAATTTTATCTTAACAATAAGAAACAACCATCCACAAGAGCACAAACATGAAAGAGTACACAAGAACACAAGATGTAAGTGGGAAACCATCAAGGGGAAGAAAACTAATTGAAACTTTTGATTATATTACTCAAACCAAAAGACTTGCATGAATATGAATCTATTAGGAAATTAGTGTTCATAGTGTGAACATATGGTTTGAATATTAGTATTATTTAATATTTAAATAATATGTGAGTGTGCACAATTAGTTATCATGCGCAACTCATAGAGATGGGAGTGTGTGAGATTATCTTGGGATTAGGAATAAGACTAGGGAATAAAGGAGAAATATGGGGATAAGATGATGATGCTTGAATCCATGATTATAGGAGCAATCAATTGTATAAAGTGCCCTCTAATATTCAATAGAAATTGCTCCATTATACTTACATTTGGTCTTTATCTTTTGTACTTTCCATTTCATGTGTTGAGTTCAATTAATTATTGCTTAATTTATTTATGAAAATCAAGAGATTTAGAATCATATAGTATTAGATCAGGCTAGGAAAAGTTATGAGATTCATTACATGACAAAACGCAGCCTCAAGGATGTAGATCTGAGATTTTGAATCTTCCATCACCATTTTTCGGTTTCGATCTTAAAAACAATGACTCGGTAAATTGTGTTTTTCTCAAAAACCATTCTGAATCTTGTGAATTTTTTTACTTTTGTTTATTTGTATTGTGGAAAACTTTTGTAATTTTTTTCAAAACCAAGTTCGTATTATAAGAGAAATCATGAAATAGATTCTGACATCTGAAGTAATTTCTAAAATATGGGACCGCAATTCACATGAATGTTGCACAATTCTTTATAAGCGGGCTCATTGTTAGGCCAATGAACTAGTGATGAATTGATTACATCATTTATTATCTATAGATCAGAATTGGATACCTCTCCTTCACTCGCCATTTATGCATGTCTATTTTTTTATCTCCATTCAGCAAGTTTCATTGTATTGTATCTTCCATTAGTTGAATTTGCATACAATAATACATATCATGCTTCTCTTAAGATGGCACCTTTCGAGGCACTTTACGGAAGGAAATGTAGAACCCCTATTAGTTGGGATAGCATTGAGGATAGAGAGGTAATTGGACCTGAAATCCTTATGGAAATGAAACAACAAGTTAAAATGATTCGTGAATGCTTGAAAGAAGTAGTAGATAGGCAAAAGAGTTATCCTGACTTAAAGCGGGTTGATAGGAAATTTGAACTTGGTGAGAAAGTTTTTCTTTGGGTTAAACCGAAAAAGAGTTCCATAACTTTTGGCAAGGCTACCAAGTTATCACCTCGTTATGTGGGACCTTTTGAAATAGTTGAAGTAATCAACCCTGTAGCTTATCGTTTAGCACTACCACCTGCTTTGTCACGAATGCATGATGTTTTCCATATTTCTTTGCTTAAGAAATACGTTTTAGATTTATCACATGTGTTAAATTGGAATTCCTTACAGGTCTAAGACCCAGGAATAATCGTGGTTAAACCCATTTGAGTGTTGGAAACTCGCTAGTTACATTTAAGAAATCGAGAAATAAGTCAATGTAAGGTCCAGTGGGACCAGTTTAACAAGGAGAGTGTAACTTGGGAAAATCTAGAGGATATGAAAACTACTTTTCCATATCTATTTGAATATAATTGAATCTATTGACTAATAAAAAAATTATGATTTTATCTTTATATGACATTAAGTAAGCCAATTTTGGGCAGATATTTATTTGATTTGAATAAAAAGTTATTTAATGCTGATTTCTAGAACTATAAGGTTTTGAAATATTTGACTTAGGATAAGAGAAGTGAATGAATTGACTATCCTTGATGTAAATTGTTAAAAGAGATAATCATCGGGACGATGATTCTTTTTAGGAGGGAAGCATGTAACACCCTTGACAGTTGTTATTTTCCTCCTTTGCATTTCAAGTGTTGACATGTGATTTTCCTTATAAAGATATGTTCTTTTGATTGTTGGAGATCATGCTTGAAATGGATAAGTCTTTTCTGCTCTTAAGATCCTTTGATTGAATTGGAATGGCTTTCCTGAATCCATTTTTCACTTCTTGTAGGTGATTTGCAATTTGGTTTAAGAGTTGTAAACTTATCTATTTATCTGACTCATCCTTGGATCAATTTCAGTGATCCAAGGAATGTTTTAAATCTGCTCTATTGAATGAATGGTAAATTGACATTCCATGAATTAAGATACACATTGGACTGAACTTTGTAGTTACAAGTTCTTTGATTTTTGTGTGAACGTATTTCCATTCAGTGGTTTGTTTTGCTTGGGTCTTTGGAGATCGACCATGGCAGGTCATTGCTGATGAAAATGGAAATGCAGCCTGTTCACGGCATAGGAGAGATCCAGGATCCTATATAGGACTAACCTACGGGATCCTAAGCTAGGTAAAAATATTTCCTACCTAAGCTATGTCACTTGATAGAATTTTGATTCTTATCTAAAGCTTCTTATTCTGCTATGATTGGTTGATTTGCAACCTAACCTAAGCTTGGTGCTAATGGAATTGGAAAGGTTACTAGGTATTAAAATTAACCTAGATCCTAATACTACAAGGTAATATTGTAATCTAACCTAATGCCTAAAACTATTGTGTTTTGAATTAATCTACCTAAGGTTGTGCTAAGACCTATGGTGGTGGTTAGTTGTTAGTGTTATATCCTAAGGTATATATTTTAAATTACCTAAGGTCTAACCTAAGCAATTTAATCTATCCTAAACTAATGGATATGAATGGGGACTTAAGTGGTCGCATGCATTTGGGCGACAGTTCTTAAGGAATTTATGTTATTGATAAGGTTGGTAAATGCATACGGACTGCCAGTTTTGGCAGGGGCTAGATGACTTGGTAGAGGCTTAGGTGGAAGTGTCACTAAAATGGAAATGCATGTTATTTTTGACTTGGCATTCGCTAGACTTGGAAGGCAGTGGCAAGGAAGGATAGGCAGGAAATTTAGAATTAATGGAATTTATTGTTTTTGGTTTTTGTGCTCAAACTGTCTTGGTAGGCATGCAAGCGGATTTTTCTTGGGTCATTTCACTTTGCATGTTTCGTGATTTTTACTCTGCATGCTCTCTGGTTTTTCGAACCAGCAGATTGAACTGCACTTTATGGCTATTTTTGAAGTCATGGATCTATTTTCATTTCGTGGAATGTATAAGAGGCATTGTGGAAAAGGTATTTGGTTGTTTGATCTTTCGTGGAGAAGAGGAGAAGTTGTGAGCTCTAGTTGGAGGTCTCCTTTGATTTGGCAGAAGCACTATCAGGCATGATAGGCTCTAACCATTAAAATCTCTTGCTTTCTTCTAAATGTTTTCATTAAAACAACTCTGCTCTGTTGAGATTTGTGCATTGCATATTTTTATCTGGTTATTTGTTGCTGGGTTTTATAAATCTTGTGTTCTTGGTTCAAATCCATGGTATATGTGATTCTGTTGGAAACTTACGTTATGTTTGTTTTAGCACATGAAATATGCATGCAAAAACGAATTTGGTAACTCTGCTTGGCATTCTTGGATTTGGTAATTGATGGGTTTGGTTTTAACGACTTTCGTTGCCAATAAATACTAGCTGAGTTTTATGGGAACTTTGAGTTCCCTGTTTTTGTTGGAGTTAGTGTTTTGTGATCTCGAGCTAGTAATGAGCTCATAGTTTTCTAGAAGCTTGTATTCGAGCTCGAGTTTTCTGTTGGAAACTTGTTTTGGTAGGTGAGAACTGTTGTTGGGGATTCTCGGTTCTATGGTGCTTGTGTTTTATTTCATAGATAAATGGGACTGTGGATAAATCCATATATGGCTTGGTTCTTGTATTTTATCTTGCGAAAACTTAGATTGTTGTTGAAACCCGCATATAACTTGGAGCCTGTGTTTTATTATCTTGGATAAATTGGATTGTTGATTGAAGTCCGCATATGGCATGGTGCTTGTGATTTATTGTTCTTGTGACCATATAAACTGTTATTGAAGGTTCATTATGAACATAGCTTTCATGTTTTGTTGTTTGTATGGTTTGAGCTCTGTTAAGGTTCTTACATTTCGTTGAGTTGGGAAACAGGGTTTGATAAGATGTTAACAGAAAATGGAAGCTCTATTCTTATTTTGAAATGTTTATAAGTAATTGCATTATATTCGGCATAGCATTATGATGCTGGTGTATATATGAACTCATGTGAGATTTTGTGATGCAAAGCTATACAATGAAATTATTACTTATTGTTGGAAATGGTAACCTGAATGAGATGTCGGTTTTGTTCTGGTATTCTTTTTTTGTTTTTCTTTGTTTAAAAAGGTAAACTAAAAAGGGAACAAGTTGTTTCCTGAACTTGTTTATATTCTCTTGAATGATCCTGATCCTTGAAGGAGCTTATGTTTTTCTTGTGTTTAGAATTACATATTGAGTCTTGAACTGGTTGTATTTCAAACATGTTCAATCGGGTCTTGACTTTAAACTGGAATTATTATTTGATTAATTGGTTTTCGAACTCAGAACTCTTTTTGGAAACAAACCACATGCGCAAGGAGAAAACTAGAAGCATGGTTTAGTGGGTTGTTGGGTAAACTCTTCGAGATCTTGACTGAAATTATCTTGTTGGTTTATCATTCTTATTGGAATCCCAATCTGTTACCTCTTATAGTAATATGTTGAAATATAGGACTGAACTCTTGGGAAAATTTGAGTGTTAGTACCTACTCGGATTTCACACTTCTTGTTGGGTCCAATAAAAGAATGTTAAGTCTTGAAAGATAAATTGTGATTCAATATTGACTGTGGGCTGTGTTTGAACTCCATTGTTTTATTATCTTGAGTTTGAAAAGGGAAATTAATGGGGATTGAAAATTAAGTTGAAAGAAATGATTAAAGGGTAGATTCATACTCTGTTAAGATCCCTTTTCTAATGCAGTTGGGTTAAGTTCATTTGTTTGGAACCTTCTATTAATTATTCTTATGGGAAAAAGAGAATCATTACTTGATTAGTCTTCTTATACTTGTCATTTGACTGAAATGAAGTAGAAAGAGATTGATGATTGGTTGGTAAAAAGAAAATGCAAACTTGTTGTTTGACTGATGATCCATCATTCCTTCTTGGATTTTTTTATGTGAATCTGTTTTGATGAATACCTTAAAATGTTGAATTTTAAAGTAGTTGTCCTTTAAATGAAACAATTTAAGTCATGATATGAACTTGTTTCGCTGCGGATGTTATGTATTTTGGCATAATGGAAATGGTTTCTCTTCTTCTTTACTTGAAAGTTAGATGAAACATCCTAGTGAGAATATGTTGTAAACACTTCTTTTTGTCTTATAAGTAAAGATAAGTGTTGTATTCTATTTTGATAGAATTGGAAACAAGGTGATGTTATGTTCTATTGTTTATTAAAGATAATTGATAGGATCAATTATACTTTAATTTGTAAGATAGATATTATAGATTATATTCGCTCTTCTTTTAGAAGTGAATTCAGATTCATTAATGCTCTTCTTTTCTGATTGTTATTACTTATGCTTAATGTATGATATACTAATTGTTCATTAAAGCAGGGTTGTTTTTATTGGAACAATTAGTGGAATGCACTTCATTTTAAGGCTTAGTGCTTATCATGCTCAGTTCATTGAACTGACCGTCTGCTAGCAATTTTTATAGATGGACTTCGTAAGTGATAAAAGAAGGAAAAAACTTATATGATGCATTGATTGATTTAAGTCTAATTCTTGTGAAGAATTCTGATTCGTTCTTGAGTTGTATTGAAAAAGAAAAGTTATATTCTTTTTGAATGAAGGCTATTGTTATGTAGTATGCCTAAATGCATAAGTTTGTAAATGTATAAGTTTTGAAAATGAATTGAAAGATGAGAATTTACTTGCATTGGTTGTGTAAATTATCTTGTACTTTTGTAAAAGAAATGGAATCTTATCTTGTTGATATTCTTCATATTATTTATATGTTTAAATGAGTATTCTTGGATAAGTAGGATAAAGGGAATTAGAGTAATTTCCCTAAATAAGATGCAGCTAGATAAGTTGCAGAATTTAATGTTCTTATCTAAACAATTCAATATAGTAAGGTGATGTGTAATGAACATACAATGAAAACTATAGAATTTGTAAAGGACATAAAGGGTGTGTTAAACCCTAGAACTTAACCATGAAGAGGAAGACTCTTCCTCTCTCATGAAAATGTAAACAAAAAGGGAGATATGATTTCTAATCATTAGACTTCATTTAATAAAGTCTACTAAGTTACAACCTAGGTGGTTGTTACACTTCCTTGAATGGTTAAGTCACATTAAATGGAACTTATGATGTTGCTGTCCTATTTTTTTGGTAACTACTTGTTAAGCCAAAATTAACGAACATTGAAAGCAATCTTAAGTTAAGGAAGTTCTTCAAGGATTAATGGAACCTGATATTGGAAAAGAACTTAGGGAGAGTTGGATTAGGGTTTGGGCAAGGTTGCTGAAATCTACTTTTTATTATCCAAATTAATTAAATATTAATAATCTCCTAGGGGTATGTACATCTTGACGAGGCTGTTCTGTAGGATGTTGGCACACGCCAACTGCAGGTGTACCTTTGAGAAGATTAGGATCTTCTCGAGGATACAACAATGCAGTTGACATGTGGCAACACCCTTCTGCATTGATCGTCTAGATCTACACGCTTATGGACTTGAACTTAGTTTTTCTCTAGGACTGGGTAGTAGCATAGTTAGGATAAGGAGTAGCCCTCTAAGACTTAGGGTACCTTGGCACACGGGGTTGACTTAGGTTGACCCAGTATGCCAATATACCCTAAGTCTTCATGAGCCTCTTCCTATCATAACCTATGTTGTTAACTTGAACTAGGATTAAACCTTGGGCAAGTGGACTGATAGAAGTCAGTAAAGGACATTCTAGATAACAATAGAGTGGGGTGAAGGACGTATTCTAGATTGACGAGTATGCTGTCAAGGAATAAGTAATACGAACAATATGTTAGAAATATTTGGCCAAAGTATCGCAAGCTGCTGATTGCATTGTCCTATGTCACCTAGTCTAAGGTTTGAGATGCAGATGAATATTGGTAGAAAATATTTAGATAGGTTCCTAGACAGATCACTCTAAGAGAACCAAGTATACGTAGTATACAAAAAGTATTCAATACTTAATGTTAAACATGAATAGATTGGTAGTTCACCGAGTCATGAAATGAATAGATCGGTAGCTCACCGAGTCATTATAGTTGCATATGGTTATCTATTATAAGAATGGTTGTTATGGAATGTGTGTTCTAAATTATGTATTTAGAATAGAGAACATTACTCATAAAAAAAAATTCCCTTGTTTCTAAAGTCTTAAAATGGGAATGTTACACCGATGCCCAATAGAATTGTAAAATGAGCCTCAAAGAAAAATTCAGCTAAGTTAGTAGCAAAATCAATGGAGGTTGGAGGCAAAGGAGGATGGAGGAAAAATAAACATCTCTTGTTAGTCACCAACAAAGAGATTGCTTCATTGTATTGGTGATCATTTATTTTCTATTTTCTTGTGTGTTTGCTTTCAGCATGTGTGGTAGTAAATAAGAACAGATGGATAATTCTTGTTCATAGTTAGGAACATATTTTCCTATATTTTGTTCTCTTTTGTAAAATGTGGATGGGGAAACATGTACGTTGTTATGAAAGTGGTTGGTGGTCCACTAGAAAACCAATTTGAGAGTTTTTGAATCTCTTAGAAAATCACATACAAAGTGGTTAATGGTTCCACTAGAAAACTTGTTGGAGTTTATGGTACTCTTTGAAAACCATTGTATTGTAGAACATGAGCAGGTACTAGATAGAACTCACCCATGTTCACACTAAGGGGGTGAATGTTAGGAAATTAGTGTTCATAGTGTGAACATATGGTTTGATTATTAGTATTATTTAATATTCAAATAACAAAGTAGTGTGCACAATTAGTTATCACACACAACTCATAGATATATGAGTGTATGAGAATATCTTGGGATTAGGAGTAAGACTAGGGAATAGAGGAGAGATAAGGGGATAAGATGACGAGACTTGACTCCATGATTATAGGAAAAAACAATTGTATAAAATTCCCTCTAATATTCAATAGAAATTGCTCCATTCTACTTACATTTGGTTTCTATCTTTTGTACTTTCCATTTCATGTGTTGATTTCAATTAATTATTGCTTAATTTATTTATACAAATATAGAAATTTAGCATCAGAATCATCACACAAGATTTATTTAGTGAGGCACCGGCCCCACAAGGAGTAAAAAACTGCTAGAGACCCTTGTTGATATTAGTCACAATAAAGGAATCATGTGAATATGAATCATCACACAATTTTTGAATAAGAATACCACTAAATATATATTGCCAACAAACACAACTGATAATGAACACAAGATTCAACTCATACACCTTCAAACCCTCTTCAAATGCACCTTCACCTAACTTGCTCAAACATGATCATTCATAAGCTAATTTGAACACAAACCCTTGCACAATTTTTTTTTCAACACTCTTAAGACATTTTCAAACAATCTCAATTCTATCTTGAAGCCCTTAAAACTCTTGCACTCTCTCACCTAGCTTTCACTTTTCCTCTCTTTCAACTCATTTCAAAATGAACAAAAACATTCATTTTATATGAATCTCAACTCAAAAACATAATATAGGTCATTCCTAACCAAATAAGTTAGTAATTCCAAATTAAAACTATAACAACACACTCATATAAATTCATGAATTGACCCATGTAGGTCATTCATGCACCAAGACACAAGACAAGCCCAAAAAGACCTAAATTCCCACCACCAAGCTAATCAAAGACCTTTAAACATCTCATCTTGATTCTTCAAGCCTCTAAAGGCCTCAAAAATTTATAACACACCATATAAACATCATCCATCAGCTAAAAATCTTATGCACCATTCGTTTTCTTCATAACATAATTAAGTAGGACTTTTTCCTACTCAAAACAAGAACTTCCAGGAACCGGTCTTCACCTATGAAGCTCAAGATCACCCAAGAACACCTCAAATATGACATGTAACCAATCATTGGAAATACACGACTGTAGAACAAATCAATTATTTCTAACCTTCAGGAAGCATCCAACACAATAAACCATGCCTCTTTTCTTTTTCAGCAAACTAAACTTCCCAGAAAGTAGTTTTGGAAACTCAATTGGTTTGAAACCTTGTTGCCACTTTCAAGACCTATAAGAGAATTAAATAGGAATAAAATTCATCCCTATTAACTCTCAAATGGATATCCATCATCATATATAAAAACTTCAACCATAAAGTGAAAATATCATTAGCATATATTAAAACTCCCAAGCTTCCATAAACGGTGATTTATCCATTAGGTTTAATGGAAATATTTTGCACAAACTTAAAAACTCCAGAAACTTTATTTTTTGATTAGGGCCCACATACTGTTAGAATATCTAATATACCTCATTAGACAGATGGAGGAGCACTCTAAAACCTTAGATAATCACATTATCAAAAAAATCCTTTATGTGCCAATAACAAGAATATTTCTCCTATCGCTCATGACCTAGGGTTTCAAACTCATAAAAAGCGCTTACCTTCTTAACATTCATTCATAAATATTTGGGCCTCATTTGACCTCATTAAAACTTTGAGATCTTATTAAATCCATGCCCCAACATCCCTTAAAGGATAATCTTCCCATGAAAACCTTACATGTGCCAACCATGATAATTTCTCTCACTTTGAGTTGGAAAATGCACTCTTAAGAACTCTGTTTTGGTATAAACATCATTACTTGAAAAATATTCATCATGGAAACCTAAAAATTTTCCCACAACATCATGATACCCATATACATCATCTCCAATAATCACTTTTCCTCAAATATATTTGCATCTTCTCAACCACAATGACATACATGACTAGGCCATAGGGTTTTCATGTCCTAAACCACAACCAAGTGAATTAACACTACAACCAAGCATAAAACCTTTTCTAAGTGCTTCTTCATGATGAAAAAAGTCTGACATACCTCCATGAGTGACCTCAAGATCTCATACATACCTACAACTGAATATTATGCCTAATAAGGTCTCTAGACACTAGGGTTAGGTCTAGGTTGAACTTAGATCAAGTAGAAAAACCTCATAAATATGCTTCCAAAATCCCTTAAAGGACCTAAGATATTTTATAAAACATGTATCACACTCGGGTATGACTCACGGGCTCTCATGGCCTTGTAACTCACTCTCATGCTCTATTTGGCCTCCAAGCACCTATACTAGGTCTAGATGAGCACTTGTAACTAAGTCTTCAACTTGTACCTACACTTTAAAGCTCATGTGAGTGTCTCAACATAATCCTATCATGCTCTCCATGCCTTTACCATGCTCCTCAAGTCATCATGCAGCTCTATCCACCATGCTCTATCACCTAGGCTAGTTAGGTCACTTGATTAGGCCTATTAGGCCAAGCCATTCTCATTGTTTCCATTCTTGTCATCATACCACATCCTGATTGACCGTGTCATCATCACACCAAGAATCCTCTATCACTCCTCCATCATCCTCTTTTTCATTAATGAGCTTTTACATCAATGAAAACACCTAACTCATACATGCCAACAATCTCCCCTTTGTCATTGATGGAAAACCACCTAGTTCTTCTCCCCATTTTTACATTAATGATAACCCATACCTATAGTACATGGTATTTATCTTTTTATTCTCATTGGGGTACTTGTTGGCTGAAAAAATCAACCAAAACCATCAACCTAGCATAGAAACTTGTCTTTTTCCTCTTAGACCCTATTTTAAATTTCTTTTCATCATGGGAAAAATGTAACATACCTAGGAAGAGAAATTCATGTTATACACTCGTGCCAAAAATATAGATTCAAAGTGAAAACATAATTCTTACCTCTTTCTTAGACATATAGTAACCGAACCACCCTTAAACAATCTTGATCATGCTTCATACAGACTATTCACAACTCTTGGGGCCTAGATCCCTGGATTATCCCTTCAAACCATTCTTATCAAACTTATAAAAGCCATAATATCACCCTAGACACATAATACATCACCTTATAGGTCCCCTTGAGTTTATAACGTCCTTCTATAACTGAAAATGTAAAAATAAAGATGCATACCTTGCATATATGCCATATAGAGTGATCAAATTCAATTCCTCTCTCTTGAATCAACACTTTAGTGTATTTTGCCTCCTTTGTAAGCTATTATGACTTACTTAATCATAGATTGTGCTCTTTTAGTCAACATACCGCAATCATCATTACCTCTCGCCTTATAAGTCTTCATGACATCCTACATACCTAATTAAAGGTAAAAAAAGCTCCCCTGTGTCAAGAAGCTTTTACAAACATATAGCTTTCTATTTTAGTCATAATTATCCTACAAGTACCTTGATTTAGTGCATTTTTCATTCATAAAGAACGAGATCCATCATACAAACCCTTAAAACATACTTAACATCACATCTCAAGGAAATAGAGATCATTATATCCCTCTCAACATATACCATCATTATCAAACACTCGATTCTTCAAGCACAACCTATAACATCAGTAGCTACTTTAAATGATGAGACTCATAACCATACCTTAGAATTTTCATACTTTGATGAAATTTCATGGACCAACATCAAAATGTTCTTCATCTTCATTGGCCTTTTAGATTTTGAATCAATCATACCATATTATTTTCTTATGCACTGTCTGTGGACACTATTACAATCTTTAATAACCATACTCAAACTTGTATCTATATATGTCATCATGAAGAACACCCTTTTATCTTTCATAAATCTAGTCATGCATGAGTTTTCCATTCTAGGCACAAATGACCTAGAAAATGTCCTTAAAAATATTAACTCTCGTCTCGAGGTAATAATACGAACTCTAAACAACCATTCACAAACTTGACTGATGTATATAACTTAAGAATTTCATTTCGATCTTGACAGTCATGTCAATACTTCACCTTTCTCTATACAATCTCTATGATGCATAATCACTCTTGACACACTTTAAAATTGAACCAAGAACTAAAGGACCGGCTTGTAGGCATAGTTGAATGATGAACATACATGGAAAATATTGTTTCTCTTTCCATTTGATAGTCTAATTAAGCCATTATACAAAATGAATGACTTACCTTTCATAAATATGACATCCTTTTTCACTTTGTTCACAATTAAACCTTCTCAAAAACATATTGAAGACCTTAAAACACATAAAGAGCATCTCTTGACTTCATAATATCACAACTACAATGCCATTTCTCAACCTTCGATCACATATTCATACAAGGACATGGTCATAGATTTGGGTGACATATCATTGCAATCCTTCAACAAGATGATAACTCGCTTCAAGAAAGTGTAGTCTTAAAGCCTACTTGGTATCCTTTACACATGTTAAGGGCACTACTACACACTCATAGTTAGAGGATCTCATGACACAGTCCAAACAATATACCTCTATATAATAATACACATACATACCATTCATATGGCTTTATTAAGTCTTACTTCTTTATTTTCGGCCTCTATAAATTATCAACCATCAAGACATCTCATACATTTTTCTCGAGACACCACTATCACATAAGCATCCTCCATCTCATCCATCATGTCAGTCTCCATCTAAGAATTCTTCATCTCCTACTTGGGAGCCATTAAATTTATCACATGCTTTGATAAGCATCATCATGTTTTGTGTGTTTTGTTTGATAAGTCCTTAATTTTCTTACCCTCTAATCAACATCCTCCTCCTCATTTCTTACATTGCCGGTGCGATTGCCCTTATTTCAATTTCCACTTTGCATCAATGGCCACCATGATAATGAAGTTTGTGCCCCTCATGATAAGTTAAAATAATTAGAAGGTAAGGGTATCATTTCCTTTGGCTCTCACTCTCATGAGCGGTCTTTTTTTCCATTCTGCATAAGCATGCTTCCACTTCTATTCACTTTTCACCTCCACCAACTTCTAAGGTTGTCATTCACCCATCTCCTAAGATCATTATCTATCTACATCCTCCACCTAGTGCATCTATCGCCACATCATCTCATCCACCTCACAAAGTGCTACTACATCTCACCTGGATACCTAAGTCACAAGCATCGTGCTTCCTATTGCTACATCTCCCATTATTGGAACCATTCATTTAACATTCAGTTTGGCTCTTACACTCATGTTGCTACCACCTCACATGCTTCCACCATTCCTTGCAAGACTCTCTCGTATTTGGTAGGTAATTTTCTTATGATCATCTCATTACCCAATGATGCACTCATGTTTTTCTAAGGTTCTTACATGATTTTTGAGTGATTTGTTACAATAATAATCTCACTCACTCTTCATGCTCTGCGCTTCATGCTTTATACTTCTAGCATGCACTATCAAGCCATTCCCGATGACACACTCTTGTTCTATGGTTCATTCTTGATTAACAAGGGTATTATATAAATTAACCTCATTTTCCTACACACATGCTAGGGGCATCACTTTTCTTCTCCCTCTTCATTATACTTACACATGCTTACATACATCATTTACATATCTTACACTTAGTAATGTATCATTTTACTATACCATGGCTCATTCATTTATCTACTACACTACATCACATACATCTATTACTATTTATCACATACTATCCATCTTCATTCATACATACAATCCAATTTTCAAGCATTACTACATCATCATCTATTTCAAATCAACATAATCATTTACGCAATGCAAATCAAACATCACAAACCAACACATGAAAAAAAAATCATCACATAACATATCAATGGGGAAATCTCCCATCCAAAATCATACAATCACTAGAGGGAAAGCCCCATCCATCACTACATACATATACATCATATCTCATCCTCGAGTATCGTTAGATATAACTATAGGAGCCCTAGAACTAGATGCTTCACCGCTCAATCTATGTTGTTGGTCGCATCCTTGATATCTCTCCACCTACCTCCGTAGTAAGGCCATCAAGTGGCTGACTACTATGAGAATTAACCTGCAAGTCCACATATTTTGTGAATACATCCTGAGCTAGGTCTCCTCCCCTATAACCTCCCTAACTCACCAAGTCTTTACACGATCCTCATCATGCTTGCTAAATAGTACATTACATGTGGCTATCGCTATCATCATTGGCTCAAATAAATGGGCATGCTCATCCGCAATGACATCCACTCACTCTAACATCCCACCTCCCACGAGCACATCTAGTGGCACATTCTGTGTCAATGTGTGGATTAATGAATGAAAAATTAAGCACCAATAAGCATCACCTAAAACCATCCAATACCACATTAGTTATCACACACGTTTACCAATATATACCAGCCAATAAATACCAATGAACAATATTCGCACTCGAGTTAATGCCATTGCTAGGTGATCTCCATCAAAGGTGTGCATGCCTCTTTGATCCTCCAACCGAAGGACCACTTGCTTTGCATCTATGACAACTGGAAATAATAACACCCATCAATTTTTTTCCCACCATAGTCTCTATATGGCCTCCATATGATGACCTCTAGACCCATCCGATAAGGCATAGATCTATATGTAGTGGTATCCATCCTCCTACTCCGAGGGTCTACCAATCTCATTGTGAATATATCATGTCTCGCCTAATCAACTCATGGCCCATTGAGTGGTCGTAATATATAGCAATGTGCTTATAGGCCCACCTATGTAACAATGTGGTGGCTCCAAGTCCATCCCCATGGTCCTCTTGCATGAATATGTATAGATCTCTATATAAATGGGTCAAAGCATACACCTCGCCCATGTAAATCTAGTCCCACACTCCTCTATGCATTGAAAAATCTCATGCATCTTATACACGATGCCCACTCCATCACCCTTTACTACCACAGATGAAGTAATCACAACTATAATAAACTTCCACAACCGGAACATCTAACCTCAATGTGGCATCTAAACTAATATGGGTCTTTGTCATAACCATATCCCTATAAAGTATTACTTATTTTCTCTCACCTAGCTCTAAATATCCACTACAACCATCACTGGACTTGCTCACCCATAACTGGTAGCTGTAATATATGATATACATCCTCTAGGGCCACTATCATCTCCCCAATAGGAAATAAAAAGTACATGTATCCATACACCAACTCTCACACAATGCAAGTAACCATAGGAATATTATGGGGTATTTCCCCCAATATCGCTATCTGTCGCTAGATGGTGTGGTCTAATATGTCCCACTCAACATTAAATAATCCCAAAGTCAATAATTATCTCAAATTCCGACCTCTGCGGAACTCTCTCGAGTGTATGTCTCGATGAACTAAAATGTAGTATTTGGAGTAGTTAATCTAACAAGGAACAATAGTAAATTATAGTAAATAAATGTAATGAATAAATATATAAAATGACCCAAACAACAAGACTAATGAAAATGTGAAACCACGATTGACAAGTAGGATTGGAAGGAGCTTAACTGGTTCGTAGGCTGATCTGGACTGTGTCAAAAATAAACCAAATATTTTGGAAGTAGGAACGATCATACATAGGTTCCACAAAGGAAAAATCTGAGATGCTTGGCTAGACTGTGGCACTGGGAGAGGATCAAAGCATCGATGGGCACCTTAGTTTGAGTTTTGGATGCCCTGGTCTATGCAGGAGGTCCAAAACCAGCTTTGGAGGGTCGGATGATGATTTGAATCCTTCGTTTGTGTGTCACATGTAATTACTTCGTTTGTTTGAATGTCATTGATGATCAATGATGAAAGAAATACCTGCAAGACCCCAAAACAAGCATCAAACCATAAAAAGAAAAATGCAAATGAAGGGGTTAGACTATCCTCAACGACCACAATGGTGGACTTACTAATTAAGTGTTGCACTACATCTCGAACCGATGTAGTTCTATGTATGTGTGTGTGATCATGCCCTAGGTTGCTCTTGTGTCAATCACACTTTTTGAAAGTAGCGAGAAATAACTATGTGTAGAAAATGTAATAGAATGATAAATGAAATAGAATAAACTTCCCTCCTATGCAGTGTGATGCAGATGAACCAACCTTGTGCCTTTGTGATGGAGCTAGATGGATGCAAATGAAGCCTTTGATGGATGCAACCTTAGATGATGATAGTAGTGCTTAGTGCTTGGTCCCTCATTATGGTCTCATAAATTTATATTTATATGGTTCTCTTATTCTAATTTCATAATTAACCCCGAAAAGGTCGACCACCAAAAAGATTAGAATCTCAAATGGCTAAAAGTGTCAAAAACGTGGCACGAAAGTGTAAAAAAGGATCGGGAACCCTGAATGGGACCAAGACACCAATGGGCACTCCAAGACTAGCATGGGTATGATGTACGAGGATAAAATGATGCAAAGTAATGAAAATTGTCTAGGCATGTATGCGGTGAAGGTTGGGAATTACGACAGAAAGTGAATAAAAATGACCAAGAGACGTGGGTTAATTAGTACTTTCTTCACTCAAAAACCATATGAATATTCGTATGAAACTGAGACTAAATAATGTTTAAAGTGCGTGATTTTATGTCTACATTTCCCCACTTTATGTTGGTGAGTGGAACTCTCGATAACATAAATTAGATAGAGATGTGTACCTAATGTCCATGTAGAGTGATGTAAAAAAATGCACCGAAGGACTAGAAAAAGTGTGGAGTGACAAAAATATGATGGAGTGTGGAAACTAAATATGAAAAAGTGCAAAAAGTGATGATAGTGAACCTAGGGCAGAAACGTGTGTGTAGTTACCAATGTGTATGATGTACCTGCATGGTTAGTAGGGTGTGGACTACCTTAAAATGTTGTTTTTGTTGCCCCTATTGTTGTAGTAGTTGTCGTTGTTGACTACATACTTCTCATACGGTTGGAACTACAAGGAGAAGATGATCAAGAAGTCAAAAACACATGTATATATGTAAAAACGCATGTAAAAGATGCATGTTAAAGTGTTTAAATGTAAAATATGCAAATAAAAATGGAACATATGCACTTGATCTATGATGAGAGAAAGGGTTTATAAAGAGGATATCTTGTCCTAGGTTTTTTGGGTGATCTGACACCATAGTCCGAAGAAGTGTAGGGATAAATATGCATTATTCTCCAACTTATAATGCGCTTCCTTGAATATGTGTGAAGAGATCTCTGCATCTTGCCTAGTTTTTGGGTGATCCGATGCCACATGGCCGAGGTAGTGTATAGAGGAATTTGTTTTATTCTCTAACCTATAAGCTGCTCCCAGAATGCTAAGGATAACTATGTCCTATAAAAATATGTTGTGTATAGGGTTTGTAGACTAGTCTCGAACCCATTTGATGTATAACCCACAATGCCAAGGGCGAAACCGGCTGTAACCGAACCGATGTAGAAGTGATGAGTAGTATGTAAAACTCTAAATGATGCCTCCCCCTCTTTGGGGGCGCATGCGACATCGCTAATAGGGGAATGCTGCCCCAAAAGAGGACCAACCACATGAACTTTATAAATCTTCCCTACAGGGGGAAAGGAAAGTGTTTGGTAGAAACCAAGGCCCACATAAACAAGAGGTTATCTAAAGACAAGTGTTAGTACAAACAAGCATGCATGTAGAAAGCAATGTGTAAGCTACCAAGAAATATAAAGGGGGTCTTAAGTGGATGTTTGTTTTTGAAAAAAAAATCTTCAACTTGTATGAGTTATTTGAAATAGTTACACTCAAAATTGGAAGATGTTGTAAGAACATGAATCATAGCATTTTGAGTTTAGTTTCTAAGATACTAAATTTTATTGAAAATGGTTAATATTAAGTGGGTAAAATAACTAAAATACCAACATGTTCTCTTGTTTTTGTTAAAAAACATAATAGAGTGAATTTCATGCCCCCACCATTTTTGAGCACTATTTAGTATTTTTGAAAACCCTTTGGTAGAAAGATAACTAGGAGCATCTAGTTTGGGCTCCATTTTTATAGATTTTTTTAGTGAGTATTTATTTAATGATTTTTCTAGTACATAAATTTAAATTTGGAAAATAATGAAGCTCACGACCATGCTCCTCTAACTACCTAAAAAATATCGAAAATTAGATTTTTTTTTTGAATATGTATAGAATTAGGCCTAGTTTGGGCTAGTATATATATTTTCAATTTTGATGAGCCAAAAAAAGATACACGACAAAAGATAGACATGTTTAAACTTCAAAAATAGCTACAAAAAGGCATAGTTAGAAAATAAATAATATGGAAACCTTATATTAGTCAGAAAATTTGAAAATTTATATTTTTAGAAAGAAGAAAGTTTTCTCTATGTCATAGTCATATTTTTATTAAATGAATCGATTGTTTTAATGTGATTTATCATGGTGGAAGTGGAATTTTAGCATTTTTATGCAAAAACATGTTGTTTGTTGTGTTTATGCAGGTCCATGCCTCAGAGCTTGGGGATCCAAACCAGATCCAAGCCTAGAGGCATGCCTTGGAAAAAGGGGAATAACATAATGCGTATGCATTATGATCTTTACATATTTTATGGGCCCCCAATGTCCTTTTCACCTCTTTCATGGGATTTCTACCCTCTTTCTATCTGGTCTGCAGATTCTTGTACATTCTTCACGAATTTTGAGTAGTTCATCTTGTCCCCTATATATATATATATATATATATATATATATATATATATATATATATATATATATATATTTTTGCAATCATGGGCAATAAAAGACGACGTAAGGACAAGAAGAAAGTTGAGAACAAGACACCAGAGCAATTGGAAGAGTTGAGAATAAAGAAAGTGATGAGGATGCAAAAACTTCGTGCAGGGCAAGGTACATCTTCTATATCAAATGTACCTAATATTTTAGAAAATAGATGAAAAATACATAATGAAAATGTAGAGAATAATGATTTTGTAATGAATATTGATATTGAATTGAATGATAATGTTGGTATGGATGAAGAAATTGATATGAATCCAAATGTTGAACCTTTACTTGAGAATCCAAATGTTAATCCTAAAATTTGTATGGAAACATTGAATGAAGAAAGTAACCTTGTTAATGAATCTTCACCTCTAAGAACACCTCCTTCCATTTTGCGAAGAAAACTAATTCACTTAATTGAAATTGATGAAAACATTATAAAACCAATGCCTAAAAAAATGTTTGAAAGAAATGTGAGAAGAAAATCTAGGGAATTTGGGATAATTACTTTGAGAATTTAAATGACACACAAAGATGTCAATTATTTGTTACATTGATGAAATTAATTAAGATGAGACCTACAATGAAGACCTTGGGGTTAAGAACATCTAATGTTGTTGATTGAAATGTGTCAATTATTGAAAATATACATAAAGCATACCAAAATGTAGGTGTCAACAAACGCACCAAAGATAGTAATGCTACATGGCATGCACTTACTAATTGTATAGTAAGTGATAAAATAGTTAATAAATACTTGATTAGAAAAACAAGCACAACTTTGAAGCTAAACATAAAAAAAAAACTAACGAAAGCAATAGGGAGACACAAAAGTCTTGAGTCAGTTAATAACAATGACTATTAGGTATTCTCTAGCAGACTCCCATGGAAAGAAAAGCATACGTTTGATATTATAAAAGAATTACTTGTAAAGTATTGGAATGAGAACACAAGGGTGTCACCGAATAAAAGAGATACAATAAAAATAAGAATAGGTTCTCGTAAATGTGAATCGTGTGTAAAACATTTCTTAGATATGACTCAAACAAATTTTCTCTAAGTTTAAGAATGAAAATCCACAAATTAACATTAGCCAAATATTCTTTGAAATGAACAAACCCTTTTATGTGAAAATCAATCACTCACGTACCACTTGTTATTGTAGGCATCATGTTGAATTTTCAATGCATTATGATATTTTTTGTCAAATACGTTGTGTTTTGCATATTGACATCATGTTGCAGGAGTGTGGATTAAATGTCCCACCAAAATCTACAAGGGAATTTATTCCTATGATATTTTGTGAAAAATCAACTAGACAATTTTTTTATAACAAAGCATGTTTGGATGGAACGTGCAACATATGTGGTGGCTTGCCAAAATTGAAAATTTATATCCATGAGGAGAGTAAAGATTCAATAGGAAAATAATTAGTTGGTTTCAAAAAATATAAATCAGTGGCATATCAATTAAAATATGGAAAATAATCTAAGAGGTGTGAGCTTGTTACAAAACAATTACCTATATCGAATATATGGTCAAATTCTAGAGAGGAAATTGTTTATGAGTATGCAAGGCACACACATAGAGCTCGATGGTTGGATGAACAATTCAAGTTAAGAAAGGAAACATTCCCACTTGGTACTATTTTTTTAGTAGTTGACTTTAGAGAATTACACATTACAACCACAAATGGAGGTTCAGTCTCAATACTATAACTCAAGTGCAAGTTGTTATTTTCATGCATATAACATTCATGCACTCTCAGAAAGCACTGAGAAAGATAGAAAAATATTAAGAGAGTATCATTTCTACATTAGTGATGATCAAACACATTCTACAAAATATGTGCAAGGGTGTTTCAGGTGTTTTATGTGAACTTGAATGAGAGGAACATTTTTTCAATCAACATTACATTTGGTCGGACAACTGCACATCACAATTCAAGAATGCATGATGTTTTATTGGCTAAGTAGGATGCACAAAGAAACATGTGTAAAACATATCTGGAGTTTTACTGAGGAGGACATGGGAAAGGAGAGCATGATGGTGTAGGAGCATGTGTGAAAAAGACACTTGCAAGAGAAGAGTTAAAGTTCAAGGATGGTGCTAAATTTACAGGTGCAAAAAATCATTGTTGATTGGTGTGTCAAGAACATGGGCCATGAATCTCAAGAGAGTTCAATGGTTCGTATATATTTTTGGTTGATAGAGGAACAACATTTGACAAGCTATGAAGATTGTATGACAATTGTAGGATCAAGTGATATGCACTCATTCCATAGTTCAGATGCAAGTTCTTGGACTATTTATACTAGGTGCATGACATGTTTTTGTATATCATGCATTGATTTTCATGGAATGAATGTGAGTCATCAACAATGTGGGTGGATGAATGGACTTGTAGACCTCTAATTCCACTCAACACATATCAAGTTCCATGAGCATTACAACTTGTAGTGTCTTCAGATCATATGACAACATCACCTGACTTTGACCAAGTCTCTGATTTAGTGCAACAAGGTACATATGTATGTCATGTTTTAGATTTATAAATTATTAAATGATCAACTCTTAATGTATTTTAAATTTGACTTGAGTTTTACTTTGTGATGTAGGGCACATTTTTGCAATTATTGCGACATAATTTAATGAAGAGGGAACAAACTACTTCTTGTCTCGTTGTGTAGAGGGGAAAAATTGACTTCCACATTCATTGATGGTGAAGGCCTTGAGTATCCCATTGGGTTAGTGGTAGTCACTGGAACTTGGCTTCGATGATATCCTATAAAAAAATCAAATACTTGGTTGTTTGAAGACTATGAAGTACATCGAAAGATACTTCACTATTCACATTTGGTTCTTGTAACAAATATTCAATTGATCAAATATCAAGGTAGGCCATTAAACAAGAATCTATGGAAGGTTCGTGAATCATATCATGAAGCAATTCTTTTCTACTTGTCAAGAGTAGAGTTGATCTTTGTGGTTCATTGGATTGAATTTGCAAAGGTATGTTCTTCATGAATTTAATTTGAATATTTACTTTAATGATTTTGTTTAAATTTTGTAGGATTTAAAATTCTATTTAATTGCTTACTAACATGTTTATGTAGGTTAGTGGTGCAAAAAAACTTCCACCTTCATGTGGTTAGCACTGTTAGTAGAGAATTTATTATTCTTGAAGCCAAGAGAAGCTAAGGGAAATTAAATATTAGAAAGGAACAATAAACAAAAATTATCATTTCACCACCTATATTGTAAAAATATCTTATTAAAATTCTCATTTCACCACCTATATTGTATGAACCACCTATATTATTCACATGGTTAGAAATGGACAACCTTACACTGACTCAAGACTAGACTATTCAATGCTTTTACAAACAATAGGACAACGAGAGGACCGAATTGAGATGGAGAAAACCGAGATGAGTATTTCATAGAGGGTACCAACATGAGAGGTGTAGGATCTGACATGACCTTTCTAGGTGCCACGAGTTCTGAGAAATCACCCAAAGAACTTATAACATTATTTGGTCTCGAGAATCTTAAAGGACTACGCCCAGACGAAGTAACCCAAAAGCACCGAGGACCATTGAACCAAAATAACGCCTCCCCTAGTGTTTATGAGGCCATCTCGATGCATGTGTGTAGTCGGTTTTCCCAAGAGCTTTTATTTGCAAAATATAACATCAGACAACCTTACACTAACTCAAACTAGACTATTCGGTGTTTTTACAAACAATAGGACAATGAGAGGACCAAATTGAGATGGAGAAAATTGAGATATGGTATTTTGTAGAGGGTCCCGATGGGGAGGTGTAGGATCTAATGGGACCTTTCTAGGTGCCATGAAGTCCGAGAAATCACTTGTCAAAGTTATAGCATTTTTGGTCTTAGGGCTCTTAAGGGACTACGCCCGAATGAAGTATCCTAGAAAGCACCAAGTAGGGAAACAAAAAAATGCCTCCTCTGAAGCATTTATGCCATCCATGCATGTGTGTGCATAATTCGGTTTGGTCCCACGAGATTTCGTTTGTAAAAATATAGTATTGGAAAACCTTACACTAAGTCAAACTGGACTATTCAATGCTTTTGCAAACAATAGGACAATCAAGAGGACCAAATTGATATGGAGAAAACTGAAATGGTATTTCTTAGAGGGTACCAACGTGGAGGTGTAGGATCTAATGAGACATTTTTAGGTGCCACAAATTTCGAAAAATGATTGGGCGAACTTATAGAATTTTTTGGTCTTAGGGCTCTTATGGGACTACGTCCAGACGAAGTATCCTGGAAGAACCTAGACCATTGACCTCCAAAATGACACCTCCCCTAGAGTTTATGAATCCATCCTAATGTGTTTTATGTGGTTGGTTTGGTCCCATGAGCTTCCGTTTGTAAAATATAGCATCGGACAACCTTACACTGACTCAAACTGGACTATTCAATGCTTTTACAAAAAAGGACAACAAGAGAACCAAATTGAGATGGAGAAAACTGAGACGATATTTCATAGAGGGTACTAATGTGGAGGTTTAGGATATGAAGGGAAATTTCTAGGTGGCACGAAATCCGATAAATCACCGATGAACTTAAACATTTTTTCATCTCAGAGCTCTTAAGGGACTACTCCCAGACAAAGTAGCATGGAAGCAATGAGACTATTGGAACTCAAAATGACACCTCCCCTAGTGTTTACTAGGCCATTCGATGCATGTGCACATTGGTTTGGTCCCACAATCTTTTTTTGTAAAATATAGCATCGACAACCTTACACTTGACTCAAAATTGACTATTTCAACGGTTTTTGCAAACAATAGGACAACGAGAGAACCAAATTGAGATGGAGAAAATAGAGACATGATTTCGTAGAGGGTCCGATAGGGATTGGAGGTGTAGGATCGATGAGACCTTTCTAAGTTCCACAAAGTCGAGATATCACCTATTCAAAGTTATATCCTTTTTTAGTCTCAAGGCTCTTAAGGGACTACACCTGGACGAAGTAGCTTGGAAGCACCAAGGGAGCAGCATTACTACCAAAATGATGCCTCCCTAGTGTTTACTAGCCACCTAGATGTGTTGTGAGTAGTTGGTTTGTCTCCAAGAGCTTTATGTTTACAAAATATTGCATCAGACAACCTTACACTAACTCAAAGTACAATATTTTACATTGTTGCAAACAATAAGACAATGAGAGACCGAATTGAGATGGAGAAAAAGGAGATGATTTTTTAGAGGGTCCCGACATGGAGGTGTAGGATTAGATGAGACCTCTCCAAAATCCATGGAGACCGAGATATCACCCGTCAAAGTTATATCCTTTTTGGTCTCAGGGCTCTTAAGGGACAACGCCCGGATGAAGTAGCTTGAAAGCACTAGAAGTGTTGGCTATAAAAAAATGTCTCCCTTAGCATTTACATGGTCACCTGAACATATTTTTGTAGTCAGTTCGGTTCTAAGATTATACACCAAATATCGAGAGCATTGGATACCAAAAACAATTATCCACAAACGTTTACCTAGCCACCCCGACGTGTTGGTGTAGTTAGTTCGGTGCCACATAAAGATTCTGTTTGCAAAATAATGCATTAGATAGCCTTATATTGACTCAAATTGCAATATTTCACACGGTTGCAAACAATAGCACAATGAGAGAACCAAATCAAGATGGATGGATTAAATCGTGATAGAATTTTCTAGGGTCTCAACGTAGAGGTGTAGGATGATGAGACCTTCTAGGTTCCATGGAGTCTAAGAAATCACTGTCGAACTTATAAATTTTTTGGTCTCAAGGCTCTTAAGGAGAATGCTCAAATGAAGTAGCTCTAAAGCACCAAGAGCATTGGTATCTGAAATGACACCTCTAATAGCATTTTCATGGTCACCCGGATGTGTTGGCGAGTGAGTCGGTTTGGTTCCATGACTTTTTTTGCAAAAAATATTGCATCGGACAACCTTACACTAACTCAAAGTATAATATTTTGCACTATTGCAAACAATAGGAAAATGAGAGAACCAAATGGATATGGAGAAAACCAAGAAAATATTTTGTATAGGGTCCCAACATGGAGGTGTAGGATCAAACGAGACCTCTCTAGGTGCCACGGAGACCGAGATATCACTCGTCAAAGTTATAGCCTTTTTTTTTTTGGTCTTAGGGCTCTTAAGGGACTTTGTATGGATGAAGTATCCCAAAAGCATCGATGTTGGCCTCAAAAATGATGCCTCTAAAAGTTTTTACCTGGCCACCCTAACATGTTGGCAGTGTCGGTTTCGGTTCCAAGAGCTTCCATTTGTAAAATAATGCATTGGATAACCTTACACTGACTCAAACTGCAATATTTCACACGGTTGCAAACAATAGCACAACGAGAGAACCAAATTGAGATGGATTAATATGTGAAATTATTTCCTAGAGGGTTCCAACGTAGAGGTGTAGGATCACACGAGACCTCTCTAGGTGCCATGGAGACCGAGAAATCACTTGTCGAAGTTATAGCCTTTTTTTCTCTCAAGGATCTTAAGGGACTATGCTCGAACAAAGTAGCCTGGAAGCACTAGGAGTGTTGGCCTCCAAAATGATGCCTCCACTAACATTTATTTGGTCACCCAAACATGTTGGTGCAGTCGGTTTGGTTCCAAGAGCTTTTGTTTGCAAAATAATGCATTGGACAACCTTATACTGACTCAAATTGCAATATTTCACACGGTTACAAATAATAGTAAAACGAGAGAACCAAATCAAGATGGATTAAACCATGACAGGATTTATTATAGGGTCTCGATGCAGAGGTGTAGGATCTGATAAGACCTCTTCATGTGCCATGGAGATCGAGAAATCACCCGTCGAAGTTATAGTCTTTTTTCTCTCAATGATCTTAAGGGACTACGCCCAGACGAAGTAACTCGGAAGCATTGAGAGTGTTGGCCTCCAAACCAATGCCTCCACTATCATTTACCGGTGACTTGGACATGTTGGCATAGTCATTTTGATTCCAAGAGCTTCTATTTGCAAAATATTGCATGGACAACCTTACACTGACTCAAACTATAATATTTCACACGTTTAAAAACAATAACACAACCAGAGAACCAAATCGAGATGGAGTAAACCGTGATAGGATTTCTTATAGGGTTCTTAATATCAGATGATACCTCTCTAGGTGCCATGGAGACTGATAAATCACCATAGAAGTTATAATTTTTTTGCTCTCATGGGTCTTAAGGGACTACGCTTCACCATTGCACTAAGCCTTAGTCATTCTTCTTCTAAATCCAAGGGCACACGCTATAAATATAAATATAAGATATGTATTTACAAAAAAATATGGAACAAGATATTTTAATAAAATAAAAAAGGACAATGATTGTGAAACATTACCAAAAAGGAGTTTGTTTTGGTATTATGGTTGGATGAGGGTCAACTCTCGAGGATCATATTCATATTCGGTGTGTCGCCGTTGAAGAGGGAAGATCCCATGTCAAATCGGTTATTTAATATGGCATGGAAGATGAGCAAATCAAATGAAATTTGGAGAATTATATTTCATGGGTAATTAGTACTAAGAATCAACAAGACTAATATGGCTTTTGACTTCTTGTCAACGTAATCACTGTACCTTGAAAATTAAAACTTTGGCACTACTACTTAGTAACAAGAACTCGTAACTTCCATACTACTCACTAGGAGGGCATGATAATATTAGGACCATATTTCCTAGTCTCATGCCTAGAACCATCATTAAGTCTGCTTGTACAAAATAAGCATAGCATGGCTAAGAACACACATGGGTTATCAATCACCTAGTAAATATTTATTTTTTTAGTTTTAAATGGGAGTCAACTAGCCTATAGCTTAGTGACCTTCCATTCATTGATAATTCCTTCTATGATAAACCCATGGATGCTTTCAAAAGTGCCTTCAAAAATATAGGGGTAGTCATCAAGCCTAGTGAAGGGTGTGATGTGATTTCCAAACAACTTGAAATTCATACAAATTTAGAGGTCATAACATGAATTTACAAATATCTCTATCATTATAAATGGAAGACAAATAATGGTGTCTCCATGTATATAAGGATCGAGGGCAATGCTCATGGGGTTTGTAGCAGGATTGGAAATTCAGGAATCATCGAGGTTCTGAATATGAATGTCATTGCATCTGGACAAACATTCTAAAGCATTGGAGTAATGCATCTTGGAAAATAAAATTAAACCTCAGAAATACTCTAAAATTTCCAGTCTAGGTCATGTTCCTTGTCTTGTTTCTATTTTTGGATCTGGTTATGGTCGTGGTCATCGAATATGGAATTTTCAGGAAATGAATCCACACTTGAAGAATTCTTCCCATTTAGATTATTGGCAATGCCAATGCGAAGTGGAAGTGTATATGGAATTCATTTGGTGTAAGGTGGGGTTGTGCCCTTATTGGTTCTTTCTCATGGCCACGTCATAGGTAGCCTTCTCGGTATTATCGAAGAGAACACCCCATGTTTTTGTGATAAGTTTAAAAACTCCCTTGGCTCCTAGGAACTTGTTTTTATCAGGATACAATAGCAATACTAGTTTTAACAAGGCAATTCAGCTTTCCAAGTTCTCCATATTTGCCAAATTTGAGGTGAATTGACATTACGGGAGAAGAAAGTGTGAAGAAAATGGTGAGTTCATCTCCCCCAACCTTTATTGAAGTGAATTTAAATGAAAAGAAATTTGGAAGAAGAGGTGGCACATGGTAGACATTGATTATCCTACCACCGATTTAATTATTGATGATTAATTGTTATTAGTTAGATTTATTTGCCATTGTTATGATAAGAATGTTTTTGAGATTGCCAAATCCCATGCAGTATTATTCATGAAAAGACTATAATTATTATTGTGGCATGGTGAAGGTAACTCCTTAAAGCTTATATTGTCAAGTGCACATCATATTAGTTTCATATAAAAATAATATTAGAAATGTAAGGTCTCATACAAAAATATCGAGTTCCAAATTGTATTAACGTGCACAATAAATATAAAAATGCATAAATAGGTCATATAATATCAAGTGAATTCCATATAGGCATACATATAATGTCGAACATGCATACAATGCCATGCACATAGGCATACGAAAAATGTCATAAGACATATACATATATCCTAATCATCAAAATATATCCCTCTCTTGGCCTTGCTCAAAGAAGGCCCTCCCTTAGACGTAGATGGAGATATGTGAGATGACTTTGGATCCTCCAAGTGCTCCATACTACAAGTCCTCTTCCACTCAAAACTTGCATGTAGTTGAACCTGTAAATGCAAACAATTTTTTTGATCAAAACTTAATATATAAGTTTTCAACATGTATAAGACCATGTTAATGAAACTATTTACATTTACACACACTTACCGCAATCTCTCGATCACGTTGAATCTACATCTCATGCTCAGATGAGTCATCGAGAGCTCCTGGAGCATGAACAAGGGTATAAAAATGATGAGCTCGAGGAGTCCATGCCCTCAAAGTAAAAATGGAAGGGGTTAAACCCTACATACACATAAGATCACAAAATCAAACATCAAAATTAGCCAAAATAGAACTATGTTAACAATAAATTTTTTGAATGCAGATCAAAAAAATTTACACCAACTAAGTACATGTATGTGTAATGACAATATTTTAACTAATTTTATCAATATACAACTATTTTTTACCATGCCATGCCTGTGAATCATATGAACATGGCTACTACCTGTCGCAGGTAACTCCTACATATACACAATGAAGGACATTATTTTAAACATAATTTAACATAATATGAATTACACAAGCTATTTAATGAAAATACATGTAGTTTGAATACCTTGGTGAGTTACTGCGCAGATGAAATGCAGCGGCAACACCTTTCTCTACTCCTCGCAGAGATGGTGGTGTGTCTAGTGAGGTCATCAACTTTATCAAACATATATCACATCAAGTTAGTTGAACATATATAATATATATACAAGAACATACATATATATAGACATATATTTGAGTTCAAAAGTTGAGTCTAGTTTCATACGTGAAAATTTTACACAATTAACATTCTAAATTACCTCTGTGAATGTATGCATAGGCATGGTGCTCATAGCCTATGGTCGGGATGATGACGTCCCTCCGTATGCATACGCGCTTTAATATCAATGCATGAGACCTAAAAATACAATTATTTCAAAAATTTAACATATATAAGTAAATCAAGTACTCAGATCTTTTTGTAACATACATAATAAAAATAACAAATACCTATGAAGGTGTCGCCGATGGCTGGAATCCAAATGTATCACTCAAAAAGGTGTTTGACATAGCGACATTATCATGTGTACCACCAACGACAACTCCACCAACACCAGTATGCATGAAAGTATCATCCTCCTCGGGCCCCAAGCATATGCTACCACATGATAAGTAAAGATGTGGCCTTATGCTAGTACTGCCTGAGGAATACTCTGTGTACCTCCATGAACATATGGATCAGAAATGTCCCTCGTATGTTAGACAAGGGTATCAGATATCCCCTGAATGTGGAGTGTATCAATATCTATTGTCTCCTTCACTATTAAAGGGACAGTCTCAAGGTGAGGGGAATTTGTGTGGGGACTCTACCTGCTGAATAGGTGCATGTTGTGCACATGGTTGATCCTGTGTAGAGCCTTTTCCTGGCACTAGAAATCATGGAAATCAAAATAGTTCAGGATCTCATTGAGGATAAACTCACAATAGAGTTTCCTCAAAAATTATAGTGGAACCTCGTTGTTATTGCAAGGTGGAAAATCAAACACCATCCACCATCGGTCCCAAAAATTATTTTTAATCAAATCACTATTGCACAGTGGATTGGAAACCATTTGCATGACAATGAAATAGGAAAATTGGTTTGAGGGTCCGTGAATAAGGCACATATGAGGTCTTTTGTAATTTATTTTTCTTTACATTTGCATATGACAATTTTTGGCATAATATTCCCTACAACACTCTCTATAAGATGTCCAACGATCAATTTGACTCATTGCCACGTCAACTTGAGCCACTAATGCCTCCAATGTGTTTGCAAGAGAGGCATGGTGGGGGTTTGTAGAATGGGAATCCCTCATTTTTTGATTAATTCCTCAATTTCAATCTTTTTTTCCACTATATGGGTTGTTAAATCCTCCTGACTACCCAGGGGATGTTTGACAACTATAAGAGGATAGGAGGGTTAATAGGAATTGTAGGGTTCGGTTATGGTTAAGGTAAAACTATAAAAATAAAAAAATGTATTCAATTCAAATTCTACTATATAATTACCAAATTTCAATGCAATTTAGAGAAAATAATTTTCCTACCTCTTCTTTGTGGCGCCATTATCGATTTTGATCTTCGCGACGATTCTCAAATGATCGTGGGAGCTAGATGTAGCTAAATATAAAACATGAGTGTAGGGTTTTCTTTGTCAAACTTGTGTTTGGGGAAAATAAAATGAATAGGGCTCGGGCCCTTTTTTTGGTTTATATTTTAGTATAATGCGTACGCATTTTAGGTTCATGAATTACCAAACCAAAGAAAACGTAATGTGATTGCGTTTTCTCATTTTCACTTTCTTGTCCACTTTTTGGCCCCTAGATTGGTGCACTTACCCATATCCCGCATAACAAATGATGCACATGAAGCACTCATTATCATGTTAGAAAGATAACTAATATGTCAAAAGCATTTATAACCAAGTAATGTAAAGTGCTAAGTACAAAATGAAACAATAACACCTGCGAGAGATGGATGTGAATGCCCCCAAATACCGAGTGTAAGAAGAGTCGAAGGAAAGCATCGTGCTATATGAAAAATATCTACACCTGTGATCACAACTAAACAAAGGCTTGAACGCGCATGTGTGTATGGTATAAATAAATGACATATAAGAGATATAACTATCGGGTATAATAAAACAACCATATACAAGTAAATGAAAGCAAGAGTAAAAGCAACCAAGATATGCAATATGTTGTGGTTGGGTGGAATGGAATGATAGGATCCGCATCCCCCCCAAGTGAATGGAAATGTATACAATGAGTTTAATTTATTTTTCCCCCTTAGCAATCAAGAATGAACTATAAACAAGAGTGCGTCATCGGGAAATGGTTGAAATGTGTGTATGTTGTGTCTAATGCACTATGATGATTGTGTATGTGTATTGATGAAATGCGACCTATAAATGATGTGTGTGTGAACCTTATAGCTGAAGCGTATATCACAACAAGATGAATGTAAGAGTGATGATGTAGCCTAAAGTGTATATCACTACTAGATGAATAAAAGGGAGTGGTGATGTAGCCTAAAGCGTATACCACTACAAGATGATAGAGTAGGTGACCATTTAGCCTATAGTGTATGTCACTATCCTAGTAATTTTGCATGATGAAAGGTCAAATGATGAGCATGTAAGTATGATAAGGTCCATTTGATTTGTAAACCCTCAACAGTTGAGTATGGACCGAGGAACTAAATTGCATCATAGGGTAGTGAGTGCAACGCGTAGAAGACAATGCAATATGCGTGATGATAATAGATGACCATGTGATGATTAGAATGTGTAATGTATGATGTATAATATGTAATGCGAGATGCAATGTATGATGTATAAGATGTAATGTACGATGTAGACTAACAAGTGTAAGATGCGCGTGATGTAGTATGTAAAATTCTAGATTCGTAGACCATGAAAGTGTTGTATATGTATGATGAAGAATAGTATGATGTGTGATGTAAATATATGTAAAGATTGAAATGATATAGACTAAATGTATAATGTATGACGTGAGAAGTGATTTATGGTGCCTAATTTGTAGTGTGTGGGATTCATGTGGAGTATGCCCTCAATAGTTAAGTGTGAACCAAAGCACAAAAGTGTGTCATCGGGTAATGACGACGCAAAAATGTGTGGTGAGTATGCCTATGCTATGATAATGCAAATATGATATATGAGTTTTCATGAACATGATGGGGAGTGTGAAAATACTATGCCCCCTAAGTAAGCAAGATGAAGGATGTAATTATGTAAGTGGGGGAAAGTGAGGTGGTTTTTCCATAGGTTGAGGATTTTTATAGTATTGGTGTGTGGAATAGGAAGACTAGTATTAGGGGCACGGTCACAATATTAGAACAAATTACGATCACAAAACATACCGTGCTCAATAGCCTCATGTAGGAATTTGACACAATGATGTACCGTAGATGTTATGGCTTGTATGGCATGAAGCCATGGTCTACCAAGAAAGCAATTATAGGAGACTAGGAAATCAATGACGAAAAACATGGTGGGGATAGTCTTGGGTCCTACAATGATAGGTAGTGTAATGTGACCAACACATGGACGAACAAAACCATCATAAGCACGCAGTGAAAGACAAGATGGACTAACGTTAAGAGACGAAAGACCTATGGCATAAAGGAATGACATGGGACATAAGTTGAGTTCAGATCCATTATTAGTTAAAGTGCACTTGACACCTACATTTTGAATATGACATATGATATGTAGGGGTGAGTCATTATTAAAAGTAGTGAGATCAGCATTACAAATAGATGGAAAAGTAATATGCTTTGAGAAAATGTGTCTGTAAAGGTATTATAGAGAACATGTGGATGAGTTTTGTCAGGAATATGAGTTGTGAGAAGAAGATTGATGACTTTAGCTCATAATTCAAGATGAAGAAGTAAAAAGTCATGAATAGAGTAGCCATGATGAAGGAACCCTAAGAAGAATGAGGATCCTAGGAGTGTATAAGTGGAGTCGGGTTCACCAAAATGATTAACTAAAATGTAGTATTTGGAGTAGTTAATCTAACTAGGAACAACAATAAATAATAGTAAATAAATGCAATAAATAAATATAGAAAATGACCTAAGCAACTAAACTAATGAAAATGTGAAACCCTAATTGACAAGTAGGGTTAGAAGGAGCTTAGCTGGTTTGTAGGTTGATTTAGACTGTGTCGTAAAATAAACCAAATATTTGTGAAGTAAGTAACAACCATGCATAGGTATTACAAAGGACATATATGAGATATTTGGCTAGAATGGGGCACTGATAGATGATTAGGATGCTGTGGGCACCCTAGTCGAGTTATGGGTACCCTAGTATGTGTAGGAGATCCAAAACCATCTTTGGAGGGTCGATGATGATCTGAATCCTTTGTTGTGTGTCACATGTAATTCACTCCTCTGTGTCGAATATCGCCAATGATCAATGACAAAAGAAAGACCTGCAAGACCCCAAAACAAACATCAAACCCTAAAAATAAAAACAAAAATGAAGGGAATTCGGATTGTCCTCAACGGCCACAATGGTGGACTTACTAACTGAGTGTTGCACTACATCTTGACCCCGATTTATTTGTGTGTGTGTGTGTGTGTGTGTGATCATGCCCTAGGTTGTTCTTGTAATAGTCACACTTTGTGAAAGTAGCGAGCAATAACTATGTGTAGAAAATGTAATAGAATGGTGGATGGAATATAATCAACTTCCCTTCTATATAGTGTGATGCCAGATGAAGCAGCCTTGTGCCTTTGTGATGGAGCTAGATGGATGCAAATGGATCCTTTGTGATGCAACTTTAGATGATAATAGTAGTGTTTAGTGCTTAGTCCCTCATTATGGATTCAAAAATTTATATTTATATGGTTCTCTTGTTCTAATTTTGTAATTAACCTTGAAAAGGCCGACCACCAAAAAGATAAGAAGCTCAAACGACTAGAAAGTTCCCAAAAAGTGGAGGGAAAGTGTAAAAGGATCAGGGCACCCCAAGCCCGGGACTAGGGCACCGACAGTGGCCCCAAGATACTAGCCTGGGTGCCCTGGTCAAGGCTAAAATGATGAAAAGTAACAAAAACAGACTGGGCATGTATGTAGTGAAGGTTGGGAATTACGAAAAGTAGTAAATAAAAATGACCAAGAGACAGGGGTTAATTAGTAATTTCTTCACTCAAAAACCATATGAGTAGTAGTATGAGTTTGGGACTAAATATTGTCTAAAGTGCATGATTTTGTGTCTACAATATCTCTACATAGCACAAACACCAACAAAATATCAATGTTATTACCTCATATATATGAAAAAACAACCACTCATACGAAAAAAAGTCATCAAAATCCCCACATTTCACATTGTGTTACTAAAACAATATCCCGGGTCACCAACACCCGGGAGCAGTAATGTGCATGCCTAGGAATAGGTCACCAACATCTATAACTAGGAGTAGGCATCCCAAAGATGTCAACACCTTGCCGCTCCCGCCCAAGTCAAACAGAAATTAAAATTTAAAATTTTACAAAAATTGACAAAATCGGGCAAATTTCATCATTTTTTTAAAATATAATCATGCTTACCAACTCATCCATCATCTGCAATACCACGGACGCCGCTACTCTCTCAAACCGAGTCAACCTCACTACCCTAATCTATAACATCCTCGCAATATCAAAGATAAAATTCTAACTCAATCGTGGTTCAAATGAAGTTACTATTCACTTTTTACTATATATATTTTATATATATATATATATATATATATATAGTAAATTCCAATCTTCCACGTACTATAGTTCCTATTTATAATCATTTTTCCAACTAATATGCAACACAATTTTTTTTCTCATATCTTTAGATTTTTCACTCTTTTTTCTTCCCCGTTCACGTCATTGAGCTTAAGAACATCTTCTACCACCGTACTATACATATTGCACAATGTTATATTCCAATCTTGTGCATATATTATTCAATATATATGCAATCTTGCAACATCTTCTACACTACCTCTTGATCATCATTACTTCTTTTCACCTTTACTTTCGGCTCAAGGCTCGTTATCTTCACCCCTCACCCTTTCACCGAAAGGGGGCATACAACTGGATCACCCTACGATCCCTCTTAGGATACTATACAATCATTTGATACTCCTAGTACATCATTATCAAAAATATTCTTTCACGTTATTCAAACAAAGGAACAAATCAATCTATTCAAATATTTTCTATCTATTCCCCCTAATGACCTAATATGGGGGGAAAAATAAAAACCTCTTCATGAGTAATTTATCACATACATCCAATCTCAAAGCAATATTTTACTATTCGAATCAAATCAATCAATCGATCGCATAACATACTTTACTATCTCTCCCAGATGACCTAACTTGGGAGCTACATCGCTTTACTATCTTTCCCAAATGACCTAACATGGGAATCACTTTACATTTTATATCGCTTCTAGATGACCTAACATAGAAGCCATCTAGCACTATACAAATCAGAACACCCATGGGAGTGGGGGCAATGAGATGTCGTTTCCTTTCTATCTTTGCTCTTATATGGGTTATTCAACATGGAACTAAATGTGGTTTTTATCCGTCTATAGCAGTTGGACCAATTGAGGATCAAATCACGGATGGAGAGTAAAAGTAGACCTCTCTCCCCAACACTCTTTCTCTGGTGGCAGGATACCCAAATCCTCCCTTGATCAAAATTTTACAAAATCGGGTTGGGAATTGATCACTCCCTACCCCTTCAAATCTCCATTGGAATCAATTCAAAATATTGAAATTCTCCAAATCTATTCATCAATTCCTCCAAGTGCTCCTTACAATGGTTTTTTGTCTCTATTTATGTCATGTGGATTGACATGTTGATCCATGGTTCACCACGCTATATGTTCTTATATTCTGCGTGTACTCCTGCAAAAGGGCTTCTCCAAACTTTTCACAGGGATGTTCCTTACTTCCTTTACACTACTTGAATTTTATTCAAATAGCATAAAGGGGGGGAAAATCTAAACAAAAATCATGCACATATTACTATTTTACTATACCACCAAGTATGTTGTTATATGCATGGATCTTGAGAAAGAAAAGTATTCACTAGTGACACATTCCCTAGTCCGTCCACTTGCTTTGGTTATCTATATTGTCTTTATCTCTCACATTTGTTACTTTTGCACCCATTTCTGGTTAGGTCACAGGGATCCTTGTCTACCAGTATTCTCACATTTGTCATCAATTACCTAGGACACCAACACCCAAGCACTCCTGTCCACCCTAGGCACTCTTGTCCTCTTTGTTCTTGTTCACATTTTTTACATTTGTGGTCAGCCTTTTTAGTTTTATTACTCCTATCTTGAGGTCCTAGTCGACATGTTGTGTCACTAGTGCCAAAATTCAAACAAGAGATCCCCATATATACACAAGATGCATACCATTAAAAGGGTGGGAAATTATTGATGGAAAGCATATCTATATACTATCAAAGGGACTACATTTTTGGGATGATTACTCGCATACACTACATAGGAAGGGGAAGTTATGAATTCCATCCCACACATTTGCATTTTATCTAGCTTTAGCCCGTTATCTTGGCGTCATTAGCACGAAGTAAACCTAAGGAAACTATTCCACACACAAACACTCAAAACTACATGGAGACTAGAATGTAGTGCAATCCTCGGTCATAAGTTCATCCTTTGGATGACCGCCAAGGTAAGTATAACTTCATATATTACATTTTTTATTACAATTTGGTGTGTTTGCTATCTTGTGTAGGTGGTTAGGGTTTGTGTTACATGTTACATGTACCACGTGATCCAAGTGCGACATACATGCGATCAATAGTGAATAAGTGTGAAACCTTGACGACGTAGAAAATAATAGATTATGAGCATTTACACAGTCACCAATGCTTATGAGTGGTCTCTAACACCTAGACACCCTTGCCCCGTCCTAGGTGTCCATGTCTAGCTCTATTCGCAACTTCCATAATTTATATCGAGCATTTCCGACATTATTCCCAACTTGTTCATTAGTTGTTCTAGTTCAAATATGTTCTAGGATAAGCATAAAACATATAAGTTACCTATCTCTCCCATTTGCTTATATGGTTTCATCTTTAGAGTGCTTAGCATTTGTATTATGTTGTATACTATCATATTTACTATGAAATTAGATTTAATATTTGAATTTTATTAACTAGCCTAATTGAAATTTGTAACAAGCTATTTGAGGGGTTTCCATAGTTGTGTTGAGTCTTCCATTTAGTTTAGAGTTGTATCTCCATAAAGGGTATCTAAAAAGGTGAATAGTTGTTCATAAGTCCTTTTAAGTCTTCCTAAAAATAAGCTTTGTCCTAAAATAGAGATACTAGATTCTAGTTCAAGTGTGGACAAAACCAAAATTTTGGCAAACTTTTAAACCCTTTGGATCAGTATGCAAGTGGTATGACCTTTATTTCCCCACTCTTGTGTAACTATAAGCATAGATGCCCTACCCTGCCGCGATAGGGTCCTAACTCAAATTCTAATTCTAAAAATGAGGAGGACTAAAAATGAGTATATCATAACTAGATAGGAATAGTTGAAGAATAAGAAGAAGAACTTTAACGTCCACGAGGCTACCAAAGACATCCTATAGGACAACAGATCTTGTTAAAGATATTTTTGGCATTAAGATTTCTTGTTGTTTAGTTTGATAGTCAACTCCCTATTTTTTCAACCATATTCTCACTGAAAATATCTTGAAAGGATGCAACAGCCACCGTACTAGCAAATTGGGCCCTAATGTCATTATAAGCACTACACTCCAACATGAAATGTTTCTTTGACTCCACTGCACCAAATGTGCAAAAGACACAGACTCTCTCTTCCCATACCTCTTTAGGTCTTTTCCATATGTATGTTTCACACCAAAGACGATGTGAATTAGTCCTCAATTGAGCTATGAATATATTTTCTTTCCATGGGATATTAGCCCCTATAAAATCCTTTTGTTGATGATCACATGTAGAGTTAAATTCCTCCAAATAGTACCTCTTTTTTCTCCCTAATGACTTTCCCCACATAGCTTGGTGGAATTATCTATAACAAAATTCTTTATCTCTTGGCTATTATTAGGACATGCATTCAAGTAAATGTTCCATTTTTAAGCCATTTGTTGTTTTGATTCATCCATGACTTCTTTCTTTTCTCCAAAAACTCGTTGAGGACTACCTTAGGCCATCTACTACCATCCATTTTCTCGACCCTTTTTAAATATGTTATGAGATGAACCATAGCAATAACTTCTAGAGGTACAACACCCATTTCAGCTAGAAGAATCTCATATGGGACTGAGATCTTTAATTTGAACTTGCTTGTAATCATGCTTTTTTTAATCCTCTCAAATTGTTTCCACCTTGAGTTCGAAATGTTGCTAGCCCAAACCTCACATCCATAAAGCACCACTGGAGTTACTAAAAGCCCAAACAAAGTATACAGAGTTGTCCAATCCCATTATTTCACCTCTCTACATTTGTTTTGGAAAGCATAGAAATCTCTCCACCCCTAAAGTTCTCTTTTTGCTACAAATCTCCCAACTGAGCTTGTTATTAAAGTCAAACCCAAGATATTTATATTTTGTTACTTCCTCTAAAATGCTTCCATCAAAATAGAAATCATACTGAGTTCTTTTCTTTCTATTGGAGAAGATCATGATCTTGGTCTTATTGGTGTTGACTTGCATCCCCACTTCTTTGCAAAAGTGCTCAAGTGCACATAAATGCTTTTGTAGTCCTTGAGCGGACCTAACAATCAAGATAAGGTCATCAACATAAAGGAGAAGTCTTACAACATACTCTCCTAGGCAAACACCATCTTCACTCTGCAAATTTAGCCATTCCTCAAGTTTGTCAATATATAGGCCAAATAAAGTAGGTGATAATGGGCATCCTTGTTTAACCCCAATATCACTCCTGAAACTTTCTGAGATACCAAATTGAGTTCTAATTTTGACTCGCACCTTTTCATAAAGCCTATGAATGATCACTCTGTGGTGCATTGGGATACCAAGCTCCTTCATTCTATCCCATAGTTTTTTCCTAGGAACTATGTTAAAACCCTTCTTAAAGTCAAGAAAACAGTAGTAAGATTCCTCCATATCATTCCAATATTTTTTAATAATGTGCCTTAAAGTGATACCATGATCTATTGTTGAATACTTAATTCTAAACCATGTTTCCCTTTTTCTCTCTTACCTTTTTCTTCTACCCACTTGTTGATTTTGCATTCCACCATGCTACCAAACAACTTTGCAAATAATGGGTTGATCATGATGGTTCTATAATTAGAAGGATTGTTAACATCTCCACTCTTAAAAAGAGGTATCACAAGACTGGTAGTCCAATCTCTAGGAAAACCTTGTTGAATGATGTTGTTGAATATGTCAACAATGTGAGGAGCGAGAAATTATTTCCCCCATTTTAAATATTTTTCCTGAAACTCATCCAAGTCTTTGGATTTTCCAACCCCCAATTTCATAATACCCTCAACTTCTTGCACAGTAAAAAACTTTGTTGTCATGTTGACCAAAGGGGGGCCTTCAACTTTTGAATCCTGCTCATAAAGTTGTTTTGCAAACTCAAACCACTGATTGGTTGTGATATTGTTGTTTTCTATATGTTTTTCTTTGATTGAAGTTCCTTCCAAAATACTTTTGGGTTATGTTTCCCTAAGTATATAAGCTCTTCCCTCCTTATGGTCATGAATTAACCTTTATTTTTCTTTATATTATATATTTTCACAACTTTGTGTTCAACTTACATCTAATTTTTTTCTTTAATAGCTCTCCTTTCCACTTTACAATCCTCATCAAACCATCTATTTACCAGAAAACAATTTGTTTGCTTCTTATTTTTGTTCTTTTGCAACTTGTAAGGGCCCTTTTAATTATGTTTGTTAACTCATAACTTTTAAGGCCTTGTGATCTCACTTTCCCCTCTTGCATTAAGTGGCTCAACGCCACTTTGAAGATATCACAATTTTCTTGTGTTACAAGAATCCTTCCTTTTTTCGGAAGATGTTGTTATAGTTGTTCTTTCCCTATGGGTTGATTGTTTTTCACCAAAGCTACCACTATGGAAATTAGATTATGATCTGACTTTAGGTCCCTAATAGAATCATCAATCTCCACTTCTCTTATCTTGTCGATTAAACTTTGCGAGAAAATTGCATAATCAACAACACTTGCCCCATTGTAAGTTTTACAAGTAAAATTTCCAGATTTATGCCATCTTTCCATGCCATTGCAGATAATCAAATCAAACATGCCACAAAGAGTTAATAATTCTTCGCCAAAATGATTAATGTCCCTGTTGTCTTTTGACCATCTTTCCCATTGTTAATTATCTTCTTCTATGAGCCATAGCGGATTATGGTTCTCCTTACTACTCCAAGTGTTAGCTTGCTCATTTGTAGTCCTCACATTGAAATCACCTAAAAGAAGAACTTCCCCTTGTTGGGAAAACTCTAAAATATCTTTCTTTAAAGCTGCATAAGGATCTTTCCCATCTAGCCCACCTTTTTGTATGTTTTTGAGACCTGAGGTGCAAAGTAACAAGTTGTTATTCTAATGTTACTCCCATTTTCTGATATTCTGAACCAAATGAATTGTTTTTTGTGTCCTCTCTTACCAACTGAATCTTTCTACCCTCCACTTCTCTAACTAAAACCATTATACCTCCAAAACCTTTCCCATTACAAACTACCTCATTCCAAATTGCAAACTTTTTATAACCTTCAAAATAAGGGGTCTTGCAACCATCATGCTCATGAGTTTCCATGAGACAAATTACATCTCTCCCTTCTGCTACAGGCCCCAACCTAGGTCCCCTTCTCCAAGGATAACCTCTACAATTCCAACATGTAAGTTTTAACAATACTTGGGAGGGCCCTGATTCCTATTTATTTTGGTGTTGAGAACTTGAAGCATGGTCCTCACAACTTTGCATCCATGATTGGCCTAACTCATTCCTCGTTGACATCAATTTCGTTGTTCTCCCATTGTCATCCTGTTGCGAAGAATACTGTGACATTATCTTGCTAATAACAACTTTTCCATTGTACAACCATGCTCTTTTACCTTCATCTCTTGTTGCTCTTACTTTAGTTAATTCTTTCCTTCTATCCTCCAATTGTATTGAAGTTAAATCATCATCTAAAAATAAATTTGAACCCCTCAAGAGTCCCTTCTTACTCAAAAGTTGGTACTTGTCTTCTAATCTCCTCATGACAACTTTGATAGGTCTAGACCTTTCTTCATCTACCTTTCCAATTCTCCTTGCTTGCATGATCGACCCTTGCCATTGTAGTTTGTCTCTTAAAAATTCACTTGTCAAAACGAATGTGTTTTCATTTTTTCCATACTCTTTTACCCCTTTGATAATTAGATTTTTATCCTCTCCTGCCTTTCTCTATGTTCGCTTTCTTGCATTCTGCCCAAATTTGCACCTATCTTGTTGTCCTTATTCGATGGTCCTTGACAACACGAGACCATGACTTGGATTCATTTGCATTTATTTCTTTAGCACATTCTCAACCACAAATCCTTGAAAGTTTGTTCCCTGATCCTTCGAGTTCTTACTTCTATTGTTTTTAAGTCTGTTACACATATACCTAGTTTTGTCGATGCTAGCATGTCTTGCCAAGCTGTTTTCACCTTTTCATTATCATTTTTCATTTTTTGCCATTCATGTTTTCCTATTTGTAAGGCCTCTTGAAGCATTGCCACTTGCTCCTTTAAAACTTTGTTGTCTTCTACAAGAGTCTGGTTTGTTGTTACAATCTCCTGGATCTTGCAATTTTTCTCTTGCTCCCGAGCTTCCATGCGTTCCATTCTACTTTTCACATTCATCAACTCTTGCACATATAACTTGGATGACCAAGTAAGAGGAGTGGAAATAGGGTTGTAGACTTCTTCCACCCCTTTGTCCTTATAGTCATGTGCCCCCATTTGTGTGCTCCACTTTTGGTTTGAGTGGAGTAGTTTTCATCTTTTGATCTTGGTGTCTTTTTGAAGTCCCCATTTAATGTGTGAAAGTCTACATTTTATTATACCTCAATATTGCTTTGCATTTACCCACACCCATTTCCCACTTTTGTCTGCTAGTGCAATTTTTCCCAAGTTGTTTGACTCCTCAACACCCATCATTTTCATTTCTAGTATTTTACCACAAAAATTATCTCCTATCTTGTTTGTGCCCCAATCCCCTGTGAAGTTGTAGCTAGAGGACCCACCGCACCGAGACCCACTATTGTTGTTGATTTGTAATGGGACCCACTACCTATTTTGTTTTTGTTCATATTTGGGACCCACTATCCAAAATGAATGACTGGAAATTGACAAAGAAAAGAGATGGAAAGTACATATCTTACCAATGATGATGCTGTGGGACTAGGTGAAAAGGTATTTTTGTTTTGTAAAGTGAAGCCTAAAAACACCAAAGTAAATGCCATGTGCTACACCATTTTCTGCACTAAAACCTACTCGTTTTTAAAACCCGACTAATCTCTACTTTCCTGAATTGTTTCCTTGTTATTTTTCCTATGTTGTTAATGTTGTTTCACTATTGTTTTTGTTTCCATATTGTTTTTGTTTCCTTGTTTTTCCACGACATAAACCCTCTAAACCAAAAAAATCTACTCTGCAAAACTTGGCATATACTTGCCCACTTCAAGCGATGTTGTCTCCATGTGCAAAGAATTTGGTGATACTCTGTGCACGACTCCGATAATCCTGTTTACTATAGACCTCCAATCTACCGAACATTTACCTTCTTTCTCTTAAGGTTTGTAAGAAATCAAGTATAATTCTAAACATTTTCCTACTTGAAAAACCCTCTTATCTGCCCTAATTTGTGCTTGAAATAGCTTATGAGTTTTAGCTAAGAGTTCTCTCTGACATACCTACATATGATATACTAGGGAAACATGATCCAAATTTTTTTCGAGGGAGCCACATAAGGGAAAAGATACAATTAGAAAATAACATTACAAGTTCTTGGTTGGAGTATTTAAAATAGATGTGCAGATGTGAAAATAAAAAAGGACACAACCCCTTTAATCAATGTTAGAAAAGAACTTTTCACAATTAGATACATCCAATAAGGGATTAAGAAGATAGGAATGGCCAGGCTTAATACATAGATGAATTGCAAGTGGAATATCCAAAATGGGTAGTAGAGATTTTAACAACTCACATTAGAGAAATATTTAATAGGGTCATTCAAAATGGCTACATGCCAAAGTGGAAAAACAACCTAACCATACATATGATAATGATGGGGGTGTTAATAACCCTTCAAACCACCATACCATTATGGTTAATTCCTCTTTGCAAAATGTTTTTGGGAGCATGGTCAAAAGTAGAATAATTAGGCTAAAAAAAAGGAAAGAGATAAAAATGTCGAATAAGATTTTAGACAAAAACATTCAATAATAAATTCAGCAAGTGGCATATATGTAATTCTTATATATGATATTTATAAAAGGGCGAGGACCCACCAACCCTCTTCTACCAATAATAAAAGATCATTACCATAGTAAAAACACAGTTGAAAAGGTTTCAAATTTAAAAACATGAAGTCTATGGCTCTTTCATAGATTTTAAGAAAGTGTCGATAGAAATGTTTAGAACAAAATGGAGGAACTATGGTTCCTATACGGATACAAATTGACATGCAACCTTCAACCGCACTTGATCCCCGAGGTTGTGCCGGGCAACCGATGTGGAAATGTGTGTGGCTAATCGTAGGAGGATCAAGTGAATAAGATCTAGCAGCAGTGTGATCTCCTAGTAGTTGAGTTGGCAAAGGGGAGATTTAGAGGCTATGAACGGGTAGCGTAAAGTCCCTATAGTTTTTCTAACCGAATCTCAAAAGTGTTCAAATTAACTAAGACGAAACTAATAATCTATGCTATCTGAAAGGAAACTAACCTAAATAAAAAAACAAAACTTAAACATCATAATTACAAACAACAATTTGTTTTTATTCTAAATAATCAAATCTAATTCTACACCCAAAATAAACAAGAAAAATAACCCGTCATGGTTATTCACTTGTGTTGAGTGTATTGAAACTAAACAAGCTTAAAACAAGAACTTTACCAAATGATCTATGATATGTAGAAAACCTCCTACAGATATTCTCTCCTTCAAATCCACAGGGATGGGAAGAAGAGGATCCATCACCAGAGCTACTATTAATGATTTAAACCCTCTTGGAAATTAACTAATTACTTGCAAATGAAAGGAAATTGATTTCTACTCTATTTGATATGATGTAACAATGATAAATTGCAGCAATGAAGGAAATCAAACAACAACTCCAACCTGGAATTCACATAACAAAGGTAAATCCAGCTATGTGATGACTTGTCCCCTCAGTTTATCCTTTCTTTCTCTATGTGTCCATATGAGTCCAAGGAATTGGGAATGCAAAGGCAACAACAAGAGAAGGCGCTTGAGCAATGGCAACTTGAAGGCAGTCTGGTTGCAATGCAAGTGGAAGAGGGATAACACAAGTGAACAGAGCTTGGCTATGCAATTTCCAACAGGATTGTGACAACAATACTATGCAAGATACACAAAATACTGTGCCATTTGCTTGAATACAAGCATTGATTATATAGGAATTGATTGGGATGTGCCTTCATGCACAAGGCAACTTTGGAGTGCCAAATCATTGGGTGAAGAGGCAGTTCAAACTAATTAAATCTATTTTAAAATAGAAGAGGGAAATGACACCATGCAAACAAGACTATTGTAAGGCAATTTGGTAAAGAAACGCACCCTAGAAGTCAAGTTAAGTGAAGTGTTGCGTGTTAAATTTATGCATGAGGAATTCTCGAAAATCGCTCAGACCGCTGCCTTGCCTGAGTGGCGGTCACAAAACCGTAGCCTAAGGTAGGGTGGTGGTTTGGACACTAAAGGCCAAAACATGCACAAAAAGAGCGGGAAGTTGGAAGAAAGCGTGAAAAAGCTAAGTACAAGCATCTAGGCTACAAATATATACTGTGAATGAGCTTAGGAACTCGAACACCTTCTGAAAGGACATGAATCATCATTGGGGACTTTTGTAACCATTTTCCGACAATGTAGCACATGCAATTTTGGGTGCATAAAGTTCCTAATTCACTACCAAGTGGAAGCTTATATATTCTTTGTATATGTTGAAGATCTAATTCTAATTGCAAAAACAACCTTGAACTTAAAGAAACTCTTTACAAGTCATAAAGACGTAAGTAATATTGGGATGAATAGAAAGACCGTAGAGATAAAACAAAACAAAAATGAGTAAGTGGATGAGATATTAATTTAAATGAATGGCCAAACCTTGGACAAATAAAGAAAACGAGTTTGGCTGAAGGCCCACTTCACTTAAGACGAATCTTCGGACTTTTTGACGGAGTTGAATTGCATGATATGTATGCATTGTGGGCATAAGTGCATTTTGTTAGAGAATAGCTACCAGCCTTCACTCAGCTTTTGGTCCCATAGACTATTCAGTCTCGTGGACGCCATTAAAATCTTTCATTCGTTCACTTCCATAAGAGGTCAGGGTGAAATGAATACCCCTACCAAGGAACTATAGAAATTGATCGTTTGAAAACTGAAGGACTTGACATGGAGGAGGAGGAGGATGATAAAGAGAAAGAGGAGCAGGAGCAGGAGCAGTATCCATCAACTCCTATGCCCAAATGGACTCATCAGCTCACCCTTCGTGGGTTTATTGTGAGTGCTATAATTGGTACGGTATTTGCTGTAACAATTCACAAGTTGATGTTCACAGTAGGGGTGATTCCAGTCCTAAATATATCAGCTGGTCTGTTGGGATATGGCTTCATCAAGCTCTGGACATCCAAACTTGGAGTTGGGAGCAAGCCATTCACTAGACAGGAAAACACTACTATACAGACATGTATGGTGTCATGTGCTAGTATTACCTTCTGTGGTAAGTAATATCTGCCCAATTTTGCTTGTACATGGATGATGGAACACTGCAACAATACATGCCTTTAGCATTTTCATCCACAATTTCTCCTCCTTCCTTGTTAAAGGAGGATAATTTTCCTTGTTTGAAAACCAAAGGATTTGACATGGAGGAGGAGGATGACAAAGAGAAAGAGGAGCAGGAGCAGTATCCATCAACTGATCTTGTGCCCAAATGGACTCATCTTCTCACCGTTCGTGGGTTTATTGTGAGTGTTATAATAGGTACGATATTTTCTGTAACAATTCACAAGTTGATGTTCACAGTAGGGGTGATTCCAGTCCTAAATATATCAGCTGATCTGTTGGGATATGGCTTCATCAAGATCTAGACATCCTTCACATCCAAACTTGGAGTTGGAAGCAAGCCATTCATTACAGGGAAACACTGTTATATAGACGTGTGGTGTCATGTGCTAGTATTAGCTTTAGTGGTAAGTAATCTCTGCCTTATTTTGCTTGTACATGGATGATGGAACACTGCAATAATACATTCCTTTAGCCTTCTCATCCTCAATTTCTCCTCCTTCCTTTCTAAAGGAGGATATGGGCTTTATTTGAGTGTTTGGGAGAGGGTATCCTGCAAATAGAGCCGAAGATGTCAAAAATCCATCATTGGGTTGGATATTTGCTTTCCTATTTGTTATCAGCTTCCACGGAATCTTTGTGTTGGATCCTCTTAGAAAGGTACTTTGATGACTTTGTTTATTTTCCTTTCGTATTAATTTCAGACATGTTGCTTGTTTCTTATGTTGTAGAATTTGTAAAAAGAAGAGTTAATCTTCCCTGTAGATCATGATTATCGTGTGCAAGCTTAGGTATCCAAGTGGCACTGCCACAGCTACACTGGTCAATAGTTTTCATACTCCCAACGGTGCTATTCTTGCCAGCTACTTCAACATATTATATAAGAGAGAGAATATTTACAGAGTCGATTAAAAATTAAAATAGAGCCAAGAGATTTTTGGTTAAGACTCTGTGAGAAATTTTTAAGATTAATATATCGGATCATGCTCCATGGTCCATCATCAGGGTGTGAACGAAACAATCATGGAGCATGATCCCAAACGTTGACCTTAAGAGATATAATATTTCCAGACCATAAAAATAAAGCCAAGATATTTAAAGTTAAGACTAATAAATTTTTAAGATAAATATTTCATATCATGCTCTATGGTCCATCATCAGGGTGTGAACAAAACTGATGAGAACGAAACGATCATGGATTGATCTTAAAAATTTCTCACAAGGTTTTAATGAAATCCCTTCGCTCTACTTCAATAGATTTTCTGCACAAGTTCCAGGGCTTAAAATGTACATCATCCATTGATTTTTCTTTTGGGAAAGAGTTCAGTAGAGCTCTCCTCACGACACTAGTGTCACTTTTTCATCTCGTACAGGAAACATATCAAATGTCTATTGAAGTGCTTTAGCATTAGCTTTTTGTGGAGCATGTTCAAGTGGTTCTTCAGTGGAAGCGGAGAAGCTATTTGTGGATTTGACAACTTCCCTAGTCTTGGAATGACAGCATTCAAAAACACGTATAAGACTTTTAAGTGTTCAATTGCTGTCCAGTTTGTGCTTTAATCCATAAATTCTCTCCGTGTTAGTTCTTGATTTGTGGAAATCAAATTTAAAATTATGTATCCTTGATATCCTTAAATGTTCCTAAAGGGATATTGATGCTCTCTGTTTTCTTGCAGGTTCTACTTTGATTTTTCGTTACCGGTTATCGAAGTCGATTGATAGTAGAATTCTCTGTTATGTCTGGTGCAATCATCTCCTGGGGGTGTTATGCCGGAGAATGGTACCCTGCAGACTCCGGAACTAACAGTTTCCAGGGCTTGTTTTGATATCAGGTGCTGTCCTAGAACAATTCTTTGCATTCCATGCTTTTTTTCGACTGAAAGGACAAGAACAAAACTTTCTGTCAAAATCGAATTGACTTTCAGCTACAAATTCTTATAAATTACAGTATACTTTGTGCATCACGAAATGATAGGAAAGACTAGCTAGTTCCTTACATTATTTAACACATGAAATTTACCATCTCCCAAGTCCTCCTAATTGTTCATTAGCCCTGTGTAACATCCAATGCAGTATGCAGTTCCCTTGCTGAAGAGCCATTGGCCATTAGAGGTTTAGTACAAATGAAGGTAGTGGAAAGCTGTAACAGAATTCTAATGAGAAATTATTATTTTACCATCTGTACAGAAATAGCTCATCATTCTCAGCCAAGAGTGTAGAAACAAGCACAAAATATTTCAAATAGACACAAGGAAAAACAAAAATGCTTGTTCTTCCTTTGTCTATTTTCCATAGGTTTTAATACATTACTTTTTTCTTTTTTAAATTCCTTCAATTTATTTTTCGATCGATCTTCATGGGATGATGCAGTTGAAGGTCGATAATTCTAGTTTCACACCTACTGATTGCCATTGCTTAAAAAACTAAGTTTAATCAACTGTCCCATTTTGTGCAAAATCAACAATGATTGCAGCCCACATCTTATTTAGGTCTTTTGTCAAACAATTTGTATGCCTCCCATATAATGCCACATTTTTCCTACATGTCCGTAGCACCTCAAGCTGATATGATTTTAACTAATTTCCAATGGATCTCCACACTTTTCTCCAAAGCTGATGCAGACAATCCTCTAACTCAGACCTGCAAACTGTATATGGCAGGAATGATTTACAGCAGAAAGATAATTAAACCTTCCATAGAATACACAGCTAGAATTTCGAAGGAAAAGAATGCCACAAATATGCAGACAATTACTAGCAAAAAGCTCTTCTTTACTTTATTGAGAAACACCTTTTGCAAATCCTCCCCATCCCTTTTCTAAAATACTTTTCCTAAATACAGCGGTAAGTCAAATAAAATCCTATTTTGACTATTCAACTCTAAAAATAGCAAATAAACAACTATTATTAGCAACGACCATTCCCCACAATTTCCACCAAAGAAGACCAGTTACAAACAACTATTATTAGCAACAACCATTCCCCACAATTTCTCAACATTTCCAACACTATCGGAAGGATTCATCAGTCAACCCTGATTCGGTGGGGATTCACAGGTTTTAAAATTGAGCCCGTCACAACCCTTCCCAAGGCCTCAAACCCGTCAGAAAAGGGCAAGTAAAAATTTGCATGTAAAAAAATCAAAATGTAAAAATCATTTGACAATACAGAAGTGCAAGTTACTTTTGAAACTGTCAAAAGAAGGGCTAGTGTGAAATTTTAAAACCTAAAAAAAAATTGATTACTTCTACAAACAACAATCACCTCCATCTTTCCATGAGCAATTATCAAAAAAATTAACATAATAAATAGACTAGTACTATTATACTATTAGTGGTTAAACATCGAATGAATTTTTTTATTGAAGTGCTAAGAATCCAAATGGATTTTAATTTTAGCACTAAAATTCAAGCTGAAGCTACAGTTATTTATTTTATTATTTACAAGTTTTCTTTATGATTTTGATAAAAGATCTTAGTGTCCCACACATAATTTGATGGTATTTATGTGTTTAGTGATATGTGTTTATGTGTTTTTCTTAATTTTTATGACGTGTATACTTGATTTATGCTTGTCATATGAAGTATAAAATATTCATGCTTCTTTTCATCATGGAAGGGTTGGTCCAATATTTGCCCTTCATAATAAAATTCAGACCAGCCCTTCAAATTTGATCCCTAGTGGGGAATCATCAAATGGTTTACATAATTACTCCCTAATTTTCAAATGTTTGAACCTCATGGTTCAAAGTTAATTTATGCAAAATCAATCTTCAAGAAAATTAAAGTGCCAATAAATTCAAGAACCCGACTATTTGATGATGCAAGATTGCTTTTACCCGAGGATGCTAAAATAGAGCTAAGTACATGTATCTACATAATGACAATATTTTCACTAATTTGATCAATATAGAACTATTGTTTTTACCCCGCCACGCTGTGAATCAAATGAACAGTGGTCGCATTACTGTCGCAGTAACTCCCGCATACACACAATAAAGGACATTATTAACATAATTTAATAATTCTACAATGAAAGACATTACTAACATGTAATTTAACATAATATGAATTACACGAGAAATTACGTGTTGTTTGAATACTTCAATGAGTTGCTTTACTGAGATGAAATCGCAATGGCAACACCTTTATCTATTTTTCGCAAAGATGGTGGGGTGTCTAGTGAAGTCAACATCTTTATCAAACATGTATATCACGTGAGTTAGATGGATGACAAGAACATACATATATTTACTTCAAAACACACACACACACACACACACACACACACACACACACACACACACACACACACACACACACACACACGTACACACGTGTATGTGAAAATGTACATAATTAACATTCTAAATTACCTCTGTTAATATATGTGTATGCATGGTGCTCGCCGCTTGTGGTCGGGATGAAGATGCGCCTCCCGCGCGTTGTAATATTAATGCATGTACATGTACAAATACAATTATTTCAAAAATTTAACATATATAAGTAAATCGGGTACTCCAAACTTTTTGTAACACACATAACAAAACATAAAAATTTACTGCGAAGGTGCCGATGAATGTAATCCAAATGTCTCACTCAAAAGGACATCGACATAGTGACATTATCGTGTTCACCCCTAGCACCAGTGCACCAAAATCGCACGCATGAAAGTATCATCCTCCTTGGGCCCCAAACATATGCTACCACATCGCGAGCAAAAATGTGGCCTCATGCTAGTACTCCCGAGGGAATACTCTGTGTACCTCCGTGAGTATCCGGCTCATAAATCTCCCTCGTATGTGAACAAGGGTCACGAGATAGCCCCGAAGTGCATGGAGTGTATCAATCTCTCTGTCTCCTTCACCGCTGAGGGACAATCTCGGGGTGAGGGGGCTTCTATGTGGGGAATATACCCTATTGAATAGGTACATGTTGTGCACATGGTCGATCTGTGCGAGATCCTTTCCTCGGCTATTTGGAAATCTCGAAATCAAAATAATTTGGGATCTCGTTGAGGATAAACTTGCAATAGAGGTTCCTCGTGAAAGTATAGTGGCACCTCGTTGTTATTACAAGGTGGGAATTCAAACACCATCCATTATCGGTCCAAAAATTATTTTTAATCAAATTATAATTGCACCAATGGATGGGAAATCATTTACAAAATTACATGTCAACGGAGCAGAAAATTAGTGTGGGGTCCTTGAATAAGGCACATATGAGTTCTTTTGAAATTTATTTTTTCTTTACATCCACATATGACAATTTGTTGGAATAATAAACCCTACAACCTCTCTGTAAGTTGTCCAACGATCAATTTTCCCATTATCACGTCAATTGGAACAAGTAATGCCTCCAATGTGTTTACAAGAGAGGTGTGGTGGGGGTTTGTAGATTGTGCATCCCTCGTTATTTTGATTAAATCCTCAATTTCAATTTTGTTTTCAACTATTTGGGCTGCTAAATCTTCTTGACTACCCGAGGGATGTTGAGCAATTTTGGGAGTGTCAGGAGGGATGTCATGAATAACAGGGTTTGGTTGTGGTTGATTCCCTCGACCTCTAATTGTAACAATAAAAATATGTATTCAATTCAAATTTTAATCTATAATTATCATATTTCAATGCAATTTTGAGAAAATAATTGTGCTTACCTCTTCTCCATGGCGCCATCGTCGATTCAGATCTTCCTAGCGATCCAAAAACGATCCTTTGAGCTTGAGATCCAGCTGAATGAAAAAACATGAGGGCACGAACAAGCTCTGAAACTCGCATTTGAGGGAGGTAAAATGATAGAGGCTCGGGCCTCTTTTTTTTGTTTATAGTAGGCATAACATGTATGCATTATGTAACGTGTACGCGTTATGCTTTGGTGATTCCCGAGCCAAACAAATTAAAACGTGAGTGCATTTTAACAAAACACATATGTGTTTTACTTTTTTGGATTCTTGTCCGCTTTTGGCCCCCAACTTTGTGCACTTACCCATGGTCAAAAGTAGAATAATTAGGCTGAAAAAAAAAAAAGATAAAAATGTCAAATAAGATTTTAGACCAAAACATTCAATAATAAATTCAGCAAGTGGCATATATGTAATTCTTATATATGATGTTAATAAAAAGGCGAGGACCCACCAAACCTCTTCTACCAATAAAAAAAGATCATTATTATAGTAAAACATAGTTGAAAAGGTTTCAAATTTAAGAACATGAAATCTATTGCTCTTTCATAGATTTTAAGAAAGTATCTAATAGAAATGTTTAGAACAAAATGGATGAACTATGGTTCTTGTATGGATGGAAATTGACATGCAACTTTCAGCATGCTCTCGACCCCCAAGGTCGTGTCGGGGCAACCGATGTGGAAAGGTGTGTGGCTAACTGTAGGAGGATTAGTGAATAAGATTTGGTAGTGTGATTTCCTAGTAGCTGAGTTGGCAAAGGGGAGATTTAGAGGCTATGAATGGGTAGCGTAAATTCCCTATGGTTTGTCTAATTGAATCTCAATGTTGAACTAGTTTGAAGTGTCCAAATTAACTAAGATGAAACTAACAATCTATGTTATTGCTGAAAGGAAACTAACCTAAATAAAACAACAAAACTAAAACATCATAATTACAAACAACAATTTTCTTTTATTCTAAATAATCAAATCTACTTCTACACTAAAACTAAACAAGAAAAATAACCCGGTGTGGTTATTCACCTGTGTTGAGTGTATTGAAACTAAACTAACTTAAAACAAGAACTTTACCAAATGATCTATGATATGTAGACAACCTCCTACATATATTCTCTCCTTCAAATCCACAGGATGGGAAGAAGAGGATCCGTCACTGGGAGCTGCTATTAATGATTTAAAACCTCTTGGAAATTAACTAATTACTTGCAAATGAAAGAAACTTGATTTCTACTCTATTTGATATGATGTAACAATAATAAATTGCAGCAATGAAGGAAATCAAACAACTCCAACTTGGAATTCACATAACAAAGGTAAATCTAGTTGTGTGATGACTTGTCCCCTCGTTTATCCTTTCTTTTTCTATGTGTCCATATGAGTCCAAGGAATTGGGAATGTAAAGGCAACAACAGGAGAAGGCGCTTGAGCAATGGCAACTTGAAGGCAGTCTGGTTGCAATACAAGTGGAAGAGGGATAACACAAGTGAACAGAGCTTGGCTATGTAATTTCCAGCAAGATTGTGGCAACAATACTATGCAAGATACACAAAATTCTCAAGTCATTTGCTTGAATACAAGCATTGATTATATAGGAATTGGCTAGGATGTGCCTTCATGCACAAGGAAACCTTGGAGTGCCAAATCATTGGGTGAAGAGAAATTTCAAACTAATTAAATCTATTTAAAAATAGAAGAGGGAAGGAACACCATGCAAACAAGACTAGTTTTAGGCAATTTGGTTAACAAATGCACCCTAGAAGTCAAGTTAAGTGAAGTGTTACGTGTTAAAATTGCGCATGAGGAATTCTAAAAAATTACTCGGGACCTGTCGCTTCTTGCGCAAGGTGACGATCACAAGACCGCCACCCTGCCTGGGCGATGGTTTTGACACTTAAGGCCAAAAGATGCATAGAAAAGAGCGGGAAGCTGGAAGAAAGCATGGAAATGCTAAGTACAAGCATCTAGGCTACAACTATATATTACAAATGAGCTTAGGAACTCGAACATCTTTCGAAAGGATATGAATCGTCATTGGAGACTTTTCTAACCATTTTCCGACAATGTAGCACATGCAATTTTGGGTGCGTACAGTTCCCAATTCACTACCAAGTGGAAGTTTATAGATTCTTTGTATATGTTGAAGATCTAATTCTAATTGCAAAAACAACCTTAAACTTAAAGAAACTCTTTACAAGTCATAAAGACGTAAGTAATATAGGGATGAATAGAAAGACCGTAGAGATAAAACAAAACAAAAAATGAGTAAGTGGATGAGATATTAATTTAAATGAATGGCCAAACCTTGGACAAATAAAGAAAACGAATTTGGCTGAAGGCCCACTTCACTTAGGGACGAATCTTTGGACTTTTTTGACGGAGTTGAATTGCATGATATGTATGCATTGTGAGCATAAGTGCATTTTGTTAGAAAATAGCTACCAGCCTTCACTTAGCTTTTGGTACCATAGAATCTTCAGTCTTGTGGACGTCATTAAAATCTTTCATTCATTCACTTTTATAGGAGGTCGGGGTGAAATGGATACCCCTACCAAGCAACTATAGAAATTGATCGTTTGAAAACCAAAGGATTTGACATGGAGGAGGATGACAAAGAGAAAGAGGAGCAGGAGCAGTATCCATCAACTGATCTTGTGCCCAAATGGACTCATCTTCTCACCCTTCGTGGGTTTATTGTGAGTGTTATAATAGGTACGATATTTGTTGTAACAATTCACAAGTTGATGTTCACAGTAGGGGTGATTCCAGTCCTAAATATATCAGCTGATCTGTTGGGATATGGCTTCATCAAGATCTAGACATCCTTCACATCCAAACTTGGAGTTGGGAGCAAGCCATTCATTACAGGAAAACACTGTTATATAGACATGTGTGGTGTCATGTGCTAGTATTAGCTTTAGTGGTAAGTAATCTCTGCCTTATTTTGCTTGTACATGGATGATGGAACTCTGCAACAATACATGCCTTTAGCCTTTCATCCTCAATTTCTCCTCCTTGATTGCTAAAGGAGGATATGGGCTTTATTTGACCGCAATGGACGAGAACACCTATAGAGTGGTTGGGAGAGGGTATCCTGCAAATAGAGCCGAAGATGTCTAAAATCCATCATTGGGTTGGATATTTTTTTCCTATTTTTTTATCAGCTTTCAGGGAATCTTTGTGTTGGTTCCTCTTAGAAAGGTACTTTGATGACTTTGTTTATTTTCCTTTCATATTGATTTCAGACATGTTGCTTGTTTTTATGTTGTAGAATTTGTAAAAGAAGAGTTAATCTTCCTGTAGATCATGATTATCGTGTGCAAGCTTAGGTATCCAAGTGGCACTGCCACAGTACACTGGTCAATAGTTTTCATACTCCCAACGGTGCTATTCTTGCCAGCTACTTCAACATATTATATAAGAGAGAAATATTTACAGAGTCGATTAAAAATTAAAATAGAGCCAAGAGATTTCTGGTTAAGACTGTGTGAGAAATTTTTAAGATTAATATATCGGATCATGCTCCATGGTCCATCATCAGGGTGTGAACGAAACAATCATGGAGCATGATCCCAAACGTTGACCTTAAGAGATATAATATTTCCAGACCATAAAAATAAAGCCAAGATATTTAAAGTTAAGACTAACAAATTTTTAAGATAAATATTTCATATCATGTTCTATGGTCCATCATCAGGGTGTGAACAAAACTGATGAGAACGAAACGATCATGGATTGATCTTAAAAATTTCTCACAGGGTTTTAATGAAATCTCTTTGCTCTACTTCAATAGATTTTCTGCACAAGTTCCAGGGCTTAAAATGTACATCATCCATTGATTTTTCTTTTGGGAAAGAGTTCAGTAGAGCTATTCTCACCACAACAGTGTCATTTTTCATCTCGTACAGGAAACATATCAAATGTCTATTGAAGTGCTTTAGCATTAGCTTTTTGTGGAGCATGTTCAAGTGGTTCTTCAGTGGAAGCGGGAAGCTATTTGTGGATTTGACAACTTCCCTAGTCTTGGAATGACAGCATTCAAAAACACGTATAAGACTTTAAGTGTTCAATTGCTGTCCAGTTTGTGCTTTAATCCATAAATTCTCTCCGTGCTAGTTCTTGATTTGTGTAAATCAAATTTAAAATTATGTATCCTTGATATCCTTAAATGTTCCTAAAGGGATATTGATGTTCTCTGTTTTCTTGGAGGTTCTACTTTGATTTTTCGTTACCGGTTATCGAAGTCGATTGATAGTAGACTGCTCTGTTATGTTTGGTGCAATTATCTCCTGGGGTGTGATGTGGCCTCTTATCAGCAAGCATGCCGGAGAATGGTACCCTGCAGACTCTGGAACTAAGAGTTTCCAGGGCTTGTTTGGATATCAGGTGCCGTCTTAAAACAATTCTTTGCATTCCACACTTTTTTTTCAACTTAAAGAACAAGAACCAAACTTTTCTGTTAAAATCGAATTGACTTTCAGCTACAAATTCTTATAAATTACAGTATAATTTGTGCATCACGAAATGATAGGAAAGACTAGCTAGTCCCATACATTATTTAACACATCAAATTTACCATCTCCCAAGTCCTCCTAATTGTTCATTAGCCCTGTGTAACATCCAATGCAGTATGCAGTTCCCCTTGCTGAAGAGCCATTGGCCATTAGAGGTTTAGTACAAATGAAGGTAGTGGAAAGCTGTAACAGAATTCTAATGAGAAATTATTATTTTACCATCTGTACAGAAATAGCTCATCATTCTCAGCCAAGAGTGTAGAAACAAGCACAAAATATTTCAAATAGACACAAGGAAAAACAAAAATGCTTGTTCTTCCTTTGTCTATTTTCCATAGGTTTTAATACATTACTTTTTTCTTTTTTAAATTCCTTCAATTTATTTTTCGATCGATCTTCATGGGATGATGCAGTTGAAGGTCGATAATTCTAGTTTCACACCTACTGATTGCCATTGCTTAAAAACTAAGTTTAATCAACTGTCCCATTTTGTGCAAAATCAACAATGATTGCAGTCCAAGAGGCCACATCTTTTTAGGTCTTTTGTCAAACAATTTGTATGTCTCCCATATAATGCCACATTTTTCCTACATGTCCTTAATAGCAGTCAGTAGCACCTCAAGCTGATATGATTTTAGCTAATTTCAATGGATCTCCACACTTTGCTCCAAAGCTGATGCAGACAATCCTCTAACTCAGACCTGCAAACTGTTGAATCTTTCTGATAGAACAAATGTAATTGCAGCAGGCAAATAAAAGTATATGGCAGGAATGATTTACAGCAGAAAGATGATTAAACCTTCCATAGAATACACAGCTAGAATTTCGAAGGAAAAGAACGCCACAAATATGCAGACAATTACTAGCACAAAGCTCTCGTTTACTTTATTGAGAAACTCCTTTTTGCAAATCCTCCCATCCCTCTTCTAAAATACTTTTCCTAAATATAGCTAAAGGCAGCGGTAAGTCAAAAAAATCCTATTTTGACCATTCAACTCTAAAAATAGCAAATAAACTATAGCTTCTCCCCTTATTCTACCAAAGAAGACCAGTTACAAACAACTATTATTAGCAACGACCATTCCCCACAATTTCTCAACATTTCCAACACTATCGGAAGGATTCATCAGTCAACCCTGATTCGGTGGGGAATCAACAAATAGTTTACATAATTACTCCCTAATTTTCAAATGTTTGAACCTCATTGTTCAAAGTTAATTTATGAAAAATCAATCTTCAAGAAAATTAAAGTGCCAACAAACTCAAGAACCCGACTATTTGATGATGCAAGATTGCTTTTACCTGCATCAAACATCCAGATAAATGTTTGCAAACATAGCGCCCACAAATTTGGGTAGATGGTAGAGCCAACTTTTTGACCCAAAGAATAAAGCCACAGTTTGTCCTTTCACCATATTAGGTACATCTGCAGTCTTTCAGACAATCTCTTCCTCTAGTTTTGAGCCCCCTCCTGGACCATAAACCGTTCTCCTCTTCCCATCTCTCAAACTCTTTGTGCGTTCCCATGCTGGGGGACTATTGCTTCTATTTATATGGGAAATGTGGTCTTGTGTAAAAAAAAAATATTGTTGCTGCTAAAATCCAACAAAGCTCCTAAAATTTCTAAGCAGCTATATTTTAGGGAGAGGATTTCTAGCCCCATAAAGCAGTTGGGGGCACAAAAATAAATCAGCTGCTTAAAAATTTAGGGAGTTTTTCTGACACTTGACATTTGTGTATGAGCTTCCCTCCCAATTTTCCTTCCAATATTTTATTCCGGATAAGTACTTTTGCTTGTGCTAAAGACTCCTATTATGCCCTTGCAGAGAAAAATAAAAAATTATGGGACCCTATTAATGCCATAATATCTTATTTTTTCTCCCTCCCACTTCAAAAAATTTAGCTTGCCCCTTGCATGAGAACACAGCCTCTCTTCACTTTCGTGGGTTTTGACCCATAACTACCCATCCATGTCCAAGTGTTCGTAACACTTTTCTTCATCTCTTCATGTTCAGGAAGTATATGAACTTGCACATTACTCATCCACCAAATGTTTCCGACACTTGTCTTCCTTATGTATTCTGCATCTGCATCCAACCTGCTGTCAGATCAAGCTCTCTATCCTCGATAAGTAAATAGGCTTTCAATCTATCCATTTCCGTCTTCACCCTCATACCTCTCAAAAGACATATATATACTATTCTGCTACTGCTACCATTTGTCTTCACGTTTAACACACCTTAACCATTTTTAAATGTCCTTTGTGGAATGAGTCCCACTCTTTGCATTATCCTTTTCCTTCGGGGAAAATGAAAGACACTCTTCCTGTACTCCTGTTATCCAAATACTCCTTGTATCAACTCCCATAAACAATTTAGCAAATTGGCCTTCTATGCATTTCTTATCATTTATCAATTGGTCAAAAGGAAGGTCGAACACATTCCTTTCCTTGTCCACAAATGCCTAATGAAGAAGATGTCCTTCTTCATGCGATTCCTATAATTGTTCTCTTGTAAGTGTCTGATCTTCCACTTCATGCTGTTGCAAATGGGTCTCCACTTGCACTTCCTCTGTCATCTTCTCTTTTTCAGCTCCCCTAGAAGCCTCTTCATCATGTGCATTCAGATGCACTCTCTCCTCTTTCAATCTTATGTCCTTTGAAGGACATACTTCAAGTGCAACATCTCCATCCTCTTCTGCAATATCACTCTGCTACAACCTCTTCTGGTATGTTTTCAACCACATGTGCTTCTTCCACCCTCTTCTCAATTTAATTATCTTTCACGAGGATTCCTCCTCCACACTTGGCCCGATTCATATCAAGCTTTCGCCTATCATGGCTTCTTGCATTCACATTCCTGCTACTCGCAGCAATACTTGGTTTCCCACAAAGCAACCCTTCACCAACTTCCACTTTTTTTCCAAGGAAAGATTTCCTTCTTCTTCACTCCATGCTTCCCCAATGGAAGTCATATCAAGATTAAAATACTCTAGAGCTTCTCTCTCTTCAGGCTCAATGACCATATCTTCTTCAAGAAGATCTTTTCCTCTATGCCCTCTTCAATGAGGACCTCTCCCTCTATGAACTAAGCACAACGTCCATTCTCTTCTCTGTTGCTCCTGAAAATAGTCATGGTTTTCTCTTCAGGAAATTTCTTTCCATTTTCTTTCAAGGCAATCTGCTTCTCCTCAAGCCTCAGACGATGGAGCTTCTTCAACCATTTAGCATGGTCTCTTGCTTACACTACTATTTCCACATCTTGGCCAACAATAACCTTCTCTATCTGAGAAGCTTAGTCATCCTACTCGGCCATCTGTATGCCATTTTCCTCAACTAGCATTGTGCACTCATCAAGTGTGTCATCCCTTCGGGTTAACAAAAACTTCTACCATGTTTCTTTTCGAAGTAAAACTTGCTTCAGCTACATCACTTCAATTACAGTGCTGATTTGAGATATTCGGTCCACATTAGCAACCAACTGGCCCAATACTTTCTTTGGTGCCTTCAGCCTTGCGGAATGCTAAAATGTTTGCTCATGTCTTTCTCAGCTGATTCTCTTCTCCAAGGTGTCCAACCTTTGCATTATGTATCAGCCACTACCTGAGCTATGTACAACAACGCACCAGGTTTCCTCAACAAGTTACCTCTTTTATCCTTTTTTTCTATGGCTATTTTCTCGCACACACGATCTGCACTGTCTAGCTTCCTCAAGCTATTAAACTGCACCTCTTGTGGATACGAAAGATCCCCTGGGATTAACAATGATTCCCCTCAAAACCACAACAATGACAATCTTTTGTAAATTTATACTATCACTTCATTAATCAGTCAGGGACTTTTTGACTGTCTAAATGAGCTCATAGCTCATAACACACGACATAATTCTAGAGCCTGTTGCAGGTCTGCAACTTCTGGATCATCATTTAGCTAGCATGATATTCTCCAACCATGATCTTTTGTAGATCATTACGACTTCCAACAAATATGAACTTCTGTTCATTAGCAGATTTCATCTACAGGGCCTTATAACTTCCACCCAAATGCACTCCAAGGCTCACCTCAACTCTTTCAACTCTTCTCATTAACAAAATAATGTTTACTCGCAAGTTCTCTACTCCCAGCATCTTTGGATGCTCTGATACTAACTGATGCAGACATTCCTCTAACTCAGACCTGCAACCTATTGAATCTTCCTGATAAAACAAATGTAAATGGAGTAGGAAAATAAGAGTATACGGCAGGAATGATTTACAGTAGAGTGATAATTAAACCTTCCACATAATACACAGATGGAATTTCAAAGGAAAAGAAGACCACAAATATGTAGAAAATAACCAGCAAAAAAATCTCCTTTATTTTATTGAAAAACTCCTTTTTACAAAGTCTCCCCCATCCCTCTTCTAAAGTACTTCTCCTAATTATAGCTAAAGACATCAGCGAATAATAAACTCCTCCTATTTTGACTATCCAACTCTTGGATAAACTACAACTGTTCCTCTTATCCAACAAAAACATACAAACAACTGCTATTATTAGTAGTGACCATGCCCCCAACTTCCCAACTATGACAACACTGTGGGAAGAATTCTTCAGTCAGCCCTAATTTGGTGGGGAATCATTATGACACTTCCACATTTTGCATATATATGTTTATCAAGTTAGTCATGACTACAACTGACAAAACTGATTATGGATCTCCATAACCTGATCCAAGGCTCCCATTTTGGGACCTGCAGGGAGGAGGCTTTGCACATGCCAAGGCATTTTCAATAAACACGTTTGTGCATATCCAGCAATGATTGTATACCAGCAAAACAAAAAAATAACAAGCTAAGAAAAAGGTGCTCCAACTACTCAGCTCCAGCTGTTCCATAAGACTTTGCAATAAACTGAGTTTTCTTCTTGAAACCAATGTCCAAAACATGTTGAAATTGTAAATATTTGTTGGGATTCACCCAAGCTCTCTTAAATGCAATGGCAAGACCCACTACTCCTGATTCTCCGAGAGAAGTGATGTGTGCATATAAAGTCATCAATGACACCAACAGTCATTATAGCACTTCTTAAATCATCGACCTCAAACTCTGATCATGCCTTCTGATTTATGGATACCAGAATGTCACCAAGTTTCTCTCTTGATCCATGTCTCGCCCCTGCAGTTCTGTTTCTAAAAACTTGCCAAAACATGAAATTTTGATCTCCAGTGCCCGACAGGCCAGTAAATGTGATGCAATGGCAGCCTTCTTTGTGCTAGCTATATTATTCCTGGGTAACCTTGTGTAGCTAAAATAACAAAGAAATTGTTACCAAGAAACTAATACATTTTTATTATAAGGTAAATTAGATAAAGAGACCTCAATCCTCGCATATATAATATGAAAAACCAGTTGTCCCACCAACCATAGTGGTTCATGGACAAAAACCATTTGCTAATCTTCATTAAACCAATGATTGAATGAAACATTAATAGGAAACTATAAGATTTAAATATCAGAAGTCTTTACTTTTCATTCCACTCAACCAGTTTGATTACAAAATATCTTTGTCCTCTATATGGTATATCTATAAAAGACTATTTCCTGATCAGATCATGCAGTCTTACGACTACGATCATAAATCTATTTCATCAAAGCATCTACACACACTCTTTAAGAACTAATGAATCCAAGGCACTAAGAGAAGAAATTTTTTGGCTAGATAGTCCAATGCAATACAGACAGGTATTCAAATGATCTGCTTCCTTCATCGACACCAAAACTGTCCTCAGCAAGTCTTCAAGTCTTCGAAGACCTGTACCAAAATAGCTGCTAACCTGCCTGCCATGAGCCATCATTCATCCATTCTACCATCCACATACTGGCACCGGATAACAATTCAGGCTGCTATAACAAGGGGTACATTGGAAATAAATTGTAGAAATCTATACCCCATCAACATGCTGCCATGTAGCAACAGTCTCCCACCAATCAATGAACTAAGAGGAAAGATGCCCTACCCCTCACTGGGGTCAGGGGATTGATGGGTCTCTCCTCTGCTATTTTTTTGCATTTAGCATCCTCCAACTTCTGCATGGTTAAGACCTTTGCCAAACTGTACTCCCTCTCCTGAAGTTCATTGGCCTTGGGATCAAATTTTCAGCTTGCCACAACTGACATCAATCTTCCTCCCTCAAATTCAGGGTTCATTTTAAGATCCTTCCCCAAAAACATTTCTATAGATTCCTTGGCGAATCTATGAAAATGACTTTCAAAATGATGGTGAATATGAAGAAAACGGGTTTTGAAGCTTAATAATGTTGTTGGCCAAAAACATATGTAAATTTTTGAAAAATCTTTTTATTTAAATTCTATTGCTACCGGATGGTAGCTTTTTTGTATGCTATTGGCCAGTAATGAAAAAATAGCCAATTTCTAATTTGAAAAATCCTAATATTTTCCATTTTACGAATATTCTCCCCTAAAAAAACCTGCTCGAATTATTTTTCATTTGCTTCGGTCTTTTGATATTTCCACATATTTTCCAAAACAGAAATCACCTCAAACTCAAAGTGTTAAATATCTTTATGAATGGCGAGGGTGTTGCTAGCACTGAGTAACATAGTACGGGAACCAATGATGTGTGCCACCTTCATCACACCGAGTCTTGACGTGGACTGTCCTGGGTTCTTCATAGCCTGCAAAACATAATCTACAAATGATTTTTGGCCCAACCTCATTGATAACTGAGCATGGAAAAGGCTGGTAGCAGCCCATTGGAAAAGCTTGTAATTCTTGATTCTATCAGCAAATCTCCAAATGATCCTTGACCCAACCTCATTTATAACCAGGAATGGAAAAGTTTGGTAGCAACCCATTTGAGAAGCTTGTGATTCTTGATCCTGTCAGCAAGGGACTTTGTCTAATTTCAAGCATTTTCTTAAGCTTTCGATCAACCACAAGCCCATAATATGATAATATATCAATATCCCTTATAAGCATCTGCAAATTTGGTACTATCATCAATAAGGACCAACTGCTTAAGATTTAGAATCTAGATCATCCACAAGCTCATAATATGATAATATCCCTTATGAGCATCTGCCAGGGATTAGAAGTTGAAAATCATCACTTTTTTCCCCAAAATAGTTCTCTCATAGGCCTTCCCTCCTTGAGGTAACCTCGGACTCCTCCTAGCCCTAAAGATTCATCCACCTCTTTAGATGATTTCCCATCATGATTTATAGCAGAGACCATTGGAATACTTTCAAAGACCTGTCATAACATAAAGTTCACAATACAGACCATGGGGAAGAGAGTAGCGATTCCATTATTGAAGTAGAATTCAAGAACTTACAACCATTCATCATTTTCCTTCAGAGGTATTGCCTTTATCAGAACCAAATTAATTCTGTAGAACCAAAACCTTGAGAGACAATAGGAAAGAAAAGGGAAGAGGAGTATTGCAACATCCGATTGCTGAGCAATTGGAAAAGTGAGAACCAATTCTTCAAAGTAGAATTATGACTAATAACAGGACCCTTGAGCATGGGATCAAACCATCTAAACTCAAGAAGTTTCTCGTCTCGTAAACTTGACTTCTCACAGACTTCCCAGAAGACATAATACCGGGACTATAACCATGGATATTTAGTGTAGAACTACACCCCATGCCTAAAAGTAAAAATCCACTCCCACAAAGAAGAGAGATAATCCAAAGAAGTTTGCACCTAAGGCCAAAAATATTTCCAAAAATAGGGCCGAAGTGAACCCAAAAAAGCATACCTTTTTAAAACCCCACAATAAAATTCAAAGCAGCACCGAGCTCTGAGAAAAGTTTTACAGTGAAAGACAACATAAGAGAGAATGAGCTCATCCATCACCATTCCAAAGGGAAGCCCAAAAATATCAGAGAAAAGTTAACCCACCAAGAGGACCATCTCATGCTGATGATCGACTTCAGGGAAACCATTGAGGTAAAAGAATTGAAAGAAAAGACAGAAATCCCAAGAAACTAGAAGAGTTAAAATTTCACTGAAAAGGCCTTAAAGGTGAGAAGAAGGCCTAGAGTTTGGGGAAAGGAGTACAGGAAAAAAAAAACCAACAGACATCCAAGAGGGATGGGAAATAACATGCCTTGAAGAGATGTTGCAGAGCTCTCATGTCCTCGCTCCGAAAATTCCAGTGCTGGAAATCGCAGTAAGGAGGAAGAGGAGGAGAGACAAGAAACCCCATCACACATGAGAGGGAAAGAGGTGGCATGGGGAATTTAGGTGCCATGCAAAGTAATCACTAGCATGGACAACTAAACCAAATAACTCTCAGAATATTTTGATTACAATTAATTTTGGATAAAAAGGAGACATTTAGGGAAAAGGTCAAGGGAAATTAAATTCTCAACAGGGGGATTTCCAAGGGAGGATCAAACCTTTGGGCCATCACTATCAAAAAAGTAGACACCCACGTTTTCCAGAAAATCAGCCACATGATTCCTAGCTCTCTTAATGTGTGAATAGGAGGCAAAAGCAATCTTGGACGCCAATTCATCACTCATGAATGATAATTTTGTTGAGTTTCCAGTGTTTACACTCTTCCTTGGAGATGGAGTTTATTAGTCAAATCGCTTTCCACCACTATTCTTGACAAACCTTTTTCCATGGCAATTTTCAGCCCTTGCCTCAATCCCTTAGCCGCTTCAACCTTATTCCAGGTGCATCCAGGGACTTCATAAACTATTGTTTTGGATGATCATATTTATTCCAAATTAGAATTTGGGGAATCTCCTCAGCCTGAGCTCCTTCCAAATCGATAGCTACCTTATAACCTTATTTTACCACATACTACCCCAACTTAGAGCCCATCTAAATTATTTGTAGACTGTAGTGTTTGAGAAGTGGAATGGAAAGAGAATATCATCAACTTCTTTTGCAGCAATCATTGAGTACATCAATTTTGAAGGTTGCTCAGTTGATCCAGGGATAAGAGATAAAAATGCAGATCCATGCTTCTTCCCAAAAGAGAGCTCTATCTCCATAGCCTAAATTCCACTGAAGGAGAGGTTTTACTATCATAAGGGAGACAGTAATCAGATTCCACATATGTTATCCTTTGGGATTATGTTGAACTGTGAAGATTCTTGTTGGTGTCGAATCACAGCACCCACAGGACTCCATGCAACGCGATCGTTTGAGACGCCCATGTGAGTTGATTGCACAACATTGAGCTTTTCCCAAGTGTGGGACCTTGCAGAAATCGGAAAAGCTCTCGGATGAAGGCCGGCTCCTATTCCTCTGTTCGGATGCACCAATGAAACGCAGAGGTTTACCCAAAAACCTAATCTAACTACGAGGAGACAGGGGAGAGAGAAATGCATAAAAATAAACCTAAGCTAAGGAGGTGATGCAGGAATGAAGGACATATGCCTTGCCAAAGTAAACACTGAGACCACATAGATACAATACAACACCATGCCACAGTAGCCAAAATGCAACAAGAGATCGAAAATGACAACAATGAATACATGAGAGGATTTAAGTTCAATCACAGACATATATATTGCTCAAGGGTCGATACAGTACATCGCAGAGGCAAGAAGCAAAAAACGACATTACAGTCCATGTGGGAGGTTTGAGCTCCACAACTCCACCTGCCAGAAGAGAAGAAGGGAGGAGGCACAAAACAAAAATGTCCAACTCTTTTTAAAACAGCCTCTCCTTACATTTATATGAGAAAAAATGAGGGAGAAGAGAAATTCGGAATTTCTTCCAACCACCTCCACATCCGCACCTAACTCGTCTCATTATGGCGGACTGTACTTCGAATCGGGTTTGGAAGAAGCCCCGGCATGTGTTCGATGCTTGCGTTGTCCCGAAACCCGCTTCCCACGTGATTCCGAGCTTTCTTTTGTGTCGGGGCGGAAGATGAACCCGCATGCGCATCGGGTCCGGAGGGGTGCTCGACATGCTTTTGCCCCGTGCATCCCCGACGTGTTTTCCCGACCTCGAAACCCGCATTTCTTTTGCGTCGGGTTTTGGAGACCCCCCGACACATTTTCTTTGCTGTCGGGTTTTGGAGACCACCCGACATGTTATTCCACCATGCTTCTCCGCCCCGAAAACCCGATTCCATTCGCGTTTGCTCTGTGTCGGGTTTTGCGGCCCTTCCGTCATGCCTTCCTGGCTTGCCCACTTGGACCAGTTTTCGCGATTGCTTTGGCGCGGGATTTGGAGACCCGCATACATATTTTCTTCTTTGTCGGGTTTGGAAGAAACCCCAACATGTCCCTTTGCCGTGTCTTTCCGCCTCTGGTTTCGCCTCTGATCTGTTCCAGTCGGGTTCGGGAGGTGGCTGTGCATATGCATCGGGCTTGGGAGGATGCGCAACATGTTCTATGCTCGTGCTTCTCCGCCCTGTCCTCCCGACTCCCAAACCCGCGTTTGCCCTGATTCCGCCGGAGAGGGGAAAATATACAACAATTTGGCGACTCAACGGGATTACCTGCCTGCCAGGTAGAAGATCAGTGGCCCTTTAGCAATCCATTGGGCATGGAGTCATAAGCAATAACCCAAACTAATATGATATCTCGATCCTCTTCTCGAGAACACTTGCAACTTAAGAGTTGTTCTCACCAAAATCCGCTGCACGATGAACTATGCGAGAGCAAAACCAAGCAACACCAAAACTATGTACAAAATTGAAAATCATACATGCCCCAAATGGAACATGCGAGTGTGCACAAGCACTTCTTCTCGCTGAAAGCAAACCTACCTACTCTATTCTAAGCTGAGCAAAGGCAAGCTAAACAAACCCTGACTGGTTGTGTAAAATAGCTTCCTTTCTTCAAAATTGTGAGCATGCGATTGATTTGGCACGATCATGGCTGTTTGGATGGATGGAAAATCAACAAGAAGCTGGTCTTCTATCCAAATCATCAAGGTATCAACTAAAAAATCCAATACCTCTTTTAGTTGCTCTGCATTTGGATCGAAAGGTATGGCGGCTGATCCTTGGTACTCGTAACTCACCCTCATGCTCGAAGCGAGCATGACCGGTTTCAGCTTCTCCTTTGGCTCCAGTGAAGCCAAATACGATTGGGCAAGGTCGATCCGTTTGATATGCCCATAGCTCGATTTTCCAACTCCAAAAATGGAGTTCTCTTGCGAGACCCTCGAGATGGATGGCGTGGAAGAAATGGTGGAATCTCTACGTCCTTTCTCTTCCTCGATGAAGGACATGGAAGATTAAAATCTTCAATTTTGATTCCAAAGAGCTCTTTATAAGATGCGGGCTGCTGCAAATGAATTCTCTCCTTCATGACGGCGTGAGCTCTGGTGTTTGGAATGTGGAAGATGAAAAGAGAATGGTGAAAACTCAACCGGCTCTTCTCCATCAAAAGCAGATCCTCCAAATCGGCAGTAAAAGCCGCCTCATTGTTGTCCATTTGTTCGTGTTCAACTTCCTCCATGGTGTCCTCTGGATCTCTGCAACTTGACCACCATGGTTTCCTTCACTCTCGATATTGAGTTTGAGAGATCAAACTCCTCTTCAGTACTAGAACTCGGGAGAGGTGAAGTAGAAAGAAGAACTGAAGGTTCTCCTGTAGCCTGCTTTGTGCTCAAAGCCCTTGGATTTGCACTTTTCTCCTCCACAACTAGGATGTGCTCCTCTTCTTTTGCCTTTGGAGCAGCTTCTCCCTCCTCTATTACTCGAAGGCAATCTTGCTCTTGATATAACTCTTCCTCCAGCATGAAGTTTCTTAAGTCAAACTCTTCAATCTGCTGCTCTAGAGGACAAGTTGGGGCTGCAAGATCTTCTTCGGAGCTTTCTTCCTTTTGCTCTTCTTCTGCTGCCACAAAATCAGTTTTAACCACCGTTTGTTCAACCTTAGCCTCTTCTGTAGGCTTTACCAGCAAAGGGATCTTTTCAATTCCAAATTTAAGAGCCAAACTTACTAAGCTCTTAATCATTTCTTCTTTTCCTGGCTCTTCCTCTTGCTGTCCTTGATGACTGATTTTTTCAATTTCTTCTTCCCCACATGGGAGGAATGGGTTGAAACTCAGCCGATTTTACAATTTTTGTGGTGGTGGAGCGGTGAAACCTCTTGTTTCTTTGGAGGAGGGGGTGTTTCGTTAGCTCTTGTGGAGGGGATGGATTTGGAAGGGAAAAGGAAAGAAGAATCGAGATGAGATGGAAGACTGAGAGGTGGAGACATGGATTCAACATTTGGGACAGTAGATGGAGGGTTTGAAACTTGACACTGCTGGAATGAAACAGATTGGGAAAGAGGAAACAGAAAGGCATGAGATGGTGTGCTTACCCGTTGACAAGGTTGCTGAATACTCCTCTCATACACCTCTATTCCTTCTATCCACTTTGTAAGCAATGGCAGTGTTGCAATCATGAAGTCCAACTTCTCTTGAAGGTTGTAATGCCTTGGAAAAGGTCCCACCCATGGACGAGGTGCTCCACAACCGATTCCAAAAGCTTTCATTTGTGCTTGAGCCCTGGACTGCACCATCCCCTCCTCCATTTTTTGGATTTTTTCCAGCAGACCACCGTCTTGCATTTGAGTGTCTTCATTGCATGCGTACCCTTGCTCTTGGAAAGCTCCATAGCCAAACTGATTTTGGCATTGCTGCTCATATGGGTATGCATGTTGATCCTGAACTTGACCAAAATGCTGATTTGGAGGATTTGTAAAGCATGTTGGAGGTGTGATATCTCTTTGTTGTTGAAAATGTGATTCCATGATGGAAATGAAGTCATGGTTGCACAACTTCATGGAATGGAAAAGAATGAAAGAGATGGAAAGAAAGATGGGTGGAAATGGATGGGCAGGGCTGTAACTTAGAGAAATGGGTTCTTTGATCGGTGGAGTCATGAGATCTGTTTTTGAATATGCCTCTAAAAGGCTGGATTTTGCCAAGTTACACACCAAACCAGGCAATATTGAAAATCGGAATAAAAATTTGAAGGACCGGAGGATGTAGTCTTGATTCGGAACTCACGTCATGTTGTGCGTGCGGATCCCGAAAGGTACTGAGGCGGAACTCGGGTCATGCGATGCGACTCACAAAACCCAAATTCTTTGTGTCGGAACTCGGAACATGTCAGAGCATCCCTCAAAACCCAATTTTCTTTGTTGTCGGGAATAGAACCATGTAATGCATCCCCCAAAACCCGAATTGCTCGTTGGGTCGTATGCTTTGATGCTTTGATGTTTCCGGATCAAAACCCGAAATCACAAAAAACATGAAATTTTGGAAATCAAAATCTCAAAAAACCAAAGATACCCTTTTGAAGGTTTCTCTCAGATCTACCAACTGCTGAAATTTCGGCCTGTTCTGAGCAAGATAGACCCTTAAAAAATGATTTCGGAGTTCAGGCTAGGAGGTGCAAAATCTGAAATTTGTAAAAACTGCAATTTCTCGGTCAATTTTGTGAAAACTCCTTCAAATTTTTATGGAATGACCTCTTGGTCCCACCGGGCGTGCCAACTGTTGGTGTCGAATCACAGCACCCCTGGGACTCCGCAACGCGATCGTTTGAGACTCCCAGTGCGATTGCACAACATTGAGCTTTTCCCAAGTGTGGGACCTTGCGAAATCGGAAAAGCTCTCCGGATGAAGGCCGGCTCCTATTCCTCTGTTCAGATGCACCAATGAAACGCAGAGGTTTACCCAAAAACCTAATCTAACTACCAAGGAGACAGGGAGAGAGAAATGCATAAAAATAAACCTAAGCTAAGGAGGTGATGCACCGAGGAATGAAGGACATATGCCTTGCCAAAGTAAACACAGACCACATAGATACAATACAACACCATGCACAGGTAGCCAAAATGCAACAAGAGATCGAAAATGACAACAATGAATACATGAGAGGATTTAAGTTCAATCACAGACATATATATTGCTCAAGGGTCGATACAGTACATCGCAGAGGCCAAGAGGCAAAAACGGCATTACAGTCCATGTGGGAGGCTTGAGCTCCACAACTCCACCTGCCAAAGAGAAGAAGGGAGGGGCCAAAACAAAATGTCCAACTCTTTTTAAAACAGCCTCTCCTTACATTTATATGAGAAAAATGAGGGAGAAGAGAAATTCGGAATTTCTTCCAACCACCTCCACATCCGCACCTAACTCATCTCATTATGGCGGACTGTACTTCGAATCGGGTTTGGAAGAAGCCCCGGCATGTGTTCGATGCTTGCGTTGTCCCGAAACCCGCTTCCCACGTGATTCGAGCTTTCTTTTGTGTCGGGGCGGAAGATGAACCCGCATGCGCATCGGGTCCGGAGGGGTGCTCGACATGCTTTTGCCCCGTGCATCCCCGACGTGTTTTCCGACCTTGAAACCCGCATTTCTTTTGCGTCGGGTTTTGGAGACCCCCCGACACATTTTCTTTGCTGTCGGGTTTTGGAGACCACCCGACATGTTATTCCACCATGCTTCTCCACCCCGAAAACCCAATTCCATTCGCGTTTGCCCTGTGTCGGGTTTTGCGGCCCTTCCGTCATGCTTTCCTGGCTTGCCCGCCCGACTGGTTTTCGCGATTGCTTTGGCGCGGGATTTGGAGACCCGCATACATATTTTCTTCTTTGTCGGGTTTGGAAGAAACCCCGACATGTCCCTTTGCCGTGTCTTTCCGCCTCTGGTTTCCGCCTCTGATCTGTTCCAGTCGGGTTCGGGAGGTGGCTGTGCATATGCATCGGGCTTGGGAGGATGCGCAACATGTTCTATGCTCGTGCTTCTCCGCCCTGTCCTCCCGACTCCCAAACCCACGTTTGCCCTGATTCCGCCATTGAAGAGGGGAAAATATACAACAATTCTTCCAGGGAACATTAAATCTATGTATTTTATGCACAAGACACTGCTTCAAAGGAAGCTTCTTTAGAATAAATCCTCCAAATTAATTTAGTCCCCACGACTTAATTCATTTCCTTTTGGTTGATTCTGATTTCTGGAGCACCCCAAGCTTTCGCTAGGCATACCTTCACCCATCTTACTAGACTCATTCTCTTGTTCACTTCTCTCTCATTCCATAAAAAGTTATTTTTGATAGTTTTGGACCTTTGGTTGAGGATTTCACTTTAGCAGGAATTGAAATAATTGACACCATATAGATTGGCATGGCCTGTAAGTTGTAACGTTGCTTTATGCAAGTGCATTATTCGAAAGTAGAAACGACCACTTCCATTTTATATCTTGTGCTTAATCATGCAACCTATCCGCATGCCCTTCGAAGGGATGCGAAAATTCCCTCTTGTTGTATATCCTTCCCTCTCGGCCATTGACACGGGGGCAAACGACCACGCGGGCGGAGAGTCGAGATAAGCGGGCGCGGGAAAAAACATGTCGCGGGAATGAAAAATCTTACGAGGGCGGAGCGGGTTTCGGGGCGGAAAGACACGCCGAGGAAGCATGGCGAGGAAGCAGAGAAAACAAAGAAATATTAATCAACAACCTAAAAAATCCGCCATGCCCTTCGTCGGGAGTCGTCGCTGGGGAATGAAAAATCCCGCATTGACGAAGGCGGAAAAGACACGCCGAGGAAGTTGAAGAAAATGTGCGGGCCTTCAAAATGCACCAAAGGACATGCCGGAAGGGTTTGACGAGAAATCGTGGTTTCGGGGGAAAACAAGTCGGGTTCGCATGGTCAAAAAGCATGTCGGGAGCTCTAAAGAACCCGACACAAGAAAATATGTTTTCGGGTCGCCAAAACCCGACGCAAAAGCAAATCGGGAAAACACGTCGGAAGAGCTCGAATGCACGAGGAGCTCGAACCCGACAAAGGGCGTTGGGGATCTCATCTGCCACCATGGTTGTTGAAGAATTGAATGCGGTTTTGGAGGTGGTTGGGGGCGGTTTGAATTCCTCTCTTCTCTCTCATCTTTTCTTCCTATATAATGTAAGGAGGGGGCTGTTTTTAAAGGTTGAACATTTTTGTTTTGTGCCTCCTCCCTTCTTCTCTTTGGCAGGTGGAGTTGTGGAGCTCAAACCTCCCATTTGAAACTGTAATGCACCTTTGCCTCTGGGCATTTTTTGCAGTGTATTGTATCAACCTTTGAGCAAATAAATACATGACTGTGGATGTTTCTCAACCCTCTATGTGTTTCATTTTGCATCCTCTTGATCTTTCACTGTGAATATGTTTATCTGTGCATGATATTGCATTGCATTTCTGTGGTCTGTGTTTAATTGGCAAAACATATGTTCTTCATTCCTCGGTGCATCACCTCCTTAGCTTAGGTTTATTTTTATGCATTTCTCTCTCCCTGTCTCCTTGGTAGTTAGATTAGGTATTTTGGGTAAACCTCTGCGTTTCATTGGTGCATCGACGGAGGAATAGGGCCGGCCTTCATCAGGAGAGCTTTTCCGATTTGTGAGTCCCACACTTGGGAAAAGCTCCATGTTGTGCAATCGCCTTTGGGAGTCTCAAGCGATCGCGTTGTGGAGTCGAAGTCTTTGCGTTTCATCATGATAGTTTTGGCACGCCGGTGGGACCAAGAGGTCATTCCAGCAAAATTTGAAGGAGTTTTCATGAAATTTGCACTAAAAATTTGCAAGTTTTTACAAATTTCGGATTTTGCACCTCCTAGCCTGAACTCCGAAATCAATTTTCAAGGGTTTAACTTGCTCAAAGCGAGTCAAAATTTCATCGATTGGTAGATCATTGTAATCTTCAAAGGGTATTTTTAGTTTTTGATATTTTGATTTCCAAAATTTCGGGTTTTTAGTGATTTCGGGTTTCGGGATCGAGAACATCAAGCGAAGCGAGTAGTGTTTGGGTTTCGGGGATGCATTCATGGTCCTACCCCGACGGCGGTGATTCGGGATTTGGGATCGAAAACATCAAAAAGCGACCTTTCGGGTTTTGAGGGATGTCGGACATGTTCCAAGTTCCGACACATAGCAATTCGGGTTTTGTGAGTTGCATCGCGTGACTGAGTTCATTTGTGCTTTCGGGGAATCTGCGGTACTTTGCACTGAGGTCTAAATTCCGAATTGAAGTCTGTCTCCTCTGGGTCCTTCAAGGTTTTAAACTCCATTTTTAATATTGTCAAGTTTGGTGTGTAACTTGGCAAAATCCAGCCTTTTAGAGGCTTGTTCTCCAACACATCTGGCGACTCCGAAGGGATTGAATTCAGCGGTGTAGCAGCACAAGTTGCCCAGGCACATGAGAAGGATTCGGACAAGGTCTTATACTCGAGAAGAAGGGTTATTCGTCCATCTACAACTTTCACCAGGTTGGGGAAGGAGAGGAAGAAGATCACAAAGATCGCCATCTCCACCTAACAGAACTTTATCTACACCTCCACCTGGTAGGCCTTTTCTTGCATCAACCAGGGTTCTTAGGCCAATCATAATGGCGCATCTACCACCGAATCCCTTTGTAAATTTCACGGGCAGTAGTCCACTTGCCCTAAATGCTCAGAATCAAATTCCAGTTGCAGCACTAAAGAATATCCCCTACTTCACGGGTGAGAATCATACTACTCCTATTGATCACATCCAGGATATTGCTAATGTATGTGCAATCCACGAAATAAATCAAATGGATGTTGCAGTCAAGCTGTTAGCTTCATCTTTGAAAAGGCAAGGCCTTCTGATGGTTTAGGAGCCTAACGGCGGGGTCTATTACAAGTGGAACCAACTTTGTTCGACTCTTTGCGGCTTGGTTTGGGAAAAGGCGAGATAATTTGTCTTTGTTGGAACAGCTGACAACAATCAAAAGGGCTCCTAACGAGCAAATGGCAGATTTTAACTTCAGGTTCCAACGGACATGGGACAGAATTCCAATAGCTGTTAGGCCAACAGCCGAAGGAGCATTCCTTTATTTTTAAAGGCCATAAATTGGACATAGCCATGATGATCAATCGATGGGAGGGACAACGCTGCTGCAGGAGCCTATGACAGCGATTAGAGAGAGGCTGTTTGATCAGTGGTAAGCTCGCACAGGCCGCCGATGCCTCTCTATCCAGGATATGGGAAATCAAATGACAAGATCAAGCAGCACGAGTTGAATCCCATTCCAACTCCTAGAAATCAAAGCAATAATGAGGCATCCACATCTTCAAATACTTCAAAGGAATTGCGCAAGAGGTCATGAAGCATTGCTATGAGAACCTCGGAAATGAGCTAGTGACTATCAAAAGACAACAAGCTCAAAGTGCTAGGCCGTATCAGCCTCAAGCGCAGTACCAGGCTAGGCCCCCGTACCAACAAAATAGACCACCACCACCTCAGGCTGCAAACCAAAGCCAAGGACAACCTCAGGCTGCCAGGCCATTTCGACCGTATGATCCAAATGCAACGACATCCTCAAGAGCCTTGGTTCCAACACAAAATAACATGGCACAGGAGTACAACTGGTGTTACCCTTGCAATCTACCTCACGATCAGTCAGCATGTTTCAATGGTGCACTGAATCAGGCCTTGATGGTGCAAACCATTGGTGTGCCTCAAGAACCAAGCCAAGAAGGGAATCAGCAGCAAGAAACACAACAAGAGAGACCTCCAACAGAAACCACATTGGCAAATTGGCAAACGGAAGACTTCTGTGGAGTTAACCAACAACCTTTTCAAGGCGTGGCTACCAAAACACGGTCATTGAAGAGAATCATGGAAGAGGGACAACCGTGTAATCCAGTTGTTTCTCAGACCACTCCTACACAACAAGGGGTCGGTAGACCAAACACAACTCCAAATGTGCAAAATCAGCTTAAGGTACCTGTTGTAGCTTCAGAAAAGGTTGCACCAAGTAAGGGGCAGCAAAAAGACAGTTCATTCCCCTTCAACATCATCGATCAAATGAAGAAGACACATGTGAACATCTCCATGTGGGAATCACTGGCGATCCCAGGGCAACGAGATTTATTGCAAGCTGCCATGGCTAGTGAGTGCGCCACAAATGTATCAAACCGAGGACATGAGAAAGTTCTCACTAATGCGGTCTGACATGATGGGGGCAGACAAGGAAAAATTTGAAGCCTCCAGCATTCATGTGTCATTGGTTGTTGGAAACCACTTGGTACACAATTGCATGATAGATTCGGGGCAAGTAGTTGGTGATGCGAAGCAAATAGCGGATCAGCCCTGGGTTTGAAGTATGAGCGGTCTTTAAAGGGAGTAGTGCGGCTAGATGGAGCAGCGGTGGAAGCTATTGGAGTCATCGAGGGTTAAGCCTAACACTACATTCTGTCCTAATGTTACGATTCTGCAAGATGTATGCGTGATTGACCTCCGCCACTCTTTGCGTTGTGTCTATCAAGAGACTTCACTTTGCAAAAATCGGTGGATATTTATCTGCAGATTGGTCACACATGATTTTAGGACAAGGTATGGGGCCAAAGCAACAATCAGGTCAGAACCAATTGCCAATTTCCATATTGAGCCTCATGTACCAAGTCCTATTAATGCAAATTGCTCAGTTTTTGATCAGGACGAGTATTCAAATGATCTAGAAACAGGTACTAAGGTCGAGGGAATTCCTGATTTAACTTTGGATGAATGGGCGAATAAGAGTCATGAATTTGACCCATACAAGGAAATTGAAGAATCTGAATTGGGCGTGTATTGTATACACGAAGAAAATTCACCCATTCCCAACATCATTCAGCCCGAACAAAAGGATGAAAATGAAGTTTGGCAACTATTCTTCGATGGTTCGAGAAGCAGACAAGGTGCTGGAGGTGGTGTAATGTTGATTTCACCACAAGACATCAAATATTATTCAGCTTTTCGTTTCCAGTTTTCTTGTTCAAACAACACGGCTGAATACGAGGCATTAATTCATGGACTTCATTGGGCCAGGAAAAGGGGCATAAAGAACTTGCAGGTGTTTGGAGATAGCGAGCTAATCGTCAACCAAGTTAGAGGACAACATGCTACAAAGAATGACCTGTTGAGGAGCTATAAGAATAGGGTATGGGACCTCATCGAGGACTTGAAGCTTTGACATCACGTCCATACCGGGAAGAAAAATGAAGTTGCAGATAGGCTCGCAGCAGTTGGTGCAACGTTTGATGTGGTTGAAAACATCAGAAGGGAAAAAACGCAACCACATATTCACGTGATTGTGAGGCGGCGAGTTCGAGATAATAACACAAGGTGGCGGTGTTTGAGAAACGATCAGCGAGATCGTCGATTTCTTACAAGAAGAGGCTGAATTCTCGTGCTAGGAATCGGGGCAGAGACTAGAGCGGCGGTATGGAGATCAAGTAGTGCGGCTGCGAACAAACAAGCTTCTAAGGGTTTAGTAACATTGGAGTCTATATTGACCCTAACGACCGAGTTTCGTAAGGAAAAGGCTAACATACGAGTCGAGAGAGAAGATTCGGGGCCGGTCGATTGGGGAAGGCAAAACACTTCAAATTGGTAAAGTGGCCCTTTGAGCGAGAGAAATCAGATTTCATACTGGCTTTGCGAGAATTTCCGGATGTCTTCGCTTGGAGCTATGAAGACTTGAGAGGATTCGATCCGAAGTGGCACAACATACCATAGGTGGATCGGATCTAAGCCCATCGGGCGAAGCAAAGACACATCGACCCTCACATTGAGCCTCACGATGAAGAAAGAACTAAACAAGCTAATAGAGGCAAAGCATTATATTCCCGATCAAGCACTCAGTTTGGGTTGCAAACTTGGTCAGTCGGGAAGAAGAGCGGAGAAATCGGGTTGTGTGTAGACTTAGAGACCTCAATAGGGCCTCTCTCAAAGACCATTACCCACTTCCTTGATGGAACAAATATTGCAAGTAGTATCCGGTTAGAGAGATTCTCTCTCTAGATGGCTACTCGGGTTATAATCAGGTGATGGTGAAAGAAGATGACCAATTCAAGGCGGCTTTCACCACGAATGGGAACTATGCCTCTGAAAATGCCATTTGGGCTATCAAATCTTTGGAGCCACTTTCGAAGGGCAATGGATATGGCATTTAGGGGTTGATCAATAAAATAGTTACGATATATCTTGCGACATCACTTTGTATTCTCAAAAATGCGGTGGATCACCTCTTTGCCATTTGAGGCAAGTATTCGAGAGGTGTAGAAGATTTGGGGTATCTTTGAATCCCAAAAAAATGCATATTTTGGCTCACGAGGAAAACTTCTAGGCCATATTGTTTGAAAAGGAAGGGTTGACGATTGACCCGAAAGAGTTGAAGCAATTCGAGCATTGCCATTGCCGAGTCACAAGAAGGCTCTTGAAAGCTTCTTAGGAAGGATCAATTTTGTCATGCGGGTTTGTTCCGAACTTTGCGGCTCTCGTGAAACCAATACGCTGATGTTAAAAAAGAGCATGGCATTTAGGTGGACATCGAAGGCAAGGCAAGTTTTGAGGCAATAAAAGAGGCTATATCTCAAGCTCGACTCTCGTCGATCGGACTTCTCAAGGACTTCGTCTTTATATGCCTTCGGTGGCGGAGACACAAATTCTGCAATCTTGGTACAACAAAACAAAGAGGATTAGAAGCGACGATTTGCTTTCTTGATCGAGCTTGGAGGAATTGAAACTAGGTACTCTTTCATTGAAAAGCATGTACTTGCGGTGATCGGGAGTTTAAAGAAATTCAAGCACCTAGTCTCGAACAACAAGATCAATTGTTGGTCTCCTCATGGGGAGTCGAGGACTTCCTTCTAAATAAAGATTTTAATGAGAAGCGTGCGGGATGGATAACCCGTGTCATGGAATATGACATCGAGATCAAAGTCACTAAGCTAGTACGTGGAAAAGGACTATGTGAACAACTAGCTTGAGTCGACAAGTTGAAGCGAGGTGATGAAAAGGAGACTGTCTTGGTACTACAGGATGGTCAGGAACAAGAAAATGAGGATGTGCCCACTCCTTGTTGGACTCAGAGTATGATACACTTCCTACGGACAGGACTATGCCCCCCAGGAATGAGCAAAGCAAAAAGGAGATACTTCAGATTACAAGCTATTCCTTATGTGCTTGTTAATGGTGTTCTGTTCAAGAAAGACATCAATGGAGTTTTATTGAGGTGCATTGGGACAGGTCAAATTGAGAGGGTGTTACGAGATTTTCACGATGGAGGTTCTGGAGGACATTTTGCCCCACGAGTAACGGCTCTCAAGATAATGAAGGCAGGATATTATTGGCCCACAGTGTTCAGTGACTGTTATACATGGATAAGAAAGTGTAAGAGATGTGCACTCTTCACAGGCAAAGAAAGACTAGCAGCACTTCCATTGCACCCGATTTTGGTTGACCAACCATTTATGCAATGGGGATTGGACTTCATTGGGGTCATAAATCCAAACTCAAGCCAAGGCCACAAGTGGATTCTCACGGCAACAGACTATTTCACCAAGTGGACCGAAGCGGTAGCGCTCAAAGAGGCAAACGAGTCCAACATACTAGACTTTTATGAAGGGATAGTAACCAGGTTCGGTGTGCCAGCCACTATCATATCAGACAACGCATTGGCATTCGTAGGTTCCAAGATCACAGAATGGGCTGTCAAAAATGGAATCTACTTGAGCACCTCTTCAATTATTACCCACGAGGGTAATGGGCGGCGAGAGTCCACGACAAAAACTTGCTAAGAATCATCGGGAGGACTCTAGATGAAAATCAAAGAACATGGCATACCAAGCTAAAATCAGCATTATGGGGTGAGAATAACACAAAAAGGTCTACGGGAATTCTCCTGGTGAGTACTATGGGAAGGAGCGGTGTTGCCCATATCATTAGAAGCTGCACTGCATTGGAATTCATGAGGCGGTTGGAGTTAGGTGAGTTCGAACGATGGAGGCGGGTATGCGGAGTTGATGGAATTGGAAGAAATAAGAGAACTTGCAGTTAAACAATTGAGAAAGATCGAGGCCTTGGTGAAAAGATGGTTTGATAAGAAAGCGAAGCAAAGACCTTCAGAAGAAGGGGACCTAGTTACGAAATGGGATGCGAGATCGGGCAAAACCGGAAAGCATTCCAAGTTTGATGCCATTTGGAGTGGCCCCTACATGGTCACGGGATGTAAAAACAATGCCTTCGATTGTCTACATTGGATGGAGAAGAACTCGATTCGGTTAACGGAATCTATCTTAAACATTCTTCTTTGAAAAGAAAAGGTTACCCTTGTAAATATTAGCTTAGATTTCAATTCCGCTAAGTGCGTATGCACATTGTCTTGTTGTAGTTAGGTTTCAGTTTCCCTAAGTGCTTTGGCACAGGTTTCGTTGCTCCTGGTTTGGTTTTCTACAGTGCAGCGTGTTCTCGGAGAGGGAGTTCAAATATCAGTTTAGTTCGGGTTATTGCTTATGACTCCATGCCCAATGGATTCTTTGAAAGGCCAGCGATCTTCTACCTGTGGCGGGTAATCCCATTGAGTCGCCAAATTGTTGTATATCTTTCCCTCTCCGGCCCGACACCAGGGCAAATCGCGAGAACCACGCGGGCAGAGGAGTCGCGAGGCGGAGGGGGAGTCGGGGGATAAACGCCACGAGGCGCGGAAAAAACATGAACATGCGGGAATGAAAAATATGCGGGCCTTACGCGGGAAGCAGGCGGAGCGATGAGCGGGGTTTAGGCGGGGCGGAAAGACACGCCGTCAGGAAGCATGGCGAAGAAGAAAAACAAAGAAATATGTATCGGGTTTCGGGAATGCTTGAAAAATCGGGGCCCACCCAAACGACACCAAAGGACATGCCGGAAGGGTTAAAAAATCCGACGCACAAGGAAATCGGGTTTCCGGGGCGGGAAAACAAGTCGGGTTCGCATGGTCAAAAAGCATGTCGGGAGCTCTAAAGAACCCGACACAAGAAAATATGTTTTCGGGTCGCCAAAACCCGACGCAAAAGCAAATCGGGAAAACACGTCGGAAGAGCATGAAAAGGAAGCATGTCGAGCCAGTTTCCAAGCCCGATGCAAATGCAGGGAGTTCGAACCCGACAGGCGTTGGGGATCTCATCTGCCACCATGGTTGTTGAAGAATTGAATGCAGTTTTGGAGGTGGTTGGGGCAGTTCGAATTCCTCTCTTCTCTCTCATCTTTTCTTCCTATATAATGTAAGGAGGGGGCTGTTTTTAAAGGGTGGAACATTTTTGTTTTGTGCCTCCTCCCTTCTTCTCTTTGGCAGGTGGAGTTGTGGAGCTCAAACCTCCCATTTGAAACTGTAATGCACCTTTGCCTCTGGGCATTTTTTGCAGTGTATTGTATCAACCTTCGGAGCAAATAAATACATGACTGTGGATGTTTCTCAACCCTCTATGTGTTTCATTTTGCATCCTCTTGATCTTTCACTGTGAATATGTTTATCTGTGCATGATATTGCATTGCATTTCTGTGGTCTGTGTTTAATTGGCAAAACATATGTTCTTCATTCCTCGGTGCATCACCTCCTTAGCTTAGGTTTATTTTTATGCATTTCTCTCTCCCTGTCTCCTTGGTAGTTAGATTAGGTATTTTGGGTAAACCTCTGCGTTTCATTGGTGCATCTGAACAGAGGAATAGGAGCCGGCCTTCATCCGGAGAGCTTTTCCGATTTCGCGAGGTCCCACACTTGGGAAAAGCTCCATGTTGTGCAATCGCACTGGGAGTCTCAAACGATCGCGTTGTGGAGTCCCAGGGGTGCTGCGTTTCGTCACCAACACCTACCTTGAAAGAGCGGGACACCTTGGTATGTGACAAGGGAGAGCCGAGTGGATTCATATCCAATGTCCTACTGATTATTGCAATTTGGAGATTTATTTATGTAGAAAAGAATTATACTTTTTAATTGCTCTTATTTATCAACAAACCATAGGATTTTCATAGAGGTCCAAAGCATCTTATAACTGATGGGCCTCAGAAAGAGATGTCAGCCATGCCATACAAGTGTGATCTACAAACTGAAGGTGATAGATTTATAGAATCTCGTTTGTGATAGGCGGATCCTTACAGAAGATTTTAGGTAGCTCAGCCACCTTCCCAAAACTTCAACCATGATTATGAATAAATAGGGTGATATATGAAACCAATGTTTCAAAATTCGAGAAACACAGAAGAAACCAGCAGGTTCATTCCTTGCCAAAAAAAAATTTGGGGTCAAGATGCAGCTATTAATCCATTGCCTCTATGCATTACTAAAACCAAACTTTGGTGACATGGCATCTAGGAAGGACCAATTTATCAGGTCATATGCCTTATTCATATATAGCTCAATTAACTCAGTCCCCTCCTTTTGGGACTTGACAGAGTTTCTTAGCTCGTGGGATATTACAACCCCTTCCAAAATATGTCTTCCTTTTTCTGACATTAGTTTTGGTAAAATGTGTTTCAGTGTATTGACAACCAACTTTGAGATAATCTTGTAGATCATGTTATATAGCTATGTAGGATGGAATGCATCAAAGAATTGGGCATTTTCCTTTTTAGGAATTAGCGCTATTACAGTATTTATCAACTCCATCATAATAGTTTTATTCCTATCCAACTCCTGAACAGCCTCAACCACATCTTGTCCAACAATATCACATATTTCCTGAATGAATATAGCCAGGAAATCATCCATACCTGGGGATTTGTATCTTTGAAAATAGTGAACTGCCTCATAAACCTCCTTTCCTGACACTTTTGAGATGAGGAATTTATTATCTTCTTTAGTGACGATGCTTGGAAAGATGCTTAAGCTTTCCTGTTTCGCCTCTTCATTTCTTCTGTGGTCTTCAGTTAGAAGACTCTTCAAGTATTCGGCCACAATTTCCCTTATTTCTTCTGGATTGCTGATCTCAATCCCTTGCGGCATGACTATCTTGACAATATCATTGTAATTTCTTCTGATGATGGCTAAGCTGTGGAAAAATACTGTACTTCTTTTCCCTTTCTTTAGCCATCTGATCTTGATTTTTGCTTCCAATGAATTTCCTCTTGCAGCAAGACCCTGTTAACTCTTCATTCCGTTTTTTTCTGTGTCCTTTAGATCTTGATTCAGTCTCTAATTTTGGATGAGACCCTGCACTTTCTCAATCTTCGGTTGGAGTTATTCTTTTCATCCTTGATATTCCCGAACTTCAACTTATTCCTTTCCTGGAGTTTGGCCTTTACCAATCCCAGTTTTTGAGCCATCACAAACATCTTAGTTCCTGTGATTTTTTGTATTCCACCATTCCTTGATTCTGTCTTTCAAGATACCAATTTTATCCACATCAATTCAAATTAGTAACAGGCATGCTTATTTCTCCAACATTTATAGATTCTTTTCCATTCTTTCACATGGTCACACTTCACCGCAAATGCTGCCAAAAACCAGTTTGGCTTTTAAGATTTTCCAACTATTTATCATAAATTTAGTTTTTCAATATTATGAACAAAAGACAATGAGTATTTGGAAAAGGTAGCGTCCAGTTTGTGGGTAATTTGAGATATAAGCATTCTGGTTCTCCCACCAAAATTGTCAAATATAGTTGAAAAATGTTTTATCATGTCGATACCATCTCTTAAAAAGCATTATTTCCTTAACTCCAAAAATTCACACACTCCTTTCTACTAATCAATGCCCTGATTTTGTGTGCAGGTTTTCCTTTCAGTTGCCATGATTCTTGGGGACAGACTTTACAATTTTTAAAGATTTAGTTTCTTACTTTCAAATCCATACATAGAGTATGAAATAAATCTAGTTGGTGGCAATAATGGTAAGAAGTTGCAAGCTCTTTTTTAGATCCAATGTTGGATAACATCTTAGTTATTTGTTTATTTATTGTTAGGTACTACACTGTTTGGAGGTAATCAAATGGCATACTTGTCTATTTCTCACTGTAAGAGAGTGACAAAAATAACCACCAAGCCTCTTCTTATTTGAATTTGGGTCCACAATTGTGAATGCAGGTATTATTGTTTATAACGAAGACCTTTCACCAGAGGAGACAAAAAGAAATCATGTATTTCTGAAGGACATAATCCCTCTATGGGTGGTGAAGGTGGCTATGTGGGTTTTTCTACTATGGCAATGATAGTAGTACCCATCATCTTCCCCTCCTTATCATGGTACCATATAATGGCATGCTTTGTTGGAGGCCCAATTCTTGCCTTCTGCAATGCATATGGTGCAGGGGTAACAGATTGGAATTGGGCAACAGCATATGGGAATTTGGGCTTGTTCCTTTTCGCAGCTTGGGTAGGGAAAGAGAAAGGGGGTGTGATTGCGGGATTGGCAGCCTGTGGTGTGATGCTCAACATAGTTGGAAGTGCCTCGATCTGATGCAAGATTTCAGGACCGGTTACCTCACACTTTCAAGTCCAAGATCAATGTTTGTAGCTCAGTTGGCAGGGGCTACAATGGGTTGCATAATAGGGCCTCTCACTTTCTGGCTACTTTGGCAGGCATATAAGATTGGTGATCCCAATGGCCCTTACAGGGCACCATTTGCAGTGATATACAGAGAGATGGCCCTCACTGGGGTGCAGGGTGTTTCTTCATTGCCCAAATACTGTGCATCATTCAGTTGTGCTCTATTTGCAATCTCCATTCTCATGAGCTTTGTTCGTGACATCCTTCCCAAGAGAATAGCAAGAATGTTACCCATTCCCATGGCCATGGCCATACCCTTCTACTTAGGAGCATACTTGGCTATTGATATGTTTATTGGAGGTCTAGTAGTATATGCATGGGAGAGGTACAATCCACAGAAAGGCAAAGGAATTCATGTATGCAGTGGCTTTGGGATTTATATGTGGAGATGGAGTTTGGACAATTCCTGCTCCAATTTTAGCTCGTCAAGATCACCCCTCTTTGCATGATGTTTGTTTCCTCCCGAGTCTCTCAAACACGATGGGAAATTTGTCTTGAACAAGTTGATTCTAATGGAAAACTAAGACTCACCAAAAATAGATGTATTTTTTATTGAAAATTAATAGATCTATTATTAAAAGCCATTCTTTATAAATTATGTTAATATAAATTTATTAAATCCTTCCATTGATTTATTTCATGAGTATGGAGAGTGCTAGAAAATGAAGAGACAACTTTGGCTCTCTTAGGGTTTTTTCCCATGCTAATAGTACATCTTCTATTATTTCATATTTTGCTCGAGCCTTAAGTCGTATCCTTCGGTAATAAACCCGCTCTTTTTGGGCAAAGTGATCCCCTTTATAATGGTCTCTCAACCATCCGTAAAAATTAATGTTCTTAGCGGTGGTGACGATGGCTCTAAAGCGCACAAGTAAATTTGTTCGAAAGTTTAAGATGAGATAATGACCCTAAAACCCCTCTCGATGTTGTTATAGCTACCGAGTTTATTGATCATGTGGTTAAATATTATAGCAACAATTGTTTGATAGCCTACTTCTGTGGATGTATCCCTTCAAAATCCTTCCTTCAAGGATGGATCAAGAACCACTGAGAGTCTAGTGGTATCTAGGTCACTGGTTTTTGTAACCTCGCCAAGGGATTTTACCTATTTTCTTTCCGTGAACCTTCTCAGGTTCAAGCTCTATTTTCGTGCGCTGCATGTTGGTATCTAGGTAACACCTTACTTGTGCTTTCACGTTGGACACTTGATTTTAACCCCTCTAGTCAGGTGTCACTTAGGATACATGTTTGGGTGGAGGTTCCTGGTCTTCCCATGCAGCTTTGGTCTTTTTGAATGAAATAGTCCGACCCATTGGTGGAATTATTTGTCAAGAGATTGAACGTTTCTTTCACGCTCTCCTCATAAGCAAGTTTGTGTTGAGGTTGATCTTGCCAAGGATTTACGGGACCATATTGACATTCAAGTTGGGTCCACATGTTTTTCCCAAAAAATTATGTATTTCAATCTTCCTAACACCTGCTTTAGGTGTCAAGCTCCCGACCATTGCATTCGTGACTTCCCTCTAATCACTTGTGCTAAACAATTTGCCCACTCCCCCAACCCGTAAGCCTAAAAATAATACTACGGTTGACGGTTGGATTGACCGTTAGTAGTAATAAGTCGTCTTGGTCAAATTCCACTCTAGTGGAAACCCTATCTTCCTCCAATCCTCAACCGACATCGACTAATAATCTTGAGATGCAGCCAAACCAAGAAACTCTAACACAACTTATAGCCCAACCCTCACAGAGTCATTTTGTCTCTTTGCAGTAAAGTCATGGAACTGGGACTATTGCCTCAACCTCTATTTCTCATTGGCGCTCCCATAGTCCACCTCACGAGGTTTTTATGGGGGCACGAGAGGAAAATGGGGCTAAATGTCGCTCCATTCAGTTTGAGTAACAAAATTCAAACCATTTTTTTGAACTTTCTAGCAATTTTATTTTTCTCAACTCGGGGATGGTTTCTGGACGGCTAGGGGAGCTTACTATGACCGAGCTCTCATGAATTTTCTCTCATGGAATGTGTGAGGTCTCATGAGTCCTCAAGAAAATACTCTATGAAAAAAAAGCTTGTCAAGCTATTAGTAACATAGGTATTGATTGTTCACAAGTTAAGGTTACTAGTTTTATGCTTCAAACCACTTTAATGTGTATTGCTCCTGATTATAAGCATGTTTATTCTTCGCATATGGAAGGGAGAGGTGGTGTTTCTATTTTTGTCTCTCCTAGATTTTCTACTTTGATTTCTTCCACGGGGCATGATCCTCAAAATCGTGTCGTGTGGATTATTTTGGAGATTAATGGTTATTCTTTTGGTATTCTCAATCTTTATGCTTCTAATGATGACACAAAAAGGATAACGTTATGGCATTGGTTGGGGATAACTTACCTCTCTCCTATTGGTTAGTATGTATAGACTTTAATATGGTTGAACATCCGAGGATAAATTGGGAACTCTTCCCATGAGGTGGTGCGTGGGGGAATGTGAGGCATGGTTTTACTTTAAAATTCGATGGGGTCTTTATGACTTGCTTTTTAGATGACATGATGATTTCCCTTCTCAAAATGTTTTTCTTGGTCCAACTTCTGAAAGCAGGAACCTGTCATCGGGGTTATTAAAAGGCTTGATCGTGTCATGATCTCTCAGCAACATGCTTTTGGTCTAGACAATAATGGTCATTTCCCCATCGTTTTTCTGGTCGGGTGTTCTCTTGTCAGACCACAACCCCATTTCTTTCAAAGTACAATGGAGTGGGACCCCTTTTAAGGTGCCTAACAATCAATTCTATCTTAATGTCTTCTTGCTTGAGTCATGATGGTGTCATCTCTCTCATTACCAAAGTTTGGAATATGATGCCACGTCTGACTTACGTTGCCATCTGGGTTGATTGGTGGAATGCTGCCATTTAGCGTACTACCAAGTTTCTCTATCATTTTGGTAAGCAAGTTTCTCTGGTTCGAAAAAGGGAAAATTCCGCTTTGCTTCAAGAATTTCATAGGTTCTCCTATTTGCTTGAAGTAATAGATTTGGTTCAGATTAAACAAATGCAATATAATAATAATCTGTCTATCCATTAATTCATTCAAGATAGACAAATATATAGGAAGAGAGTTTCCTATAAAGTAGGAAACTACTCTTCTATTCCAGCAGTTGTTTCAACAACAAAACAACTCCATTACAATTATATAATTATGGAGCACTAACAATCCAAAATTTCTAACATTCCCCCTTAGTGTGAACATGGGAAAACACCATCTTCAACCAAGCAACATGCCACTCCGTAGCCGCACATGGTCTCAATCCTCAACACTAATTGTGGGAACTACATCATCCATGAATAAGGACCCATCAACCTATCCAGGTGAATACATGAATTGGGACCCATCAACCAATTCACATCAACCATCAAGTCAATCGATCAAGAACACTTCTGTTATAGTATCAATGGTACAAATCTCCACATCATCATCATAACAGGGAAACACACACACTATATTGCACACAAGAACATGGATGCTCATATGTTCTTATTCATCATAGACAAAGCAACAAATATCACTAAAGTTGTATGCGGCCTCTGAGGTAGTGACGAACTCGAGGACACTGATTGTCCTCCTACCTCCATTTCCTCCATCATCCAATGTATGAGGTGCTTACTCAGCCGATGAAGTCATGATGCTTAATACTTTCCATATTTTGTTTATTTATATCTCCGCCAACAATGTGAAACAACATGAATGTCGGTTTATGCAAAAAATACATCCATACAAAAACAATAGTTGACATTGATGACTCATTTTTGACAACGCCAAAAATGACAATTAATTCAAGATAAAAACTTACTATAGATGGACTCTATATTAATAGACCCATATCGACCTTTGACACAAGAAAATCTAATATTCACTTAATGCTGACTAATTCGTGTGGGTGGAGTAACCAATGCCACACGTGGAGGGTGGAGGTGGATAAAATGCAATGCATGTAATGTGTATTGAACAATTGTCAACGTGTTCCAATGTATAATATGGAAAAATAGGAACTTGATGCAAGATGACACTGAACGCCTATGATTACCGTGGATGGAAATCACAACGTCAATGAATGTGTTGTAGGCTATTTCAAATTCAATACAGAGATGACACCTTCACTATCCATGAGTAGATGTTAATGTTGATATAGATTTAGGTTGCATACCATATCTCAATTAGGAAAAATTGTTGTGCCAAAGTAAAGATTGGAGCCGTGTCGAAAGCTGAGATTTCATGAATCAAGGATTTGTAAAGCATACTTGCTATTGTGGGGCCGAATTAAAGGTCGGGAGCGCCTAGGTAATAGTTTGAGTGGGCGCCCTCCTCAAAAATTTATTTAACATTTTTTCCATAAAGTAAATAAATAAAATATGTCTATATTTTTGTATTTTTAAATTTACATCATGGTCATAATAAAATAATAATAAAAATATATTATTAAATTATCACAGAAGGATGAAAAATATTATGTGGATGGAAAACATTAGTTGTAGGAGATGCTCATAATGCAAAAAATACAATATTTTATACAAGGCTTCTTACAAGTCTGATTTAGCCATATCAAGTAGGTGACATGAACTCTATCCTGAAATAAAGCACCATTTTTTACAAAGAAACAAAAACATTTATGTAGCTCCCATGGTTTTGTGAAGAGTCGTATTTGGACCTCTACTAGATACACTAGCAACATTATAAAAAATACATTAACCTTTTTGTAGAACAAATTACACACCTACATAACTGGAGCTACATCAGAGAATGGGAAACAATACCAAAAAAATCATATGTGCTTATAAATATGTGATATTTTCTTTTACTTGCAAAAATATTACAAAATGTTTTTATGTGTATGCATGAAATTTATGTTACTATACAATAATATCTATAAATGGGTTGATCAATATTAAGTCTTCACAAAAATTATTTTAAAGTTAAGTTCTAAAATTAACCGACAAAAAGAAAAATTTCGATTCAGGGGCCCCCTGACGGCTGACGCCCTAAACAAGTGCCTAGTTTGCCTAAGACTTAATCCCCCTCTGCTCGCTGACACATAACAGAAGGCTGAAACAAGTAAAAACAAAGTCGTGTAGAGATCTCGAGTAATCTAATGTCATATATCTCCCCAATGTCTTGCAAGGATCTCGGGAGCCCGATCCACGTAGATAGAGGCCAATATCAAATCAAATGAGACAAGAGTACCACGTTGTTGGAAATATGCATGTGATGCATATTTAATTCCAACCATAGCTTTTTTTAGGAAAGCTAATTTTAGCTTTAGTCTTGTTTTAGTTTGCTTTAGTTAAGTTAGCTTTATCTTATTTTTATCATTAGATTTAATTCAAATAAATCATTTTAAATCATGCATAGCATGCAATCGTTTTAAAGCATGAGTTTAGATTTAGAATGCTCGGTTGAAGAGCTATTAGTGGGTGAGTTATTCTATTTAAATAACAACAATTGTAATTGCTTTGTATGCACACACAAAGGTGTGAAATCTGCACAAGCAAGGAAGGATGTGCATTGAAAGCACACTGCGCACACACTGACTTGATTGTAAAGAGTGAAGCTCGAGTATGATGAAGCTTTTATTAATGGAGATTATGCAATAAAGGTCTGGTTCGAATATTCATATGTTTATGCAAGTTATTTAAGTATTATGTTTATTTTTTTATGTTGTTTGTTGTATAAGATCGCAGATTTTCTACACACGTAAGCCATATAGAATAACGAAAACGTGTTAGAAGAGTCTACACCAATACAAAGTCTTGGTGACTGCAATTTATTTAAATAAGCATATCTCAATGCCACATGGCCATTTGGGACGTTGGAAGAGCTGTTAAACAACAAGAATGATGTAGTTTTAATATATCCTTGAATTACCCATAACGTCCATGTCCTGGTATATCAAAATCAACCTATTACTCTACCTTCATCAACACAAACCGCACGGGTTTGCATAACAAAAAAATTATTGAAGATTTTACCAAGTGCACGATCTAGTCGTAACGGAATTGAATTTAACAACAAATGATTTTACATCCATGAGATCATGCGAGACTCAATAACAATCTTTGAATTAACATGAATAATTTCACTACGAAGTTATTACACTAGACTAAATGCTATGTAAACCGCTGCGTTTTGAAGTAGAGTGTGATGAAGTTGATATATATACCATAGAATGATCGATTGGTGGTGATGCACACAGAATCGTGGACTAAAGATATGGATGTTCAATACTCCAAAGGAACATAGAGATCGCAATGTAGATCCCAATTAGCACGTGCCCAGAAAGATGAGCCTCATTGCAAGTTCTCCAACGTAGTACAAGTGTCTACCCAATTCACCCAATGATCCGCCCCTTTGAATATTAATCTTTCATGTAAAATGCACATAATGATACCAAATAATAGATCTAGTTCAGATTAAACAAATGCAATTTAATAATAATGATCATTGTCCATTAATTCATTTGAGATAGACAAATATTTAAGAAGAGAGTTTCTATAAAGTAGGAAACTACTCTTCTATTCCAGCGAGTTGTTTCAACAACAAAATAACTCTATTAATTATATAATTATGGAGCACTAACAATCCGAAATTCCTAACATGAAGTTCAACCCTTCAACATCCCTACCCAACTTCGGGTGGCTAGACTTTGTCATCAACTTAAGATTATTGAAAATCATAAGGCCATAGGTGCTCGATCCGTTCAGGCTTCTTTGGATTAAAGTAGAGACAAAGCTTCCATAATATTCTCCAAATTCCTTCAGCTAAATTTTCAGGATCAAATTAAAGATGTTGAGTGGGCTCATGATTGTGTCACAAGTCTCCCTGATATTGTCAATACCTTTATGGATCATTATACCCTAGTTTTTTAGGCTCGAATACCGTCCAAAGAAATTATTACACTTTGAAGACTGTGTAAGTGGTTCCTTCTAAGTTGTCTTCTCAGGACATAAAACATTGTGATGCTCTTCTTTCTTTAGATGAACTCTACAATGCCTTCCTTTGTCTTACTAATGAAAAATCTCCAGGAATTAATGGTTTCCCGTGTGAATTTTACAAGGCAACTTGGTTAGTGGTTGGTAAGGATCTTCTTCAGGTTTACAGAGAGGCTTTACAAAATCATTCCTTGGAAATATCATTAACAAGGGAAATATTAAGTTTATTCCTAAAGTTGGGAATCCTGAGCTCATCACTAGTTGGCGGCCTATTACTCTTCTTAATGTCTCTTATAAGATATTGGCTAAAGATCTTGCTCTCCATATTATTAACCTTCTTCCCAAGATTGTTCACCTTGAGTCAAACTGGTTTTGTTAAGGGAAGATATATTCTTGATAATCTCATTGTTGTTTGGGAAGGCATGGAGTGGGCCAAAATTCTCTACAGTGGGTTATTTTTCTCAAAATTGATTTTAAAAAGGCGTATGATTAGATTGAATGGCCCTTTATTCTTGTTATGTTCCAAGCCCTTGGATTTGGACCCCTTTTTTATCAATGTTGTTAAAAATTATTTGTTGATGCCTCTTCTTGCCTCACTATCAATGGACATCAATCTCAAGCTATTGATTTATTCAAATCTATCAGAAATATTCTCCTCTCACTTCAACTCTTTTCATTCTCGCAATCGATACTCTTGGGCATTTGTTTTCGAATGGGTTAAACAAGGTTGCATTCGAGGAATATTCCTCCCTGATGATGCTTCTCATCTTGTCAATGGGAAATTTTCCAACGAATTTTCCTCACCTTTCGAGAATGAGCATAACATTAAAGAATCTTCTTCATGTTTAGACACATTCTATCAAGCTTTTGGTTCCAATGTTTAATTAGCCAAGTCTCTTAGTTTTAGGTAGAGTTCTTGGCCTATGCCTGATTGGTTGGCAGCTTCCCTTTGTGTTGGATCAAACACGGGGAAAGATTCAATTTCTTGGGGATCCCCTTTGCCTTCAATACCGATTCTTCCACTCTCTAACAATTTTTCCTTGATCGTGTGGAACAAAAGGTTTAGCATTGGGTCTCTAAGCCTCTCTCTTTGGCCACAAAATTCCAATTATGTACCAAAATTTTGGCTTCCACCCAAGTTTATTATGTTGCTTGTTGGTTCCCTTCTCGGGCATCCTTCAACAAGTTGGCTAATATTTTGTGCGATTATGTTTGGTCTAATCAACTTCAAGGTGGCTTCCATCGAGTTTCTTGGGATGTATGTACCCTCCCACACGACGAAGGTGGTATGGGATTCATCGATGTTTACAAAAAAACATTTCTCTTGTGCTAAATGGGTCATCAGATGCATTAATGGAAACCAAGCTTGGAAAATCCTATTACGTCATTGCATTTCTTTAGGTTCTCCTTATGGTAAAAAATGTTGTAAAAAAACTAGGTTACATACCTTGATCATCACTAGAGTGCTTGTCAAAATTACAAGTACCTTTGTTGTGAAGAGCATCGAAAATAATTTGAAGTGGTTAAGTAGTTGCTTCACTAGATTGGGGATGGATTCTACACATTGGGCTCTCATTCAACGATCACAACATTTGGTGGTCTCTATCTTCACTAATGAGAATGTCCCCTTGGCTAAGTTTCGGGTATCAAGGCGATCTAAATTTCTCGTAGAGGCATCAATTCCATATGAGACCTTGTCTCGAGAGATATTGGCTTCCTTGGTACAACATAAAACAAAAAGTTAATCTGATCAATTCTAATCTTGTGTATGTGATCAAAATTCAGGATTTGATGCCTGATGTTATGCTTTATAACCTCAAATTTTGACCTCCTTCATTTAGTTGCGGTGGAACATGGATATTCCTTTTTCAACTACTTGTCTAAGGTGATTTACAATCTTCTATCCCCTTATCCCTAACCATCAAAACGATTAATACTTGATGGAGCCTAAATTTCTTCATTTCCACTTGGATTTGAAGGCTCAACAAGGCCTTAAACCCCATTTTGAACCCAAGCTTAACTTCTTTCTTTGGTGTCTCATCTATTAAGGTCTCCCACTAGGGAGAGTGATTATGTCGCATTGGCCTTCCTAATCCTAAATGCCCTTGTTGTGGTCAGCCTGAGTCTTTCAAACATGTTTTCTGGACTTGTCCATGGGCCCAATATGCTTGGATTTGGATACACTCTCTCTTCCTTGCCCTTCCATCATGATTTTTTTGATTGGAAAGCTTCCCTCTTTGGTGACTTTGTTAATCTTCCTGCTCGTCTTGTCTACATATGGAATTTTTTTGAAATTTGCTATTCTTTGTTGGTTGTAGAAAGATATAAACAATGTTATTTTTAAGTAATATGAACTTACTTTGGAGATAAATATTAATAATAAGGTGGCTATGATCTCTCTGTTGTGACTATGCAAATCTAGGCCCGTGCGCGAGAAAATGGCACTAGAATTTGCGTACTTGCAACAAATTTTAGATCATCGGGAATGCTCTCTTGCACTATGAGTTGGGTTCCTTTAGAGGAGTCTTACACCCCGTCATCGCCCATGTGTCTTGTCACGAAGCCGCTCTCACATTTGACGTCCGTCTCCTTGGGTCTCGTGCATCTACTCCATCCACCTCTGGACCGGGCTAGAGTCCACCACCTCGGGGAAAGGTTATGGACAACTCCTCCAACTAGAACTATCCTCCTCAAGGAGCCGTTTTGGAGGTTCATCGCCACTGGGCCGGGGTATCATGGTGCCTCTGAATATACAAATTTCGGATCAAGATTGTTGGGTGACTAATCTTCCATTCGAGGAGTTTGATCGGGGGTTTCATCCCTCTAAAGGATGATCCTCCACCACCTCCTAGTGCTTCTGCCTCGTGTGCCTAATTATGTGACTTTCTAGTTTTTGTTTTGCCTTTTAGGTGTCTGTTTCATGCCTTCATGGCATTTTTATTATGGAGCGTGAATTTTCCAAAGGACCCCATTGTTGTAACTCTTTTGTATATTAATATAAAGGCATGTTCTAATAATAAAGTATGGAGAGTGACATTTGCACACCCTGCTCAATGGTTATAAGTTTTCCTTATTCAAAAATTAAAGAAAAATATGCCTCATCATTAGGTTATGATTCTATGAGAAAAAATGATTTTTAAAATATAAAAGATTTGTTAATTTTATATTGTTTTTAATAAAATTTAAATATGGAGACCAAATTGCATTTTAATTTTATTATATGGAAAGCTAATAAGAGCATGGTTCTATGGAGGGGATTCAACTCCTATTTTATCAGAGAAGGTCTCATGCTTTTTTTAAAAATCCAGCTATGAGAAAAATAGAATCTAGGCCTAGAAAAAGGAACTCAAGAGGTGGTGGAGAGGGGGTGTTGGTAGCACTAACTATTTCCTCTTATAGTTTATGCATATTTTTATCTATGTAGAATTGTTAGTGTGAAATCACAGCACCCCCAGATGATTTCTAAAGATCTACTTTTCTAAGGAAAATCATTTGGTGTGATTGCATAACATGGAACTTTTCCTAAGGTGTGGGACCTTTGGAATTGGAAAATCTCTCCAGATTAAAGGTTGGTTCCTTATTCCTCTGTTTAGGTGCATACGTGAGGATTTGCAGAGGATCTATATCTATACCTAGTCTAAGACTTGCCAAGGAGACAGGGATAAAAGAGTACAGAAATGAGAAATAACTAAACTACAGGTGATGCACCAAAGGAATGATGAATACTTAGTTTTCCTTCAACACAAACCAATAAAATGCATACAATGAACAAACAAAGACATCTATATCTCGTAATGTGAGAGATCATATCGAAGCAAAAGAAACAAGAAGGATCTGAGATCGATCACAAACGTATTTTATTGCTCTAATAGATTGATACAATTCATTACATAATAGTTGAAAGGCAGAAACGTAATACAATTTTAAAGGAAGGCCTGAACCCCACAAATCCTTTGCTAGAAGGAGAAGGGAGCCTGTAAAACTAAGAATATCCAACCCTTTACAATGAATCCTATCCCCGTATTTATAGAATCGATCTGAGAGAAGAAAAAGGGAGAGAGAAGTGGGAAAATGCGGGTCGAAGCTCAACCACCGTTGTTAATGTTTTCTGATGAAATCTGCCCCGAATCCATCTTTACTGCATCGATCCTTGATTCGGCGCCTTGAAGGAAGAGGAAATGACGGAAATAGATCGAATCTAATCTGGTTGTTGAGACTGATGATCCTGCATTGAAAGCTTGAAGATGTTTCTCCATTTTTCTTCCACCTACCCTCTCAAAAATTAAAGTTTCAGACTCCCATGGCGTAGACGAGGTCGAGATCTTTCCAGTGATATCATATTCACAATCTCTCGAGCCCTAAGTCGAAAGATATGCCCTTTTGAAGTTTAGGGTTTAGGGTTGTTAGGTAATAAGAGACAACTATCATATGCATAAAACCATATGAAGTTTAGGGTTTTAAAGCACATCTGCAATGTTTAGGGTTTAGGTTTAGGGTTTTAGGTGTGAATTAAATTAGGGTTTAGGGTTGTTAGGTAATAAGAGATAAAATATGTGGAATAATCCCTCACAGAATCGTAACAATAGAAACTAATATGCAGAAAATATTACAGATCTCAAATAAAAGTGCAGAAATAAAATAACACAACACAAAGAGACAATATTTAACGTGGTTCACCCAATTTTGGCTACGTCCACCAAGAATCACTTGCTTAGATTTTATTACAAGCCACCACTCTCTCAATACAATACCCAGATCTGTTTGGAGCTATGCTCAACAAACTCTACAGAATTCACACTTGAATTCAAAGCACATCTACAATATTTTTCATACATCTATCATATGCATAAAACCATATAAATAGACAATTGCTTAAGTAGTTTTACAAAACCGTGGGTATCAAAACCATGGGCAAAAATTGTCCCATAAACCTATGGGTCAAAATCCCGCCCATATGAGAAAATCATGTTTCCTAATATATCGGGCACATTTTAAGGCCCAATTTTTTTTTCAAGGGCTGCACCCCCGAACCCCGACGAGGATACATGAAAAGTGTACAATACTATTAGTGTACAGTCTTCAACACTTTCACACATGAAAATAGACTCCACAACCTAACAATCTCCCACTTGGAGACTAGTTTTCCTCTAAGCAAGCTTCTCAACCCTTCACTAGTTTCCGTGAAGACCAACCAAAGTTGAACACAACTTCAATTTTTCCCTTGTGACCACCTTGGTCATCATGTTTGTAGGATTCTAATTGGTATGGATCTTCTCCAACTTCAACTTCTCTTCCTCCAAAGTGATCCTAATGAAATGGTACCTTAATTGTATATGCTTTGTCCTAGAGTGGAAATCAGAGTTCTTAGCTAGGTGTATAACACTCTGACTATCACTATGTAGCTTTCCTTCCTCCTGCTTATGCCCCAAATCCTCAAGCAATTGTTGTAACCAAATAATTTCTTTACTTTTCTTTGTGGAAGCAACATACTTAGCCTCCGTGGTTGATAAAGCCACCAGCTTTTGTAGTCGTGAAATCCAGCTCACTGTTGTACCACCTATAGTGTAAACATAACCTATCATGCTCCTCATGCTGTCTACATCTCCAGCCATATCTAAATCTACATAACCACACAAAGTGGTGTTTGATCCATTAGCACAAAATTGTCCCCATGGTCCCTCTCAAATACCGAAGGATCCACTTTACTGCCTGTCAGTGATCTTTGCCTGGATCACTCATAAATCTATTCACTACTCCCACTGCATGGGCAATATCAGGCCTGGTACACACCATGGCATACATCAAACTTCAACTGTTGATGAGTAAGGTACCTTGGACATTTGGTTTCTCTCCTGCTCTATCTTGGGATATTGCTCCTTTGATAACTTGAAATGGCCTACCAAAGGAGTCCCAACCGGTTTAGCATCCTGCATATTAAACCTCTCCAAGACTTTCTTAATGTACTCTTCCTGAGATAAAGTTAGCTTCGTTTCCTTGCTATCTCGAGATATTCTCATACCAAGGATTTGTTTGGCTGCAAAGGATTCACTTAGTTGCTTCTTAAGTACTTGTATTTACCGCATGTTTTTACCTACAACCAACATGTCATCCACATATAGACACAGGATAATATAATTTCCATCCTCAAATTTCTTTGTATACACGCAATGGTCAGAATGACATCTAATATAACCTTGCTCCATCATGAAGCTATCAAATTTCTTATACCATTGATGTGGAGCTTGTTTCAAGCCATACAAGCTCTTCTTCAGTTTTCACACCATCTCCTCTTTACCTTTGACCTCATAGCCCTTTGGTTGCTGCATATATAGTTCCTCCTCCAAATCACCATGGAGAAATACAGTCTTTACATCAAGTTGTTCTAAGTGCAAGTCTTATGCTGCAACTATTCCTAGAACAGTTCTAATAGAAGTCATTTTTACTACAAGAGAAAAAATCTCATCAAAATCTATACCTTTTTTTTGTGCAAACCCCTTGACCACCAACCGGGCCTTGTATCTTTTCTTGCCTCCTTCTTCCTCTTTGACTCTGAACACCCACTTTTTCGTAATGCTCTTTTTGCCTTTGGGTAGCTTCACCAAATCCCATGTCTAGTTCTCCATGAGAGCCTGATGCTCCTCATCCATGGCTTGCTCCCACTTCTTCCTGACATCTACCTACATTGCTTCATCAAATCTCTCTGGCTCTCCACTATCAGTGAGTAATAAATAATAAAGAGAAGGATAAAAATTCTTAGGTTCTCTTCTTACCCTAGAAGACCTCCTCAATATAGGAGTTTTGGGTTCCTGTTGAGGAGGTTCCTGAACCGATTCATGTGTCACTTTTCCATCCGAAAGATCCTCTACCTGCGTACATTTTTCTTGGATTCTTCCTGTTTTCCGAATCGCTCGCTTAAACATGACTTTCTCATTAAAGACCACATCCCTAGATCGAATGATTTTCTTGTCCTTAATACTCCAACATTTATATCCAAAGTCATCACCACCATAACCAATGAAAGTACATTTTTCGACTTAGCCTCTAGTTTGGTCTTATAATCTTTTTCTATATGAACAAACACCTCACATCCAAAGACTCTAAGAAATGAATAATCAACTTTCTTACCATACCAAGCCTCCTCAGGTATGCCTCCATCCAAGGCACTTGAGGGTCCTCTGTTTATCAAGTACATAGCTGTGCTCATTGCTTCTGCCCAAAAAGAAAGAGGCAGTCCTGCATGTAACCTCATGCTCCTAGTACGTTCCATTATTGTTCTGTTCATCCTTTCTGATACCCCATTCTACTGCAGAGTTCTTGGAACTATATTTTTCCTGCGGATTCCATTCTTAGAAAAGTAATCATCAAATTCATTGCTGCAATACTCCCCTCCATTATCTGACCTGAGACATTTTAGCTTAAGACATGTTTCATTCTCTATCAAGGATTTCCATTTAACAAAAGTGTCAAATACATCAGATTTGTTTCTAATACAATAAACCCATACTTTCCTTGTTGCATCATCAATAAAAGTAACATAATAACTTGAACCCCCAAGAGATGATACGAGCCACACATCAGAATGCACCAACTCTAACTTACTCTCTTTCTTTGTAGGTCCAACCTTTAGAAACCTTACTCACTTTTGTTTCCCATATATGCAGTCCTCACAGAACTCCAAACCTGTTTTTGTATATCCAGGTAAATGCTTCTTTATGATCTCTATGCCCTTATGGATCATATGACCAAGCCTATAGTGCCACAATGTTGTATCTTAATGTAGCCAAATTATGAACAAACCAGATATACTACAAATAATATGAACTCCAAAAGAAAATAGATCTCCTTATTTGTTATTGAATAATGAATTACAATGTTTCCTAAATAGGAAAACAACTCCCAACTCGAGTTTCCAAGTAAACTCTAGCTAACTCTAACTAAATCTACTCTAGGTGGTGAAATTACTATTTTTAGCAATTTACTAGAACTTGTTATTCTTAGTAAGTTCGCATGCTTATTCCTATAGGCACAAAAATTTCCACACATCTTCTACATCCCTAAATTAGAGGAATTTCCAAATTTCTAACTCATAATGCAACTAATAGACTAAAATTAACTAATGCCCAAAAAAGACAAAACCAAACTATAACTTAAATCCTAATTTTCAGCCTCAAGATGGTGGATTTAGGGCCCAAAAACGTGTCAAAACTTTCCCCAACTAGTAGAGAAGATTGTCACTACATTCGTCTCATGAAACACATGGTTTAAAAAAAGGACTCAAACGGACACCCGGAGCTCAAGTTATGACCTTGTCAAGTTCCTGCTAATTCTGGTGCATCATTCTCCCCTGCTTGAAAAAAATGCAGCTCCTGTAAGTTGTCTTCTTCAAACTACTTCCATTTATCTGCATCCAACTTCTTAATCTCCCACTCTGTGACCCAAGTATTGTCCTCTTGTTCCATTCCTTTCCAATGTACCAAATATTTGTTGTATTTCCCATGTCGTGTGTCCATTGTTTTCTTATCTAGAATCTGATCCACTTCTTCTTTCTTCTTCACCGAACCTGCTGCCTCCAATCTACTAATTCATCAATAACATCCCCTTCTACACCATCCCCATGAAAAGAATACAAATCTGAAACATTAAACATTGGAGAAATATCAAAATTCCCTGGCAATTCTACCTCATAAGCATTATCGTTTATTTTTTTCACGATTTTCATAGGGACCAATCTTCTTGTACTTCACTTGTTATAGGTTCCTCTTGGAAACCTTTCCTTCCATAGATATACCATAACCAACTCACCAACTGTAAATACCTTTCTCCATCTGTGCACATCTACTATTTCCTTATACTTATCATTACTATTCTGCAGCTTCTTCCGCACTTCTTCCTGCAATTGTTGTATATGTTCGGAAAATGCTTCTGCATCATCACTGACTCTACCATCAACTGGTAGTTGTACCAAATCTAACACCCCATTTGGATTACTCCCATACACAATTGAAAATGGAGACTTTCCGTGGATCTATTTATGGAACTGTTATATGCAAACTCAGCTTGTGGTAATGCTAAGTCCCATTGTTTCAGCTTTTCCCCAACGATGCACCTTAACAGGTTTCCCAAACTCCGATTTACCACCTCTATTTTCCCATCAATCTGAGGATGATAGGCACTGCTGAACTGTAGTTGAGTTCCAAATTTCTTCCATAAAGTCCACCAGAAGTGACTTAAGAACCTTGTGTCCCTATCTGAAGTAATGGTTTTTGGAACACCATGCAAACGAACAACTTCTCTGAAAAACAAATCTGCTACACCTGTTGCATCACTTGTTTTCTTGTAGGAAATAAAATGAACCATCTTAGAAAACCTATCAACAACCACAAAAATTGAGTCATTACCTCGTTGTGTTTTTGGTAATCCCAAAACAAAATCCATACTTAGATCTATCCATGACCCTTTAGGAACAGGCAACAACATATACAACTCGTATTCTATGCATGGCCTTTCGAGACTTGACAAATTTGACATCTCTCCACATATCTTACCACATCTCTTTTTCATCTTTGGCCAATAGTATTTCTCTTCTACCAAGGCTATCATCTTATCTTTACCAAAATGCCCAGCCAACCCTCCACTATGCAACTCTTTCACTATATTCTCTCTCATAGACCCAACTGGAATACATAGTTGGCATCCCTTGAATAGGTAGCCATCCTGTAAAATATACTCATCCAGGACATCTCCTGCATTGTCTGACAATGGACTAATTAGTCTTTCAACAATATCCTTGAAATTAGAATCAGAAGAATACAAACCCTTTATTGCTTCAAAACCCACCACCTCATTTTCCATAGTGGTAAACAAAGTCACACGCCTACTCAATGCATTCTGCAACTTGATTATTTTTTGGATTTATGTTTTAGAGAAAAAGTATAACCCTGCAAAAATGATACCCACTTTGCATGCCTACTATTCAACTTCTTTTGGGTATTCACATACTTCAGGGCTATGTGGTCTGTAAATAACACAAACTCCTTAGGCACTAAGTAATGCCTCCAATGCCTTAATGCTTGTACAATTGCATAAAATTCCACATCATAAGTAGAGTAGTTCTTTCTTACCTCATTCAGTTTCTCACTAAAGAAAGCTATTGGCTTTCCTCCTTGACTTAGAACAACTCCAATACCCACATGTGAGGTGTCACAATCAACCTCAAACACTTTATCAAAATCTAGTAGTGCCAAAATGGGTGCCTCTGTCACCTTCTTCTTTAAGAATTAAAAACTATCCTTAGTTGCCTTTGTCCACAAAAACTCCCTTCCTTTTGTGCAATCTGTTATAGGTGCTACAATACTGCTGAAATTTTTAATAAATTTTCTGTAAAATGTTGCTAGACCATGAAAGCTTCTTACCTTTGTTATACTCCATGGAGTAGGCCATTCAATAATTGCCTTTATCTTTTCTGAGTCCATCTGTACCCCATCTGCTGAAATAATAAAGCCCAAGAATACCAAACTCTCTTGCATGAATGTGCACTTCTTCATATTTTCATAGAGTTTCTCTTTCCTTAACACTTCAAATACCAACCTTAGATGCCTCAAATGTTCTTCTTTAGTTTTACTAAAGATCAAGATATCATCAAAATAAACCACAACAAACTTACCATTATACTCCCGTAGCATACGGTGTTCATCAATCTCATAAAAGTACTAGGTGCATTGGATAACCCGAATGGCATCACTAACCACTCATATAATCCATTTCCTATCTTGAATGTTGTTTTCCACTCATCTCCTTCTCTGATCCGAATCTGATGATAACCACTTGAAGATCAATCTTGGTGAAATACTTAGATCCAACAAGCACATCCATCATATCATCAAGGCGAGGTATTGGGAACCTATACTTGATTGTAATTTTATTGATTGCTCTGCTATCCATGCACATTCTCCATGTTCCATCCTTATTTGGTGTTAATAAAGCTGGGGTTGCACATGAACTCATGCTCTCCCTTACGACCCCCTTTCTCACGAGCTCTGCCACTTGCCTATTCAACTCTGCATGCAATGTCGGGCTCATCCTATAAGCCGCTTGATTTGGGAGTGAAGACCCTGGAATCAAATCAATATGGTGTTGAATATCTCTTTTGGGTGGTAATCCATCTGGTAGCTCATCAGGAATAACATCCAAAAAAAATTCTTATTAATTATGTTGTTTCTATTGGTATTTGAGCACTTACAAGTTCATCCTTATTTGCAACTAGTGCATAACAAAAACTGGTTGCCTTTGCCTCCTTCACAAATTCCTTTGCAGAAAGCATATTTTCAGCCTTCCCCTCTTCTTTAAGAGGTAGAAAAACTATTTTTGTGCCATCCTTCCAGAAAGTATAAGTATTCTTTCCCCCATCATGAATAACTTTTCTATCAAATTGCCATGGTCTTCCTAGCAACATATGACATGCATCCATAGGAATAACATCACACCAAATCTCATCCTTATAACTTGTTCCCAATAGAAAAACTTATTAAACATCTCTTATCAATAGTAACTTCATTACCCTTCTTAAACCATGCAATACGATAAGGGTTAGGATTCTTCTCACAATGCAGACCCAATTTATCGACCATCTCATTTGAAACCATGTTCTCACAACTACCACCATCAATAATAACATTACATACCTTTCCTCTGAAGTGCATCTTGTTCTGAAAATATTTGTATGCAACCATGCATCCCCCTTGACCTCCTTTCTTGGAGCAATCATCGTCCTCTTGATCATCAAATTTTCTCCAACATCTGGTGGAATTTCCAGGTCTGTTCATCTTCTACTTGTTCAGCTTCAACAAGATTTACTCTTGGAGCATCTCCTTGCCTTTTGTCATGTGTATAAGTATGTGGGAATTCAAAATCCCGATGCCCTTCTTCACCACATCTGTAACAAACAAATGGTCTTCGTGGAGCCTCCCATCCTCTATCGCCAACATATCCTCTGCCCTAGAAAATCCTCTGCCTCTTTGTTGATTCTGGAAATCTTGTCTCGTATCCTCTTTCTTTTCCAATCCACGAGATGATTCTCCCCTACCTTGGCTGAAACCAGCTCATCCCGAAAGGAAGATGAGGCCCCCTATTCATTCAGGTGATCTCCTAAAACTTTGATGATTTTGTTTTTCCTCGGCCTTTAAGGCTAATTGATAGGCATCCTCCATGCTTTTAATCCTATGCATACTTATCTCATCTTGAATAGAAAATTTTAATCCATTAACATACCTTGCAACCATTTTTTCCTCGTTTTTCATGCTCTACATGAATGGACAACTTGTAGAACTCATCTGTGTATTCTTGCACTATTTGTAAGTTCTGTCTGAGATTTTGAAACCTCTTGTAAAGGGTTTGTGCATAATCCACAAGGAGAAATTTATCTTTCAGCTTCTTCTCCATCTTACTCCATGTCCTAATTCTTTCTTTCCCCTTTCTTGACCGCTCTTTTTGTAGGTGATCCCACCATAACATAGCATGACCTTTCAATTTCGTGCATGTAAATTTTACCTTCTTTTCTTCTAACATAGCCTTCCACTCAAAAAAATTTCCCATGCTAGTCAACAGTCTATCAGCTCCTCTGGTTTTAGACTACCACCATACTTTGAAACATCAACTCTTATCCCATCATTCTTTCCTTCTAATGCTTGAAGCATCCTTTCTTCAAAAGCTAATGGTGGTGCTTGCGTTTCCTCCTCTTCACAAACTTCTTCTTCATCTCGTGTCATCTCCACCTTGATTTCCTCTCTGGGTTATCATTGCAGCAAGTGCAACAACTTTCCTCTATAGATCTTGCATATTTCTATTCATCTAGGCAATACCGTCTCCTCTTCCTCTTCCTCTTCCTGCCATTTTTTTAAAAATACTTCAAACCTGCTCTGATACCAGATAATGTAGCCAAATTATGAACAAACCGATATACTGCAAATAATATGAACTCCAAAAGAAAATAGATCTCCTTCTTTATTATTGAATAATGAATTAAAATGTTTCCTAAATAGGAAAACAACTCCCAACTCGAGTTTCCAAGTAAACTCTAGCTAACTCTGACTAAATCTACTCTAGGTGGCGGAAATTACTATTTTTAGTAGTTTACTAGAACCTGCTATTCTTAGTAAGTTCGCATGCTTATTCATACAAGAAAATAAATTGCCACGCATCTTCTACATCCCTAAATTAGAGGAATTGCCAACTTTCTAACTCATAATGCAACTAATAGACTAAAATTAACTAATGCCCAAAAATAGGAAAAATCGAACTATAACTTAAATCCTAATTTTTGGGCCTCAAGATGGCAGATTTAGGGCCCAAAAACGTGTCAAAACTTGCCCCAACTAGTAGGGCAGATTTCCGCTGCATTCATCTCATCGAAACACGTGGTTTTAGAAAAAATAGACTCAAACGGACACCTGGAGCTCAAGTTATGACCTTGTCAAGTTCCTTACCTCTTGCCACCACAAGATCACCCTTGGTAACCTTCCAAGAGTCCATTGTAAATATCACAGTATAACCATCACTTCCCAACTGCCCTGCCGATATCAAATTTCATCTTAATGTAGGCACATGTTTGACATCCTTCAATAGCCAAGTATTCCCATTCTGCATCTTAACTTGAACAAAACCTTTTCCAACTATGTTGTAAGGCTCATCATCACCAAGAAAAACATGCCCAAAATCTCCTTGAACATAATCAACAAAATAATGCCTATGTGGAGAAGCATGGAAAGAAGCCCCGAATCTAAAACCCAAGATTCAAGTAATATTATGCAAAGAAAGAATCAAAGCATCCTGACATACATTACCCATTGCCACATTTTCCTCCTTGTTTTCTTTCTATTGTTTCTTCTTGTCCCAAAGCTCCCAACATTCCTTCTTTGCATGCCCAGACTTTCCACAGTAAAGACATACTATCTTACTTTTTGATTTTGACTTTGCCCTATCCTTTGATTTTCCACGGTTTCCTCTATTCTTCTGTCTCCCTCTAGTTTCCATTGTCAAAGCATTCCCTGAAGTAGAAGATTCACTAGAGCTTTTTCTTCGCATTTCCTCGCTTAGAATCACCCCTACAACATCCTCAAACTTCAACTTTGAGTTAACATGAAATGAGTTGCTTACCATTACCAGGCTATTCCAACTCTCAGGTAAAGAGCACAGAACTAATAAAGCCCTAACTTCTTCATCAAATTCTATTGTAACCGAAGCTAGCATATTTACAACCATATTAAAATCATTTAGATGATCTACTACTGAACCATTCTCAGACATCTTCATATTAAACAACTTTTTCATTAAAAATATCTTATTAGAGGTAGGGTTTTTCATACAACTTCCCTAATGCATCCATCAGTTCTTTTGTAGTATTTTCCTTTGAAACATTAAATAATACTGAAGATGAAAGACATAGCATTTTCCCAAGTGCCTTCCTATCCAGAAAATCCCATTCTGCATCTCTGTTATGCTCGAGGGTTTGTTCACCTTCTCGGACATCGAGTATAAAGATCCTTATGATAAAGGTAATCTTCCATCTGCATCTTCCAAAGACTAAAATTCTACCCGTTGAATTTATCAACCCTAGATCTTCCATCATCGCCATACCTCCCACTCGAGATAAAACTTTCCTTGTGATTCAACACTTCAAAGCAAACCAAACCAGGCTCGATACCAATTGTTAGGTAATAAGAGATAAAATATGCGAGAATAATCCCTCACAGAATCGCAACAGTAGAAACTAATATGCAGAAAATATTATAGATCTCAAATAAAAGTACAAAATAAAATAACACAACACAAAGAGATAGTATTTAACATGGTTCACCCAATTTGGGCTACGTCCACCAAGAATCACTTGCTCAGATTTTATTACAAGCCACCACTCTCTCAATACAATACCAGATCTGTTTGGAGCTATGCTCAACAAACTCTATAGAATTCACACCCGAATTCAAAGCACATCTGCAATGTTTTTCATACATCTATCATATGCATAAAACCATATAAATAGACAACTACTTAAGTAATTTTACAAAACCCAGGTATCAAAACCATGGTAAAAAATTGTCCCATAAACCTATGGGTCAAAATCCTACCCATATGAGAAAATCACATTTCCCGATATATCGGGCACGTTTTAAGGCCAAGTGTCTAAATGGTGCTGATTCAAGGATCAAAAGGAGAGAAGGTTCCCAAGCAAGTGCCAGAGTGACACGTGTCCCAGGGGAAAGCGGGGAGTTGGGGAAAAGGTTAGTTTTTTGCCCTTTGCCTCAAAAGGGGTAAAAGTTCTAAAAAGACCCGCGACTCTGCCCAAGAGGGAAAAAGTCAACATACAGACCGAGTCAAAGCCAAGGTGGGGCGTTGGGGAGAAAAGTGAAAATTTACCTTTTGTCTAAAAGGCATAAAGGTAAAAATGGAAATGCTTTTCAAAGAAACCAAAAGGAGCCATGTGTCCAGGACCGAGTTTCGGGGCTGCGGAAGTTTTGAGTTTTTACATTTTTTTGTGCAAAGGGCCAAAAGGTAAATTACGGGCCGTGGACCCAAATTTTTATCCCAATCTAGCTGCCACGTGTCCCAATCAAAAGAGGGACCCATTTTCAAGTCATTTTCCCATCTATGTTAGGTTGTGGAGCCTGTTTTCATGTGTGAAAGTGTTGAAGACTATACACTAAGAGTTTGTACACTTTTCAATTTATGCAAGTTTGTTTTTATTTCTGTAAATTTTATTTCCTTCATGCAAGTGTGATTTATTTCATGTAAAATTTATTTCTGCAAGTGTGCCTTTAAATTTACGTAAGTGTGATTTATTTTATGCAAGTTTGGTTTGTGTTTAAAGGAGTTGTTTTCCAAAGATCTTCTTCTCTTAATGCATACAACCATTGGACACCAGCCTTGGATTGACATTATTAATGGAAAGGATTGACGACCCTCATCAAGTACCATATGAAAACATGATTTAAAAGGTAAAAGTAAGGTATTGCGAGGAATACCGGAGGTCATGAAGAGGTTGCGCACTATTGTTGAAGACCAATCTAATTGTAGAGTAGTCTTTTTTTCTCGGGAAGGACTACCGAGAAGCAAAGAAAGACCAAAAATAGAGTTAATAGCCATATGTTGGTGGATTACCTAGTGCTAGCTAGATCCAGAAGTAGGGTGCTTCCTCGAAGGATGTCAATCCAAATCTTAATACAAATTAATGTAGATAAATAACATGAAATAGAAGGTCCTACTGTAGTTATATGATTTGGGTATCTCACACAAATACAATACTCTAAATCTAATCTAAATAACAAATATAAGATCAAATCTAGAAAGGGTGGTTGGTTGACAGGGTTTGCAGGTGTAGTAGAGGGTATTATGGAGGTCTAGGTGAAGTTGTGGGAGGTTTTGAGAGGTTTTGGGTGAGGAAATAAGATTGATGGTCTGAGGAAAATTTCAGACATAGATATCGATGCCGGTCGGGAATCGATGCGAATCGGTTATAGTCGGGATCGGTTGGCTAACCGATCACAATAGGGGAAATTGGGTGCCAAAGGTGAAAAGGGGTTGGTTTGGGCTCTCTTGTGATTGCACAAAGTGTTGGGAAGTCTTAGTTAGGATTTAGGGGTCTAGGTGAAGACTCGGTAGGGATAAAAGGGGTGGTTGAAAGGGTAGGGAAGTTGATTGGCAAGGTTGTTTGGTAAAGGGGCTATAAAATGTATCCAGGAGAGGAAAGAGGTGATCACATGAAAATAAAAAGATTCAAAACCAAAGCTAATGAAACTAATGACCTGGTTAAGCGTACTTATTTGAGATTGACATGTGATGGTAGTTGATGGGTACTTGAAGGAGAAATGGGTCCTTATTCGATTGCCTCATCAATGGAGACCGAGTGCTTCCCTATGTGAATGATCCGAGGCTATAAAGAAAGAGATGATACTACTGGAGCTTAGTTGATCATCGAGATGTCGATCGAATGCTAAAGAGGCAAGATCCAAGAATGTCAACCAAAAGAATAATCAAAAAGGAGAACTTGGGTAAAGACTTGAAAGTGCTTATTTGAAGGAACCGATGGCGGTTTCGTGGACTAGCATCGATTGAGGAATAACTAACATTGGTTAGGGAGAAATAGTCAATTTTCCAAAAATATCATGTTTCTTCCCCTTTTTGGCATGGGTCAAGAATTGATTATGGGATAGGAGTCTTGGTTCACGTTTAAACACATAAGAAATTTATGGAAGAGGAATTTGGAAATTAATATTAGGTTTAGAAGAAGTCTTAGTTAGTTAAGTGAAGTGATGAATCAATGTTAGGAGTGATGACCTAGTCTCAGTTAGTTAAATGCCCTTGGAATGGGTCCAAGGTGAGGTGGAGGGGTGAGGTAATAATTAGTCTAATATGGGTAATTAGATTAATAATAATGTGTGGAAGGGGTCATGGTAAGGGGGTATGTTAATTGAAAGGGGCTTAGAGGGTTGCGACCCAATTTTGGGTGTCTACACTATTTTTGAGTGAAACCTAATCCTTCCTCCTCTAGGGATGTGCCACATGACCTCTCATTCAGTTGACACGTTTCTTTTTAAAAGCTTATCTTTTTAAAAATTTCTTTAAATATAATTTCCTCCATTTATTGCATGCCCATATAATGCCCTACTAATTAGGTGAAGTGTTTTGGGGTTGAGAGGTAGGAGGTCGACCCCAACCTATTATTAAATTTTTGAATTTGAAGGGAAATTTAGTGGAGTTCACTAAAAATAGTACTAGAAAACCCAACCAAAGAAGTTAGACATCACTAAATCCTACACTAAATTTAGCGAGAAAAAACCTATTGGGCCAAAAAAATTAAAAATATTATTTCTCCCATTTGATCCGAAACTTGATTTTGATACTTTTTGTAAAGGAAAAAGAGGCCAAAGATCCCAAAAAAAAAATCCTCAAGTGAGTCATTTTTTACATAATAAGCAACTTTCACCAAAACTACCATAACTTTCATTCAGAAACAAAAAAATACAAATATTTTTTGTAAAATTCTAGATTTCGATATAGAATCGATAGAGCAAGTTTATGAATATTTTTGTGGATAGATGTTTTGTAAAAAAATTCAAAGGCTGATATAAGGTGTAAAAAATGGTAAAATAATTACAATTTTATACTCAATATGCATCCCAAAGGGGAAGTTTTCCTCAAAAGAAGAGAAAACTATAAACAAACTATAATTATAAAGTGAATATATCATTTTTCATTCCCATGGAGCTTATTTATCTTCTCTTTTCACTCAAAATTAAGGGAGAAAAGTATGAAATAATAGAAATTCTTCATTGTTCTCTTAATAATGGTGTTTATAGCGGATTAGAGAAAAGTGCATGAAGGGTAGTTTTTGTGCGAGTGCTAATTTTGATTTGTGAATGAACCCTAAAAGAGGTTTTATTGTGACAAGATCTAACCGAGAAGAGACCTTTTCAAAACGTTCGTAAGTGTTTGTTTGTTTTTTGAGCACACGTGCAAACCCAAAAGAGGTTTGAGGACATTAAGAGAGTTCCCAAGCATATTCCATCTCTTGCATACCGTTCAAAGGAAGTAACTTCATCCATCTAATTCTATTCATATGAGATCTAAAGAGACCATGATGAATTAAAGGGGGAACGATAATATTTTTCATTCATCTTAGGATAGGTTTCTTTTAGCATGTGTGTATTTACTTCATGTAAACATATTTTGTTTTAGATTTTCTCTCTCCTATTCACTTGAGACCATAATGAATTAAGGGGGATGTTAGGAATAAACTTAGGTTAATTCATCATAATTAAAGTTGTAAAGTTAAAGTAATTAAATTTTATTACTTTTACTTACTTAGTTATTAGTTAGTTGTCACATCACTAGTTTAGTGGGGGATATACTATTATTAGTAACTGCTTCTGGATGTTCTCGGATGTGATCAATTAGGGAAAAATATGTTATTTCTGCATATTTTCCATATTTAGTTGATTTGATCCACCTTCCGTGGTGTAGACACTAAATCATGCACTTAGGGTATATTTCTAGTCCTCATCACATTCTACTATTCATATGATTCCTAAGCAAGAAAAAGTACTAATTGACCATTGTTTTGGGCATCTTCGTTTTCTTTCTATTTTCCTTCTTGGTCTCACACACCTTCTTGCCTAGTTTGACTTTCCACACTTCATTTTTTCCAAGTCTAGACACCAACACCCAATGAGTATGCCAACGCCTAGGCACCCTCATACCCTCTGGGCACCCCTAACCTCTTTGTATCTTGCTCGCATATTTTGGGTCCTATCTAGCTATTAAGAATCTTATTTTCTTGGTGGTCAGCCATTTAGTGGTTAATTAAGAAATTCAAGAAAAAGAATCATATAAAAATAAATATTTGTGGCAATAATAAAGGAATAAACACTAAGAATTTACTATCATCACATAAGGCTACATCCAAAGGCATTACAAGAGCATAAAAACATCCATCTATCATCAATTCAAGGGACAAGGGAATTCATTCTTATGTGTATAATTCATAGGAGGGGAAGTTGATATTTCCATTCACACATTTATTTACTTTTTATACATCTAGCTATTGCTCGTTATTCACGTGTGTTTGGCACAAAAGCTATTTAAGGCATGATTATACACACACACGTGCATAACTACATGGATTTTGAAATGTAGTACAATTCTTGGATCGTAAATTCAATTAGTCGGGTGACCATCGGTCGATATGACTCCCGTTTACATATTTTTATTTTTAGGATTTGATGTGTTTTGGGGTTTTACAGGTTCTCTTTCTTATTGTAGGTTTTAGGTGAGCTCAATGATCATACAATGACATACTAGTGACAAAGATCAAAGTTCAATGACATTGAAGTGACACTACACAAATCACTTTCGAGGTTCCGAGTATTCACATGCACTTAGAGTAGGTCTATAATGCCCAAAGCGCCCATGACCCTGTCCAAGTGCCCTAGTCCCAAGCATTTCAATGCTCGCACAATTTTATTGGCTCATTGCATCAATCTTCTCTTTGGTTCCAAAATTCTCTAGCTTGGCACAACTTTTGTATTATTGTGAATCATCTAAGTATTTTACCCCTCCTCTTATAACTAGGGTTTCATATTTTTTCTTACTTGTTTGGGTCAGATTTGTACTTTACTACATATCTATCTGTTGTGTTATTACTATTTACATCTAGTATTTATTTATTTAAATATTTATCTAATCATTTGGTGAACCAATTGCTTGATTCCAACATTCTTTCTAGGGTTTTCTGCTTATGCATGTCACCCTTAGTGGTCATTTTGGGCCTTTTAAGCATCTTGATCTTCCTCCATCTTCCGTAGGGTTTCTAGATCAATGGTTGAAATTGATAATCCAATTGCTAACTATCAACAAGTGGCTCTCAAAAACATTAAAGCATTTGATAGTGAACACTCATATGATGAAGACACAAATTTTTATCAAGAACAATTAGACAAACTCACAATTTTTTCAAGCTTTATGTGATAATCCTACTCATCTTCCACATATTCTTCATGCTTTTATTTTTGTTAAAATTCTTGTGATGTTGCTTCAAAAATTTTATCGGTTCTTCTTTGGCCATTATGGCCTCCACTCAACCCTTTCATATTCCTGCTTCCATTCCTGCTACTACTTCTCTCATCATTCAATCTAATGCTTCTTATGCACAACCTGGTGCTTCTTTGAATATATCTGATCTAGATTCTTTATATCAAGATTTACAAACTCAAATTCATCAACTTCAATTGGCCACTTCTCGTGCATCTCCATCTCTTGATTCCACTTTACTTCTTCATACTCATTTTTCACCCACCATCTCCACCTACCAATTTCCTCCAAATTTTTTCACTCCTAAGTTACCCATTTTTAAGGGCCATGGTGACCCTCAAGAGCATCTCTGTGCATTTCGTTTGGCATGTATAGATTATGCGAGATGATCACAATTTACTAGCAAAGATATTTCCTTTCTGTCTTCAAGGTTATGCAATGTGTTGGTTGTATGATCTATCTGTTCACTTGGTAACATATTTTATGCATTTAGCCGATGCTTTTCTCACTCACTTCTCTATTAATATCATATCTAATATATCCTATGCTCAAATCACATAATTTAAACAAGTATCTAATGAAAATCTAGTGGATTATGTCTTGCGATATAAGAACAACTTAGCTAACATGTCTAATGTTCTTACGACATCTGAACTTCAAAACTTATTTGTCAAAATTTTATTACCGCCTCTCCAGGAGAATGTTATATTCAAGAAATCTCCATCATTCAATCATTTGTGTCATACTCTTAAGCTACGTGAAACTAAACTATTATCTATAGGAAAGCTTAAGTATCATGAGCAAGCTTCATCTTCGGTGCACTTTCAAAGAAAATCAACTTTTAAGCCATCTACAAAACCTACTAAAGCTAAGGCTAATATCAATGCTATATCTAATCCTGAAAATATTCAATGGAAACTCCTAAGTGTACATTTACTAAACTTCATATTACTCCACATCTTCTATTTCCACAACTCATTGAGAGAAACCTTATTACACTTCCTCCTCCTCTCAATTTAGACCCATCTCATCCTAAAGGTCGCAATTACAATGAAAATTTCAAATGTGATTATCATCAATGCATTGGGAACACGATGTCTCAAACTCAAATCTTATTCAAGATCTTATCAATAATAATGCAATCGAGCTTCCAGATTGTGGGCTACGTCAATGACAATCACAAGCTCAAGATTTTCAATAATCCTCTTCCTAAGTATTCGACTCTTCATCCAATCATACGATCACAGTGCCTCCTCACACATCGGGGCTCTTGATTTTATAGTTGCTCATGTTGAGACATCTACACCGATCATTACATTTTCTGATAATCACTATCATGTAACATTCTCTTCTGACACATTACATATCGTTTTTCTATTGGACCTATTTATATGATAACACTAGCATTGATCCCTCATTTTGCATAAGTGCATGTTCTATTACACTTCTTGTTGCTTATCATCTGTCCACTTTCACGAATTTAATTTATAGTTCCTCAATCATATGGATATGTCAAGCTTCCAGTCACAATTGGTCCTCTTACTATGTTTGTGTCTTTCCTTGTGGCACCTTCATCAAAGGGTGTGACATATTTTTAGGTCTTCCATGGATCTATGTAGGTCAAGCTATCATCTCCATGAATCACTTATGTCTCAAGTTCATTCACAACAAGCAATTCATTACTATCAATGGTGTTCTTCCATCCACACCATGGCCACAACCTCATATCGAGGTTTCCATTATACTCGCTAGAGCATCTAGGTCCCTAGGACCTCTCAAATCAAAAACACAATCTTCTCCTAGCTCACCTATTCGCTCATAGCCTATATGGTCTCATTGGTATGCTACTCCATCACATTAGTCTAGGTCCACCACTTAGATGACTCCTTCATATAGATATACATCACCTCATTGCTTTCCTTCACATAGGTGTTCATCACCTCTGCGCTCTACTTCACATAGGTTTTCATCACCTCCATGCTTTAATCCACATGAGTTTCCATCACCTCCACGATCTTCTTCACATAGGTGCACATCACCTTGAGGTATCCTTCGCATAGGCTTCATCACCTCCTAGATCTCATGCATATAGGTCTCATTCACTGACACATGATTTTTCTCATACATCGTGTAGTGTCCACCTTTTTCAATACTCTCATTTTGGCCACGTGTGACTTATTACATCTATACTATAATTATGACATGGACATTATTACTTGTTTTTTATTTTGATGGGACATTATCACATGACATTGTTGCTTGATAGGTTTTTTACTACTTTGATACACTATTATGATATGAAACTATTTAGATATCATATTGCTAGCATTATGATGCTAACACTTGATCATAGGTTGATTATGGGGCACACGATGCTCTTTGTACATTTACATATATTATGTTGTGATGATGATATCATGTGTTATTATTGACATGTTTTGGTATTGATATTTGATGTATGATGATGATTATATTGTTTCATTTGGTAGATGATTCATGTTGTCGATATACTTCTAGCTTAGCATGGCTTATATGGATGTTGATTTTGATGCATATTATTGTATCGTATTTTGTTATCATATTGGGTAGATATGAGGTTTTCCTTGAGTGTGTAAGTGACATGTATTTGATCATGGGAGAACGTGGGGTTCAGGAAATGCATCCCAATTAGTAAAAAAAGGCCCATGAGGCCAAACCATTCCTTCTCTATTAATTTATGACACCTTCTCATTATGTTGTGCATTGTTTGTATATTGTATTTGGTTTATTATGTGATGGTTGGCTTACCTCTTACCTCTTACCTTGTGATGTATGCTCATGTTGTATTGTTCTAAGTGTGTACCCTTATCCTCCTTTGGTTAATGCTAACTTGGTGTTTTATGCTACCTTTGGTGGTCCTTGGCATATTTTGTGGTATGTGATGATGTGTCTTGGTTAGGAGGGAGTAGGCCACCTAATCATGGATTAGGTGAGCCTAATTTCCCCTCCTAAATGTCACATTTTTATTTGGAAAAAATGTGCCATTTAGGAAGGGTAAATGGAAAGCAAAGAGCTTGATTTGCATTGAAAAGGGCCCTAGCCCCCATCCCTATGAGGGTGGGCTCTTTTCAATGAAAATGAGGCCCATTGGCCCATTTTTCCCCCCACACACTCCAAATTTATGGATTTTTGATTTTGGGAATGTTTATTGAAATGTGAATCTTCTCATGATTGCTTGGAGCCAAATTTATTTTCCCAATTTTAATTTTATGGGGTAATTTTGTTGCATTTTGTTTGGATGTGGTTTAGGTGGAGGGTGAAATTTTCACCCTCCCATTGCTTGAATTATGTGGCATTCTTCCTTCTTAACCCCTCATGTCCTTAGTGAAGGGGTTATTTTTTTGAAATTTTTGGTGGTAGAAGGTTTGGAGCTTGGAACAAGCATTTGGATTTCTTGGTGAACTTATTGGTGGATTGTGCTTGAGTGCAAGGTAGGATCTTGCACCCACTTTTTTATTATTTGAAATTGTTCTTTCAAATTGTGTTATAAGTTGAATTATGCATATGAATGAGAAAGGAATGTTTGTTTATCCTATTTTTGTTTCTCCACCCACCCTTGAGGGGTGTGGGTTTTGGAGATGGATGGGAAGAGGGAGGAATTTCCTCCTTTACATTTTTATATGCTTGTTTAACAAGCTTGAAAGAGTTATTTCTTTTAATTTTTACTCCTACATTTGGCTTGTAGGTAGGGATGTATTTCCATTTGGTTTGGAAATCCATCCCTACGATTAGTGACGGAAACCATAGGTTTGAAAAGCCTTCTTGGGGGAGATAAGGGTAATGATTTTGGAGTGATAAGGAGTATTAAATCCATGGAGAGATAAGGTGGGATATTTTTTTGTTTGCTTGGATATTTGAACTACAAAAATAATTTTATTTTCATCCCCCTCTTCCCTATATTTGAAGCATGGTGCTTCTTGGCTAATTCCTTGGGTGAGTATGTGTTTGTTGTGATAAACCAAGTCTTGAATGTTGATTGTTGATTGTTGCATTTTAATTCTCCTATGTGTTGGTTTGATGTGTTGCCTCTTTCCCATGGGCTTGGGGGAGGCTAGCATGCCATCTTGATCTTCTTGGTGGCATGTAATGATGTCAAATGGTTGGGTGGTCAACTAGGCTCATTCTCTTGTGATTTTGGAGGTTTTACCTTGTTGTTTTGGAGCTAGATGGAGCCTATTCTTGAAGTTACAAAGTTGTAAATATGAAGTATATTTTTACTATGTTTTGAAAAAAATGGCAGGTTGTCTCCTCTTGAGAGGAGGGATTTTGTACTTAAAAATTTTCTATGGAAACTTAAAATAATTTCTTCTAGGAATTACACTTTATGAAATCATCTCTTCTTGTTGTAATTATATTCCCAAAAATCACCTTATTCTACTTAGATAATTGTTGTTGTTAGATAACTTTGACTGTATATTAAGCAAGTAGTTATGGAGATACATGTACATTTATATATGTATAAACGATACATATATATATGTGCATATGTATATCTATATTTACTCATATATTTGTTTTAAAATAATTCTTGTACTAAATAAATAAACTAAATTCTTATAAATATGGACTTTACAAAAAATAGAAATGTAACTATGTATGTTTGTATCAAATCAAATATATAATTTTTATAAATTTGGTTGCTTCCAGATGTGTAAATATGATTTGTTCTTTTACACACACACACAAACACACACAAGCTTATTATACAAAAATAATAAACCTGAAAATATTACTATCTCTTTGTTGAATCTACTTATTATGCAAAAAAGATAAAAACATTTATTATACGTGTTGAAACTGAAATTAAAAAAGGGAGTTATTTTTATGAAGGCCGTATGGCCATAAAGATGGAGGGTTTATGTTTATTATTATTTTTAAAAAAAAAGAAAAAAAAGGGAGGAGGTGGGACGGTTGTCCTAACCACCTTCCATACATGTGCAAACCGTTCATCTACATAGGCCTCATGGCCATTAAAATCTTACAAATTTCCCTACCAAGGGATTTTAACTTATGCACCCAACATCGATTTATATATATTTGTTTATCCAACTCTCTGGATAATATATAAAAACAACAAATAATTTCTCAGAAGATTTTTCCCTAGATATGGGATTTAAACTAGAAGAAAACAATGAAATAGATCTATATCTCTCAAAGAAGAAGTAATGTCTGATCATTTTGTAAAAAAAAAAATTATTTAAATCTACATCTCCCTAGATAATAAACCAAAGATTCCCTAGAAGAAATGAGATAAACCGGCTCTCTAGATAATATACCAAAAAAACTTCTCAAAATCTTTCACTGGAATGGGCTTTTAAATACAAAAATAATAAACTCATATAAATATGCAAGGCATATGATAAAATGAATCTCCAACTCTACATAAAATAAATAAGACTTCTCACAATATTTCCCGGGTATGGGCTTTTAATTAAAAAAAGTTCAATAAACCCTTATACAAGTGCAGATCTCTAAGATCTGCCATGGAAGATTGAATGAGAACTTGATCTTGAAACATTTCTTACTTCATCTCTCCTCTTGATTTCTTCATTCCTACAAAAAAAATAGAGAGACCTGGATGGAGAAGGAGAAGAAATGAAATAAAACTTAGGTTTTACCAATTGTATTCTCATCTTTTCATTTTAGGGCAAACTTAATCCTACGGTAGAGATTTAACTCGATCCAATGGATGTGATTAAATGTGCACAACTTAAGTGATATGGGTATTTTATTTTATTATGATGTTTTTGTATGGTTTTATTAATTGAGACTTAAGATTATGTTCCGGTGAGGGGTAAATTAAATTTAAATAGCCTAAATTTATATAATTAACCTAGCTTATGTTTGTGGAATTCCCTTAATGGGATAATTAAATAAATTTAATCTTCATTTTAATTTGCATATTAATATTCGAAGGCATGGGCCCATTTTGGAGGAAAAATGGGACCCATGACCATAATAATTATTTTGGTTTTTTGCAAACCAATTTTAAAATAATAATAATAATAATGATAGTGTATTAATCGTTCTCGAAATGATTATTAACTTGTCGTAAATGGATTCTAACCTCGTAATCCCTCTTTCCATGTGATAAGTTATATTGTTAGTGGAGTCCTACTTTACCACCATCACGATAGGTTTATCATCGACTCTTAATAAAATAAACATCATTTTTATTGGTGAAAGTGACATTAAGATGACTTCTTGTTCCTTGTCTCATTTTTGTGATTTTATAGTAACGACGTGTAAATTATTTTAATCCTCCAAGTTATTTACAATTGCGGATTGGTTCCGCTTTTCCATATTTTGTGACTTAGTCATGTTATCTTTGTAATGAGAAATCTTAACCATCATATAATTATTTACCTTTTTTAAAAAAAAATATTACCACTTTATTACTTTTCCCATCTTCGATCGGGATATTTGGTTGTCTTTTAACGTGTTTTGGGACTCTCTTCGAGAGTGGCGTGACACATCGCCACTCTTAGAGCATGGTCACACACCTTTATCTCTATAAGCATCGGGTGGAGGACCCTTGTATTTCACCTTCATTGAAGAGCATATTCATCAGTAGACACTTGGGGGATTCATACTTATTCTCCCCCACTCTAGTTTCATCAGGGGTCTCATACTTCTATTATATCTCTTCTTACTGTGCATCTAGTCATTCACATACATTTTGCACATCTTGATACATTTGTATCGTCATTTCCTAATGAGACTCTTGTGCTATGGTTCATACTTGACTATTGAGGGATTACTATATTTATGAACCTCACCAAACTCACTCACACTCTCAACACTCTACACTTTATCGATCAAATATTTCTTGTGCATAAAATTCAAACCATTTCCCAAATACACACTCTTATTTTATGGTTCATTCTTGAATATTGAGGGGGCATTTATAAATGAACCTCATTTCATGCATACTCATTTACACACACACTCGGGGGCACGCGACTCCTATCACATTCACTATGCATTAAATTCCATTCACACGCACATCATACTGCATATCTTGGTTACACATTGGTCTTTATTACTTATTCTTGTATGTACACTTTGATTAGTATGTTAGAAATATACATTATATGTCATTATCTTTATCATACACACATGCGCATTCACTTTCCTTCTAGTTATGATCACATAATTTACATAGATAGTTACACACAACATGGATGTTTGGCATTGTGTCACTTACCATTCCCGTAACAAGCTCATGGGGCATTCAATTTCATACACATAAAAAGTGTTATTGTTTTGATTTATACTACTTCCTATTCATATCAGCACACTACATCATATCGGATCATACACGTTTTGACATAATTTCTAGCTTTCTAACATACTAACAAGTGCTTCGTGTGAAAAATTTGTCTTGTAGGAACTCTTTTCTACCATGGTTATCTATTACATTGCTTGTTATTGTTTTCTATTGTATGCCATTGTTTGTGGGATTTTCCTTTATCTTTTGTGCACTTTGTTTGCTTTTGGGAACTTCAATCTCAATTGTCTTGCGACATCGTGAGTGATGTCCCATTTTTGCAACCCATTTTTCATGTTTTGCATTGTTTTATTATTTGTTATCTTACACATTGTCTTCTATATGTGTGTTTATCTTGTTTGTACTAACACTTGTTTTCAAGCCACTTTGTTTACATGTGCCTTGGTTTTACCAAGCACACTCCCTCCCCCCTACAGGGCTTTAGTTTTAGTAAAGCATCGGGTCCTACTTTAGGCTACATTCTCTTAAGTGATGCCACATGCACCCCAAATGAGGGGGACATCATTGGGTGAATCAATCACCCCATTCAAGAGTTCACAGTCATAATAAAACACAATTCAATACTGATACAACAAAACCTTAAGTCATAGAAACATCCCGAGAATATTACTTGGGTCTTTAGCACAACATAGACACCAATTCCCAGACATAGATAGTAAGGCCCGGGAACCCCCGACCCTTCCTAGATTCCTATGACTAGGGGACGGTTACACAATTTGTCTAATTTAGCACAATTCACATTATTTTAACAACAATAGTTATAGGACAACTATAGTCCTTTAGAACTCGACATGCATGTATTCTACCTTCTTTTCTACTTTCGTGTTAGCTCAAACTGGATCGAAATGGATCAGATTTTCACACACCATTATTAGTGGTGTTTACTCTTTTGAGGAAGTCAAGGGTTAGAGAATAACACTAGACCTTTCTTCCTATACTTCTTCGCACTTGGTGCAATTGACGTGTGATCCCTAAAAAAATTATTCTTCTACAACATCTTCAGGATCCTTTCTATCTCTTTCACTCATCACATATCAGGTGCACATATTTCTTTTCACATTTTTACATACTTTTTACTCGTTTGGATTAAAAAATTTCATATACACATATTTGACTACTCATTTTCTCTTCTCTTTTTTGAGTCTGTCCTTATGGGAAACAACAATCACATCATCAAACATAAAGAGACATCAACAAGAAGTAAAATGTGACATATTCACATACGATTTCATCTCTAGGGTTATTATTTTTCACTTCCTATTCTCTACCATCCACGCTTCATATTTTTATCACTCCACACTTTTTCTTTTCTCCTCAACACGCTTTTTGACTTGATCTACATTATTATCGGTACACATATCTTATCTAGTTTATGTTATCAAGCATTCATTCAACAACATAAAGTGAGGGAAATGTAGACACTAAATAATGCACTTTGGGTATATTTCTAGTCCGATTACATGTACTACTATAAATATGATACCTAAGAAAGAAAAAGTACTAATTGACCACTGTCTTGGGCCTCTTTTCTTTCTTTATTTTTTCCTTCTTGGTATCACACACCTTATTTCCCATTCTGAATTTAGATACTTTAGTTTTTCGAGTCCGGACACGGCGCCCTTGATCAAGACGTTAGTGCCAGGCACCCTCATCCTCTCTCGGGTTCCCCTAACCTCTTTGTATCTTGTTCACATCTTTTGGGTCCTTTATAGTTGTTAGGAATCTTATTTTCTTGGTGGTCATCCTTTTAGTGGTTAATTACGAAATTTAAGAAAAGGAATCATATAAATATAAATTTATGTGGTAATATTAAAGGACCAAACACTAAACATTTAATGTCATCACCTAAGGTTACATCCAAAGGCATTACAAGAGCATGAAAGCATCCATCTAGTATCCATTAAAGGGACACATGATTGCATTATTCTGCATACACTTAATAGGAGGGGATGTTCATTTTTCCATGCACACATCTATCTAGATTATTTACATCTAGTTATTGCTCACTATTTACGTATATCTTGCACAAGAGCCAGCTAGGGCACGATTCTACACACACACACGTAGAACTACATGGATTTTGAAATGTAGGGAAGCACCTAGATTGTAAGTTCACTCAGTCAGGTGATCATTGAGGTCAGTCTGACTGCCCATTTGAATCTTTTTCTTTTGAGGATTTGATGTGTTTTGGGGTTTTACTGGTGCTCTTTCTTATTACGGGTTTTAGGCGATCTCGAGAGATCATATAGTGACATACTTGGTGACAAAGAGTGAAGTTCAACAATATTGAAGTGACACTACACAATTTTTTTTGAGGTTTTGAGTAGTCACGGGCACCCAAAAGAGGTCTACAAGTGCCCCGAAGCCCCTAAACTGTCTAGATGTCCTAGTCCTAGCATTTCCAATTCTCACACAATTTTCGGGCTTGGTTGTGATAGTATCCTCTTCAGTTCCATCAATTCTCCAACTTGACACAACTTCAGATGTGTGCAAATCAACTAAGTATGTTACGCCTCTTCTTGCAACTAGGGTTTCATATTTTTCTACCTTACCGCTTGGGTCATATTTGTATGTTATTGCACATCTATTTGTTGTGTTGCTACATATTTAGATTTAGCAATTATTTATTTTAATATTTTCTTAATCATGTGGATATTGTTGTTGTTCAATGTCTATACACATTACAAGTTAGTCATTTGATTAATTTAAGGGTTTCTATAATTTTACATTCTTAACAAAAAAACATTATAGAAGTTACAATTGGTTTTATTTATTGCATGTTTCCTTCTTTATCTGCTTATGTACTTATTAGTTGTGTCCATATTGACTAGCCACCTACCCTTCAAATTAGATATAACTAGAACGTTTTTCTTGAACATGGTAAATTTGAGGTTGAATTAAATAGTTGGAGTTCTTTAGTTGAATGGTAAAGTTCATATATTATTTTTATGCATGATAGAATAATGCATATGTTTTCCTTGTCGGTTTATGTTATATGTCATATAATTTAATGTAGATTTTTTTCATAAAAAATAAATACATTTGTAGAAAGTTTTGATTGATTTTATCCATAAATTGATAAAGGTATATGAATAAATCTACGTTATTTGTATTTGAATTTATTATTATTTTATACCATAAAAATGTTTTTCTTCTCCATAATATTGTGTTTCTTTGAATTTTAGTATTGTTGGTGAATCATAGCGAAAGATGAAATACAATTCATGAATAGTATTTGGTTTAGAATTTGCATATTAGATATTGTGTATTAAAAAGATCTCATATATATCTATGGTTAAGGAACCCTATGTCTCATGCTTTGTAACATTCTCTTAATTAAACTTGTAATTATCATATCTTCTTGAAAAAATCATTTGCATTGTATTTATTGCATTTTAATTTATGTGAGAGTAGAGAAAACGAAAAATGAAATTGGAAGTGATAACAAAAGAACCATAAATATTAACATTTTCTTACGAAAGAAATGTGAAAAATAAATATAAATGCTAGTACCATGGATGAAGACGATAAAAATTTGAAAAAAAAAACTTCAACATGATTCAATTTTGGGATGGAATCTATTTTGACATTAGTAAAGAAGAGAAGAAAAAGAGTAATTGATCTTGAAACATATATACCAAAAAATATGCCATCATTTCTTGACATCAACACTACATTGAAACATATTCATCTCTTTCAAATTGCATCATTCAAGTACAATATAGGAGATTATCTTTTTGATACAATTTAATTATTATTGCACCTCTTAATATACATCAATTGAATTGTGCTTTGGAACCATAGATTATTTCATGTCATGCTTAAAAATAGGGAACCCATAACTATATGGTTACACGAAAATGAGTTGTATATTGATATTCTTAATGATTTTCATAGAATATATGACAAATAAAATTACTTGTGTGAAGTGAAGCTTTCTATAAATGAAACACAAATGAAATTGAAATAAGATTATGGGGGATACATTTTGTATTCAATGGCTAGACATTTCGATTTGTATATGGTCATTGACACATTAACAAAAAATACATTCACTTTAACAAAGAATCATTGACACCACCATATTCAATATTATTCTATGACTCATGGTCACTATGAACCATTGTTTTGTAAAGTAATTGTGACCTATTTTTTTAGAGATCCTTAGAAACTCATCACAAACTGTAATGATCTATTTCCTATTTGGAATGTTATTGCTCATGAAATAGAAAACTATGGACTTGCTAAATATATCCATTTACTAATGTTTGTGGTGAAATCCTATTTAATATAATTAATATTTTGGAAAAATAAGAATTCAATGCACACAACCTTTGCATTAGATGGCACAATATTTGGCTAATGCAATTTTAGCAACAAAAAAATTTGCAATGAAATGCGTACAACTATGAACACCAGATTTCATACAAACAAAATTTCAACTCACAACTATACATTTATATGGTTGGATTGCCACATGAAAAAGAGGAGTTTTGAATAGTGATTTATGTCTATTATGTCTTTCTCATATTTTGCAAAATAAAATTCAGAAATGGTCAACAAAGAGTAAAATCATTATTCATGTATATGAGATTTAATTTTAACCACATAAAACATATGACATAATTTCATTTGAAATAGTTGCAATACATATTCACTATGAGCCATTGACACTAATTTTGTAAAAGTAAATTTAGTGTCATTTTCCTTTGATAAATTCCATAGAAATGCACAATTCAAAGACACACAATTACAAATATTGTAAAATAAATATATGTCTCCCATTATGTAGCGCATCAACAAGAAACAAAACTAGTTCTCTTGAAGAACCCTATGTTCTTAAACATAAAAAAGTACTAGAAAATCAATGAATTCTTAAAAAGAGCAATATAAAATCACAAAATACAATGGAAAATGACATGTACATGACATGAAACAATGAAATTGAAACAAACAACTATGATCAATAATCAATGTTGCAAATAGTAAAAAAACATGCTCTATATAAACACCTCATTTTGCAGAAGATGATATAAGAGGTGCAAAAACATTAAGCCATTTAAAGGAAGCCATAATGAAATTGAGAATGATAAAACATGAAATGAAGAAAAAATGAAAAGGTGAATAGAACAATCACAATATATCTACATGTTATAGCAAATACGCCAACATATGGTTGTGTCATTTGTGATCGTTTCCATTCCAAAAACAACATAATGAATATTGATTATCCCATTATCAATAATTTTCCCTCCATTTGTAGTGAAATTTCATTAAAACAACTTGTATTAGGATAAAAATATGTAACCATTGCAAAAATGCCATTGAAAATATAAATCTTCCTACATTTATTTTTCTTTTTTACATAAGAATAAATACTAAAGTAGTTATCGTTCATAGATTAAGCTTCTTAGAAGAAAGGTTAGATACTTTACATATGCCATTTGCACAAATAAGGAAATTTGGCTACAAAAGTCCATAAATTTTCCTTATTAGAACACTATTTAATGTTATCATTGATTTTAATCACGCTTAAGAGGCATTATAGAGGAAAATTAATAAAACTAAAACAATTGCAATTAATATTAAAAGGAAATTGGAATACAAAAGTGCATTTTTGAGAGGTAATGTCAGACATGCCTGTGTCATGAATGCATTAAAAGAACTTTGTAAATTCCCCTTATGTATCAAAGGATATGTAGTCATTAACAATGAATGGAAAGTTATTTTTGAAAATACAATTAAAAATGTAATAGATGACATTGAAAACATCAAATAAATTGAATATGACCCTAATGATATAAAATCTGAGACAACTAAGGACTCATTTGTAAATGGTTATGAAGATTCCCATTTGATAAAATACCTTCAACAAAGTTTTATTGCAATTGTGCCATCTGAAGGATTGATACCATTGGGCATTTTCGAAGACAAGTTATTTGAAGAAATTAGATTCCCTACTTTTTACTATGGAATGCATCATGATGATGCTTTTATGGAAAGATTTCGTTACCAAAAAATAACAAAATGGGAGCTATTGTATCGTAAAAATTATTTTGCAACTCATATTAAAAATGTTATCTTCAAAGAAATTAAAATTATTTTGCAGTTTTGTGTGGCTATGTTTACACAAAGGATAATTGTAAGGGATAAAACTACATGTTAAAGATGTTATATGCAACTCGACTTTAGGCAAAATCCTAAAATCAACAGTAAATGATACATGAACATCAAGCATGTACATAACAATTTTTTTGTTTTCATGTAATTTTGACTTGAAGTAGATTTAGGAGTTTTTTTATTGTTTTTGTATGCTTCACAACCTTCTTGGGTCCCTTCATGGGTATAATGAGGTCATTTTGGGTTTTCCCTCCAAAATGCACTATTTTGAATATTTGAATTTCTAAGTTGAAATTGAGAGGTTTAATGTCAAGTGTGAAAACATATAATGATGTAAAAAGGCATAAAGGGCCTCATGTGATGTAAGCAAGGTGTTTTCACCTACCCAAGTAGGGTTACCTTTGTTATGGTCAACTCTACCATGGTTAGGGTTCAAAAACTTGTTGTAACTACCTCCATTTTGGCTTATGAAAGGAGGTATTTGAATGGAAGGAGTTAGTTAGAGTTGGGGAAAATGGATAAAGGTTGTAAATAAGTGTGAAAGAGCAAAAGAAATGATCAATATTCTATAGGAGCTCACGGATTATCTTGTACTAAAAATTATTGTTTAATAAAGCTTTGAGAATCTTGTACATATGAACGATGCATAAAGGAATAATTTTTTTCTTGTGTTTCATTTTTATTATTAATGGTAAAGGTTTTTGGTTAAGACCATTCCCGGTTATAAGAGAGGCCTAGAGCCCAAATATGACATTACATAAAAGGAAACAAAACAAGAATAGATAAGAGCATAGTCAATAAGAAACATAGATACAACAGGATGTAAGCACAATGTCAGCACAATTACAACCCAAAGTTAGCACATTGTCAAGCACAAAATCAATAAAATTACAAAAAGAGACAAGGCATAAAGAAGTGGCTAGGTCATTTCATAAGCTTATTGAATCTCTTCTTAACATTGTCCATACCTTTCTTGATGTCTTTGAAGGTGAAGGCCTTGCTAGATTTTTCTTTGTTGTTGTGAACTTCAAATTGATCCAAGAAGACAGAGAGGAAGTCCAAAGTGTTCTTTTGCATGGAGATAATGTCACATTGTTTTTCTTTGATAGCTTCCACCTCCTTCTCCATTTTGATGACTCTATTATGTATCTTGGAAACATCCTTTTTTAGTCCCATCAATAGTTCTAAAAGAAATTTTGGCTTAAATTTTTCCTTTGATATCCTTAATCTTCATCATATGGTCCTCTCGATTCATTGATGATGATAGTTTCCACCTTAGAGGATCATTCCAAACCTTTTCTTCCCGTGGAAATAAAACCAATATAACCTCCCCACCCCCTATAGAGTGGGAAGATGAGAAGGAAGGATCCCGGTAGGAAAGGTCAGCCCTTTTTCTCCGTAAATATATTCGAGGGAAGGGTCGGTAGGGCACTTGTTGGGAGGAGAGGGAAAGAGAAAATGACAAGAGGTAGATAAAGGGAGGGGGAAAGGGGATATGAATGGAGATAGGGGGTATGGAAGAAGAGGGAACAAAATTCCAATGGGCGAAAGAGGAGTAGAAGAGAGGGGATCGAAGGGGGGCATGGAAGGGTGCGGGGAGAGAAGTGGGGATGGAGAAAGGAGGTGGAGGATGAGAGGTTCGGGGAGAGGGGGAAATGAAGTGGTGGAGAGAGAAGAAGGCAACGGGTGGGAAGCAAGGAAAGAGAGACAAGAAGGGGGATGGTGGAGAATGAAGAAGTCAAAATAATTGTATAGGAGTAAAATCACCCCATGATGCAAAGGATTCACTCATTTACCCCATTTTACCATATTGATAGAATGTTCTAGAGAATGGAGAATGTAGAATGAAAAACTAACACAATTCCTTCTAAAATAGTTGAGGAAAATGAGAGGAAAATGAGATGAAAATAGGGCATTACCGAGAATCTACCCTCAAGAGTAATAAAATTCATGACCAAGAGCCCAACAATGTTGAACGGTGGTGGAAGGGAATCCCAAGAAAAACCTCCATTCTTGTGCATCAAGGATTCACCATCACCAGTTTTTTTTTGTTCATCCTCTTCTAGGTCAATTCTATTCTTAAAATATCTCAAACCCTTCCTCTTGATCCCTGTCACTTTAGCAATAATTTCTTCATTTATTTCAAAGGATTTCCCTTTGTAAATCACCTTCTGTCATTCTAGTTTTTTTATAAATTCTTGAGATAGATGAACATCCACCCCAATGATTTTTTCCATGAACCTAGAGAATCCCCCTTGTAAAAAATTCCCCACAATTCGTCATTGTTCCTCCATTCATCAATTTGGATTGGATCCACTCTGCATCGATCACCTCCCATTCTTAGAAACTGGGTCCAAATCGCCAACACCTAGAGGAAAATAAATCTGATAATGTAACGGTATAAATGCTAAGAACAAAGGTAGAAATAAAAAGGCCAAAGCCTCCACATGTTCCTATGCCAATGTGCCATCAAAAGAAAACTTTCCATCATTGATCAAATTAATATAACAAGAGGGTGGGGGTTCATCCCTATTCTAAACTTGGAAATTATTAGTTTTAACTCCCCGTTATCCATGATATCCACTAATTTGTTTCCCTCTTGATAAGTATGTTGGATCATGTACTCTTGGAAAGTGTTGATGATTTGAGTAGATTCTTCCATCATATTTTTAATTGTTCAGCTATTGAGTGCTCACTTGTAAACAATTGGTGATGTTCAAAGAATCCCCTTCAACAATGATTTTAGTAGCATTAAGTTCTCACGCAACTCTAAGACCCAGAGGGAAGCTATAGCCTCTGCATGATGATTTGAATTATCGCCCATGGGGCCAACATACAATCTAATGACTTGACCAATCTCATTTCTGATGCACCCTACACCCACCGCTCTTCCCGGGTGTTCCCATTTAAAGCACCATCATAATTGATCTTGAAAATGATAAGTTAGTGGTATTTTGGGATGGAATATTGTTAGTATGATAGGGTTAATTTTCATTGAATGAGACTAGGGGATGTATGAAGTAGGTTCTCATATTTATAAGGAAAAATATGCATTTTGGGTGATTTGGTATGAATGTGTAGGTTGTATATAGAATAGTAGGGCCTTCTCAGTTGGATAAATGTGGCATGAAGTTATTAAACTCCTGAGAAATGCCAACATCATATGCATGAGGAGTAAGTGGCCTAGGTAAGTATTCTTGTTGTTTTTTGTGACTTGAAGGTTGAGAAAACATTATAAGGAGTTATTGATAATTAAGAACCTGACCAATATGTGTGTGTGTGCATGGTTCAATGGGTATGAAGAGGAGTTTTATTGATTTAATAATACCCCGACATTGATTCATTGATAAAGATATCTAAACTAGCAAACACAATCAACACAGTTCCTTTAAGAATGTTAAATCAACATTAGGAGGGGTACAACGTAGTTACAATGCTAAGTTTGATGGAAGGGTTTTGGATAAGGTGCATGGGACCCTAAAAAGGATATTAATATTTGAAGAAGTTATAGAGTCACCGAAAATAAAAATAATGCTAAATCTAAGGTCAAAGGTCCGTGAATCCTTGTCTTGGGGTTTACAAGAAATAAATGAACATGACTTAAGTTTTAACTAGTGGAAATGAACCAAATTTAGTGACTAGGTGGAAGGTGGTATAATAAAGGTTTGGATGAAATATCAAGATGGATTACAAGGTTTTTAGTGTGTAAACATAGAAAAACAGTCATACCATGTCTCATTTTACTAGTCTACAAGCTATATTTGATGAGTAATTATTTTAGAAGCCAATTTCATGGATAAAGAAATACTAATGAGGTATAACATGATGTTTTGTATGTGTCCAAGGTTTTTGGAGTTAAGGAGCCATTATATAAACTCATAAAACAAAATTTCTCTTTAACAATCTTGGTACACAGTCTTAGAACCAGTCTTAGAAACATCATGTTATATAAAACAAAATTTCATATAACATGATGTTTCTTTGTTCTGCGGGTATGAAACCCATGGAACACTATGATTTGGAAACCTCGAATAAAATAGGATAGTGTCTCATGGATTTTACCCTTTTCCACCCTAACTTTATTTTCCATACCACACAAATCTTCAACTTTGATGCAGTTCTGCTCCACCTTGGCAGAATTGTAATTAGTTCCATGGAATTAACAAATTTTGGAATATATTATATTTTTTGATTCCTACACAACACTATGTTTCTATGTTCTATGGAGTGCTAAGATTCTCAATCCATTCATGCTCTCTATATCCCATCCTTGGCCAAAATTCACCTAAGTCCCGAATCGCTCATTCGTTTATTCCGTAGCTTAGGAGAATTCATGGAACATTAAGTTCCTACATTCTACAAGAGAAATAATTCATGTGAAATGAATTTATTGAGAAAACATGGCTAGGTCCATTTTGATTAGTTGTTCAAAATTACAAGGGGTGTAATTTTGGACAACACTTCCTTAAACTATTTACCCTCTAACCTTGGCCTTATTCTATGTTCAATCTTGCATCCCTCCATAATCTCCTTATCTTCCACCCTTTTCCCTCCATCTTCTAACTTCCAAACCCTCCAACCTCCCCTTTCTCCTTAACCCTTATCCCTCCATCATCCAATCTTTAACCCTCCCTTCCCTTCAACCAATTTCCTTATAGCTCTCCAACCCCTTATATTTAATGTCTAAGTGCGATTCTCCAAAGTATTCTTATCTTCCACCCTTTTCCCTCCACTATCTAGCCCTCTAAAGGTTCCCTTCCCTTAAAATTTATGACCTTCTATATTATACCTACAACCTTGAAACCATCCAAATTATCCTTACCTTCTACCTTTTCCATCTATCATCCATCCTATTCTCTTCTACCACCAACCTACTGCAACCCTCCCTGTTGGTGAGAAAATTTTTCGGGTGGACAAACTTGTGGATTTCTTTCAAATGCTCTGGGAATCTAAGTCCCTCTACTTAACCGGTGCAACTTCCATATATGCATGCGCATGAAAAGGTGGATTTCTATGGTGGCCTTTCGACCCGGGATCCAACAAGGACACTCCATTGACCCTGCTACAAAACTTGTAGATACCTACAAAATAGGACTTTTTTGTAAATATGGAAAGGGGAGTGAGAAATTAGATAGGAGAAATAATGTTGCAGGTAGAAAATCAGATTCCTACATACATCAATTAGAATTTTTATCACATGCATTAAAATTAGGAGGAAACAACTCTACACGTAGCAACAAGACCAAATGGAATTTATGATTACAAAGTATCAATAAACCCCTTAGTCAAAAAGGCTCGAAAATCCTTCTTCTTGTATTGATTGCTTAAACCAAGTTATACATAGTATGAGAATGGAGGAAAAATAGAGAGTGGGGAAAGGAATAATTTGGCTATCTCCTTTGTTCTCTCAAGGTAGAATGCACTCTTGAGCTTACAAAATTAATGACCAACCCTTTGAAATGGGAATGGCGTTACAATTTATAGAATGAGAGGTGACTTATCATCTTCCTCATGACCCTCCATATGCCTTATTTCTAACTTTAGACTATTCATATTCCTACAAAATATTTAAGTCCCTTTTATAAAATCAAGGTGACTTAATTTACATTATGTTTCTAAAGTCACTTTTAAGTGCCTTAAAGGCATGTCAAAAGTGAAAACCCAACGGAGAATTATAACATTTGAAGGGAGAGAAATTTGGGGAGAGGGAAGAGAGAGAAGAGGAGAAGATGTTTCCCATGATGAAGTTCGATGGTCCTTGTTCATGGAAAGATCTGATGTGATGAAGTTCTGAATGTCCCATTGTGCCAAAACTACTCTTTCAGTGTGACTTTCTATTTTTAGTAGGTTTCTGTGGGACCACTTACTATTTTTAGTAAATGTCAAGAATGTCTGCATTTAGGTGAATTTTTCAGCTGTAGTGGACCTCCAATGTCTTTGTCTCGCTTCACAAGTTCTTTCGTTGTTGACTTTCCCGAAATAGTAGTCCCTATGTCAAAGACATACTATTTTTAGAAAGTGGGCTTATAGAGGTCCAAGTGACACACAATGAATTTTTTTGATATGGTTTTTTTCCTAATATTTCCCCTCTGAAATTTCAGACCCCCCCGCTTAATAGTCCAGGAGATTTTAAACTTTCAAATTTTAGACATGGAAGTGCTTCTAGACATGGTAGCCATTAATAGACCTCAAAATTGTAGGTATGGTTTTCTCCTCCATTTAAAAAAATAAATTTCATTGCGATAGGTTTCTTCTTCTGATGCTTCATGTGTAATTCTACTTCGTTTTGCCCAACGGTTTGACTGGAAATTAGATTTTTCTTCGTTGGGCCAAAAATGGGATTTCTTTGCTATGAGCATTCCTTGCTACAAATTGGAGGTTTGAATATGAGTTTTTAATGGAATTATAGAGATAATAACTTATCAATAGATGGTTTTTCAATCCATGCACTGGTTTGCAAGATATCTTCAAATCTTCGTTTTATGGCAATGGGGATTTGCAGTGTTCTTCTTCTTGGTTCTCCATTTATTTTTCTTATCTCGATAAATTTTTCTTCTGAGACCTGTGTGTCATCATGGATTGAATGATAATGTACTATGATGGATTTGGTTCAAGATTTGGCAATGGTGGAATGAGGTATTCTCTTCACTTTTCCTCGATAGTGAGAAGCAAGAAGCAAACAGAAGCAACAAGAAACAACCAACAATTAGAAAAAATTTCAAAATTTTGAGTTGGATTTGGGAGAATTTTTTTCCATGATTTCCCTAACCTCAAGGACATAAGGAACATCAATTTCCACAATGAGCAAGATGGTGACATGTGGCGGCGATCCAACGGTAGGGAATGAGTGCTCCAAAATTAGCTTTAAAGCACCGAGGGGCTGGAAGCGGGTCACATGGGTGACCAAAGAAATCCCCATAGGGTCTGGGTGAATTTTTACATGTTTGATGTCCCTGACCTTAGGGACATGAGGGACATAAATTTCCATGGTGGTCTTGGAGCTGACACGTGGCGCTTGATCCGATGGCAGGGAATGGATGCTCCAAAAATGCACCTGGGGGTTGAACTGTCAAGTCTGGAGGTCACATGAGGGTTCCAGAGCTTACATGGGGATGTGGGAATTTTTCAAGGTTGGTGTACATGAAATCCTACAAATATTATGGTGTTTCCACGTGTCCTCCCAAAAATTGACTAACCCCTGAACTGCCTTTGAGAGGGCAACTTGAGATGATGATAACTTGAGCTCTCGGTGGAATTTATTGGTGAAATTTTATATGATCCTGACTAGAAATATCATTTTGAATCTAATGGTGGGGATATAATATATTTATTAAACTATATAATCCATGAAAAATCAGATTTGTGATTTGAGACTCCACTTGTGCCTGAGAAAAATTGCCTACAAATCATATGCACCAAGGTGTTGTGAAAAATATGATTCCACCATCATGTAGGTCTTGGAATTATCTTTTGTAGATGTTGTTTTTACTTATAAATGTTAGAAGCATGGGAATACTGAGAGGGGGTGAATCAAGATTCGACAATAAAAAACTTTTTCTCCAACTTATTTTTTTTTCACACTTAACAAGATATTCAAATCTTAAAATAAAATGAGAGTACACACAAAAATCAAATGCACATAACACCAGATATACCGTGGTTCACCCAAAGTGTGGGCTACATACACCAAAGAGACTACTTGGATCTACCGTCCAAGCCCAACCAAAAAATATTGTTTATAAAGTGTGAGCACCCACTCATAGAAGACACCAATCTCCAAGCCGAACACTAATTCAGCCCTTGAATGAAAAAACCACTGACTATGCAATCTCTTATTCAAAGCATCAACTTCTGGAGACACCAATCCCCAATCAAGCACCCACTCCAAAAATCTGCAATACAAAATCAATGATAATTTTTCCTTCTATATTCTTTCTCTCACATACTTGTGATGCCATAAAAAAATGTAGATTTAAAAGAGTGCTTAACTTATAAAGTTTAGATTTTTTTCAAAAAATACACATATGCCATTTCATAGATTTTTTTTTAACAACCAAACTTGAAAAGTAGACACAACTAAAAATTACAGATTTAATGTACAATGCATAACTACTTTTTTTTTTCAGATTTATAAACAACAAGGCCTCCAAATGAAGACATTGAAATAAAAAGGGTCATGGTTTCATTATGATTTCAAAATGATAATATTACAAGATTCTTGCAATAATGAAGGAAAACTTCCTTAGTAATGACTAAAGTTTACAAGTAGCAACAATTACAAAAATAGGAATTTACAAGAAGGTAAAGCTTCACAAGCCACATTTAATTACAAAATGAAAGTAATGCCCTCAAAAGATGAGGATGACCAAGAGGACCAAGTTGGCAAAGAGGCTCCAACTATCTCCAAACTTGAGTGTTCTTCCAAGGATGCTGAAATAAGAGACAAGGCTTGTTTACCACCCAACCAATAGGCATCATCACATGTCTTTCCATGGTTGGAAGCCATACTAGCCTCCCCAAGCCCATGGGAGAGAGGAACAAACTTCCACAATGTGCACAAGTATAATGGGGATAAGACACAACAAGAAATACATAAGACCATTTAATACACTTAGAAAACTACACATGGTAAAAAAACAACATGAGGAGAACCATGCCAACCTCACAAAGGGGGAAGAGAAGAAATAGGATGCCCAAATCAAAGGTGTCCAACCATAGGCAGCACCTAAAAAGCATGTTTACAAAAATCATTACTCCTCCTAATCATTCATCCTCCTTATTCCTCCTTTATGTCATAGAAATCCTTCTTGGGAGGATTTTCAAACCCACAAGGATTTCCTCACTAAGAATGGGGAAAGGTTCAAGCCATATGAACCTTTCTCCCACCTCAAACCATATAAGGGGGATGAGAAGGGACCTTCATGGCTTGACCAAAACCATGAGGTTTGAGAGGGAAATCCCTCTCTCTTCCTCTAGATTCTCCAAAACCATCAATCTAAATGATGGTGGAGAGAAAACAAAAGAAAACACAAAGTAACAAAAAAACCAACTACATTCACCATACAACTTTACAACACATCATTTCACACACATCATTTTATTGACCATTGCTTAGTTAACAAGATAAGAACAACTAGGAAAGAAAAGGATTAAGAATCCTACCTCTATAATGCTTTCCAAGACTCTAAGCTTTTCCATTTGTCCAAGCAAACCTCCAAGCTCCAAAATACTCCAAGTTCTCCTGAAAAAAAATGAGCCAAGAAGACCCCTTCCTTCCACATGAGGAAGAATAAGAAGAGGAACCCAAAATTTTCCTCACCAATGGGAAAGTGACAAGTGTCACCCCCTCTCCTCTCAAGAGTCAAAGATTCCAAAACCAAATAAGTAAAAGTAAACCCACCTTTTATCCCTTATCACCCAAAATACTACAAACGAAAATAAAACAAAGTGGAGCAACTTTTAACAATTACACACAAACCAACCATCTTACATGGATGATGACTAAGGAGGAAAAATGGGAGGGAAACTCCCTCTAAACCTTGAAATGAGCCCCCTACCTATTAGGTAGGGTCCAAGGGATCATTTTCATGCTAAGGAACTCCCAAACTCAAAAGGGGTCCCTAAAACGCCCAAAATAACCCAATTTCGGGTTTGGCATGCTTGGGCACAAGGGTAGAGGGTGTGGGGTCCACTCAAGGTTCACATGTGGTCCCCAATCCCTTCACCAACACACACACACTTACCCAAAACTATCTCTTAAATTAAGATGAGATCATTAAACCCCTAAACTAGTTTACTTAATAAAACACACCCTAAACATAATTAATTTTACTAGACATAAAATACATTACAATTGAGGTTTCACCCATGGTGCCCAATTAATACACTTATTATAAGGCCTCAAACATTTAGCATGGTTAGGACTCATCTCGTGGGCTGCTCATGTGCACAATTGCGTAGCTACCACGAAACCCATGCTCTCCTATACTGTCACCTGCACACTCATTACACACATTAACCGCATCTGTCAATATAATAAACATCATCTACACATCACAAATTTAATCAAACTTATAATGTACTAACATCATTATACAATTGATAGTGCAATGCATACAATTATACACATAGTTTTCCACGAATCATCCACAGATAAAATTACAACGACATACACTTAGGCTAGCATGAGATTACCATTATTAAATCTAGAAAACTATATCATTAATCAAATCGACCACAAGAAACAATATCTAACCAATGAATATCACTATCATGTACCCCTGTTAGTGTCATCAACATCACAAGAACTATATCAATATACGAATCTAGTCCAATTGGCGCTACACGCCCAAAATACCATAATGTCCATGAGGATAAATAACATAGCAAAATGTCCAAAATCTAACAGAGTCTCAATCAAAACATGTCTATGCATAAAGGAACCAATAGATAACTAGAGCTATAAGAACGTGGGCACTACAATACTCATACTCACTTAAGAGATTTATAATATCAACTCACATACATATCACACTCATGTAAAATGCTCTCTTTCTTGCTCTCCTAATAATGTGCACACAACACTTGCTTATATAGAAAGAAGGAGAGAAAAACCACTTGTGGTTTCCCTAAAACCATGTGCCCATACCATGGGCCAATTTTCTCCAAATAGAAATATTCTCTTACACATGTAAGAGTAACTCCTCTTACGCATCATAGAATCTCTTACACATCATAAACTATCATAAAATATTTTACGCGCATCATAAGTTGTCATAGAATCTCTTACGCATCATAAGTTGTCATAGAATCTCTTACACATCATAAGCTGCCATAGAATATCTTACGCATCATAAAATATCTTACACATCCCGCCATGTGTCATAAGATTCCTTGGTGATGTTGAATATTAAAAAATTCAAATTTTGACATCACACTCATTTGACATGGATAAATATTTTACTTAACATTGATGTTGTAATGTTGAATATTAAAAAAATATTCAAAACTCAATATTTACATCAACACTAATGTTGTACCTTTGACATCAATGACAAAATACTCAACAATAAATCCATCTAGATCTCCCAGAATCTTCTTCTAAAGCCCAGTAGTTGTTTTGGCATGTGCACTAACTATGCATGTGAACCCTAACTCGTAAAACTTCCCAACTTCTCCGAGACCTTCTAAAATATTCTTGAACCATCTCCATGATGTCCCAAGACCTTTGGATCACCTCCACATCCACTTAGGATCTTCTGATCTGCTCCGTGAGGGTGCTCCAACTCTAGGAAGGCTAGTGATAGCCCTTTTCATAATTACATGTAGCTTTAAATGAAATCATAAAATCACCTAGGGGAATGAATGGACTTTCCTAAATCACATGGGGGAATGGTATAAAATTATTTGTGAGGTCATTTGGACTTATTGGAAAGATTTGGGGTGTCTTGGAGTGATAGACTTGAAAATTTTGGCATAGGGGTATAGTTTCGTGCTTGGAAATTGTCAATTTCCCTGTTGCACATTTGCATGAAAACACCTCAAAATTCCAAACCATCAAACCCCCTCCCCTTCAACCCTTTTCTCTCCATCATCCAACCTAAAACCTTCCATTCCATTCCCTCCAACTATTTTCCCTCAAATCTTCTAAACTTTTCTATTCCATGTCTAATGTTGCAACCCTCCAAAATCTTCTTATCTTTAACCATTTTCCCTTTGTTCAATGTTCTAACTTCCAAACCCTCCAACATCCCCTTACCTTTAAACCATTTCCTACATCATCCAACCTATAATTTTCAACCTTCCATTATTTTAAATTCTTTTCTATTATGCGTCCAATATCACAACCCTCCAAAGTCACCCTATCTTCCACCCTTCTCCCTCCATCATCAAACCTCTTATCTTCTACATCCAACCTCATAACCCTCCAAAATGCCCTTACCATATAAGCTTTATACTCTCAAAATTTTTATTTTATTCCACCTTTTACATCTATGGTTCAACTTATGACTTCTTATTCCCTTCGAATCTTTTTCCATTTTACATCCAATGTTCAACCCCTTAAAAGTCTCCTTATATTCCACTCTTCTCCCTACATAATCCAACCTCTTCTCTTCTACATTAAACCTCATAATCCTCCAAAATTCCCTTATATTAGACCATTTTCCATTAGTTATTCAATCTCCAAAATTCTAAACTCCCTTTTCTCTCCATCGTCCAACGTTAAAACTTCTAAACCCTCCAACCTCCCCTACCCTTTAACTATTTTCCCTCAAAAAATTTCTATTCTATGTCCAATGTCACAGCCCTTAAAACTCACCTTATCTTTAACTTTTTACCTCCATAGTTTATCCTAAAAAATTCCAAACCTTTTTTATTTTATGTTTGATGTCGCAACCCTCCAAAGTCTCTTTATCTTCCACCCTTTTCCTCATTCGTTCAACCTCCAGAATTCTACACTCCCCTTCCCTTCAACCCTTTTCCATATTTTTTTAACCTCCAAAATTTAAAATTGCCTCCACTTGTCATCCATTATACAACCTCCAAAAATTCAATCCCTTAAAAAAAATTCATCAAACTCTCCAACCTTTTCTATTCTACACATGTTTAATGTCACAACCCTCCAAGTTATCCTTATCTTCCACCTTTTTCCCTTCATCATCCAACCTCTTATTTATTATGTCCAATATCACAATGCTCCTCAATCCCCTTCCATTCATCCATATTCCCTCCAAAATTCCACCATTTTATATTCTACATCCAATTTAACAACCCTCCAAAGTCTCCTTATCTTACACTCTTTTCCCTTCTTCATCCACCATTTTCTAGTTCGCTCAACATTCATACTCCCCTTCCCTCCAACCCTTTTCCTTCCATCACCAAACCTTCAACTCTCCAATTCCTTAAAAAAATATACCTTGAAAAAATTTCCATCCAACCCCGTAAACTTTTCTATTATATGTATAGTGTCACAACCCTCTAAATTCTCCTTATCTTCTATCATTTTCCTCGATCATCCAACCTTTCACACTCCCCATCTATTCAACCCTTTTCCCTCCATTTTCCAACCCTCCAAACTTTTGACCTCCCCTTCCCATGCATCCATTTCCCTCCATTGTCCAACCTCCAACCTCCCCTTCCCTTATACACTTCCCTCCATATTCAACCTTAAAACCCTCCAAACTACCCTTATCTTTCACCCTTTTCCATCGATCATTCAACCTAAAAATTCTAGAACCTTCAATCTCCACTTCCCTTCAACTATTTTCCCTAAAACCTTTTAACCTTTTATATTTTACACACAATGTCACAACTTTCCAAAGTTTCTTATTATTCCATTGTGATCCCTCCATCTTCAAACCTCTGCAACCCTAAAAACTCCCCTTATCATATACCCCTTTCCCTCCATTTTCCAACCTCAAAACCCTAATAAATCTCCATATATTCCACCATTTTCCCTTTATTTTCCAATCTCACAAATCCTAAATTTCCTTAAAATATTTTCCTCAATAGTTTTAACCTTTTCTATTTATTAACATGTGTTTTTGCAATGTCAAAATTCAAGTTGAATAAATGACAACTTTACCCTAGTGTTGACAAATTTACTTGAAGCCCATCTTGAGTCATCCTTTGTCTAAAACTTCCTTCTATGTCATACCATTACGATCATTTAAAAACCTCATATTTTGATAAAAACCTTCCAAAATGTATGAAATATGGTCATGAGGTCATTGAGTCCATTCAGTGAAATGTAATCAAGAGGTGAAATCCTTACTAGTCCTAGAAAGGTGATTCCCTAGACTTTTGGGAATTGGTGTGCATCCTATGGGATGATAAAGGAAGCTAAATTCATCTGAAGGTGTTGTGGAATAGTTTTAAATGAATTGGAATATGTTTAGGATGTTTTGGAACAAGAACAATGAAAGCGGGTTTAGGAGGCTTAAGGAACTAGAAGCGTAAAAACACATGAACTTCAATGGAGGATTATGGGAGCTCTAAGATGATTCAAGAGGAAAAAAAGATACCATCAAAAATATTATAGGATCCTATACATGATGGATTTTTCACATTCTAAAAATCCCAAAGAGATTATATTTGCAGGAAACTTTCAAAGAAACTCACCTTGCGGTCTAGAATGAATATGCAGAATGTTTTGGATAAGGAGGCAGAATTAAGTCTTAAAAACCATCCCATTGATCTTAAAATGGTCTTAGGATTCAAAATCATATAAATATTTCTAAAAATGGTTTCTAGAACTTGAGGAAAGTTGGTTTCATGTTTCAATGAGTTAGTCGAGTATCAAGTTTGAAGGGCTAGGGTTTTTTCAATTTGACTATCCCAACTATTTGGCTCAGTGGGGATAGTTGAGACACCAAGGATGCCAAAATGTGACCCGCCCCATGATGAATCCCTTGGACCATCATATGACGATGATCATGCCTGGAAGAGTACTTAGTGATCTCATGTGCAAATTTGTCTTTAGTATTGAGCCTCTCAATCCTTGAGCACATTTTCACCTCCATTGTCCAACTATCTAGGAGATTATGAATAGTTGGGACAAAAAAGTATACCCCACACCCAGCCCCTTCTCAGGTTCTTTAGGTGACCTCCATTCTAGCCCCCAAGTGCCCAAACCTCTCTCTCTCCTCCTCTAAGCTAGCCACTCAACTCCCACCACTTGTCAAGCCCATACATGGGGAAGTTTTTTCACACATAATATTCCATATGTCTAAGACATTTAGGATAGTTTGGACACAAAAGTGTGCCCCCTCATTTGCATTCAATTTTTTTTTAAACACACTTTATCAACTTAAAAATAACCTTGTTATTGCCCTTTTAGGAGCTTCCCAACTATTTTCCTCTTCATTATTTCACCAAGTTAACCGGGAAGAAATTTTGACATCCTCAATCTCAAGAAAACCTTAAAATTTATTATACATACCTTTTTTCTCATCAAGGGCAGCCATGGAAGCTAAAATGAAGAAATTGTCATATCTTCCAAACTCGTTATCGAAATCAAGTGAAATATTCTCATTTGTTCTTCAACCTGGGGCCATCAAGAACACCGTAGCAAAAAAGATGAGGATGACCTAGATCATTAATGGTATAAAACCCTAGTTTGATTCCCTAGATTCTCCTTTTTATTTTTTGGGCATTCCTGAACAGCGGATTGAGTTGTGATTAATATGGAGATATAAAGTATCTATATTTCAAGTTAATCTAAATGAGTAACAACAATGAACTAAATAGTATAAAAAAATGATAAACGATAAATGATTTTATTTAATATTTAAATGAAATGAAATCATTGTAATAAAAGTAATAAGGTACTAACCTAAAAATGACTTACTTCTTGCATATGATTATGGAATGAACTGGATGATATGTAGACAGAGTATATTGTGATGACACGACCTAGGAAATTACAATAGGTGAAGATCCAACTAGACTAGGGCACATGGAAGAGGAATGGGGTGTGTATGGGTACCCTGGTCTATAATGTTAGCACTCTGTCTTCACTTATGTCATTGTAAACCTGTGATTAAGATATACCTGCAAAACCCCATACAAAGCATTAAATCCCTAAAAAGAAATATGCATATGAAGGGGTAGAACATACCTTAGCTACCACAATGGTGGAATTACAAATAAGTTCTGAAATACATTCCAAACCCAATGTAGTTCTATTTTATTGTGTGTGAAAATGTGTGCCTATGGTGTCCTAGCGCAAATGACGCAGTAGAGATAGGGGAAATAGCTAGATGTAAAATGTAAATGGTGGATGGAATAGAATGAATAAAACCTTTCCTATGTAGTGTGTGTGATGTAATGATTCCCAAATGTAGTCCCTTTCCTTAGTAGATAGCTAGCCCTTGATAGTAGATAGTCCACCCTTAGAATAGTGTGTATGTTGTGTTTATATAGGGATATCTTGTTCAAATTTTGACACTAATGACATGACATGTTGACTAGTACCTAGGGAATGAGAGGAAAAATAAAAAGACCAACCTCAAAACTCTAAATTAAACACAAGTGATGTTGAGACTAAGGAATCTAAAATTAAGGATAGGGGTTCCTACAGGTGCCCCAAGATACCCTAGGTGCCCTAGTCAAAGACTAGAGACGACAATCGACCAAATAACAACATTTGAGACTCCCTGGGAGATGACTAGAACTATGCAAATAACTCGATGACTATGCATGAAAAATTACGAAAACTACTTGACTAACTAATGGCATGACTAGGGATGAGTCATTAATGAATACTTTTCTTACCTGAGATCCATATATAAAACAACACACTTGGTGGTGTAGATGTAATAATAAGTGTGTGATTTTGTGACTACATTTTCCCCACTTTATGTTGGTGAGCAGAAATCTCAGTAACATAAAGTAGATAGAGATGTGTACATGAGAGAAATTTGGAGATTCCCATGCTTTATAGTAGATTGCACAAATGTGGTAGTAAAAGTGTGTCGAAAGAACCATAAATCATGGGAAACCATAGATAAGTAGGTATATCCATGCAATGAAAAGAGTACTAGTATGATGAAGTGCATTAAATGAGAGTCGTGATTAGAAAGTATGATGATTTCGAATACATATAATGAAAATGAGATGGGGTAGGGAGAGATCAATTCGACCTATTGTCTATTTTTGTACCCTTGCAAAAATTGAACTTAAAGAGCCACGAGATAGATATGAAGACCCATAAGAGATTAGGCATGACATGGGATGAAGGAGTCTAATCCATGGCTAAGGTTAAAATAAAAATAAAGTCATTGAAGCTGCAAGGTGAAAGAAACAAGTCCATGGATGTGTTGAGTCTGCAGAGTGAAGGAAAAAACTTGAAAATCCACGAGAGGCATAAAAACACAGAACAAAGCGAATACAAATTCCATGGGGTGAAGAATAGGAAGTCTAAGGAAGTCAAGATGAGGCCACGCCATATCGCATCACAAGTAAAGATAAGTTAGTAGAACCACGGAATGGAGATAAAGTTGTGGAGGTCAAAATCCACGCAGAACTGAAATAAAATCCACGTATCGAAGGAAAGTATTATTTTTCCGCAAATTACCAAAATGAACATGAATTTTAATTTGATTTGATATTTGCAAATCTGATATTATTTGAAGGAATCTTAGCCTTCTCTATGCGAAGGAAATCAAATTTCATGGATTAAATATTGGTAGGTGGGCGAAGTGAAGGAAGACATCTCCAACACACAAAAGGTCTATTCAAGACGACTCAACCACTAGAATTAAATGCAGTATGGGTGTTATTCCTTCTTCAACAAGGTAAATGCCATGTAGAGGATAATTTTCAAGAGATAATCATATCTTTTCAAAAATTAAATGAAGGTGGTCGGTTGGTGGAAGGGGAATTTGAATTTCCCTCTCTTTTTTCTTCTTCTCTCCTTCTATTTTCTATATATTGTAAAGTGATGCCTTGTTTTAATGTTGGATACTTTGGGAATGTGAGGGCATCATTTCATGTTGCACAAGTGTTCTAAGAGTTGCATGCCTTGGGCTATGTCTTTGTAAATTTTTTACATCTTCCTCATGTATCGTGATGATCTATGCATGATCTCTAAGCAATAAATTATTTAGTTTTTGGATTTTTCAAAGTTGTTATCTATTGCTTTATTGCACTTTCTTTCCTCTCATTTATTTTTAGGTGTGTTGTATGTGTTATTTCAGAGGTCTGTGTCTATTTTGCATCGTGAAGGTGGAACTATGGATGTGATTTTGATCTACGGCCTTTGCTTCAACCCTCTTCATCATTGTTTTCTTCCATTTTCTCTCTTTCCCTGTCATCCCCTTATTTTTGGTGTTATCTCCTTCTCTAGTATAGGTTTATGTTTTATGTATCTCCTTCTCACCCTGGTCCCTTAGAAAGTTAGAGTAGATCTAGATAGTTGTATTTCAATTCCTAGGAGTAGTTTAGCATTAGGAGTAAGTAGAGGAAGTTGACCTTCTCTGGAGGTCTATCTTAGTTTGAGTCCCACAACTTAGAGACAGTCCCATGTTGTCTCAAATCCCGAATTTTCTATGATTTAGGCACAGGTGCATATTTGAGCTCCAACAGTTTTGGCATGCACTTGGTGGGACCTTGAAATTAATATTTCCAATTTTATCAAGTTTTGATGTGTATCTTGGTGAAGCTCTAGCCTTTGGAGGCTCTACAAGAATAACATATATAGCAACTCCTTTCAAAATTTCAACCGGTTTCAGTTGAATCTTGGTGATTCGAGTGTCCCTGATTCATGAGAAGGATCCAAATATGGTCAAGAACAAGAGGATTATTTGAATATTTATAGTTATCCCCACACAGAGGAAAAAGAGGAAAATAAATTCAAAGATCTCCATATCCTCTAAACCAAACTCTTTCAATACCTCCACATGACAGAACTTGTTACATTCAACAAGAGTTCTCATACATATCGAGAATGGATCACCAAAAAAAAATGTGATAGCAAAGTCCAGTTATAAACTTCATAGGAAATATTCCTCTCACCTTGAATGATCAAAACCCAATTCTAGTAGAAGCCTTGAAGAATATCACATATTTTACTAGAGAAAATAACACTACTCCAGTCGATCACATTCAAGATATTGCAAATGTCTATGTTATCCATGAAATTTTGAGATGGACATGGAAGTGAAACTTTGGCCTTATCACTTAAAGGAAAAGCTCTATAATGGTTCAAAAGCCTTAGGGCAGGAACAATTCAAAACTGGGATCAATTATGCATAGCTATTTATGACCAGTTTGGAGAAAGAGCAGACAACCTTTCTCTTTTGGAGCAATTAACTACAATCAAGAGAGCACCTAATGAGAAAATGGTGGATTTCAACTTTAGATTCCAAAGAACTTGGGATAGAATTCTAGCTCTTATGAGACCTACAACAAAAGGTGTCTTTCTTTACTTTTTAAAATCTCTTAACTCTGATATATCTATTATGATACAATATATGGGAGGAACAACTCTACCAGATACTTATATAATTACAATCAGAGCTTAAAATGGTTTAATACAAGCTGGGAAATTAGCTCCTAGACCACCCATGCCATTATATCCAAAACTACCTAAAGTTGCCCAACCTTTTATTGCTCTTATCCCTGAGCCAAATCCATAACATGTTTCTTCCACCTCACAAACTCTTTCCCAAAAAAAGGAGGATGAAGAAATGAAGGATTTGATTAGAAACTTGACAAACAAAGTTATATCCCTAGAGAAACAACAAGCCCAATCTTATAAGAATTATCAAAATCAAGGAAAACTTCCAATCAGGGGTATCAACCATGGAGAAATCAACAACCTAATCAAAGATATGCATAGAACCAACAAAATAACAAATGGAAGAATCAAATTTATCCTCTTCCATTAGCAACAATCCCTCCTCCACAAGCACTTCCTCCTCCTAGTTCAATTTAGGCTTTAGTTCTTGTACAAAATAATATGGCACAAGAAATAGAGTGGTGTTTTCCATGTAATCTACCACATAACCAAATTGGTTGTGAAAGGGAAATGCATCTTCAAGCATACATGGTTTAGGGATCTTCCAATCAATAGGAACCACCACTGCTATAGGTACCCAATCTAACTATAGAAGTAGCTCAAGAGACCAACAATGACACTAACCTAATGTTTTTTGGAGCTAAAGACTTATGCACACACTGACCAAATGGTTGGAAGCTTTGGCAAATCATTAATCAACATTACTGATAATACATGACATAAGAAAAGGATGCTAGAGTCATAATCTCCACCTTTTGTGGATCATTTCAATGCCTTAGGAAAGGAAAAAGAAACTACGGTGAAAAAAAGCAAGCCATCTGAGCTTCCTGGAAAATCCACGGATAAAGAGGTTGTTACTCAACCAAATCCGCCAAATCAAATGTCGTCACAACAGAGAAAATAAGGTAGCATGCCATAAATGCAGAAATCCACTTTTCTTCCTTTTAACATTGTTGAGAAAATGAAGAAGACCAATGTCAACGTCTCAATGTGGGATGCACTTATTATTCCATCGCAGCGAGATCTCCTGTGTGAATCCCTCAAGCAGCTACCTCCCACGGATCCAATAATGCAAAAGGATCATGCCACGGTTCATGTCTATCAAGAAAATAATGATCAAGTAAGTAAAATGGTCAAAACCCCACCCTTTTACATGTCAATAATTGTGGGTAAACACCTAGTTCATAACTATATGATTGATTCTAGGGCTAGTAATTTTGTAATGCCCAAGAAAATAGTTGATATCTTAGGTCTCAAATACAGTCTTGTGTCTAGGGAGTTTATAACTTGATGGATCAATTGTGAATGTCCTGGGCGTAATAAAAGACCTTGAGTTGACACTTCATGCCTACCCAAGCCTCACCATAACCCATGACATTTCAGTCATTGATTTACCTCCTTTGTTTCCATCTATTTATCTAGAGATTTCACTGCTAAGGTGGGCGGCTATTTATCCTCATATTGGAGTCACATGCTTTTAAAAACTAGATATGGTACCTAATTCACAATACAAGTTGATCCCATATTCTCTTACCATATTGAGCCATATGACCTCGCTCTCATCCAACCAATTTTTCTAATACAAGAATAACATGAGAAAGATTCTATCCCAAATGAATAGGTCATTCCTCTTTCCATGCCTGATTTGTTGTTGGATGAATGGGCTGAGAGAGATCATAAGTTTGATCCTTATGATGAAGAGCTCAAAATTTTGAGACTGGTCTAGGAACTTATTGCATTCTCTAGGAGGAATCTGTGATACCCGTAGCATTCAAACAAGAAGAGAAAAATGTTTCTAGACTATGGCGGATGTTCTTTGATGGTTCAAGAATAAAAAATGGATCCGGGCGGGTGTTGTGATTATTTATCCAAAAATGAAAATTTCTTCTTCACTCACAGGTTGCAATTTTCATGTTCTAATAATGTGGCGAAGTATGAAGCATTAGTGAATGGTATCTTGATTTCCAAAAAGAGGAAAATTAAAGAATTTCATGTCTTTGGCGACACTAAAATAGTCATTCACCAAGTCCATGACAAATGTTCTACCAAGAATAGGCTGTTGAAAGCTTACAAACATAGGGTTTGGGATTTGCTAGAAATATTTGATGCCATTAACCTACAGGTTGTGCCCAGAAAGTTAAATAAAGACGTAGACCAAATGGTGACCCTTGGCTCTCAATTCTCACCTATTGAGGATTTAATCAAAGGGAATGCCCAACATATCAAGATGGTGGTTAGGCCATCTATTCTAGAAAACCAAGCTGTTGGAAAGTATTTAACAGGGATGAAAAATTTGTGCAGCTCATCTAAAATGATGCAGATTTCTCCTCGAAGATGTAAGGTGATTTGTAGGAGGTCTATGGGGATAATATTATTCAATTAAGAAAAATAAGTTACCGAAGGGATTGGTCACTTTGGAGCATATTTTTAGTACAAATTATGAGTTCAAAGGAGTGGAAAATGACATGGTGGCAAAGCAAGAAGATTGTCGAAGAGGTTTCAATTGCTCCAGGAAAGGAACTTCTACTTGGGAAGGTATGTGATACAAATGAAAGAAAATATTTGGTTTCCTTGTGTCAAAGGTTAAGTGATGTGTTTTCATGGGATTATGAATATTTAAAATAATTCAATCTAGATATAGTCCAACATTCCATTATTCTCGATCCCAACATTAAGCCAATCAAGAAGAAACAAAGATCGATTCAACCTCAAGATTAAGCCTCTCATGAGAAATGAAGTCTCCAAGCTCATTGAGGCCAAAATAATATTTCTAATCAAGTATTGTACTTGGGTGGAAAATATGGTCCCAATAAGGAAGAATAACGGTGAAATACAGATCTGCATGGACTTTAGGGATTTGAACAGGCTTCCCTTAAGGATCATTACCCCTTTCCCTCCATGGAACAAATTTTGTAGACAGTAGCGGGAGTAGAGAGGTTCTCCATGCTTGATGGCTATTTTGGTTTTAACCAGATCAAAGTGAAAGAAGAAGATCAGTATAAGACCGCATTCACCACCAAATGGGGAACATTTTCTTATCAAAAATGCCTTTTGGCTTATCAAATGCAAAGTGTTACCTTCCAAAGAGAAATGGATATTGCTTTCAAAGGATATATCAATCAATTCATCTTAGTTTACCTAGATGACATTACTATTTTCTCCAAGTAAAGCATAGATCACATGAAGCACCTGGAGAAGGTATTTGAAAGATGTAGGGAGTTTGGTGTATCCCTTAATCCTAAGAAGTGAAACTTTGCAATCCCTAGAGGAAAGCTCTTGGGCATATTGTTTGTAAGAAGGAATTTCCATTGATTGAGAAAGAATTGCAACTACCGTGACTCTTTCCTTGACATCTCATAAGAAGGCTCTGTAATCATTCTTTGGGAAAATCAACTTTATTAGGTGCTTTATTCCTAACTTTGTGGGTTTGGTAAGACCTATTACTCTCATGCTCAAAAAAAGGATGCAACATTCAAGTGAACCGTGAAAGGGAAGGATAGCTTTGAAAAGATAAAATAATAGATTTTCAGGCCCCAACATTGATTAATCTAGATTATACCAAGGATTTCACCCTATATGCTCATAAAGGCGAATCCAATATAGCCGCAGTTTTAAAATAACTCAATGATCAAGGAATGGAGCAGCCAATGGCATTCTTCAGTCAAACATTGAAGAATTATGAGCTCAAATACAACCACATTGAAAAATAAGTGTTTTCCATTATGAGATCCTTAAAGAAATTCAAAATTATGATTGTTGTTAGCCACGTAAAGGTTTTAGTATCACATTCCAAAGCATTAGAGACTTCATTATGGGAGTAGAGATCAGTGAGAAATGATCTAGATGGGTAACTAAGATCATGGAGTATGATGTGACCATTAAGGCTACAAAATTAGTAAGGGGAAGAGCATTGTGTGAACAATTAGCCTGGATGTTTTCAAACCCCAAGAGACTCGCCCTCATAAATGAAATATCCTCAAATGGTGAGTTTTCACATGATGTTGAGTGGTAGCAGGATGAGAGAAATGTATTCAATGATCGTAGATGGATTGCTAATATGATTGAGTTATTCTCTATTGGAGCATACCCTATGGGTTTAAACAAAGAAAAGAGGAGAAATATGAGGCTGAAATCTATTCCTTATGCATTTATTAGCAACATATTGTTCAAAAGAAACATTGATGGAGTACTTCTCAGGTGTATTGAAGGTGAGTAACGTGATAGGGTTATAAATGAGTTCCATGATGGCTTCTCAGGAAGAGATTTCTCTGCTAAAGCTATAGTCATGAAGATCATAAAAGCATGCTATTTCTATCCTACATTGTTTGCAGAAACACTCACAAGTGGGTTAGGAAGTGCAAGGAATGTGCACTCTTCACTAGAAAGAAAATATTGGTGGCCCTTCCACTTCATCGAATTCAAATAAATCAGTCATTTTCATAATGGGGTATTAACTTCATTGGTATGATCAATCCTCCATCTAGCACTAGTCATAAGTGGTTCCTCATGGCAACAGATTATTTCACTAGGTGGACTAAAGTTGCATCATCAAGGAAGCCACTAAATCAATCATCTCTAAATTTCTTGAAGAAATTGTTACAAGATTTAGTGTCCCTCAAATGATCATTTATGATAATGTAAAGGATTTATTAGGATCAAAGATTTCTATTTGGGCTTTGGGACTTGGGATTTATCTGAATAATTCTTTTAATTATTAATGCCAAGGTAATGGATTTGTGTGCATGTATACTTTGCTTAATGCTAAATCAAATGAAGCAAGAACTACCACCTAAAATAGTTCTACAATTTAGCTAAAACAAAGCATAAACACCATCATGATAAGAATTAAACAAGGGTTAGATGCTAGCATTCATAAATACAAACTTTGAAACTAACAATGCTAAATATCTAAACTCCTCTATTCTCTAACAACAAATAAATGAATGGACCTAAGTAAGCTCCATGGCTATCAAAATAGTTGTCCTTAATGTTCCAAGAACGTAGGAATGGGGCTAATCAAAGTTGGGCTACAAGACCCTTTTGACACCTCCCATATGACCCAAGCACTTTAAGAAAGAGGCTTAACTCTTCAAGATGATGAACTCTCAAAAGGGCAAGGTGCAAGCTCTTAGTCTCTTTGCTATATGCTTTGCATTTGCTCTCTTAGAAAGTTTAGGTGTAAGTAAAAAGGTAGGTGGAGGGCTCTTTATATAGCCCAAAGGATAAAGGATTCAACACATTATCATGAATGTGGGATAAAGGTAAAACATGATTAGGAATGGATAAGGTTGCTTTATTAAAGGTAACCTTACTTTAGAAGAGTTTAATACATGTTTAGCAAGTCATGGGAGTTGGGGGTATTTTAATTAATCAAAGGTGATTAATTAATAGGTAGGTGTAAGCTTATAGAAGCCAATTAGAAGAATATTAGTGTGATTTAGGCTATTAAAGGGGATTAAATCAATTAAATATTGATTTATTGGTTAAATGGAAGGGAAAGCTAATTAATTAATAATAATTAATTAGTCTAGGTAGAAGGGGTGATTTATTAATGGAAGGTCGTTAATTAGGGTATTTGTTGGATAGGAAACTTAATTAATTAGCTTAGTGTAATTAATTAATGATGATATGAGGGAAAATGAGTGCTTTTGACGATATGTCATTGATTTGCATGAGAAAGGGGATAATTAGCGCAATTTAAGTATTTAAATTGCTTGGGCGTAATTATAGGTGTCTACATTTTCCCCTCTTTGGGGTGGCATAAGTGATGCCACTTCAAAGATAGTAGACAGAAGAGATTTTGAAGGGATAGAAGAAAAATTAGTAGGAGGGAGAGATGCCCCCTCGAGTGTCGATGGGGTGATGAAGGAAGTCGATCGACAATCGAAAAAGATGAGAAGTAGGCAGAAGAATGGGGACGAGGCAGGATGCCCCAAGGAGAGGGAGAATTAGGGGTGAAAGGGAAGTGGTGTAGAAGAAATATGGATGAGGGGAGAGAAGAGCTTAACCTCTAGCCGCTTATTTTTTTGGAACAAATTTGATGTCATCATATTGCCATAAGAACTACATCATCGGTCCTTATGAAAAATATAAGCATACGACAAAGGTAGAATGACATGAAAAGCCATACTATGAACAATTGTCCATTGCTGAAAGTACCAACTCCACGCAACATATAATAATGCAATGCAATACGAGAAGGAAACAAGCTCATATAACAGGGAAAACAAGTACGAATGCACATATCCAACCCAACAACGGTCAAGACAGTTGTACAAATGTTTTGTTATCAGTGTTGAAGAGATCCACAAGTTTGTGATTGATGACAAGGGTTAAAAATGATGCCCCAAGCAAGGATACATGCAAGGGGAAATGAAAATGGACACGGGTCCATGAAAAGTGTTTGTGCGCAATGAAACAACACCAGGCAACCAAAAGTGCCCCAGAGTACAGACGAAGCAAGCAACTAGCTTTTGTGAATGGTTGTGAATCCGGTGATCCATGAGTCGTATTAATCGGGGAAGATGTGAGACAAACCAATAGGATATGGAGAAAATACCATGCGCAAGACACAAGTTTCAGCCGTAAGAAGCAAGTTACCATTTTGTAGGGTGTTTTACTTTTTAGGATTTTTTTTGAAAATTTTTGCCTTGTTTTTGGATTTTTTTGATATATATATATATTTTATATATATTGTTTTTGTTGTTTTTGCTTTCAAACCATGGTGAACAAAAAGTAGAAGAAGAAAGCGAAGGGCCTAGGGGCAACAAAAAGTGCCCTAGGTGGAAGAAAAGAGAAACAAACGACAAAGAATGTCCTTGTTTAGTGGAAAAATGAAGAAAAATAATTATTTGAAAAATAATTATTTACGAGGGTGTGAAGAAGAATAAAAATCTCCAGGGAGCAATAAAATTGTCCGAGGGAGAAGAAAGGGGTATTGGACAAAAAAATGCCTGAAAAATAAGATTAAAATAATTATTCCACAAATGTAACAGAGGAGAAAACGATGAGCGAAATGGGTGTCTTGGCCGTCCGATCAGTGAAAAAAGGCTAATATACTCTGTGGGGTAAAAACATCACAATCAGTTCATTTTAACCACTTAGTTTAGAAAAATTACCGTGAGGCTCTGACACTCAGGAGAGATGGTGATCGCACGTGATCGTTTGAGGTGTGTTGTGGATTGTAGATGATAGATCTATCTAATATCAAATGTTGTTTTCAAGTGTTATTTTGATGTCTATGGTCGGGATGATATGATGATATTGGTGTGGGGGGGATAGATTTTTGATTATGTGCAACCCCTCTTGCCCCCATTGATGATATGATATGTGATGATTAGCTTAGTATACATGCATGATGTAAAACTTAGCATTTTTGTTTATATATGATGTATAGATGATGTTAGATGTGATGATAGTGATGGTAATGTGATGTGAATGATAACAAAAAAATAGAGCACATGCAAGAAACACAGCCAAATGCTACAAAGAACACTAGGAATCAATGCAATACACCATGAATCACCATGCCTTATTAACAAGTAACAAAACACAACCAAATGCATTAAGAAAGAAAGAAAGAATTAACACACTAGCATGTCGAAATCCACTACAATATGCACAAGCAAGAATGAATCTATTCTAAGGAAGAAAAGATAAACTATGAAAAAGTACACCCAAGCAACAAACAACTCAAAAGTGAGCACGCAAAACACTATACAAGCAACAAGCAAAGCAAGAAAACAAGACAATGCAAGTAAATGTTTTTGTAAGATATGTTTTCATAAACTGATTTTCTATTGTTTAGGTTTTTGTGAAACAATTTTATATTGTTTTGGTGTTTTGTGAAACAATTTTCTATTGTTTTTGTGTTTTCTGAAACAATGTTCTATTGTTTTTGTGTTTTCTCGAAACAATGTTCTATTGTTTTTGTGTTTTTCTCAAAACAATTTTTATTGTTTTTGTGTTTTTCTCGAAACAATGTTCTATTGTTTTTGTGTTTTTCTCGAAACAATTTTATATTGTTTTTTTTTTTATCTCAAACAATGTTTATTATTTTTGTTTTTCTCGAAACAATGTTCTATTGTTTTTGTGTTTTTCTCGAAACAATTTTCTATTGATTTTTGTGTTTTTGTGTTTTTGTTTTTCTCGAAACAATTTTCTATTGTTTTTGTGTTTTTAACAGTTTTCCAAAGCTATGTGCAGGTAACCAAGAAAGCATGGATGCCCCAGCATTAGGTGGGGAATATACAAGGGCAGAAGCCACACACTAATGAACAAGAAGGTGAACTCATTGAGTTGCCCCTAGCGTAAGATGGGAAATAACGAAAGACCACATCCCTCACAGATGAATAGAAGAAGGCAAAGCTGGATCAAGGCTGGATAGAATGGTGTGCACAAGGAAACTCGAAGGTAGAACCAAGTCCAGGCCAAAGATAACTACCCTTCTAATAAAGAATGCTTGTGAACAATGAATCCTCCCGAGGCGCCGGAAACCGGTTTTCACCCAAGGACTTGTCCAAAGTGCCATAATTGCATGGTTTTCACTAGTGGATGACCTGTTTTCTCTTTTTCTAATCATATTTCCATAAATGTGTGCATGTATACTTTTTAATGCTAAATCAAATGAAGAAGAACTACCACCTAAAATAGTTCTACAGATTTAGCTAAAACAAAGCATAAACACCATCATGATAAGAATTAAACAAGGGTTAGATGCCCCTAGCATTCATAAATACAAACTTTGAAACTAATAATGCCTAAATATCTAAACTCCTCTATTCTCTAACAACAAATAAATGAATGGACCTAAGTAAGCTCCATGGCTATCAAAATAGTTGTCCTTAATGTTCCAAGAACTAGGAATGGGGGCTAATCAAAGTTGGGAAGACCCTTTTGACACCTCTCATATGACCCAAGCACTTTAAGAAAGAGGCTTAACTCTTCAAGATGATGAACTCTCAAAAGGGCAAGGTGCAAGCTCTTAGATGTCTCTTTGCTATATGCTTTGCATTTGCTCTCTTAGAAAGTTTAGGTGTAAGTAGCAGGATGGGGAGAAAAGGTAGGTGGAGGGCTCTTTATATAGCCCAAAGGATAAAGGATTCAACACATTCTCATGAATGTGGGATAAAGGTAAAACATGATTAGGAATGGATAAGGTTGCTTTATTAAAGGTAACCTTAGTTTAGAAGGGTTTAATACATGTTTATAAGTCATGGGAGTTGGGGGTGTTTTAATTAATCAAAGGTGATTAATTAGGGTAATATGGCGTGTAAGCTTATAGAAGCTAATTAGAAGAATATTAGTGCGATTTAGGCTATTAAAGGGGATTAAATCAATTAAATATTGATTTATTGGTTAAATGGAAGGGAAAACTAATTAATTAATAATAATTAATTAGTCTAGGTAGAAGGGGTGATTTATTAACGGAAGGTCGTTAATTAGGGTATTTGTTGGATAGGAAACTTAATTAATTAGCTTAGTGTAATTAATTAATGATGATATGAGGGAAAATGAGTGCTTTTGATGATATGTCATTGATTTGTGAGAAAGATGATAATTAACGCAATTTAAGTATTTAAATTGCTTGGGCATAATTATGGGTGTCTACATTTTCCCCTCTTTGGGGTGGTGTAAGTGACGCCACTTCAAAGATAGTAGACAGGTGGAATTTTGAAGAGGTAGAAGAAAAATTAGTAGAAGTGAGAGATGCCCCCTCGAGTGTTGATGGGGTGATGAAAGAAGACGATCGACGATCGAAAAAGGTGAGAGATAGATAGAAGAATGGGAAGAGGCAAGATGCCCCGGTAAGATGGAAGAATAGGGTTGAGAGGAAAGTGATGTAGAATGAATATGGAGGAGGGGAGAAAAGAGCTTAGCCTATCCTTTTATGTATTGGAACAATTTCGATGTCATCATATGGCCATAAGAGCTACGTCATCGGTCCTTATGAAAAATATAAGCATACGACAAAGGTAGAACGACATGAAAAGCCATACTACGAACGATTGTCCATTGCTGAAAACACCAACTCCATGCAACATACAAAATGCAATGCAATACGAGAAAGTGAAAGATGCCTAACTCCATGCAACATACAAAATGTAATGCAATACGAGAAAGTGAAAGATGCCTAACTCCATGCAACATACAAAATGTAATGCAATACGAGAAAGTAAACAAGCTAAACTAAGGTATGAGAGAAACATAATATAATGTTTTTATTATCAAGCTTGATTATTTGATGTAAATTAATGACAAGGGTTAATGATGGTGCCCCAAGCAAGGATACATATGAGGGGAATAACGGAGGACACTTGGGTCCGATGGAAAAGCAATGTGCACTACGAAAATAGTCCTTTAGAGGCAACTTGTTATGCCCCAGTATGGATGAAGTAAGCGAAACCTAGCTTTTGTTGATGGAGGTAGATCAAGATGATCCAGTGTCCACACACATGAACAAGTGAGAACAAAGAGTGACATTTTGTAGGATGATTTTCAATTTTTAGAAGTTTTCTTAAACATATTTGAATGTTTTTAGGATTGTTTTTAACATATTTGAATGTTTTGGTTGATTTTAAAAGTTTTATGAAACTATGTACAGGAAAATGAGAAAGCGTGGATGCCCCCACCGATAGATGGGATGTACAAGGGCATAAGGCCACGTGCGTACTAAAAAGGTGAAGATGCAAAAAAATTCCCCAACGATTAGGTGGGAGTATTCAAAGGTAAACTCTTCACAGGTAGAAGTGGGATCCAAGGCCATTATGGATAGGTTCAACATGATGGTGAACGTAAACTAATGAAGTGCTAGGAAGAAGCAAGGATGCCCCCAGCGTAAGTTGGCCTATAAGCACATGATAAAAAGGAAGGAGAAGATTGTTTTTTTTTGAAAGGGGACAAAGGTTTCCACAAACATGGAAAATAAGTAATCTTATACACATGGATGTTTTGAATGAAGTAGAAGAATGATGTGAATGATATGAATGTAGCTTAGAAGCCTCGTGATGAAGAAGTGATTAGCCAAAGGCATAAATCATGAGACGAGATATGGACTAGAGTAAGAGTCTGAACAAGGTCCAAAAAAAAGACACTTGGTAACATACTAATCTTGTTTACTCATAGAGATCCAATGTGTGCACGTGGATTTTATTACCTCTTGAAGTGAAGATTTAATAGACAACAAGTGAAGAGACCCTAGCCAATGTGTAGGAATGATTTATTTTGATAAGTGATTTTGTGAATGGAGGGTGAAAGGATAGCCGTACATTGCTCCGCTGCCAGCCAAACATCCATAGCCCCGACGGAGATGTATTTGATTCTAATCACAACATTGCTCTATTCAGTCAGGCATCCATAGCCCGATAGAGATTATTGGAAATACCCCAAGAGAGAGTTATATATTAATTTTCTTTTGATTTGTAGCTTTTAGCTTTTGAGTTTTGTTTGATTCTTTTGCTTTTTGAAAACTTATTTCAGCTCTCTTGTTTGACAAGGGGTTAAGAACCACTGATGGCTTGATGGAAGGAGGTGGAAGTGATTGTGATGATGACATTGGCTAGTGTCAACAAATATGTCCAAAATTTCTTCGCAACAAGTTTATTAGATGTTTGAATGTGATAGGATCTCCATGAGGTCAGTCATTCTTTAATTTACCAAGGTGATAAAAGACCAGGGGCAAACAGATACCATAGAGATAAATGTCACAAAATGCATGCAAATAAGCTAACCAAAATATCACCGAAGGGATGAAAATGGTAGGAAGACTTGCAGAAGAATAGAAAGGAAGGGAAGAAAGAAATATCCATGTGTACACAACACCTGATTGCAATGTTTGATCTTTGTACCTTTGATTTTGTTGTTTTTTTTTAATTTTTTAGATTTTTGATATATATATATATATATATATATATATATATATATATTTTGAACCGTTGTTACTAACAAAGTCACTCTGTGTGATAGGATCCAACAACGATGTTTGTGACTTCCTTGATAAGGGAGACTAAGCGTGTTTGTTTATCAAGAGTCATGTTTTCCCAATCTCGATAATCATGGTGAGTTCACACTCAACAAAGGACTGTGATTTATCCTGAAACATGGATTTTGTATGCGGAAGCTTGAGTTCCCTATCTAGAGGTTTATGCACTTTACGCCATACTTGATGGTTATGTTGATGTGCGTTCTTGAATCGTGCTTGATTTACAACTTTGAGATTGTTCCAGTTGTTGGGGGATTTTGAGCTCTTGGAAGTTTTGACCTGAGCTTGATAATGAACCTGTTTGGGTTTCTTATAGGTTGACGCTTGAATTTTCTGACCTCGAGAAGGAGAAGAATGTGAAAATTTATGATTGATGATAGGAACGATAGGAATGGTAGTGGGCTTGCCACAACCATTGATAGAAGAAATATGTGATAGATGAAAAGGATACGGTCCAAGAATTGAAGAGGATGGGCTACTAGGAGGTGAGCCACGGATAGAAGGTGAGCCAGGATGTGGATAGAAATAGAAGAAAGGATACTAGGATGTGACCCATAAATAGAAGATGAAGGGCTACTAGGATGTGGCCCAAGAATAGAAGAAGAAGGGCTACTAGGATGGACTACTGGGATGTGGACCCAAGAATGAAGATGATGACTACCCGGGGTGATTCATACATAGAAGATAAGGAGCTAGTTAGATGTGCCCCAATAATCGAAGATAGTGGGCTACTCGAAAATGTCCCACAAATAGAAGAGGGAGGGCTACTAGAAGGTGACCCACACCTAGATGAAGATGAAGGGCTACTTGGTGCTGACCCCATAAGAGATTGTGATTGAGGAATTATGATAGACGAAGAGTTATTGGGTGATGAGAAGATAGGCCATGGATCTATGCAAGACCAAGGAGTTTCATCACATAATGAAGAATGTGAAGATGGAAGAATAAGAGGAGGATCAAGTTGCATGATCTGAGGCTCTTCCTCCATTTCTTGATTAAAGGAATCAACCTTTTCCTCACAATATGTAGATGCATCAAAGTCTAAAGAGAATCCCTTTTTGTAATCTACTAAAGGAATATCTTCATATGCCCCTATAAATGCCCTGATTGGTTCTTCATTCTGAAAGAGATCAATCGGTATGAGTTATTGATCGATCCCTAGGGGTTTATTGGAAGAAATAGGTTCACTTGGTGTGGAAGGCTTAGAAGATGTTTGATGATTATTGATAGAAGAAGATGGTGTGGGGGACGAAGAATATGTGTAGCTAGATGTCTCAGGAGTAGAAGAAGGTGGTGTGGACCTACCTATACAATGGTATGTCGTATGTAAAATAGTAGGATTAAGTCCAAAGTTTGTAGATTGCGACACATGGGTCGATTTAGATGTTTGTCTCAAAGGACTTTGAGTCACATGAATCTTCACAGAAGGAAGATTCCGTGGGGGTGATTTATGAAGAAGGTCCTACAAAGAAGGGGAGGACTGTGATTCAAGCATCGCATTAGATGAATGATGACAAGGGTCCTGCGAAGAAAGGGAGGACTGTGATTCAAGCATTACATTAGATGAGTGATGACAAGGGTCCTGTGAAGAAAGAGAGGACCACGATTCAAGAATTGTATTATACTTCTGATTGGAGGGATTTAGAGTCGCATGTATCTTCAAAGGAAGAAGACGTGTTGGGGCGACTGATAAAAGGGGTCCTGCGAAGAAAGGGAGGACCACGACATAAGAGTCACATTAGATGATTGATGAAGAGGATCCTACAAAGAAAGGGAGGACCATGACTTAGGAGTCACATTAGATGATTTAGGAGTCGAATTAGATGAATCCGAATAGTAGTTTGGATTTGAATCCTCAGAAGAGTTAGAGGAAATATTTGGATTGGAATCCTCAGAAGAAGAGGAAATGTTTGGATTAGAATTAGAAGAAGAGTGGGGGGAACTCGAATAATAATTTGGATCAGACGTGTCCAAATCATACCACCGACTATGAGATGAAGGTGGGGAACGAGTTACCCGTATGGGCTCTCTAGCACGAAGAACCAAATGAGGTTTAGTTGTGATGGGAATCCTATGATTTGAATTGCTGAACCTAGGTTCTATATTTTTGTAAGTATGGGGAACCGCATGATAGTTAGTCATTTTTGGCACTGTTTTAAGCACAAATGTCTAGATCTAGATAGTGTGATGGAACTCCTTCAAAGGGAAGGAAGTGACATGTTAATTTGGGTAGCATAAGGACAACCAACTAGACATTGTGTAAGTATGGGGATGTGTGCATGATTTTTGAAGAAGGTCTAAGGAAAATAGACATCGTGACGATGCAATATCGATGAGATAAAAAGGGATTGTCCTAGAAAATAAGTTTTCTGAATGAATAATCACAAGGAACAATCATGCGAGTGTGAAACCCAAAGCCAATCAACAAGGAAATACACCATATGAAAATGCGATGCAAAGATGATCAACAAGATGTTTTCACTTATGCCAAGTTCAAGGAAATGAACAAAACGTAAGTAAAAACAAGAAGTCAATGTGATCTCCCAATCAAGATATACGATGAGCGAGCTCAAACTTGATTAAGACCTATATCTCAAAAAGTGCCAATTACAATTTGTGAATGACACAACAATATCACCAAGATATGTTAACCCACTTTGCGAGAAAGTGAAGTATTGATATCGAGGTGTTATTGATATAACATGCACAAATAGTAACACCTAGCACTCTTTGAAATCGAGGTAATAATAGAACCGAACTAAAAAGCTCAAAGTATAGCTAGGAATAGTTAAAAATGTGTGCAACATAACCATACAATATAGGTATTTATGTCGAGTTTACAAGAAACAAGACGTAAATATCAAAATTGTAGTGATACGATACAAACAAGCTAACTCTTCTAAGGAAGTCTGCGGTGATGAACCACGCCTAACTACAATGATGACCTTGACATGGGTATCAAGATCACAATGGCTACCAATGACGTGAAAATGCCTCCGCACACTTTAGACGTTTAACTAACCTGCCGCAAACATGGATGGGCATAAACGGACATAAAAGTGAGAGAAACAGTCGATTGGTAACACAAAGGTAGTCACCCTTCTTTTGCTCAACAAAGTGTCAAAAGAATGTGAAGGAAGTAAATCAAAAAAAGATGAAAAATGTTAGCCTCACTTCGGCAGAGTTTCACCTCACCCTAAGGCAAGTAAAAACTAGGCAAAAGTAATACGTCACACGTTTCTCAAAAAGAAGGTTCACAACTCAACACTATTTTAAAATGGTCAAAGTGGGCTCCTGGCCAAAGTATATTCTCCTAGGTGGTTCTCTCACCCTAGGTGTTACAAAGTTGCCACGAGCGAGCATGATTTACCCAAAAAGTCACACTGACTAGTTTGGGAGTATCTCGGCTTTACTTTACCCCCTTCAAGAACAGTAGGCAACTAGTGTGTCTACGTGTACTATCACTGGGGTCGCCACAACGGACAACTTGTAATGCTATCTCACAAAGGAATCACTAGTCAAGTAGGTAGTGCGGAGCACTTCCCGTTTGTCCACAAGGTTCCCTCTTGCGTGGACTACTTTGGGGTTCCTGGAACCACCCCCATTGTTGTAGCTTAAGGTGTTATGCCAAAGGGGTTATGTTCCAGTTGAGCGGAGAGGGACGTACCCTTTTCTAAAACCTACAATACAGTGTTTTGAATATGTTGTTCTTTTTATCTTGTTTAATTAGGTGTGGTTTGCTTGAACACCTTTTGGCAACCTATATAACAACTATATTAGTAGTTTTTGATTTTGTTTTGGTTCCTCCTTTCTTTGACAAGCGTTTTTAGGTCCTGCACTCAAGCGTTAGTAGTTCTCCAAGAAAATCACATTATTTAAAAGAGGATTAAGAGTTGCTTTTGATTCTCAAGATCATCCAAGGATGCAAGAGAAGAGCATACACAACAAATAATCCAACTAAAAAGTAAAGAAAATCTTTTCAATCAATGAACCATACAAAATTCTTGATAAATGTTCATTCCCTTAAACCAAAAGTGAAAGATGAAGTTTCCAATTTACCAAATGTTATAAAATGAAGACTAAAGTTGCTTTTGATTCTCAAGATCACCCTAAGGTACAAGAGAAGAGCATACACAAACTTTATCCTAACTATATAGAAATGGAAAACTTCAAATCAAAGGACCATTGAAAAATGCTTTGTAAAAGGTTCATTCCCCTAAACCAAAATGAATAATCAAGTTTCCAAGTTTAATCCCAATGTTAACAAGATAGATATCAAAGTTGTTTTTGATTCTCAATATCACCAAAAGGTGCAAGATAAGAGCATACACACGCTTTGGTCTAAATCGAGTAAGCATGGAAATACAACATTCATCAAAACATTTGACATGTTAGAAAATGACCAGTTTTAAAATAATAGAAAAACTTACAATTTCTATAAGTGTAAATCCTAAATTTATGTTTTAATTCATATATTTAACTTCAATACCTTTCAACGCAAAAAAAAAGGAGTCATTTCGAGTTTGGGAGAAAAAGTTATGGCCTTCGGAAGATGGGTTACGCATATGCTCTTATGCTCATGGGTATGCACTTGACATGCACTCAAAAAATGTAAAAAAACGTCCCTTAATCTGTAAAATGGGTAAATTTTTCCAACCAAGATTCAATTTTGACAACAACCCATCACATTAATATATGAATAGAAGACTCAACGCTATCAAACATTAACATACATGCTCAAGAATTTAAGATTTTCAAGAAATTGACAAAACTAGCATGTAAAATGATGAAAAAGTAAGCTCTAAAAATGAAAACATGATGAAATCTTGAAATTTTCTCACCAAGATTAAATTTTGACAGCAACCCACCACATTAATATGTAAATAGAAGACTCAGCACTATCAAACACTAACCTACATGCTCAAGAATTGAAAATTTTCAAGAAATTGACAAAACTAGCATGTAAAATGATGAAAAAGTAAGCTCTAAAAATGAAAACATGATGAAATCTTGAAATTTTCTCACCAAAATTAAATTTTGACAATAACCCACCACATTAATATGTAAATAGAAGACTCAACACTATCAAACACTAACCTACATGCTCAAGAATTGAAAATTTTCAAGAAATTGACAAAACTAGCATGTAAAATGTTGAAAAAGTAAGCTCTAAAAATGAAAACATGATGAAATCTTGAAATTTTTCCATCAATTCCAATTTTGACAGCACTTCACCTCCTTTATACCTACAAGGAAGACCCAACACATGCAAACTCAACAAAACAAGTTAAAAAAACAAGTTAGATCAACATGTGTAAAAGAGGGTTAGTAACCAAAAATAAAACTTAACTACAAAAACTTGAAATTAAGTGCAAAGGACAATGGAGTAAGTCCCACTGGGCATGCCAAATGTGTGCATGTATACTTTTCTTAATGCTAAATCAAATGAAGCAAGAACTACCACCTAAAATAGTTCTACAATTTAGCTAAAACAAAGCATAAACACCATCATGATAAGAATTAAACAAGGGTTAGATGCTAGCATTCATAAATACAAACTTTGAAACTAACAATGCTAAATATCTAAACTCCTCTATTCTCTAACAAAAATAAATGAATGGACCTAAGTAAGCTCCATGGCTATCAAAATAGTTGTCCTTAATGTTCCAAGAACATAGGAATGGGGGCTAATCAAAGTTGGGCTACAAGACCCTTTTGACACCTCCCATATGACCCAAGAACTTTAAGAAAGAGGCTTAACTCTTCAAGATGATGAACTCTCAAAAGGGCAAGGTGCAAGCTCTTAGTCTCTTTGCTATATGCTTTGCATTTTCTCTCTTATAAAGTTTAGGTGTAAGTAAAAAGGTAGGTGGAGGGCTCTTTATATAGCCCAAAGGATAAAGGATTCAACACATTCTCATGAATGTGGGATAAAGGTAAAACATGATTAGGAATGGATAAGGTTGCTTTATTAAAGGTAACCTTACTTTAGAAGGGTTTAATACATGTTTAGTAAGTCATGGGAGTTGGGGGTATTTTAATTAATCAAAGGTGATTAATTAATAGGTAGTGTAAGCTTATAGAAGCCAATTAGAAGAATATTAGTGCGATTTAGGCTATTAAAGGGGATTAAATCAATTAAATATTGATTTATTGGTTAAATGGAAGAAAGCTAATTAATTAATAATAATTAATTAGTCTAGGTAGAAGGGTGATTTATTAACGGAAGGTCGTTAATTAGGTATTTGTTGGATAGAAACTTAATTAATTAGCTTAGTGTAATTAATTAATGATGATATGAAGAAAAATGAGTGCTTTTGACAATATGTCGTTGATTTTCAAGAAAAGGGATAATTAACGCAATTTAAGTACTTAAATTGCTTGGGTGTAATTATGGGTGTTTACAGATTAGTAGAATCTACTAACAATAACCTGATAAGAATAATGAAAAGGACAATAGACATCAATCAAAGACAATGACACATAAAGGTAAAAATTATCTTTAGGCAAATAAGATAACAATGAAGAAGGCTATTGGAACTTTTCCTTACAACTGTATATAGTAAAGAGGCCATATTTCCATTATCACTTGAGTTGCCTTCATTTGAGTTAGCTCAGCAGTTAGAATTTGAAGGTGTGGATCAAAGGGAAATCAAAATGGTGGAATTGGTGGAACTGGAGGAAAATAAAAATACCGCCATGGCTAGGATGGAACAACATCAAACATCAACCAAACAATGGTTTGACAGAAAATATAGAAATCAAACATTCATTGTGGGAGATCAAGTTCTAAAGTGGGATGTGGTTTGAGCTAAACCAAGGAGATAATCCAAATTTGATGCTATTTGGCGTGGACCATATATCATCACCACTTGCAGGAAAGCCAACTCATTCGAGTTTTCTGATATTGGTGGGAACGTGTTTCAAATCCAAGTCAATGGGATTAATCTCATATTATAATTTCAATTCCTTCAAGTGCTTCAACACGTTTCCCTTTTGGTAGTATAGGTTTCTTTCCCTAAGTTTTTACACATTCTTGTTTCTTGGAGATGTTCTTGTGCACTATTTCATCATGTTCTCCAAATTGTTGCTAAAAGGAAGGAAGTTCAAATATCAGGGATTAGTTGTAGATTGTCTCATAAAATCAAATGCAGATCAACTAAAATATTAGATTCAAGGAATTTTAAGATGAATCCATGCCCAATGGATGCTAAGGCTACTGATCATCTCATCTAGCAGGAAGATGGCCCCTATGACTCACAAAATTTTTATTTATTTTTATAGCCTTGATAAAATTAAACAACTTGAAGAGTCATGGGCTAGGGATGAAGACCTAGAAGAGATTAGGCATGCCACGGGATGAAGGTGTCAAAGTCACAACTAAGGATAAAATATCACCAAAGTCACTTTCAAGTTGTAGGGTGAAAGAAACAAGTCTGCGGATGTGTTGAGTGCTACGGAGTGAAGGACAAAACTTGAAAATCCACAGAGGCCTAAAACCACGAATACAAGTGAATACAAAAGCAATGGGGTGAAGAATAGGAAGTCCACAAAATTCAACATGAGGCCACACCATATCAAGATCTTGCAGAGTAAAGTGGATAAGCTATTAGAACCACATAATGGGAGATAGAGTCACGGAGGTTAAAACTTACATAGAACTGAAACAAAAAAGCCATGTATCGAAGGAAAGAATAAGTTTTCCACGGATTACCAAAATGAACATGAATTTCAATCTGATTTGATCTTTGCAAATATGATATTATTTGAAGGAATCTTATCCTTCTCTATGCGAAGGAAATCATATTTCATGGATTAAATGTTGGTAGGTGGGTGAAGTGAAGGAAGACATCTCTAAGCACACAAAAGGTCTATTCCAAACAACTTAACCACCAAAATTAAATGCAATATGGGTGTTGTTCCTTCTTTAGTAAGGTAAATGACATGGGAGGTGATTTTGCAGAGATAATCAGATCTTTTCAAAAAATTAAATGAAGGTGGTCAGTTAGTGGAAGGGGAATTCAAATTTCCCTCTTTTTTCTTCTTCTTTCCTTATTTTTCTATATATTGTAAAGTGATGCCTTGTTTCAATGTTGGATATTTTGGGAATGCAAGGGCATCATTTCATTTTGCACAAGTGTTCTAAGAGTTACATGCCTTAGGTAGTGTGAGTTATCCTATGTGTCCTCCTCTCATATTGGAGGGTCATCTCACATGGGTTAGGTTTAGGGTTTCATGTGTGTCATGCACTAGGGTTACTCAGCACCCTATATGTACCCCTTTACTATTCATTTATGAGCATGCCAAGACACTCCGCTATCTTTCCTCTATGTGCAAGCTTTGTTTCTATTGAGCAAGTTCTTCCATTACTGATCAATTCTTTCTTGCAATTACACTGGAGCTATCACGATTCCGTTGGAGTGCAACTACTTCGTGGTGCCTCGTTTCTGATTTGATTCTCAGAAAACTCTTTTCATGGTATCAAAGAGTGAGATCGGGTAAACGTGCACTCATTATTTTTTAGTTGCGATTACTCTTTCTTGGTTTCGTTCTTTTACTCTGCATGCAAGTTTTTCGATCACTATTTTCTGGAATTATTTTGCTAATCTCTCTAACAAGCTTTCTCAAAAAGTTGTGTCGGTTTTTTGTGCCTGTTTTTTGTACTTGTGCAGGTATTCCTAAATGTTTCAGGGTATTTACAGCTACATTTAGCTATCTATAGCTAAATCTGGCTTTTCAACCAAAATAGAGATTAATTTCATTTCTTTTTTAATAAATTATTAAAATGGAAGTGAAATTTTTTAAGATCTCTTTTTTTTTGCAGTTCTAGAATTTTTTTGGGTTCTCTACATTTTTTTTTTTTTGCAGCATTCAGGTTTAAAATTTTGTGTCATTGCCTGGTTCTTCATTCGGATTTTTTTTGCTTTTGGCCTGCGTTGGAGGATCTCTGCTCATGGTTGCTCATGCCATGGTTACATTTGTGGTTGCTCGTGGAGGATCTCTCGCTCATGGTTTCTCGTGGTTTATCCTACGTGTCTTTCCTCATATGTACATGGACTATCTTTCCGAGTTGATCCAGAACCATCATTGTCTCTATCTTGTGCATGCATGTGCCTGCCTCTTTTTTTGGGTTTTTGTCCCATGGCATGGTTTTTCTTTGCCTCGTGGCGTGGTTTTGTTGTCCCGTGGGTTTTGTCTGGATACTAACTACTCTTCTACCTACTGCATTGTCCCATGTCCTATTGTCTCATGCCCTTCCACCCCACGGCCTCCAAAAAGCTCACGGCTGCTCAAACAAAATCCACCATACTTCGGCCACTCAAACCCTGCTTTTTTTTCCGCTTTTTTAAGTTTTGTGGCTATGTTTTTGGTAAGTTTTTTTTTATTTGGTAAGTTCAAGCTTTATGTTTTTTTTTGGTAAAGTTTTTTAAAATCCTTCTTTTTAAAGAAAACTCTAAAATATTTTAAATCAAAAAAAAGCTCTTTCTTAAAATACGCTTAGCTTCTTTTGGTAAGTTTTAAGTTTTTTATTTATCAAAAGCTTTTTTAAATCCTTTAAACAAAAACAAGCCGTAAGTTGTTTTTTTTGTAAGTTTTTTTATTCAAAAGCTTCAAATTTTTTTTTTTTTAGTAAGTTTGTTTTAAAATAATCTTTGATAATCTTTAAAAAAAAACACTATCTTTACTTTTTAAGATTTTAATTTTTTTTTAGATCTTAATTAGTTTTTTGTAATTAATTAGATTTAATTTGATTAAATCTATTTTTATTAATTTTCTCCTATTTACGATTTATAGTAAATTAAAAATCGTTCTTTCAATAACCCTTTTTATCATTTTTTAAAAAACTCCAATAGCTCTAAAAATAGCAAAATTGGGTGTTTCCAAACGGTAAAATTTAGGCGTTATTGTCATTTTTTTTCTCTAATCGTGTGCTCAAGTGTGCAACATCACTCTGAGCACCTTTTTTCCTTCCAAGCTCTTTTCCGGTGTTCTGAAGATTCTTTGAACTCCTTGAGTTCATTTAAAACCTTGTATTTCACCCTTATTATTGCTTGCGACTAGTGAGCATGTCCCCGCCTGATCTGACAAGTGAGGGGTTTCCTTTTTGACAATGTGAGATGTTTTCTCACCACTAGGTTTGGCTTTCACCTCCTTTCTTGTTTTTTGCTTGTGCTTGTTTACGGTGTCCTATTTGTTGCGCTCCATGAAACATTGTTGTGGTCTCCTCTCTTGCACGCGTTATTACATTGATTGCAAGATGAGTTACCAAGTGTTTCAAACCGCACGCACGGAGACTGATTGTAATCAACGCACTAAACTATAAAGTGCCGAAAGTAAGGGGGTTGTTATTGTCCTGGGTGGTTGTGTTTCTTTTCTGCATTTTTCTCTCTCTCTCTCACTATGGATGCACTTTCAATTCCTTTGCTTACATCGTTCAAATTTTTTGAATGGAGATCAAAAATAATAATGAAACTAAGGGGTAAAGGGTTATTCCACATCACCATGGGAACTAAGACTGAACCAGATGACGAACCTGAAAAATCTAAGTGGTTAAACCGTAGTGATGAAGCTTTAGGTCTTCTTTGCATGTTTGTTTCTCCTGACTTGCTCTTCCACATTGAGGCATCCGAAACACCTAAATCTGCGTGGAAAATGCTAGATGCGATGTTTGGACAACTAGATGACATGAGAGCGCATGAGTTGGAAAACAAACTACTAGGGTTAAATCCTAGTGACTTTGAAAACCTACAAGCTTTCTTCTCAAAATTTGTCCACATTAGATTGTTGTTAAAAGGATGTCAAGTAGAAAAGAAATATTCTCAATTGATCTTGTCGATTCTCTCTAAGCTAGGTCCCGAATATTCTATCTTCGTGTCAACTTTCTACGCTACAAAAGTTGCTTTGGGTGATACTTGGACTATGCCCTCCTTTGACTATTTTTGTCCCAACTCATTCGAGAACAGGAAAACTCATTCAAATGGGGTCTCTCAAGTCCAAGTCACATGCCCTTGTAGTAAGTACTAGCAAGGAAAGAAGACTGAAAAGAAGAAAGAAACAAAGGATCAACCTAAGAAAAAAACCAAGACCAAACCTAAAAATGACACAAACACTTGACTTTTGAGCCTAAGGCACAGAAAAGCAAGTATTTGTGTTCCTATTGCAAGAAGTTTGGTCACGATGAGCAACACTATTTTGAAATAGATTGATCACTTATCTCATTTACTTGAGAAGAATAAAATAAGTGTTCCTGAATCCATAAAACAAAGTGCTTGAAGGCCAAGTCTTCTACTGCAAAAGGTGCTAAAAATGATAAGAAGAAAGGAAAGGCCCTTGTAGCAGAGTTGCTCCTTCATCGACATGGATTATAGATTTTGGTGCCTCACACCACATGGGTTCTTCGCATGTTGAGTTTTCCAACATCGAACCTTGTGGAATGTCCCAAATCACGATGGGTAATGACACGACAGTGTCGGTTTCTGGTAGTGGATCGGTAGAGATGGATGGGGGAACATTTAACCAAGTGTTGAGTGTTCCTGATCTCTCTACCAATCTCTATGGTTTACCAAATTACTCACCTTGGTGAAGGAATGCGAGTGGAATTTGGTCCTAACTCGGTGATTATTCGTGAGCTTAACAATGACACTACAGTGGCTGAGGGAAAGGTTGATCACCATTCATGGTTATATACCTTTCCCACTTTACTTTGATTCTCGCCTTGCCTTGCTCACTCATGTAAATGAGGTTAGTAAGCTATGGCATGAGCGTTTTGAACATCTAAATTATGCTACCTTGAACAATTGAGCCAAAATGAAATGGTCAATGGGTTGCCTCGCGTCAAGTTTTCTAAGGGTCTTTGTGAGGGTTGTACCCTTGGAAAGCATCCTGAAAAGAAATTTGACAAAGGAAAATCCTGGAGAGCCACTCGTCCTTTGGATCTTGTTCACAATGATGTTTCTGGTCCATTTCCTTCTCCTTCATTTACTAGAGCTCTTTATGTGCTAACCTTCATTGATGACTATTTGCGATATACTTGGGTATATTTTCTTAAGCTTAAGTCTGAAGTCTTTGAACATTTTCAGGACTTTAAGGCTCTTGCTTAAGAAATAGGGGAACGGTCTATCAAGGTTCTTTGAACCGACAATGGAGGTGAATATGTAAACAATAGGTTCATGGATTTTTGTACTTCTGAAGGGATCTCTTTGCAGCATATAATTGCTTATAGCCCTTCACAGAATGGAGTGTAGAAAGAAAGAACCGTACTCTTAAGGAGATGGCCACTTGTATGATTCACTCGAAGTCTCTTCCTCTGCAGTATTGGGATGAAGTAGTGAATTGTGCAAATTACATTCAGAACTATGTTCCACACAAGGCAGTAAGAGGGATGACACCCTTTGAAGCCTGGTTTGATGCAATCTTGATGTTGAGCACTTTGAGTCTTGGATCAAAGCTATGGCTTGGATTCCCAAGAAGAAATGCAAGGCCTTGGAACCACAATCCAAACCTTGTATCTTTGTAGGGTATCCTGATGGCGTGAAGGGATATCGATTGATGAATCCTACTTCTCATGAGTTGTATATTGAGAGAAGTGTTAAGTTTGATGAGTCTTCTTGACTTCTACTTCTCCACCTATTGAGGTTCTTCAGCTCGCTAATTCGGATTCTGACTCATCAGATGATGATGCTATTGAGCGTGCTCCTCTTCTGATCCTCCCGACCATCAGACCTTTGAGTCTTCTGATTCTGACAATAGTGATGATGAGGACTATGTCCCTTCTCACTCAAGTGAAGAATCTTCCGACTCTGAGCCTGATCCTCCTGGTCCCCTTTGGGCAGGAAAACTTTGCAAAGTGTTGGAGATTTAGTTGGAGATACTTCGGATATGAGATGTACTCGCTCAGATTTCATTGGACCCCACTCTTTCTTCACCTCTGCTTCTGATCCACAGTCTTTCCGGGAGGCTTCTGGTATTCCTGAGTGGGATTCTACCATGGATGAGGAGTATTCCTCTCTCATGAAGAATGATACTTGGGATCTCACCACTCTTCGAAAGGAAGAAAAATCATTGGTGTAAGTGGGTGTTCGAACAAAGTATGGAGTAGATGGAGACATCAAAAAGTTTAAAGCACGATTAGTAGCAAAGGGTTTCTCCCAGATAGCTGGGGTTGATTATACTGAAACCTTTTCTCCAGTTGCGAAGATGACTTCTATTCGATTGACCCTAGCCATTGCCGCAGTGAACAGATGGAAAGTCCATCAAATGGATGTTAAGAGTGCCTTCCTTCATGGTGACCTAGAGGAAGAGATCTATATGGAACAACCTCCGGGTTATGTCTAAGATCCCTCCCTCATTTGTAAGTTAAAGAAGTCTCTTTATGGCCTTAAACAAGCCCCTCGGGCTTGGTATGCCAAGATGGACTCCTTTTTACTTACATCAGGGTTTACTAGGTGTCACTCTGATCCAAATGTTTATATTCTACGGAAAGATGACTCCATACTCATTCTTTTTCTCTATGTTGATGACTTTTTGATCACAAGCAGCTCTTCCTCTATTATTGATTCTGTGAAGATTGCCTTGGCCAACAAGTTTTCCATGACTGACTTAGGTTTGCTTCATTACTTCCTTGGGATCCAGATTTCACAATCTGACTCGGGAATCTTGATTTCACAACCTAAGTATGCTCTTGATTTGCTAGCTCATTTTTAGATGTCGATTGCAAGTCTTCTTCTACTCCTTTTATTTCCAAGGTTAAGTTGGTTTCAGATTGCTCTACTCCCTTGGTTGATGGTACTCTTTATCGACAGTTGGTGGGGAGCTTGATTTACTTGACTCACACTCGACCGTATTTATCATATGTTATTGGGATCATGTCAGATTCATGCAAGAGCCACATGAGCTGCATTGGAAAGAAGCTAAATGGATCCTTCATTATGTTCATGGCACTTATGTTGATGGCATTCACTATCATGGAGGGGTTGATATTGACTTGATTGGGTTCAGATTTTGATTGGGCGGTGACTTAGATCATCAGAAATCTACTTCTGGCTATAGTTTCTCTCTTGGTTGAGTCCTATTAGTTGGTCTAGCAAGAAGCAGAATGTAATTGTGATATCATCTATAGAGGAAAAATATAGAGGAGTAGTTAATGCTGCCACAGAAGCTATTTGGCTACAGGGTATTCTGACAGAGTTTGGCATCCACTTTTGGTGGCCTACCATTATCTATTATGATAACATGAGCACTATCTCTATTTGTATAAATCTAGTTCAGCATCAGTGGATGAAGCACATTGAGATCCATATGCACTTCATACGGGAGCTTATTCATGATGGTATCATCGACATTCAGTACATTTAGACAATTGATCAGATTATAGATTTATTCACCAAGCCCTTCACTGAGATGAAGTTTCTTCACTTATGGTCTCTTCTTGGGGTGAGGTCTTCTACAGCTGCTCATCTTCTTTGGGCTATGTAGTCCTTCTTTTCTTCTTCTTCTTCTAGGAAGATTGTGTTTGTATATGGGCACCTTATCAGGCCTTTAGTTTTCGGGCCCCATTGACACATCTTTCTTAGTTGTTTAGGAGTGTCTTCCTTTTCGTTTGACTCATCATATCTGCTACCCCAACTTCGATGAAGGGGGTGTTAGTGTGAGTTATCCTATGTGTCCTCCTCTCATATTGGAGGGTCATCTCACATGGGTTAGGTTTAGGGTTTCATGTGTGTCATGCACTAGGGTTACTCAACACCCTATATGTACCCCTTTACTATTCATTTATGAGCATGCCAAGACACTCCGTTGTCTTTCCTCTATGTGCAAGATTTGTTTCTATTGAGCAAGTTCTTCCATTATTGATCAATTCTTTCTTGCAATTATTTGGAGCTATCATGATTCCATTGGAGTGTAACTACTTTGTGGTGCCTCATTTCTGATTTGATTCTCGCAAACTCTTTTCAAGATCGTGATGATCTATGTATGATCTCTAAGAAGTAAAGTCTTTGGTTTTATGGCTTGTTTAACCTAAGTTATTTTTTTATTACACTCTCTTGCCTCTCATTTATTTTTAGGTGTGTTGTATGTGTTTTTTCAGAGGTCTATGTCTATTGTGCATTGTGAAGGTGGAACTCTAGATGTGATTTTGATCTGTGGCCTTCACTTCATCCCTCTTCATGTTGTTTTCTTCCATTTTCTATCTTTCCGAGTATTCATCCCCTTATTTTTGGTGTTATCACCTTCTCTAGTTTAGGTTTATATTTTATGCATCTCCTTCTCACCCTGGTCCCTTGGAAAGTTAGAGTAGAGTTAGATAGTTGCATTTCAATTCTTAGGAGTAGTTTAGCATTAGGAGTAAGTAGAGGAAGTCAGCCTTCTCCAAAGGTCTATCTCAGTTTGAGTCCCACAACTTGGAGACAGTCTCATGTTGTCTCAAATCTTGAATTGTCTATGATTCAGGAATGGGTGCATATTTGAGCTCTAACATAACCCAAATGCATGTATATGAATAATTGACTGAAGTATTTGAGTGTTCTTTCACCAGAGGAAGAGTGTAGGGAGAAAAGTGCATTGTTCTCCAATCTCTAACTACATCCTCAAGATATAGCCACTGTAGAAAGAATCAGGTCAAATATTTGTGGTTTTGGATCCAAATAATTTTGATCAAATAGTTGACCCATATAGGAGTGGTATAGGAAAAAAATCTTGCCCCCACTCCATAGGTGTCACCGCAATGTAATGGCTTCTAAGTTAGGTCATGTGGAAGTGAACATGAAATGATGGGTTCCAAGTTAGGTCATATGGAAGAAAATGTGAAATGTAGAATAACTTCCCAAGTTAGATCATCTGGGAAAGAAATGGCTATAATCTCCAAAGTTAGGTCATCCGAGAGGCCATTTGTATTGATGATATGATTTTGATTGTTAGAAATTTGAACACATTGATTGATTGATTAATTTTATTTATTACTCGTAGAGATATTTTTATGCTAGTTGCCCCTAGGTTAGGTCATTAGGGGGAATTGATAGAAATTGATGTATGATCACATGGAAAATATTTTAACCCTTGTTTCCCCCAATTTAGGTCATTAGAGGGAAATGATGAAATGCCGCATGGAAAAATAGTATCATTTTTTCCCCCATATTAGGTCATTAAGGGGAATCGCTGGTAGAATGTCGCATAGTGTGTTAGTAAATATTTGGAATTATTGAATCGCTAGTGTTTGTTTAAACATGTGGTAATATAGGGTGAATTATAGGATAACCCCAATGATATTCCCCCTTTCGGTGAAATGGGAAGTGATGAGAAGAATGAATGCTAAGGTGAAAGTAATCATGAAATAAATAGAAAGTGATAGAAATCATAAAATCATGTATGAATTAGATGGAAGACAGAATGGGTAATGTGTATGGTATGGTGGTAGGCAACATTCTAAAAAAATTCCGTGAATGCGGTGAAAATTGGAGTAGAAATGCTAAAGATATGAAAAAAAGCAAAGTGGGGTGTATATTAGTTGTGGGAATAAACACAAAATAATGACCATAGTAAAGTAGGTGAAAAAGTAACTATAAGTAGTGAAGTGAAAAAGTGTTTAGTCACTTCATTTTTGATTGCATGAGTGATATTTGAGAACAAACCGAGTGAAAATGATGCAAGTGAGATCAAGACGTCGTCGGTTTTAGAGGGTAGTGACCACTATAGTGTCACACACGATTATGGAGTTGGTAAGTGTGGTGTTTTACAAAAAATGTATGGTGTTATATTTATTTTCAGTGAATTTTTACAAATTAGAGAATTTTAATTTTCTCGGTGTTTTAGACCCGGACAATAGCGGTGAGGGCGTTAGTGAATCCTAGGACAAGAACACCCCCGAGTGGTAGTGTCCTACTCCTAGGCATCCCATTCCTACATCCTGGCGCCCTGGTCCAGAATCTGTGGATTTTGTGTATAATGATGAAAAATAAGAATTATGGTTTAAGTGAATGTGATTGTTATAACACTATGTTTGTTGTTGTTTTGTGTTGTGTAGAGGGATATTCACTCGAGGGAGTTCCACGGTGGACATCATTTGAGTACATTTCTTGGATTAGGTTTGTCAGATGATGATTGGGACGTTATGGACCATGCCGGCTTGCGGAACATAGCATGGATGGGGATGTGCCCCATAATATGTCAATGTTTACTACACTATGTGATAGATGGTGTGCGGATACATGTACATTTTGGTTTCCTACAGGGGAGATGACTATTACATTGGAGGATGTGTATCATATATTGCAGTTTCCGGTTGTCGGAGAGAGAGTACATGTGATGCTAGTGGAGGATATGGAGAGGCAGATGTAAGATGATAGATGATATTTTATGGGGACTTGAGTACTTGCTGAGGCCCATATCAATTTGGATGCTATTTTGAGGTCTAGTTCCGCACTTGTGGAATTTCATCATAATGGTCATTGCTTCATTATTGATTGTAGTAAAGGGAGGGGGTGTAGGCATCTTATATAAGATGTATGACATATGCCTGCATATGGAGGAGGAGAGCACAAGGTATGCATGGGCATAGTGTGTTTTGGCTCTGTAGACACCCATAATTATGCTGAGCAATTTAAATACTTAAATTGTGCTAATTATCTCCTTTCCGGCAAATTGATGACATATTGTCAATAGGGCTCATCTTCTCTTCCATTGTCGTTAATTGATTACATTGTGCTAATTAATTAAGTCGCCTATCCAACACATACCCTAATTAACGACCCTTCGTTAATCAACACCTTCTATCTAGTCTAATTAATTATTATTAATTAATTAGTCTCCCTTCTCATTAAATCAATAAATCACTATTTAATTGGTTTAATTCCCTCCTAATGGTCCAAATCATACTAAAATCCATCTAAAAGCTTATAAAAGCTTGCACATGTATTAATTAATCATCTTGATTAATTAATACACCCCCTTTATCCACATGAGCCACTAGAGGACAAACTAAATCCTCCTAAAGTTAACTCAACCCCATCTAAACCCCCCTTATCCATAACTAACTCTACATCTCCATTAGTCCCACATTCATGAGGATGTGTTGAATCCTTTATCCTTTGGGCTATATAAACAACCCTCCCTCTACTTCTACACATACACCTAATTCCCTTGAGAAAGCAAAAGAAAGCACATAGTCTTGCACTAAAAGCCTTTTGCCATTCTCAAGCCCTTCCATCATCCATCTTGAAGAGCTAAGCCTCACACCCAAGCATCCTTGAAGGATCAAAGCAAGCAATATTGTTGATTGCCATTGGACTACATAGGTCCATTTGATTTAATTAGGCAATTTAGAAGAATAGAGTTCTTGATTTGCATTATGTTTGATTTCACTATTTCAAAGTTATGATGCTAGTGTAGGCCTTGTTCATTTCTTCATCTTGATGGTACTCTTTTCTTGTTTCTAGCTAGGTTAGGGAACTATTTTAGGTGGTAGTTCTTGCTTTCAATCTAACTTAGGAAAAAGAATACTTGTACACATTTGGCACACCCAGTGGGACACTTATGTCCATCCTCCATTAATGGAGTCACTTTGAAGCTTTTTGTTTTAGTTTCTAACTATTTCTTAGTTTTAATCTTTCTAGGATAGTTTCAAAGCTTTCTATATTAGTTTCAAAGCTTTCTAGATTAGTTTCAAAGCTTTCTAGATTAGTTTCAAAGTTTTTAGATTAGTTCAAGTTTTTAGTTTCACTAATATTTTTGTTCTAAATGGAAAAAAACATGTTTCTTAACTAGTTTAGCTAGGTTTGTCTTGTTTTTTTGCTCTTTACAAGATCAAAGGAGGTGAAGTGCTACCAAAAATTGAACCAAATCGATAAAATTTTGATATTTTTGAAAAATCATGTGTTTTTAGCCACCTACAGGAAAGGGGGCACACATGCCATTCTGTGCACATAGGCGCAACTCTCACTGTGTTTTTTTTTACACAGAGGCACACAAGCACCAAAAAGGGGCGTAGGTACACTAACAGTGGCGCAGGCATCATTAACAATCTTCCAGAGGCCATAACTTTTGCTCCCGAACTCGAAATGACTCCATTTTTGTTGCATTGGAAAGGTATTGAAGTGAAATAAACAATGGAAACATAAATTTGGGGTTTTAAGTTACCAAAAATTTAAGGTTTTCATTTTTATTAAACTAATCATTTCTAACATGTCTAAATGCTTTGGAAAATTTGGTCTTTGATGTTCTAACACCTTGCAAGTTTTATTTTGAATCTAACTTCTATTTTGTAGGGTGTTTTTACATGTTTGATGGTGATTTGACTTGTTTAAAAGGTTAATAAACATTACATGTTTAATCATGAGATTAAAGTCATGTATGCTCTTCCCTCACACCTTTTAGGTGATCTTAGGAATCAAAAAGGATTCTAAAGTCCTTTTGATGCTTTGAGGTTGTTAGGAATATTTGATTGGAAATTGGCTAAACTTGGTATAGTTGAATTAAAAGTATTTTTCCATTTTGATAGCTTTTTGGATTTTTGAAGACAATCACGTATGCTCTTCTCTTGTGTCCTTGGACGAGTTGGAGAATCAGAAATGATGCCTTCTCTTTTGATGGAAAACTACTAAAAATCATCATACAGTATCAAAATTCCATTACTTACCAAAGAATAGATGAATAAAAAAAAAGTAAGAAAACTACTAATACAGTTATACGAGTTGCCAAACGGTGTTCGAGCAAACCAGATCTAATTAAAAAGATAAAACGAACAACATATTCAAAACACTATATTGCAGGTTCGTAAAAGCATACGTCCCTCCACCAATCAATTGGAACATAACCCCTTTGGCATAACACCTTAAGCTATAATAATGGGGGTGGTTCAGGGAACCCCAAAGTAGTCCACAAGAGGGAACCTTGTGGATGACACACGGGAAGTGCTCCGAACTACCTATCTCGACTAGTAATTCCTTTGTGAGATAGAGTTACAAGTTGCCCCTACGTGATCCTTTTAAGTACACAATTGGATGCATCGATGTCCTTTGTGCTTGAAGGGGGAAAAGTCGAGATACCCCCAAACTAGTCGGGGTGAATTTTTGGGTAAATCATCTCGCTTGTGGATAATCTTTGTAGCACCTAGGAGGAGAGAACCACCTAGGAAAATATACTTTGGCTAGGAGCCCACTTTGACCATTCTAAAAGCTGTGTTGAGTTGTGAGCCATCATTTTCATCATGAAATGTGTGACACGTTACTCTAGCCTATTTCTTCACTTACCTTAAGGTAAGGTGAAAACACAAAGTAAAGCCAACATTTTTTCACCCCCATTTTGATCTACCTCCTTCACCTTCTTTTGACACTTTTTTGATTAAAGGAAGGGTGATTACCTTTGTGTTACCAATCGATCGATTTTTGCCACTTTTTTATCCATTTAAAGTTAAACATCTAAAACATCTAACTCCTTCACCTTCTTTTGACACTTTTTTAGCCATCCATGTTTGCGGCTGGGTAAGTTAAACATCTAAAGTGTGTGGAGGCATATTTATATCATTGGTAGCCTTTGTGATCTTGATACCCACATCAGGATCATCATCATAGTTAGGATTGATTCATCATTTTATCTCCCTTTGACATGTTACCTCGTTTGCATTGTCTCGACATAATTAAGATACTTATGTCATGTTTCTCGTAAACATGATCTAAGTTTCTGCATTGGCATTATGGCCCACGTTTTAACACATCCTTAGTATACTTTGACTTAGTTTGATTTCAAACATTGTCCCAAATCTTGAAAGGTGTCACTTACTTTGTTTGCATCGTTTTGATACCACTTTGACACTAATATCTCACTTCTCTGCGAAGCTTGATAGATGTGTCCAATTGGTGTGGTTACCTAGCTTACATTTGTAAACCCCACCCTTTAACATTTAGGTCTTGTTGGTTGTTGAACTTGTCGTGGTATCATTTGATTGGGAGTCACATCTACCCTTTGTTAATATTTACGCCTTGTTCATTTCGAGCATGGCGTAAATATTTACATTAGGTAAGTGCACCAAGTTGGGGGACAATTAAGTGGACATCAAATCCTGAATTTTACATTAAAAAAAGCAAAACATCAAATTTAGTCTTCGCGGACTTGAACCATGCCGAAAAGTAAAAACTATGTCATAAAAATGGTACCATTGCGTAGGGAGACTATTAGCTTTGTAGAAATACTGATTTTAAAGTGAATAGAAGAGGATAAATATCATTTTATTATTTTTTACTAATAGTAGGTCTTTAAGACACTTTTTCCGTGAATGTTTATGTCTACGTTTAAAGCGCAAAATTTGTTTCACTTATCGAATGTGATAAAACTTATACCATCCCAACCATGGTGAAATTATATACATGTTCAAAAAAAAGTTTTTGATTTCAATATTTTTGATGAAGTTATGGCATGAGCAAGCGAGAAAGTGCTCTGTTTTCTTTATGTTTTCATACCACTTTCACGGAAAAAATCATAAAAAAATAAAGTATTACTCAAAAAATACAAAATAAAATCCATCCCAAGATAGATAGTGGCATATAACTTCTCACCAAAGGAAAAAATATATATCAATTTTTGGTCATCCAAATTGTGGCCAAACGGACTATAATCTTATCGGCGTTTTAAAAAAAAAAAAAAAACCAAGTCATTGAATTTTGAGTGTTTAATATAGCTAATATTGTCCATTTTTACAAAAATTAGTTTTAGAAACTAGATTCTAGATGCTACGATTCATATTAATATAATTTTATCTAATTTTGAGTGTATGTATTGCTAATAATTCCTACAAGTTGATATTATGTTGTTATTTGCAATATGATGTCCACGGATGACCCTATATTTGTCCATCAACTTCCCGCACTTACCCATTATGTTGATCATCTTTGCATTGAATTATCATTTTGCGCACACATTTTACATAGGGATTAGTTCCTTGTTGATTGGCTTTGTGTTTCACACTTGCGTGATTGTTCCTTATGATTATTCATCTAGATAAATCATTTTTAGGGAAATCCCTTTTGATCTCATTGAGATTGTGTCATCACTATGTTTATTTTCCTTAGACCTCCTTTGGAAAATCACAGAGGAATCTCCATACTTACGAAATGTATAGTTGGTTTTTGTTATGCTTCCAAGATGGACATAGCACCTTCTTCACTTTGAAGAAGTTTTATCACACTATCCAAGCCTAGATATTTGAGATTAAAATGACGCCAAAAATGACTGATTATCATGCAGTTCCTCATTCTTACGACAATAAGGAATTCAATTTTCGGCATTCACATCAAATGATGTCCATCATGACTAAACCTTGTTTGATTATTCGTGCTAGAAGTTCCATTCGGTAACACCTTCCCCATCTTCATCTCATAGTTGGTGCTATGATTTGGATGCTTCTGATCCAAATTATTATTCAAGTTCCCCCCACTCTTCTTCTAATTCTAATCCAAAAATTTCCTCTTCTTCTGAGGATTCCAATCCAAATATTTCCTCTGAATCTTCTAATGATTCAGATCCAAACTACTATTCAAATCCAAACTACTATTGATTCATCTAATTCGACTCCTAAGTCATCTAATGCGACTCCTATGTCATGGTCCTCCCTATCTTTACAGGAACCTCTTCATCATACATTTAATATGACTCCTACGTCACGGTCCTCCCTTTCTACGTAGGACCCCTTTTATCAGTCACCTCGACGATGTCTTCTTCCTTTGAAGATACGTGTGACTCCAAATCCCTCCAATCAAACATCTAATACAATTATTGAATCACGGTCCTCTTTCTTTGCAGGACCCTTGTTATTATTCATCCGATGTGATTCTTGAATCATGGTCCTCCCCTTCTTCGCAGGACCTTCTTCATCAATCACCCCCAATAAGTCTTCCTCCTTTGAAGATTCGTGTGACTCAAAGTCCTTCAAGACAAACGTCTGAATCGACCCATGCGTCGCAATCTACAGACTTTGGACTTAATCCTACTGTTTTACATATGACATACCATTGTATAGGTAGGTCCACACCACCTTCTTCTACTCCTGAGACATATAGCTACACATATTCTTCATCCCCCACATCATTTTCTTCTATCAATAATCATCAAACGTCTTCTAAGTCTTCCACACCAAGTGAACCTCTTTCTTCCAATCAACCCCTGGTGGTCGATCAACAACTCATATTGATTGACCTCTTAGAGAATGAAGAAACAATCAGGGCATTTATAGGGGCACATGAAGATATTCCTTTAGAATATTACGAGAAAGGATTCTCTTTAGACTTCGATGCGCCCACATATTTTGAGAAAAATGTTGATTCCTTTTATCAAGAAACAGAGGAAGAGCCTCAAATCACGCAACTTGATCCTCCTCTTATTATTCCATCTTCACATTCTTCATTAAGTGAGGAAACTCCTAGGTCTTATATTGATCCATGGCCTATCTTCTCATCACCCAATCACTCCTTATCTATCATAATTCCTCAATCACAATCTCTTATGGGGTCAACGCCAAGTAGCCCTTCATCTTCGTCTAGGTGTGGGTCACCTTCTAGTAGCCCTTCCTTTGCTATTTGTGGGACATTTTCAAGAAGTCCACTATCTTTTATTCTTGGGGAATGTCCAACTAGCCCCTTGTCTTCTACGTATGGATCACCCCCGGGTAGTCCATCATCTTCTATTCTTGGGCCACATCCTAGTAGCCCATCATCTTACATCTATGGGTCACATCCTAGTAGCCTTTCATCTTCTATCTATGGGTCACGTCCTAGTAGCCCTTCTTCTTCTATTCTTGGGCCACATCTTAGTAGCCCTTCATCTTCTATCAGTATCTCACCTCCCAAAGTAGCCCCTCTTCTTCAATCCTTGGACCGTATCCTTTTCATCCATCACATTATTCTTCTACTAAAGATGGTGGCCAGCCCATGGTAATTTATTGCCTCAGTTCTAAATGTCCACGTTCACTTTCTTCTCCTTCTAGGGATTAGAAAATTCACGCATTAGCTTATAAGAAACCCAAAGCAGTTTCTTAATCAAGATCGAGATCAAAACTAAAAAGACCTCTATAGCTCCTAACAAATCAATCACGATTCAAGAATGCACACCAACGTAACCATCAAGTATGGCACAAAGTGCATAAACCTCTGGATGGGGAATTAAATCTCCCACATACAAAATCCATGTTTCAAAACAAATCACAGTCATTTATTGAGTGTGAACTCACCTCAATCATCGAGATTGGGGATAATATCACTCTCGATAAACAAACGTGCCTAGTCTCCCTTATTAAGGAAGTCACAAACATTATTGTTGGATCTTACCACATAGAGTGACTTTGTTAGTCCCAACCTCTTAAAACTGTCAAAAATCTAAAAAATAAAAATAATTCAAAAATACAAAAATATTGAGAAAACACAACAAAAATCAAAGGTACAAAGATCAAACATTGCAATCAGGTATTGTGTACACATGGATGTTTCTTTCTTCCCTTCCTTGCTATTTTTCTGCAAGTCTCCCTACCATTTTCATCCCTTCGGTGATGTTTTGGTTAGCTTATTCACATGCATTTTGTGACATTTATCTCTATGGTATCTATTTGACCCTGGTCTTTTATCACCTTGGTAAATTAAAGAATGACTAACCTCTTAGAGATCCTATCACATTCACCATCTAATAAACTTGTTGCGAAGAACTTTTGGACATATTTGTTGACACTAGCCAATGTCATCATCACAATCACTTCCACCTCCTTCCATCAAGCCATCAGTGGTTCTTAAACCCCTTGTCAAACAAGAGATCTGAAATAAGTTTTCAGAAAGAAAAAAATCAAAATCAATCAAAAATCAAAAGCTAAAAGCTACAAAGCAAAAGCAAATTGATATATAACTCTCTCTTGGGGTATTTCCAATAATCTCTATCGGGGCTATGGATGCCTAACTGGCAGTAGAGCAATGTTGTGATTAGAATCAAATACATCTCGTTGGGGCTATGGACGCCTGGCTGGCAGCAAAGCAATGTATGGCTATCCTTCCACCCTTCATTCACAAAATCACCTTTCAAAATCAATCATCCCTACACTTTGGCTAGGGTGTCTTCACTTGTTGTCTATTAAATCTTCCCTTCAAGAGGTAATAAATTTCATGTGCACACACTGGATCTCTATGAGTAAACAAGATTAGTATGTTACCAAGTGTTTTTTTTTGGACCTTGTTCAGACTCTTACTCTAGTCCATATCTTGTCTCACAATTTGTGTCTTTGGCTAATCACTTCTTCATTGTGAGGATTCTAAGCTGCATTCATATCATTCACATCATTCTTCTACTTCGTTCAGAATATCCATGTGTATAAGATTACCTTTTTCCATGTCTTCAAACACCTTTGTCCCCTTTCACAAAAACAATCTTCTCCTTCCTTTCTATCATGTGCTTTTAGGCAAACTTACGCTGGGGGCATCCTTCTTTCTTCCCATCACTTCAATGGTTTACGTTCACCATCATGTTGAACCTATCCATAATGGCCTTAGATCCTCGCTTCTACCTATGAAGAGTTTGCCTTTGAATACTCCCACCTAATTGCTTTGGGGCATTTTTGCATCTTCACCTTTCTCATATGCACGTGGCCTTATGCCCTTGTACATCCCATCTATCACTAGGGGCATCCATGCTTCCTTATCTTCCTATACATAGTTTCATAAATTAAAAAAAAAAAATCAAAAACATTCAAATATGTTAGAATCATAAAAACATTCAAATATGTTAGAAAAATCAAAACATTCAAATATGTTTAAGAAAACTTCTAAAAATTGAAAATCATCCTACAAAACATCACTCTTTGGTTCTCACCTATCCATGTGCGTGACTCGTGGATCATCTTGATCTACCTCCATCAACAAAAGTTAGGTTGCTTACTTCATCTGTACTCTGGGGCACAACGAGTTTCTGGTACTATTTCATAGTGCACATTACTTTTTCATCAGACCGAAGTGTCCTCCATTTTCCCTTTGCATGTATCCTTGCTTGGGGCACCATCATTAACCCTTGTCATTAATTTAATAGGTTGGAACTGAAGCTTGATAACAAAAACATGGTACTTGTTTCTTTGTTAGGTTTAGCTTGTTTACTTTCTCGTATTGCATTGCATTTTTATGTTGCATGGAGTTAAGCATCTTTTACTTTCTCATATTGCATTGCATTTTGTATGTTGCATGGAGTTGGTGTTTTTAGCAATGGACATTTGTTCGTATATGGCTTTTCATGTCATACTACACTTTTGTTCATTCTTTTTAATAAGGACCGATGATGAAGATCTCTAGCAATATGATGAAAAATAAAGTTGTTTAAAAGGCACTGGATGGATGTTAGCTCATTCCCCCTTTCTCATACTCCTTTTCTTCTATATCCCCTTTCTTTTCTTCTTCTTCACATTATCATTTCTTCTATTATCTTTCTATCATATTTTCGATCGTCGATCAAGTTCTTCTATCACCCCATCACCAATCGAGGGGGCATCCTTCATTATTCTCATTTTTCTTCTATCCCTTCAATATTTTCTACTTGTTTATGCTTGTCTACTTTCTTTGAAGTGACGTCGCTTATGTCACCCCAAAGAGGGGCAAATGTAGACACCTAAAATATGCTTACACTTAGCATTTCATCCAATCCAATCAATTAATGACACTTCATTAAATCCCCATACTTTGCTCCACTCTCGGATGCCCATTCACGACACTCTTTCGGTCATATTCTTCCCATATTCAGCTTATTTGGCTAATATCTCTCTTATTAGCTAAACATTCCTCCTTTGACCATTCAAAACCTCCCTAGTTCTCTCTAGACCACTTCTATTGGCTTCGTAGGCTATCTATCAGCCACAATTGGTTATCCAGACCCTCCCAACTCTCAATGAGTCTCTAATCACTTGCTAATCAAGTTTAACTAGCCTAGTCCTAGCTTAACTAAGCCTAAAGCATGTTTATCCTAATCTAATATAAAAGTGATTTTTGAGCTTTAGTCCCACATGCACCCAAAGTTCAAACTCTTCCATTTGGAAAACTATAAATACAAGGCTAAGCCTACCCATTCAAACTACAACTTTACATAAGCTAAAGCCAAAACAAGCCTAAGAAAGCTTAAGAGCTCATTTGCATTAGCCAAGCTAATAAGGCATTTGATCTTGGGTCATCCACCATTAAAATAGCTTCATCTTGCACCCATGTTAGGTTAGTAATGAAATAGCTAAACTTGGCCATGTAGCCATTTAGTGAGATTCATTCACCCTCATGGAGTAAACAACACACAATTTGATTGCTTAGAATCTAACTAGGTTCACTTTCATTAAGCTTTCATGTAGCAGAGAGTAGTATACATGTTATTTTTGATGTTTTTGTCAAAGTTATAATGATTACATGTTAGTTTCTCTTGTTTATCTCTAATCTTATGGTGCATGGATGAGTTAGCAAAGCTTTGAGGTTCTTTAGCCTCATTCCATAGATTTTGCCACTTTCCATTGCACACCATATGGCACCGTGGGACATCATTTTTAACCCTTTTCGTCAATCACGAACTTGTGGATCTCTTCAAAGACGATAAAAAAATATTTATACAACTATCTTGACCATTGTTGGGTTGGATATGTGCGTTCGTACTTGTTTTCCCTGTTAAATGAGCTTGTTTCCTTCTCGTATTGCATTGCATTATTGTATGTTGCATTGAGTTGGTATTTTCAGCAATGGAAAATTGTTCATAGTATGGATTTTCATGTCATTCTACCTTTGTCGTATGCTTATATTTTTCATAAGGACCAATGATGTAGTTCCTATGGCAATATGATGACATCCAAATTGTTCCACTCAACAATGGCTAGTAGCTAAGCTCTTCTCTCTCATATTTTGTCTACATCACTTTCCTTTCCTCCCTAATCTTCCCTCTCATCAGGGCATCTTACCCCTTCCCCATTCTTTTTCCTCTCTCACATCTTTTTCGATCGTCGATCGGCTTCTTTCATCACCCCATCAACACTCGAGGGGGCATCTCTCTCTCCTACTAATTTTTCTTCTATCCCTTCAAATTTTTCTTCCATCTACTATCTTTGAAGTGGCATCACTTACACCACCCCAAAGAGGGGAAAATGTAGACACCTATAATTACACCTGAGTAATTTAAATACTTAAATTGTGCTAATTATCTCCTTTCGGAAAATTGACGACATATTGTCAATAGCACTCATCTTCTCTTCCATTTTCGTTAATTGATTACATGCGCTAATTAATTAAGTCACATATGAAACACATACCCTAATTAACGACCCTTCATTAATCAACACCTTCTATCTAGTCTAATTAATTATTATTAATTAATTAGCCTCCCTTCTCATTAAATTAATAAATCACTATTTAATTGGTTTAATTCCCTCCTAATGGTTCAAATCACACTAAAATCCATCTAAAAGCTTATAAAAGCTTACACATGTATTAATTAATCATCTTGATTAATTAATACACCCCCTTTATCTACATGAGCCACTAGAGGACAAACTAAATCCTCCTAAAGTTAACTTAACCCCATCTAAACCCCCCTTATCCATAACTAACAATACATCTCCATTAGTCCCACATTCATGAGGATGTGTTGAATCCTTTATCCTTTGGGCTATATAAACAACCCTCCCTCTACTTCTACACCTACACCTAATTCCCTTGAGAAAGAAAAAGAAAGAACATAGTCTTGCACTAAAAGCCTTTTGCCATTCTCAAGCCCTTCCATCATCCATCTTGAAGAGCTAAGCCTCACACCCAAGCATCCTTGAAGGATCAAAGCAAGCAATATTGTTGATTGCCATTGGACTACATAGGTCCATTTGATTTAATTAGGCAATTTAGAAGAATAGAGTTCTTGATTTGCATTATGTTTGATTTCACTATTTCAAAGTTATGATGCTAGTGTAGGCCTTGTTCATTTCTTCATCTTGATGGTACTCTTTTCTTGTTTCTATCTAGGTTAGGGAACTATTTTAGGTGGTAGTTCTTTCTTTCAATCTAACTTAGGAAAAATAATACTTCTACACATGGCCCACCTATATAGAAACATGTACTCGATTTACTCATGATGAGCACAAATGTGGGATAGGAGCTACTACGCTATTATATGTATGGGAATATGAGCACATAACAATGTTGAGGCTAGTTGGAGGTCCTTGAGGAGAGTGCGCTAGAAAAAGATATATGCTAGGAGGTGGATTAAAATTTATGGGCATATGATGGACAAAAATACCTAAAAATCACCTGATAGATATTATGGGGCCCGAGGAAATAACATGGAGGCCATACCGTGACTATGAAGGATGACCGAGGAAATTGTAGAGTTGTGATGTATTCAGAGGACTATGTGGTTATAGGATTGGTTCCCTGTGTGTGGTCGAGATTTTTCATGAGAGCTATTAGAGTACCTAGGAGGGCAGAGCAAGACAGGGGCCCACAATAGAGCAACTTGTACCCCCGGTTCGGATGAGGTAGATTAGGTGATAGAACCGATAGACTCAAATGATGCGGGTTGCATAAAGGAGTAAGCATATGGTGGGATGCACATCGATGGGTATTTTTGTTCCCATTATTTGTAGGTCCATTGAGGTTACCGCATGGAGGAGGAGGAGAGGGGAAGCTCATGCCCCCGAAAATGTAGAAGAGGTTATAACAGAGCATGAGTATCTATATATGCAACTATGTTATGTATTTTGTTGTTGGCATATGTTTTAGTAATGGTTGTATAACATGTTTTAGGTGATACCTATAGGACTCTAATAGTCGAAACATCCATCTACAACTTGACGTGGAATGTGCCCATCCATGTACTTAGTGGAGGGATACTTGAGCATGTGGATGAGATCATGGGCAAGCATGCCCACTTATTTGAGCCAGTTACATTGTAGTATCAACGACATGTAGTGTATTACTATCCAAGAGAGACGAGGCACGTGAGGAGATTAAAAAATCCCAAGAGGATTTTGGTGGTGGTCCTTTAGCATATGATGTATTTTCTTGATATATGGCTTTTTGTGTTAGTTTTGGAGCAATCTACAAATAAAACCTTATTATGTAGGCAAGTGGAGATATCGAGGCTTCAAACAATGATGCGAGTTAGTGGCGAGGCATCTAGTTCTAGGGATCTCATAGTACCTGAGATTGATAATGATAATGAGGTTTTATTTGTATTAATGTATATGATGTAGGGGAGTTTCCCCAGAATGATTGTATTCACTATATATGTATGGAGACATGTGATTTATATATGATGAGTAGATTTTGTGGTGTATCGATGTTGTATGATGTGGTGATTATTGTTTTATGTGATGATTTTGGATATTGCTAATGTTTATTAAATGTAATGTGTAATGCATAGTTAGTATGATGATGATATTGTAATGATTGATGTATGATTATCGAACAAACGTGTGTATCATGATAATGTAATGTTATCATAAAATGTTAGTGTGATTGATTTTTAGGGGGAGAATGATGATACCCCCAAGCTTATAGATGAGTAGGTTCATTTAATTAAGACCCTCAACATCCAATAATTAACCATAGAAAGCAAGAGTGCATCATTGGGAAATGATTGGGTGTGCTAGATGAAGGATGGAGCGCCTGATGAAAGGTTCTTAAAGAAAACCCTCAACAGTCATGTAAGAATAGTAAGAACACAAGTGCATCATTAGGGGATAAGGTGATATTAATCACCTACCAAAGACCAAGGTGACACGAAGTGGTGGACACATGTGGCTTGAAAGTATCATGTGAATATGTGCCAAACAAAATGTCATATGGAGTTGTGATTGTATGCACGAAGGCGGTGTGCTATGAGGGAGAAACATGATGTGGTGGATAGCACAAATATGATGGATGTGATGGATGAATGAATGAAATGGATGTGATGGTGCAGCAGCAATGTATAGACACTATGGAGAGAGTGTATGAGTAATGAACTATGGTGATGGTGGATGCAATATGGCCTGAACACCAGGTGGAGGATATGACTCAAATGTATTAGAAAATTTTTGATGAGGTAGAGGAGAGATGGATCGTGCACGTGAGCGAGAACCAAATAAGATGATTCTCTTATCCTCTAAAATTGCAATCCATCACGAAGGTCAAGATAGTCATTCTCTCTATGAACATTTATGTGATGACGATTACAAAAAGGTTGGTCATGTTGATGTTGTAGCCTATGATGTGGATGATGTTGGTCTGGATGACAAGAAAATTAGATGCTTTTTAACTAAGGAAAGAGAACATCATGAGGTATAGCATGATGGGAGAATTTCAATGGCTCATGTGACATAGATGGAGTGGAAGGAGAAGTGTCCTATCATGCACAAGGAGAAGAAGTAATCTTTGGTGGAGTAGGCTGATTTTGTTTTCTTTGCTTATGAGGCAAAGGTTGAGACTATGTAGGAAGCTCAACCAATTTAGATGGAGGGGACAAGATAATATGATAGAAGTAGATGGATGTGGAGAATCACAAACATTTGTGGAAATAAGATCTTGCTCTAAATCAAGGACTTTTTAGCATAGAAGAATAAATGACTCACATGTATCATATTGTAATATTTGTTTGAGTGCAAGAATTTAAGCCACGATAGAAAATGAATTGTTACTCATGGTCTATAGGTTGAAATACTTATTTATGCATACAAGAATTAAATCGTAAGATATAATCCCTAATATATTCTGAGGAGCTCTGATGTAAAGTAGGCATGTGATTGTAAGTAACCTTAGGGCCATTGTTGATGATAAACCAATGGAGGAAAACATCCTCTATGTCATATAAAGTGCTAATAGAACCAAAGGGAAGATGAGTGTACCATTGCAAAGCCTCATCAATAAGATTGTGTCAAAAGGCCTTAAATAATAGTCGATCATTAGAATAAGATTTCATATCCATGCGGTAATGTAGAAGATGAACATAAGGATCACCAATAGCATTAAAGAAAGTAAATGTAGGCATGACAAAGTCCTTTGGAAATGCAGAATTGTTGAATATTCTTAGGGACAAGGTTACCATGTAATGAGTTGTTATCAATAAAATCATAGTAATCCCTATTTTATAGAGTAAGATAATGAACTTGGGATTGTAATTTACCTATGGCATGCATGAGAGAGATGATATCCTATGAAGCAAAGTGGGAGATGACAAAAATGTATTAAGAGGTTGTAATTTTCCATTGTGAGTGATCATAGGAACATCAAGAGGTGAAAAGGGAGATTCAATTCTAAGGGTACACTAGAAGTAGGTGCCGAGGAAGTTATAGTAGATTATATAGATGGAATACCCATAAAATTTTTTAGGAGTAACATCATGGACATCCTTAATAGGTGAAATGACTAGTGAAGATAAATTTATATGAGAAGATGAACAAATGGGTGTAGATGATGTAAAAATAGGAGATGAAATGGTAGGAGAAGAAGAAGTGATAGATGGAGGTGACTCATGTATAGTGTTAGATGAAACCTCAGGAGAAGGAAATGATGGAATAGGAGATTCACACTCAGTCATATGAAAAGAAGGAGAAGTGTGACTATCAACCGCCTTATCAGTATCAGATATAGACTCCAAAATGAGCATGTTGCTAAGGATGGTATCAATAAGATCATCGACATAATATAAAGGAGTATGTGAGCTAATATGATATGTAACATGAGAAGCAATATCAAAAGTAAGAGAATCATGAGAAGGAACTATAGTAGTATGTTGAGTAGGAGAAGAATCATATGCACATGTGAAGTATGATAAATACCAAACAAGTAATCAATAAGAGAGTCATCTAAAGTTTCCTTAGAGAGATCAGAAGGAGGATCACTAGTAACCATATAGCATGGTGTACAATGAGTGAAGGCTATAGGATCCTCAACAATGCTAATGCCAATGGGAGAATCTTCAAAGTAAGTAGGCACATATTGTTGACAATAGAGAAGTTTTTGTTGGATATGAGCTAGAATAAGAGTAGGATTACTATAGATAGTTGTGAGCTCAACAATGATAGCCTCATCATAAATAGGGTTAACACTAAAATGAGACATGATAGGAAAAGAATATGAACTATCCTTAGCCATTAGGGTTTGAAGCAAATCCTAGGGAAAAATATTCTAAAGTATGGGTTCACCAAAAGGATTAACTAAAATATGGAGATATGAAAGTATCTATATTTCAAATTAATCTAAATTAGTGACAACAATGAACTAAATAGTTTAAACGGAAATGCAAATGCTAAATGATTTTATTTGATATTTAAATGAAATGAAATAATGGAAATAAAAGTGATAAGGTAATAACCTGAAAATGAATTACCTCGTTGTGATTCTAGACTGAACTAGATAATGTGTAGATGGAGCTGAGTGTGATGATACGGCCCATAAAATAGTAAAAGGTGAAGATCCGAATAGACTGAGGCACTTAGAAGATGGTTAGGGCGCCTATGGATGTCTTGGTCTATAATGTGGGAGCTTTGGTCTTCGCTTATGTCATTGTAAAACTTTAATGAATATCTACCTATAAAACCCCATACAAAACATAAAATCCCTAAAAATGAAATATGTATATGAAGGGGTCAGACTAACCTTAGCTTCCATAATGGTGGACTTACAACTAAGCATTGCACTACATTCCAGAACCAATGTAGTTTTGTGTATTTGTGTGTGTAATTGTGTTCCTAGGGTTCCCTAGCACCAATATTGTAGAGATAGGGGGAATAACTAGATGTAAAATGCAAATGGTGGATGAAATATAATGAAAACAACCCTTCCTATGCAAGTGTGTGTGATGCAATGATGCCAAAATGTAGTCCCTTTCCTTAGTAGATAGTTATCCCTTGATAGTATATATTCTTCTCTTATAATAGTGTGTATGTTGTGTTTATATAGGGATATATTTTTCAAATTTTGACACTAATGACCCGACATGCCAACTAGTACCTAGGGGAATGAGAGGGAAAAATACAAAGACCGACCTCGAAACTCTAAATTAGACACAAGTGATGTCGGGAATAGGGTGCCTAAAATTAAGGATTGGGGCACCTACGGGCACCCTAGTACTACCCTAGGCACCCTAGTTAAATACTAGAGATGAAAAATGACCAAATAATGACATCTGAGACTCCTCGAGAGATGACCAAAACTACGCAAACAACTGACGACTATGCAAGGAAAATTACGACAATGAACGACTAATTGACTACATGACTAGGGGATGAGTCACTAGTGAATACTTTTCTTACGTGAGATCCATATATAAAACAACATACTTGGCTGTGTAAATGTAATAGTAAGTGCATGATTTTGTGATTACAAGCTGAAATTTGGAGCATGAGATTGTAAAGAGGAGCCTAATCCAGTGATGCCATTTTATTTACAATCTGAGATGGATACCTAGAATTTCTAAAAAATTTATCTGAAATCCTTTCTTTCTAAAAATAATAACTTACTAAAGATATTAAGAAACCTCAAATCAGTGCACTCAGAGAACATTGAAAATGAGAAACTAGGCAACCTTTCCAAAATAACAAAAAAGTAGAAAAAGAAAAAATCAAAAAGTAACTACCTAAAAATAGAAAGTGTCTAAAAAAGGTAAATCATCATCAAGAGAATTGAACTAAGTATTCCAAATGACCAAGAAGTTTGAATTTCATTAAAATAGGTGAAATATCCCAAAATAGCAGTCCTGGTTCCACTTGCTAAAAATAGAAAGTCTCTGCATTTTGGGTAAGTGCAGAAGTTGATGGACAAATATAGGGTCATCAAGTGGACATCATATTGCAAATAACAACATAATATCAACTTGTAGGGATTATTAACAATACATACACTCAAAATTAGACAAAATTATATTAATATGAATCGTAGCATCCAGAATCTAGTTTCTAAAATACTAATTTTTGTAAAAATGGACAAGATTAACTATATTAAACACTCAAAATTCAATGACTTGGTATTTTTTTTTTTAAAACGCTGATAAGAAAGTCTGTTTGCCCAAATTTGGATGACCAAAAATTGATATATATATTTTTCCTTTGGTGAGAAGTTATATGCCACTATCTATCTTGGGATGGATTTTATTTTGTATTTTTTTGAGTAATATTTTATTTTTTATGATTTTTTCCGTGAAAGTGGTAAGCACTTTCCGTTTGCTGCCATAACTTCATCAAAAATATTGAAATCAAATATTTTTTTTTTGAACATGTATATAATTTCACCAGGTTGGGATGGTATAAGTTTTATCACATTCTGATAAGTGAAACAAAATTTGCAGTCTTAAATAGACATAAACATTCACGGGAAAAAGTGTCTTAAAGACCTACTATTAGTAAAAAATTATAAAATGATATTTATCCTCTTCTATTCACTTTAAAATCAGTATTTCTACAAAGCAGTCTCCCCTACGCAATGGTACCATTTTTATGACATAGTTTTTAGCATAGTTCAAGTCATGAAGACTAAATTTGATGTTTTGCTTGTTTTTAATGTAAAATTGATTTGATGTCCACTTAAAACTTGGTGCACTTACCCTTTTAAGTTTAGAAAGTTGCAATAGGCTCAATTTTTAGTCATCTCGCTACTTTTGACATCCTCACGTGGTTTTGGGGTGATACCATATCCCAAAAAGAGAAATTAAACCTCTATATGGGTCTTGGAAACATCATCATGAACATAATTATGTCCAGAAGCAAGGGAGAGCATTGTAGGGCACATCATGAAAAATTTAGGGACATTGTGCAATCATAAGAGATTTGAAATATGTACAGACATTAATTCATCAAATAAGAGGTCAGCATATCTCATTAGTCAAGTTGGATCCATCATCTCTTAGTGAGCTGAGTGAGTTGAGCTCAGTGATTTGATTTAAGCTTGGTGAGTTGGGTAAGTCGGTGAGATGGGTGGTTTGAAATGGTTGAGTTGATTGATATATCCAAGAAAAATAAGATAAGAGTGAGCTACAAAAGAGATCAAGTCTCTCAGAGCAATAAACAAAAATTTTACAATCTTTCAAAGCATAGTGTGTTGAACAGGGATGCAAGTATCAAGAGGTTTGAGCATCATGAATGAAAATTGTGAAATCTAAGGGATAAAAGAGTGATCCTCACTCTCAATGTGAAATCACGAATTCATCATCACAAGTGAGATTCATTTTCATCTTGATCTCACATTGGGAGGTCTTGAAACAATGTTTTTAAACACTCATTTGGTGGTCCAAGGTGTTCAAAGGATCAATCTTCATCAACGGAGCATAACAGTGTTGCAGAGGGTCATCATAAGTCATATTTCTATCTTCAACTTCTTCAATGATGATATTAATTGAAGGCAAAGGTAACTTGATCCATGCTTTGGAGAATTACTTCTCTTCTATCCTCACTCTTTATCCTCTTCTCTTCCTCCTTCCTAATTCTTAATTGTAAGCAATCATGATTTTTTTATTATTCATTAAAGTGACTATGAAATATTTATGAAATGTAAAAATCCCTTTTGAAATTATAAAAAGGGGAATTATTTTATGTTTCCTAAGTTCATGTGAAAAGTCACTTTTAATGGGAATATGAAAAGTCATGTGGGGGTAGGTGAAGAGATGGATTGTAAAGCTATAAATTGAGAGAGCCTCGTAATTTCAAGGGATGGTTAATATTTTTTACTAGCTCCCATACTCTCTCTATAAACAAGTGATCAAAGTTTATCTATTTTTCTATATAGGTTTTCCTCTTTCCTTGTATTGTACAAATTTTTGAAAATGTCAATAAAAAAGGATTTTCTACTTTTTTGGATGAGTGAATAAGTGAAAGTTTGTGTTCATGGTTTTATCTTGTCTTAATATTGTTAGTAAAGTTGTTATTCTTCCCAAATTGTGTATGTGATATTTATGATTAATCCTTGTAAGACCCTAAATTTTCATAGTTGAAACATTAATCCCTCTCCTAGTTTCTCAATCTTGCATCCCTTCCTTCCTATAAAATTCCTCCCTTGCACAAGATTGCAATCAGTTGTCATAGGTGCAGTGGAGTGTGCCTATTGGATCCAAATCCACTATGCCAAAAATTGATTTAATTTTTATTTCACATACAATAATGGAGCTACCCCATTCAAGTAGAGGGACCTAGTCCCATAGCGTTGGCAGAAAGTAACTATTTTTTCCTAGTGACAATTTTTTCCAAAGTAGTTTTGGCACCAATCGTGGGGAAAATTTAGTATGTCTACACCTAATATATTCACCACAAAATTAAAAATAAAAATTTCCAAAAACCATAAAAAAAAAAATTAAATTCATCACTGAAAAACCCATTGTTGATTCCTATAAGTGACCCTTTGTATTCCACAGTTTCCTTTCATATTCCTATTGTAAGATTTTCTTGAAACCGATTTGAAAGAAGATAGATCAGGCTGAATAGGTTTAGAGAAATTGTTGATCCTGCTTTTGAAACTTTTCAAAATCAGTGAGAAAAAATCAAAGATAATCCATATTTCTTCTCTCAAGCCTCATCTCCATCTGATTCTTCAAATGGTATACCTAGAAATCCTATTCAAACTCCTATTGATACTCCTCCTACTGATCCTCTTGATTCTCCCATATTTCAACCACCATTGAACATTGAATTCCCTAGTGAAGAAGAACAAGAACTAGAGGAAGAATTTAGAGAAGAATTTGTAGAAGAAGAAATAAAATCAAAACCCGAAGTAAGGATGGCAAAAGAAAGAGAAAGGCCACCACCAATTGTACCATGGGGAAGAAACACAGGTCCGCTCACCCTTCCCCACCTATCCATGAATTACCAAGGGGTATCCTAAGAAATTTCCCAAATTAAGAGGAGATGACATGCAACTCCCAGAAGAGGATGTGGTAGCCTTCATCACAACTTGTGGTGTATTGAGAGTAGAACACAAAGATGTGTCGGTGAGGTTGTTAATAAAATCCATGCAAGACAAGGTAGCAGAGTGGTTATATCTCCTACTGGATAGATCCATCACTTGCTAGGATGACATAAAAACTAGTTTTGAAGATAGTTTCAAGTCCACAAAATATTTTCAAGATATCCTAGTACAACTTGGTTCAAATAAAAAAGGAGCTAAAAGAGACTATGAGATAATTCATAGCTCATTACAACGTGATGTTCAATGAGGTACCATTTGATGTTATGCCCTCTAATGACAACGTAAAAATGTTTTCATCAACACTCAATTTCCAAAGGTAGGATTCATCCTCTAGAGATCTTTGCTTATAGATATCACATAAGCTCAAGAAATTTCCATTGAAGTAGAAGATGACATCATTCTATCAAGAAAGATCAAGAAAACTTCAAGGAAGGATAAGGCCGAACATCCCAAAGATGAGATAATGGATCCCATTATTATAGAAATTGGAAAACAAATTAGTAATGTTGAAAATGGAAGTTTCCCAATGAACATCCCATCAAATTCATAACAGAAATCAGATTGCAAGAGTGCCCCAAAGGCTAGTCTTAGAAACTCCACCTATCAATGCAACTTGTAGAACTTGAGAAGATGATGAAGGACTTGAACAAGAAAGTGAAGAAAATGATTTCCTAGAGATTGAAAAAGTAGAGAATGATGCACAAATCAGATTTTGTGAATATTCTAGAGGTGATGAAGATGATGATGAAGATGCACCTAGTTTCTCATGTGCGGTCTTAACATGTTCTCATTCTAAAAATGAGCTTTCTCCTAATTCTCGCAAAAAGAAGAAGATTGAATATCCTCCTGTGGTAACTCTACAAAACAAAATAATCATTGAAGGATCTCCACTCCCACCCTTCATGAAGGTTGCAGTGGAGAAATAGATCCCATGGAAAGTAAGAGGTCACATGTTATTCCAAGTAATTCTTCTAATTCTCATTCTAATTCTAATTATTCTCCTACAAAATCTAGCCCTTCAAAATTCTCTAATGTACCTTCAAAATTAGCCTATGTTCCCCAAACCTCTACTCCCACTTCCAAGCTTATTTTACCTCCAAAAGTAGTTTCTCCATCCTCCCCATCAACAACTTCCCCTTTTGATATCATAGAACATGTGAAAAAATATAAAGTGTAGATTTCTGAATACGAGTATTTGTAGACTCATCTGAAACAATTTGAGAATCTTGTCCTTCATATTAGGGGTAGTAGTTTAGATTCCAATACTATGAATCCTAGTTCTAAAAGACTACTAATAACCCCACCTACATCTCCATCAAAAACATGATTTCTATGAGTGAATCAAAGACTAATAAGATGATCCTTTCTATGTCTCCCTTCTCATTGGAAGATAACAATTGAATACTTATATAATAGATTAAGGTGCCTTTGAAAATGTGATGTCCATAAAGGTTTCCAATGCTCTAGACTCACCTTGAATGAGGATAGTGGCTCTTGTTACTCCATGGAGTCAAATTAATTCCCTGCTTGTAGGGAAGTTAAAGGATGCACAGGTGGTCCTCACCGAATTTCTGGACAAGAAGGTGTCATTGACTATCTTAGTAGTAGACATTTTGGCTTCATTTAGAATGTTTTTAAGTAGAATCTTCTTCCGAAATTGGGAGGAAAATCTAGATGAACTTGTCTTCTATAACCATTCTAGTTAAGGGAGATATGGAAAAGTTTTTTCCAACAAATAAGATGAGATATACAATGAAAATTCAGAAACCGAAGATAACATCTTGTACCAAGATAGCAGTAATATGAATCATTTCATAACGTCTAAAGAAGAGGATGAGATTCATATATTGATAGGGACAATAATTCCTTTCCGATGGGGTATGGATCATGAATATGTACAAATAAATATTGAGTTGCAAGTGGATAGCCTTAGGTTGTTGGATGATGCAGATGAAATGGATCTTGATGGGCTTCAAGATGTAAAATCAGCTAATGTGTTTACCCATGATGAGGAGGTGTTCTTGTTCCCATTTGAAGATAATGATTCTTTTGATCATGTCATCCATGAAGAAGAAAATCCAACTTGTAATGAGCCTTTAAAAGGTTTGAAATAAGAATCTGTGCAAGAAATGCTAAGAATCGCAGAGGAAAAATAAGACCCTCATCTCAGTATTGAACTCCTAATGCAAGCCATGGATTTACAAGATATGTATGAATCTAATTGAATTCTCAACCAATTCAAAAATTGGTCATGATGAATTCTATCTAGGTGAAAAATATGATGTTCCTCTTGAGCTAATTATTGATGGATATGTTGATGAAAGTGAAGCTTTCTCTTTCCCATTTGAAGAAGAAGATTCTTTCTATGAGGAAAATATTGAAACAAAGGTCCTTGAGTCCTTTGATGATGAACCCTCTCATATTGAAGAAGTAGTGAAGTTCAATGAGCCTTGGGATGATGGATTAATCTCTCCAAACTATTTCATCAAGTTTCAAAAAAATATTCCTCAAATGAATGTGATGATGAGCTCTTAACAATTTTGAAGAAGAAATCCTTGCAATAAATCTTGAAATTTGTAGAAGATATCTTGTAAAATAATTTCTACATCCGTAGGATCTCTTGGTTTTTTTCACCCCGGCCCTTTTCTTTTGATGTTCTTTGTCCCTTTGGAGCATGATTTTTAAGTATGGATCCTAGTATGGAGGGTATCCACATGTCTCTTCGGCGCGTGTTGGAGGAAGCACACAGAGCTAGGATTTTCAAATCAGCGTGTGTTGGGTTTCAAATTTGCACTTGGGATGAAACCACAGTCAGGGGACAAACAAGTCCCTCCTCTTTGATGGGAGAGGTTCCCTTATTGAAAGCAAAGGATAAAAATATATACAAATGTACAACTTTCATCAATTTGTGGTCTTCTGATATCTTGGAAATGTGTTTTCTACAAGGAAAATTATCAGCACAAGAGGATAGAGGAATGAAGGAGAGGATGGAGGGAGAAGAAGGAAATACTTTCAGGGAAAAGAGATTGCAGAGAAAACCCTTATTTGCATTGGACAAATGAAATACAGAGAAGAACCATTCACGTTTTTACTAGATACAATCCCACAGACACAAAGTTCTCAGAATTGCATTTTGAAGAACACAAAGTCTCTTAGCTTCTATTTGATCAAATGATTCACAAAATAGAGCAGAGGGAGAGAGGGAAATAGAGGAAAAAGAAAAAGAAGCTCTTGTATTGATTTTTCCGTTCAAAATTATAGTCTTGACATATCAGAATTTCCAACCCTGACAATGGCTTCCAGAACCCATCAAATAGCTCGTGAAAAGTGGTTATAACTTCCTCCAGGAAAGCAAAATGGTTTTTAAACGAATTTCATCCTTCGTTCCTTTCAAAATCATCCATTTGTGAAGAAAAACCATGGCAAAAAACCAATTTACATGAATACACAAACATTTCATTTTATTTTCCAATTTTGATATGAACCGTTGATTTGCTGCTAAAACATTCAAATCGGACCGTCCACGTGGAAGGAGAAGATTGGAGTGGGCGTGGGGGAAGCCCCTTTCATTTTCATGAATTTTTTGTGTTTTCCCACTTTGGAAAAATTTCTCACAACCCCGCCTTGAATTTTTGACTTGGACACGTGGCGGGCTATGATTGGAAATAGGATCACCTTTCAATTCTAAGCATTTTCACCTTTTCTACAAAAAGTCAAAAAATCTCATTTACCCCCACTCGGCTTGCTCGACTTGATCTAAACACATGATGCAATTTGGTTGGAAACAGGTGTATGGATCTCATTGTATCATTTTCACTTTTTTGGAAAAAGGCACAAAAACTTGTTACCTCTCGCTGCCCATTTCGCTCTACATCGGCTCTTTAGACACGTGGCAAATTTGAATGATTGCGGTCCTTAGGGGATTTTTGTTTCAATTCTCCCCATGGGCTCACGGGAAAAATCTCACCAATTTAGCTTTTGCAAAAAAATCAAAGTGCACAAATACCTCCGCATCTCCGCCAGTCCGCCAAAGGGAAAATTTTCCAACTTAGGCCCGCCGAGCCATAACTTAAAAAGTACAAGGAGTTAGGAGGACTTCTTTACCTTTTTGGAAAGGGGAAGAAATTTCCCATCTGATGAAATGATTTTCATGAGTCTAAAAGTCCTTGGAAAGTTCCAAATTCAAAAATACCTCTTTTCAAGTATACTTTAAGGGCACCAACTCAAATTTTTGTAATTTTAGAATTAGAAATTAAAGGGAAATTTGAGGGTGACAACAACTAGCTCTTTCTGGGGATGACTTGGCTTGAAACAAAGGCACAAGGAAAGATCAAGAACAACATACCAAATTTGGGAAATGAAGACTAGTGCCTTATCCATTAGGTGATAGAGTTAAGAGGCAAAATCAATACAAGACAACACACACAAGGCAGGAAAGGAAACAAACCAAAAAGGAGGGCCCAAAACAAACACCCCACACAACAAGGAAGAAAAAGGAAACAAACAAGCCAAAAACAAAGAAAATACACAATGTACAAAGGGACTCCCTAATCACCTAGGACTTGAACAACTTTAAGCACGCCCACTATAAGGAGTGGAGAGAAGACCCATCCATGTAACTAAAATAAAAAGAGTTCTCACCAGCAAAATGTCTGATTCTGAAGGGGCCAAGCCAAAGTGAGTCAAACTTACCATGGATTCCTTGAGGCTCATGTCTCTTATCCCATAGCAACACTATGTCCCCCACCTAGAAAACTCTGGATTTGTCTTTCTTGTCAAACAAATCCTTCACTTTCAATTGATGGGATGTTATTCTATCAACCACCTGCAATCTATCTTCATTCAACTTTTGGAGATACATGATTCTCTTGTCTAGAGCACTGCTGAAGCTTGAATCTTCAATAGTTCTCATCAAATGCAAAGCTGGAAACTCCACCATCACGGAAGTTGAGCTTCCACACCATACACTACTTGGAAAGGAGACATTCCAATGGCTCTCTTAGGTGTAATCCTATCAGCCCAAAGTGCATCATATAATTTCTTATGCCAATTTCTTTGAGAATCATTCACAAGTTTCCTGACAATGGTCACCAAATTCTTGTTTGTTGATTCAGCTTTTCCATTCCCTTGAGGATAATAATCAGAAGAGTGAGCAAGAGATATTCCATATCCATAACAAAAATCCATTATCTTAGCAAAGGAGAAGTTAGAAGCATTATCAGTCACAACTTTGTTTGGAATTCCAAATCTTATCAATATGTTTTCCTTTATGAAGTTGCATACTACTTCAGAAGTAGTACTCTTGACTGGGATGGCTTCCACCCACTTGGTGAAATAATCCATGGCAGTCAACACATGAGTATGTCTAGCACTTGAAGATGGATTGAGAGTTCCAATGAAATCCAAACCCCATTGTTGAAAGGGCTCCTCGATCACCACTGGCTTGAGAGGAAAAGCAGCCAACCTTGGTCTTCCAACAAACATTTGGCATGCTTCACATTTACTCACCCACTTTGATGCATCTTGGAATAGAGTGGGCCAATAATAGCCAACACGAAGGATTTTGTGAGTTATTACAGCAGAGGAGAAATTCCCCCACAAGCTTGATCATGAAAAGCAGAAAATAATTTCTTTTGCTGCTCTTTATCTACACATTTTAAAAACCTTCCATCTACACCTCATTTGAAAAGAACATTTTCCCAAAGAACATACTATGTAGATCTAAGTTTAATGGCTCTTTTTTTCTTTTGCAGTCAAGTGAGATGGGCATTCACCATAGGTCAGAAAATGAGCAATATTAGCATACCATACATCTATTGAGCTGAGAAACAAAACCACAGGTAGATCCGCTTCATCTTTGGACAACATTTCATCAAAGCACCTTCAACAATGAGCTCACACAGGCCCTTACCACGAACCAGCTTGGTTGGCTTGATATCCAAATCATATTCTTGCACTTTTTCCACCCAATTACCTCTCTTAGTTCTAAATTCTTGTTGTGTGAGAATCGATTTGACACTTGTATCAGGCACAAACACAACAACATGAGAATTTAGAATATAAAATATGAATTGTTTAACAACTTTTACAACAAAAGTGTGTTTCTCCATCATGGCGTATTTCAGTTCATGGGCTTTCAAAATGTAGCTCATGAATGCTATGGGAAATTTTGATCTTCAACATTCTTTTGAGTTAAAACAATGGCCAAAGTGTTTTCAGTGGCATAGCAATATATAATAAAATCTCACGTTGAAGTTTGGACACGCTAAAGTGGGAGTATTTGCAATGGCTTTTTTGATATCTTCAAAAGAAAGCTTTCCTTTAGAGGACCAGCCAAAAGTCTGCTTCCCTTTCATCATGTGAGCAATGCTCATAGTAAGTTCAAAAAATCAGGTATGAATCTCCTCAAGAAATTAATCTTACCAAAGAATGAATGCCTTTCTTACTCGTGGGAAGAGGAATCTGTTGTATGGCCTGAATTCTTTCCAGATCAATTTTGATTCCATCTTTTGAGACAATGTGTCCCAACAACTTACCTTCGGTTACACAAAACACAAACTTCTTAGGATTCAAAGAAACTTCGTGCTCTCTACATTTTTGTAGGAATTTTTCAAGGTGTTGAACATGATTTACTCTGATTTTTGAAAATATAGTCAAATCATCCAAGTATACCACGATGCATTTCCCTTTCAAATTGCCAAAATATAGATCCATAGCTCTCTGAAAAGTAGCACCAGATTTGATGAGTCTAAAAGGCATTCTCTTGTAGGAAAAAGTGCCCCAAGGGGTGGTAAAGGTGGTCTTGTGCTGATCTGCAGTGTTTACCTCTACTTGGTTGTACCCTGAGAATCCGTCCAACATTGATAACATCTCCGAGCCTGTGACATCTTGTAGCACTTGGTCCATCATGGGAAGAGGATAATTATCCTTCAAGGAAGCCTGATTCAGATTTCTAAAGTCAACATAGATTCTAATCTCCCCATTTTTCTTTCTGACAGGCACTATGTTAGCAATCCAAGTGGAATGATGGATAGGAAAGATGATCTCGGGATTTTAAAAGTTTTTGTATTTCTTGAAAGATAGTGTTAGCAATCTTTGGATTATATTGCCATTGATTTTGTTTAAAAGGCTTGATGTCAGCTTAAGAGGGATGGAATGTTGCATTTATTTTGGTTTGAAAGCTTTGAGATCTTCATACGAGTAAGAAAGCACATCAACATACCTCTTCAAAAGATTTATCACCTTCTCTCTTTCTTCCTGAGTACAACACTTCCCGATGTTCACCATTTTAGGTTCATCTATACTTCCTATATTTATTTTTTTCAGTTTCAGCAGACACGATTCTCTTAGGAAACTTTAGATTTGACATACCTATCATGTTTATCAAAAATATCCTCCAAACTCACCAAACCTTTGGGAATTTTTTTTCCTTTTAGTTTGATACATCCATCATGATCCATTTCTTCTTTGACATTTTCTTCATTTAAAAACACACATTCTCTAGGAAAGTTATCACTTCCTTCAAAATACAATTGATCAAAGTTATCTCTCAACTCCAAGAAAGAGAGTAGATGTTGGTCATCATTGAAGACATGCCAATTGTTGGCATTGTCAGGAACACTAGGCCTGTGAATCATCGTAATGGATAATTTTTCCGAGAGAAGTAGGAAGAGGAATTAACAAAGATCCAGAGACCTGCTAGGAATTAGCCCTAGTATTTTCTTCTCTTGCACTGCTGCAATTGAAAAAGCATCGAGGAATTCAATAGAATCCCGCACTGATTCCTACAAATTGCTTCAATCTTCTATTTTTTACTTGATAAAGGTCTTGGACCTACTTTACAATTAGCTCAACATCACCATGAGTAAAAAGGTTCTTCACTCCCATCTCCTTTTCCATATTCAACCCAAGAATGAGGGCCTCATACTCAACAGTATTATTGGTATTCTCGAATTGAAACTTGAAAGAAAAAGGGTAAATATTACCCTCGGAGAGATCAACACTATACCAGCTCCAGAGCCGGCTGAGGAACAACTGCCATCAAACTCCAATGTCTAGACATCATTAGGATCAAACAATACTCCTTTTGATGGACTTTCTTCATCCGGTGACATAATCATATAGTTCCCATGCCTAATGTCTTCATACAAAATATGTGCTTTTGGATCATCTATTTTTTGCACAATATACTCAGCTTGCTTCTCAAGCATCAACTTCTTCATCTTTCCATTAACTGGGATGAGTGCATGTGACCAATCCATTTTGATTTCCCCTCCAACATCCTTGTAAAATTTCCTACTCAATATCATTCCGTAGGAAGGAGGAATGTCAACAACTAAGATGGTTTCAAAACCTTTTTCTCTAGCCAAGCAGTGAAAGCTACTTGTGCATCCTTGATTCTCCCAACTAAAGGCACTTCCCTACTCTCCATAGAATAACAAGAACCATATGTGTGGGTAAGAGTGAGGCCCAAGGCATGAGCTACTTTAGCAGGAATTACATTATCAGATGCTCCAGAATCAATAACACAATTACTAAGCTTGTGGCCTGCTATAAGGAGAGTCACATAGAAAGGTTTAATTTTCTCATTAGGTGATGTGACAAAGAGCTACAAGATTTGGTTGGGAAGGGGAAGAAGGAGTTGGAAAAATACCTTTGGAAACATGGAATGGGATTTTAGATTTGGAGTTGACAAAATGAACCATTTTGGCAAAGGCTTTGGGATGGGTTTGATAAAACTCACCGATAAATCTGAACCTTAGTTCTCTTAATGTGATCAATAATATCAAAGGATCCAGATGTGGATGGGGTATCATTACAAGAAATGGAAGAGACCTTAGACCTATCAGATTTATCATTTGACACAACAAAATTTTAGAAGCAAAATTGGAGGGAGAAAAACCAACAGAGCTTACCTTTTGTGTGGAGGTGGTGGGGATAGGAGAACCTCTCTTTGCAAGCATTGGAATGGTATTGGAAAACTCCTTTGATTTATTTGTAGGCTACACAACTTTATCCTTTTTGCTGGTATGTTCTCGAGTCATGATAGCATATGAATCACTATTCATGTTAGCCACTATATAATTATAATCATCCTCTTCATCAACACCTTCAGTGGTGAGGAAGTTGACTCTAGAATCACCAGGCTGCTCCAACTCTTCATCAAAGCATCTTATTCTCGATCATCATAAAATTCATTCTCTTCTTCATCATCAAAGGTTCAAGGAATTCATATGTTGTGTTGACAGGAACTTTGAGAGGTGGACCTTCAATTGCCAACCTGGTTTGAGAAGAAGGCAGTCTGTTCCTAAGCTAAAAATTCTTCCTTGGAACATCTTGGTATGGAGCATGCCGAGGCAATTGTTTTTATTGCAATGAGGTCATTGGCGAGCTTTTTACCAACTCGATCCGAATTACCTCCGGAGAAGAGGGAGAAGATGATGTCTTAAATTTCTGGGATTCTCTTTTTAGTTTTCCTGACATGATCAAGTCATCTTCCACGCTGATGCCATCCATCCTCCGATCCTCAGAGCATAAATTGGCTAAATTGGCTCTCCTCAAAGCATAACTTACTTCAGAAGTTGTGCATTCAAAAAGAAACATTTTTGGATCTGATCAATGGGCCAGGTGTCTTGTGGGATCTTTTAATAAGCTTATTAAACTTAGCCACAAATTCTCTCATGGGCTCTTGTGGTTCCTTTTTGATTTGAGAAATTTGGGCAAGAAAACCATGCACATCTTCTATAGGTTTGAAACGGTTCTTAAAACTTGTTCTCATCGTGGTCTAATTGGTAATTGTTTCAGTAGGAAGATGGTTAAACCAATATGCTGCATTATCTTGTAAGGTCTCCACAAACATCCTAACCAAGACATCTTCATGTTTCACACCAAGGAATCCACATGCAAAATGAAGGCTGTAATGTGTTCATTAGGGTGCACTTTCCCATCACCCCTGAATTTGAGAAAATTCTTTCTGTTACCCTTGGGTAACTCATGCAAAGGTTGTGGAAGAGCCAAGGGACCAACTCGGTGGCCCCAAGGTAATGGAATTTCCATCCTTGGAAAAACTACTTGAAGAGGAACTGAAACACTAGCAAGAATCAAAGCACGAAGATTAGGGCTGAGTTGCTCTTGAGGGATTCCACTCCCAAGGGTTCTGTCTTCAACAAGGGGTGTGCTTGTAGAACGAGCTCTTCTATTTCTCCTTGTTGAAGGAAGAGGAAAACCCTGTTGCTCTAGAAGTTTAAATTGAGAATCTTCAACTCCAAGAGCTCTTCTACCATGTGTGTATCTCGAGTTCAGGGTAAATGGAATGATCAAATTGTTATTCTTCTTAGAAAGGAATCTATTGAAATAATTCCCTAGTGGAGTCACCAAAAACTGTTGGGTTTCAAATTTTTACTTGGGATGAAACCACAATCAGGGGACAAATAAGTCCCTCCTCTTTGATGGGAGAGGTTCCCTTATTGAAAGAAAAGGATAAAAATTTATACAAATGTACAACTTCCATCAATTTTTGGTCTTCTGATATCTTGGAAATGCATTTTATACAAGGAAAATTATTAGCACAAGAGGATAGAGGAATGAAGGAGAGGATGGAGGGAGAAGAAGGCAATACTTTTAGGGAAAAGAGATTGTAGAGAAAACCCTTATTTGCATTGGACAAATGAAATACATAGAAGAACCATTCATGTTTTTACTAGATACAATCCCACAGACACAAAGTTATCCAAATTGCATTTTGAAGAACACAAAGTCTCTTAGCTTCTATTTGATCAAATGATTCACAAAACAGAGTAGAGGGAGAGAGGGAAATAGAGGAAAAATTAAAATAAGCTCTTGTATTGATTTTTCCGTTCAAAATTACTGATCTTGACATATCATATTTTCCAACCCCGAAAATGGCATCCAGAACCCATCAAATAGCTTATGAAAAGTGGTTATAACTTTCTCCAGGTGATAAAAATGGTTTTTAAAAGAATTTCATCCTTCGTGCCCTTTCACAATCATCCATTCGTGAAGAAAAACCATGGCGAAAAACCAATTTACGTGAATACACAAACATTTCATTTTATTTTCTAGTTTTATATGAGCGTCATTCGATTCACCGCCAAAATGTTCAAATCAAACCATCCACGTGGAAGGAGAAGATTGGAGCGGGCGTGGGGGAAGCCCCTTTCATTTTCATGATTTTTTTGTGTTTTGGCACTTTGGAACAAATTTCCCACAACCCCACCTTGAATTTTTGACTTGGACACGTGGCGGGCTATGATTGGAAATAGGATTTCCGTTCAATTCTGAGCATTTTGACCTTTTCTGCAAAAAGTCACAAAATCTCATTCACCCCCGCTAGCCCACAACTCTAACTTGATCTAGACATGTGGCCCAACTGTTGGAAACAAAGGTTGCTCTCGTTGTATCATTTTCACTTTTTTGGAAAAAAGGCACAAAATGTTTTTACCTCTGCCGGATCGTTGTTCGCATCGCATTGGCTCTTTGGACACATGGTGACCTTTGAATGTTTGCGGTCCTTAGAGGATTTTTTTAAATTCTCCCCACGGGCTCACGGGCCAAATCTCACCAATTTATCTTTTGCAAAAAAATAAACGTGCACAAATACCTCTGCATCTCCGCCACTTGGATCCGCTAAAGGGAAAATTTTCCAAGTTAGGCCCTTCGAGCCATAACTTAAAAAGTACAAGGAGTTAGGAGGAATTATTTACCTTTTGAAAGAGGAAGTAATTTCCCATCGATGCAATGATTTTCATGAGTTGAAAGTCCTTGGAAAGTTCCAAATTCAAAAATAACTCTTTTCAAGTATTCTTTAAGGGCACCAACTCAAAATTTTACAATTTTAGACATAGAAATTAAAGGGAAATTTGAGGGTGAAAATAGTGTGTGGCCTCCATGTGGTAGAGGCACAACAACATAGTCTGAATGAGCTGAAAATTTAAAATAAAAAGAGATGATACCGCAAAGCTCCACGTGTCACCCATGTGCAACTCTAAGAGAAAAAATATAAGGCAGCCCCAAATCAACACACAACCTCCACATGTCATTCAAAGAAGCTATCACCACCCATAAATCCTACCAAATAAGTGAAAGGAATTACATTAGATGGATTGAATGTAATCCCAAGTATCAAGTGATCAATTGAGATCTACCACATGGGTTGAAGATCAGGCAGTTGAAGAACTAAATGTAGACGATGGAGATCATAATAACAGTCACATTTGAGTGCGAGCCGTGGGGTATATATAAGAGATCCTTGGATCAAGGATTTAAGGAGGAGGGGGGAAGTAATTCACAAGTTCAAGAGGATTTTGAGTTTCAGTAGTTTGTGTTTATCAGCCTTAACAAGGCTCTGTTGTAAAGAAGCACTATAATCTATGTTGTTATCGGCCTTATGTATTGTTTTCTCTATAATTTAAGGGTTCTTTTTTTGTGCACAAAGGATTCACAATACTCTGAATATTTATTTTCTTTTGTATGATTTTATTTAACTCTCAGATATATGTTTCATTCTACCATTATATATACCCTTAGATTCGTTTACATTCAACTACCCATTCGCATGGTTACATTTTAGTTCTTTATAGCCTTAGATAATACTGAATCTTCTTGGAAATAGGTTGATCAAGCTCAATGATCTTTAACTTATCTTCTAGTGATTTGAATATGTATCTCTGTGCTTTATGATAAATCTTACCACATCTCCTTAGATTAGGATCTTCAGTTGTTTAGCTCTCTTTCTAACCCTCATCTCAACACTTGAAGAGAAGATTCAACTTCTATAAAATATGGAGGTTATCTTAGGGGCCAAGTCCCACGTCTCTAAGATTTCCCACAACTTTTATGGTCCATCTGCAAAGATAATCATCAATAATTTTCCTAGCATGCCCGGTGAGACTAATCTAAAGCTTGATCAAGAGGCACATGAGTGCTTATTTCGGTGGGAAAAAATCCACAAGGATATCCCATAGTATTTCTGATTCATGAGAAGGATACAAACATGGTCAAGAGTAAGAGAAGAAGGCATATTTGAGTACTTGTAGCTATCCCCAGTCGAGGAAGAAGAGGAAGGTAGATCCAAAGATCTCCATCTCCTCTGAACTGAACTCTTTCAACACCTCCACCTAGGAGGCCCTTCTCATAATGTAGACTAGAGTCCTTAAGCCTATCCGAATGTACCATCAAATCAAGGGAGTCCACTTATTACACTAGTACATCTGGCAACATGGAACCCTATTCCTAGAAAATGTGATGAAATCACTACCCAAGTTCAATGGTGAAGACTTTAAGACTCTGGAGGAACATCTCCAAGATGTCACAGAGATATGTGCAGTGCATTTCATCATAGAACAAGATATAGCCTTGAGACTTATGATGACCTCATTTAAAGGAAAATCTCTTGATTGGTACAGATCCTTAACTCCTAATTCTATTGGTACCTGGGATGAGCTTGGGAACGTATTTTTCACGAGGTTCTATGAAAAAGGAGATAGATCTTCACTTCTTCAACAACTGATCAACATCAAAAAGGATCCGTAAGAGCCTATGACCAACTTCAATACCAGATTCCATAAGACATGGAAAATAATTCCAATTCAAGCTAGGCCACCTGCAGGTATGGCTATTTTTTTCTATTTAAAATCTTTGAACTCGAGATATCTCTATCATGATTCAGTCATTGGGAGGAGATTCTTTGCCACATGCATATGATATTGCGGTCCAAGCTGAGAAAAATTTGATAGATGTTGGTAAACTTCCCCAAGGTTCCTTTTCTAGTATATCCAGAAATATCCCCACTTCCCCAGGCACAAACCTCAGGCTCGACCCAAACTCCTACATCCATATATAATTACCCATCCCCTCAAGGATTTTCCACCCCCACAAGTAGCATCATCATCTTCCCTGGAGATAGAAGAAATGAAAAATATCCTTAGGATCTTCTCCAATGAGATAGTTAACCTCAAGAGGAATCAAGGTGCTTACCCCAGACAAAATTATCAAGGCTACCAAGGAAATAATCCTACTTACTCTCCGTAATATCAAAATTCCCAAAGACCGCTTCCAGCCCAACCTTCTAACCAAATTGTCCTAGTCCCAACACCACTCTAGACTCTCCCACCTAATAAGGGGAGAGAAATGATTCCAGGATAGAACAATTTGGTAGAAGACCCCAATGCTTGGTGCTTTCCTTGCAACACCCCTCATATGCCAAGAGATTTCCCTCAAGGGAATCTTCAAAGCAAAAGGTAGTAGAGAAAAGGGAAATGGAGGGTTTTAAGGTGAACAAAGGTTGACCATACCAATCATAGGAATCTAGAATGTATCCCTTGTCACATAAATGTAAGGAATGTCCCTAGAACATGAAGCAAGAGATAGTTCCTAAGCACACAATTTCCTCTAGGATCGAAGGAGAGGATTTTTTATTCACAAATGAAGTATCTACTTCAAATCTAGTTCAATCAAATTACAACACTCGATTCAAGAGGTGTATGATGGAATTTTTAACACAACTAGAAAGGGTAAAGAACAACTCGGAGCAGCTCAAGCTCTAAAAGATTTATTGATGATGAATCAGAAAGGGGAAGGAAGCAAACCAAGACCCCAACCCTTCTTTATGACTCTTATTATTGATAAGAAGTTATTACATAATTCCATGATAGATTATGACACAAGCACAATAGTGATGCCTAAAGCAATAACAGATGCCTTGGGAATCAAATATGAACCCTTGAGGAAAGGAGTCATGCAGTTAGATGAAAAATAGTGCAAACCATTAGAGTCATCAAAGGTCTCCCATTATAACTCTATTATTACTCGAACAAAACAGTTCCACAGACAAATAGTGGTGATTGATGTACGCCAATCTTCAGACTATGTCTATCCCGTGACTTCACAACAAAAATTGGGGGCTATATGTCTCTTGATTGGTCACATCTTATTCTATGGACTAAGTATGGGTCCAAAATGAAGGTGTTATCAGAGCCTCTCGTGGAAGAGCATATAACAGATCAAGAAGCCTCAAGTTTTGAAGCCTCACATGCCATGATCACTAGAGAAGAAGAGTCATACATAGAAGAAGGTGACCATCAAAGTAGAAACTATCTGGTTGACCTATCGCCAGGAGATCCCTTTGGAAATTTTGACTCCACTGGATTGGGCACTTATGTGATTTTTGATGAAAACACCAACATTCCAAAGATCATGAAAGAGGATAGTAAAAGAAAAAAGAATCCCACAAAGGATTCACAGATATGGACTCTACACTTTGATGGTGCTAGAAGTAGAAATGGCTCTAGAGCCGGTATCTGCTTAACTCCACCAAGCGGAAGAAAGGTACTCCAAGCTTTCCATTTCCAATTCACTTGCACCAGCAATGAAGTGGAGTATGAAGCCTTAGTGCATGGTTTGACCTTTACACACAAGGAAGGTATAAATAAAACTGAGAGTCTTTGGAGACTCTTAGTTAGTGGTAACACAAGGTTAGGAACACTGCTATGGAAAAGAACCCAAGGATGAGGTCCTACCGACATAGGGTATGGGATCTTATTGAATACTTTGAAGCCTTTGATATCAAGGTTATCCTTAGGACCAGAACATAGAGGCAGATAGGATGGCTCGGATCGATTGCAATTCAATCCCACCAAAGATCTACTGGAGAAAAAGGATGTAGTAAAGTTGATCATCTAACCATCTATACCTGACAATATAGACCATTGGTTAGTCTTTAAGAGTGACCAAGAGATATTGCTTTTTTCCTGCAACAATCTAGAGAATTCGAGACCAACTTCAACCAAAAATTGAGGAAACATATGGAGATCAAGTTATTCAGCTTAGAATGAACAAGCTTCTAAGAGGGTTGATAACATTGGAGAATATCTTTGATACCAATGATGCTAACATAGATAGGAGAAATTTTACTTGTGATCAAAGAAGATTATGCTGAAATAGAAGTAGCTCATGGGAGAAAGCTAAAAGTAGGGAAATGAGTCACCTAACAAGAGAAAGAAAGGCTTGTGGCTTTATGCCATAAATATGATAAGGTGGTGGCCTAGACTTATGATGACCTACATGGTTATAAAAAATATATCATTCAACATACCATTGATTTGGAGAAAGGAACAAAGCCTATGTGTCAAAAGCAGAGGCCGGTGAACCCAAAAATAGAATCTCTCATGGCTGAGGAGCTCAGGAAGCTCTTAGAAGCCAAAATAATCTTTCCAATCAAGCATTCCATGTGGGTTTCTAACCGGTTCATGTGAGGAAGAAGAATGGTGAGATCAGACTCTATGTGGATTTCAGAGATCTGAATAAGGTGTCTCTTAAGGATCACTACCCCTTGCCTTCCATGGAACAAATATTACAAACAGTGGCAAGACCAGAAATTTTTTTCTCGTTGGATGGTTTTTGAGCTATAATTAAATATGGCTCACGAAGAAGATCAACATAAGACCACCTTCATGACAAAGTGGGGAACCTTCACATATGCAAAGATGTCATTTGGACTCACCAATGCCGGGTCAACCTTCCAAAGAGCCATGGATGTTGCATTTGGAGAGCTTATCAACAAAGTGATTCTGATATACTTGGATGATCTCACAGTGTTCACTAAAAATGGAGAGGATCATTTTGATGCACTAGAGGTCGTGTTCAAAATTTTAGGAATTTGGGATCTCTCTGAATCCAAAAAGTGTGTTTTCAGGGTCCCGCAAGGCAAACTCTTGGGGCATATCATCTCAAAAGATGGAATATCTATTGAACCGAAAGGATTAAAGATATTCTAGAGCTGCCCCTACTAGTCAATAGGAAGGCAGTTAAATCTTTTCTAAAAAATATTAACTTCATTAGTAGGTTCATTTCAGACTTTGTTAAGATGATCTACCTAATCTCTGATACTAAAAAGACCTGAATTTCAAATGGACCGTTGAAGGCCGACAAGCCTTTGAGTCAATCAAAAAGGCCATTGCATCTACACCAGTGTTATACAATCTATATTTCACTAAGGATTTTATCATGTATGTATATGGAAGCGAACACAGTGTAGCCTATGTGCTAACACAGAAGGGAGATTCATAAGGAGAGGAGCATCTAGTAGCCTTCTTTTCAAAAACTCTCCATGACTACAAAACCAGTATAACTTTGTAGAGAAGAAATTTTATGCCATTGTTAAAGGATTGAAGAAATTTAGACATCTTGTGACCAAAACAAGATCATGATCTTGGTGGCACACTCCAGTGTCAAGGAATATATTATAGAAGGTGAAATAACTGATAAGAGAGCTAACTGGATCACCAAGATTTTGGAGTATGATGTTGAGATTAAACCCACAAAGTTAGTAAGGGGAAAAGGCTTGTGCCAAAGTATCTCACCCAAGAATTAATGACACCAATTGATGATGAATCTGAGATGGTGTTACAGATTCAAGAAAATGAACACAAAGGTTGGGTATCTGATAGAATACATTTCATGCAAACAAGTGAGTATCCAAGTCACCTTCCTCTCAAAAAGAGAAGGTATTACCGATAGTAAGGATTTGAGTTCATCATAATTGACAATATCCTTTTCAAAAGGAACTTTGATGGGATTCTACTTAGATGCCTGGAGAAAGAGGAAGTTGAAAGGGTCTTACATGAGTTACATCATGGTAGCTCAGGAGGCCATTTCTCAACCAAACTATGGCCATAAAATTCCTACAAGTAGGATATTTTTGGCCCAACTTGTTTTTTGATTGTTATCAGATGGTGAACAAGTGCAAAACTTTCTAGTACTATACAGGTTTCAGGAGAAATGCTGCATTACCCCTTAATCCAATTCTTATTGAAGAACCATTCACATAATGGGGTCTGGATTTCATCGGGATGGTAAACCCAATATCAAGCGTGGGCAGGCCATAAGTGGATCCTAACAATACATTGATTATTTTACCAAGTGGGTGGAAGCATTTCTGGTGAAATAAGCTACTGAGAATATGATCCTAGAGCTTCTCTGTGACATCACCAACCATTTTGGACCCCGCATACAATTATATCAGATAATGCTAAAGATTTTTGGGTGCTAAAGTATTTGAATTTTCCATGAGGCATGGCATTTACTTAAAAACATCTTCTAACTACTACCCATAGGGTAACAGTTTGGTAGAGTCCACAAAAAAATCTGATAAGGCTCATAAAAATAATGGGGGACAAGCACAAGAGGTCATGGCATGAACACATCAAGAAAACCTTATGGGCTGATCGGATCACACCAAAGCAGATTTTAAAGACTTCACCATACGAGTTAGTCTATGGTAAGAGTGCGGTGATGCCTATCATGGTAGAACTTCCAACATTACAATTATTAAAGCAAGTAGAGATCAAGGAACATGAAGCAATGCATGTGAGGCTCCTTCTTTGCATTTGAAGATCTTTTTGAGACCATGAAAGGTGAATGTAACAGGATATGCTTGGACTCTTTTATTTCTTTCATTCCTTTGATTGTGAAGTCATGCTTAATATAGATTGTATTTGCATTTGAAGATTTTTGACTGAGCCAGATATGCTTGGACTCTTTTTGATTTCGGAATAAATTGTGGATTTACCCGTCTATATGACTCAGCCTTGGATCAGTGGCATTGATCCAAGAGATGTTTTAAGTTTATTCTGGATGAACAAAAATTATAGACCTTACGAAGGTTGCAAGGTCCGAATGTGTGGAATGAGCAATTCAGGAGTTAACTCAGGCTGATCTTGTTAAATGAATTGGTTCCCGATATCGTAATATCAGGAAGGTCTTGATCTTGAGCCAGGTAATAAATTCAGATACATTTATACTACTAGCTTATTATCAGTGCTTTGGAATGAATCCTTTTCGTGAATGTATATTTGTTGGTTCTTATCATTGAACGATTCTAATTATTAGACCTAGACTGGATTTATTAAGGTTAATAACCTATGGGTTGGATTAGTGTTAATCTAACCTAGCCCTAAGCTATAAGCTAAATGTTCCTAAGGTTAGCGACCTAGCACTAAGGAAGTTAGACTAAGTATCACCTTATGATCTAACCTATGTTTCTAACCTAACTAATGTTAGTGGAGGAAAGGGGACCTATGAAGGGGTGCGAGCCATGGGCGGTAGTTTCTATGGCATTAAATGAAGGGGATAAGCATGAAGGACAAAGGATTTAGTGGAGATTTCAAACGGCCATTGAGACCGACGTGGCAGAGTCGCCAAATTTGGAAATGGTCTTTGGTTTGCATTTGTCCATCGCCAACTATGGCGGTCGGTGGCAATGGAGATTGAGTGGGAATTTTGGAGTTAATGCAATTAAAGAACTCGATTTCGAGCTCGGATCGCTCGGGAAGGCATGCAAAATGGAAAACTGGTTGTTTGTTTGGTTTTCCATGCGCTCCGGTTTTCTCTCTGTTTGATCACTGGTTCTTCGAACTAGTCTACTTGGTGTTGCATGGCAACTATGAGAATAACTAGCTCTTTTCTCTGTCGAGGAAAGTTTATAAGGCATGGAAATAACAAATTATTGTTGTTGAAACTAACGTGGAAGAAGAGGAGAAGGCTCGAGCTCTTTCAGAGGTCTTCTTCGGATTTTTAAGTGGCATTACCAGGCATGTTAGGCCCTAACTTTTAAAAATCTTGCTTTCCTTCAAATGATTTCATTAGAACAACTCTGTTCAGGTGATTTAAATTCAGTTGGTTGGAAGCATTGTTTTGGTTCTTCTTTTCTCTGTGAAATTAGGAATCTCAGATTTTTAGAAGACCTTGAAGGAATAGTTTCGTATTTAATCTTCCTTGTGGTTTCACTTCATTTGAGACCATTTGTACTTTTATGGTTGCTGAATCTTGTTAGATCTTGCTATAATACTTTAAGTTACTTCTGGTTGGATAACTTGCTTGTGTGTTTATACTATTTGAATGCGACTTTTGTAGAAGTCCTCCGTTGTTTGCAATTTTTGGGATATAATCCGTTGAAAGTTTTCAAGGATATATCTACGAAAATGACTCTGTGGAGTCCTTGGAATGTTTCGTATATTTTGGACTTTTGTAGAAGTCATGATGTGAATACTTATTAGTTAGACTTAGTTGGAGTCCTTGAAAAGTATAGCGGTATTACGACTTGTTGCTTTGTTATGAATATTTGTTGCTTGTTGAATATCGTTATGTACAGACTCAGTTGGAGTTCTTTTTATGTTTCGTATGTTTCATCTTTCCTTAAGCTTAGTTTGAATGCTGATGTTTAGTTGAGATTACTTAAGATATTGATTGAGTTGGAGTCCTTGATATGTATCTTGAATTACGACTTGTAGAAGTTTTTTGAATACTATTGGGATTCTTGAATTGTTGTCACATGAAATCAACTTCAATCTAAGCCTTGTTTATGAGCATTAGTTGTATGTGATTGTTGGAGATCTCGATATGTTTGCGAGTTGGCTCGATTCTCGATTTAAACCCTCTCTTTGTGCATGCATATCATTGAGACTCCTTCTTAACATTCTTGTGTTCCTTTTTTTCACTTCGTGGAAATTAAAGGAAGGGTTTTCTTTACAAACTTTACTCGGTTTGAGACCCTGTTGTATTCCGTAGTAGCTTGGCTTAGGATGAAACTTTGAGGAAAATACTGATATGGAATTTCGGCTTCTGTGAAGACCTTGTTGTGATTATTTTTCTTGAAAATGGACTTCAATATAAGTCATGGCTGTATTATCGTAAGGATTTGTTTCAGTTGAATGAAGTTGTGCATGTTTGTGTTAGATTCAGTGTGAATGTCACTATATATGCATATGGAAACATCATTTGTTTTAATGTTATCTAGCCTCTTGTTTGACTGTGATAAAGAGGTTATTCTTTTGATTTCGGCTTTGATTTAAGTCCTTGTTGTGTTTTAGTAGGGATTAGATTGAGTTGTATGTTGCTGAGTGTTTCGACTCAGTGGGATTGTTGTTGTGTTTGTGCATGGTTACGTCTTCTATTATTGTGATTATCTAGTCTTGTGCTTGACTGAGATAAAGAGTTATTAGTTGTGCCTTGACAAGCGATGGCGTTGGATATTTTCTCGTTTGTTGAATAATATGGAAAGCTATGTTGAGTCTATTTGTTGGATTATTTATTACTGCCTTGCCATGAGGGCTATTGTATTGCTCAGTAAGCTACAGGTAATTTTTATATTTGAATTTTGACAAACTGTAGTTCTTCCTGTGGTCTCGATTGGCTTAGTCGCATGCGTATAATGTGAATGCATTACTCTTGAGAGGATGGTACAGTCATGAGCATGATTGGAAGGGAAATCTGAATGTCTCGGTTTCTTTCTCTTCTTCTGTAAAGTATATGTTGATATATTTATATTTAAGCTGTTGGAATTGTTTAAACATACTTGATGGATTCATGAATTGTTAGGATATTCATTTTTTATGTTGAATGTAATGGTATGTCATGGATGTTTGTTGTCCTTGGGATTCAGATGGATAGTTGTTTTGGATACATTTGTTCTTCTTGGTCACTAATATTTATGAAGAAATATCTGAAAAGTATCTAGGACTATTTAGTAACTATAATATGAGTTACGCGTTTATAGTCATGTTTGAATTACAAAAGAGCATAGTCGAAATATGTTTACATGTTTGGTGAAATGATTTCATTTAAACAGGTTGTTCAATGAGAGCAATTGGTGGATTGCATTTGTTTTAAGAGTTAGTGCTTATCATGCTCAGTTCACCGAACTGACCCGTGTTGACAATTTTGCAGATGGTTGCCGTAAGTAAGTGGTAAAGGCACGCAGATCTCGATATGATGTTCGATTGTTTAATTTGGTTTTATGATGAACTTCAATTTGATTATCTAAATGTACTACTTGAAGAAAGATGTTCATTTTGCTGTTGAGTATTGTATCAAATATGCTGAATGAATAAAATGTATTTGATTAGCTTGAAAGGAATGAAAAGAGGTATTTGTTACTTATGTGTTTGCATTCGTATCTTGATGGTTTGATCTTCTTCGGTTCGAATGATCTTAAGAGCATTGTTATTATTGTATAACTTGGAGACTTTTGTGATTATCTAAGTAAGCTTGCAAGGTTATGTGACTGAATACTTAAGATTGTTTAGTAGTTCTATTATGTTCTATCTAAAGCTAAATTGGAATTTAGATCACTATCTTTCGGGAAGCTAAGGTTAAAATAAACCTGAGCAGGAAGCTAAACGAGCTGAATAAATTATTACTTCCTAGTCTTGATCTAAGTCAAGACAACGTTTAATTGGATTCTTAATCACTATATCTCGATACTAATAAGTAAGATATAATTTCAGTTATGAGAACTGATATAAACCTAAAAAGGGTTTGGTTAGTAATCTCATGTGAAGATTATGGGTTATTGTCCAGTTTCGTTGATTTAGAATTATGTTTTTCTATGAACTCCTTGATAGGACCTCAATCTTATTAAACTTCTCTTGTGTAATGGGTTTTATTAAGAAAGGTAATTCTAAGGTGAGGAACCCAAGGATTGGGAAAGACTACCCTTAAGGGAGCGTCTTATAGTATAATTTTAACTCAACGTAAGTAACACCTTAAAGTTTAGTAGATCTTATCGAGGCGGATTTGAAGGTTGATGGCACAAGTCGATTGCAGGGTTGTACCTTCGAGAAGATTAGGATCTTCTCGAAGATACAACAATGCAGGTGACTTATGGCGACACCCTTTGCATTGATCGTCAAGATTTACTCCTTAAACTCGAACAAGTTTTGACTTCGGGACTGGTTACCGACATGGTCATGTTATGAGGCTGCCCCTGGAGACTCGGGGTACCTTGACACATAGGGTTAACTAGGGTTGACCCAGTATGTCAGAGTATCCCTAGTTCTCAAGAGCATCCTTATAACGTTGCCATATTATTAATCCATTTCTGAGTGAATAACTTGGGGCAGGAGAGACTGACAGAAGTCAGTATAAGACATTCTACATAACAAAGGAATGGGGTGATGGACGTATTCCAGATTGACGAGTATGCCATCAAGGAATACGAGACATAAGCATATGTTTCAAATCTTTGGCCAAAGTATCGCAAGTTGCTGATTATGTTGTCCTATGTCACCTAGTCTAAGGGACGAGATGCCGATGAATAATGGTAACAATTATTCAGATAGGTTCCTTGGACAGAGCATTCTGAATCCCAGATTAGGGAAGAGAACCGTAAGAGTGATGTGTTAAAATAAAAATGCCAACTCTTGATACTCATGAATAGATCGGTAGATTACCGAGTCATGGAATGAATAGATCGGAGGTACTCCGAGTCATTACAGTTGCATATGGTTATCTGTTATAAGAATGGTTGTTTTGATTTGTGAGTTCTAAATTATGTATTTAGAACAGGAAGCATTTATCAAAAAAAAAAATTACTTGTTCTAATGTATAAAAATGAGGATGTTACATCTTGGTATCAGAGCTGAAGGTTGCAGCTCTTGGACCTATTGTGTCCATAATCTGATAAAAACCTGAATTTTCTTGTAACAGAAAATGGTTAGAACAAGGGGGAACGTTGCGAATAATGCTCCACCTGAAGGAGGGGTGGCAACAACCCAAAAACTTGATGAGATCCTTGCTGCCCTGTTGGACACAAGAGATCGTTTAGCTGTACTTGAACAACAAGTGATGGGAAATGAGGAGGATGATGAAGCTGGTAATAACAATCAGCAACCTCCTGAGGACAACCCCGATATGGGTGTTGATATTAATGTTGGAAATGCACCTGTCCAACCAGAAAACAAAAAGGCCAGGTTGGCAGCAGAACTCACTAATGATATAAAAAGGATAAGCCCACCTAAATATGATGGCACCACATTAGGAGATGGAGCTGAGAACTGGCTCAGTGAAATGGAGAAGTACTTTGCAATAAGAAACTTCTCAGAGGAAACCAAAGCTATTTGGGGAGCCTATCAGCTTTCCCACGAAGCATCTTCGTGGTGGGATAGCCGTAAAGTTGAGCTAAATATTGATGAGACCAATGTTACTTGGGATCAATTTAAAGGCTATTTTAGGCAACGTTGGCTGCCACAACTTTTCTATGATCAGAAAATGACAGAATTCTAGAACTTAGCTCAAGGGAAGCTAACAGTAACTGAATACTGGGAGCGGTTTACAAAACTCCTCAAGTATGTACCGTCAGTATCAAACTGACGAGAAGTTCAGAATACGGAAATTCATCATGGGACTGAATCCCGTGATAGGGGGAGAGGTCGATGTTCATAGTCCAACCACTATGGAAGGAGTTGTTGAAAAGGCCATACGACAAGAACATAAATTAAAGGCTATTTCTGCTCATAAAGAGGAAGTGCGGAAGAAGATTGCAAACCCTTCTTCAACTTCACTTGCACCCAAAAAGGGACCATGGAAAAAGTTTGGAAACAGAAGTAAGTTTCCAGGGGATAATAGTAAGAAAGCAGTAGCAAATAAGCCTGCTGGAAATGTAAGGGATAATTTTGCCAAAAATTATAACAATGGGCAGAAGCCCTATGGAGGACAACGTGATAATTACAAGGCTGGAGGCAATTTTGAGCCTAAAAAGGGACCTGTAGGAGGCTGCTACAATTGTGGAAAAGACCACTATGCAAATCAGTGCCCTTTGAAGAAGGATGATCGTAATCAACATAAGATACATGCTGCAGTAGCAGACAAGCAAGTTGAAAAGCAAGTGACACCTATAGAAGTTCTGGGTAAGTTATTTGGCATACCTGTCACTATTATTTTTGATACAGGAGCTACTGAATGTTTTATTTCTAGTAAACTTGCTTCTAAACTTAAAAGAAAAGCTGGAAAAATGGATAAATCTTGGACTGTACAGTATGGTAATAACTCTGTTCATACAGTGAGTATGTGTCTTTTTGGGGCAGTCCTTGACTTACCTAACTTTTCCATGGAAGTTGACCTCTATGTTACACCTTTGGGGTCTTACGACATTGTCATTGGTGTCAATTGGTTAGCTGACCATAAAGCAAAAGTAGACTGCTATGAAAAGAATATAAAATGTTTAGATGATCGGCTGAAATCAACAGAGATTCAAGGGTGAAATGGGAAATTTAGTTAGAAAAGCTGTCGGCTATGCACTTAAAAAGGCTAAAAACAAAGGATGTACCCTTTATGCAGTAAAGATATCTGAATTTTCAGAAGAAGATGGTGATTCCATGAAACGATTTCCTCTGTTGCAAAGTTTCAAAGATGTTTTTCCGGAGGAATTACCAGGGTTACCACCCAAGAGGGAATTTGACTTCACCATCGAAATCAAACCAGGAACGGAACCTATTTCCAAAGCACCTTATCGGATGACTACTACAGAGTTAGTCGAGCTTAAGGCACAATTGCAAGAACTTTTGTCTAAAGGTTTGATTAGACCAAGTGTTTCACCTTGGGAGCACCGAGTAATATTTGTGAAAAGAAGGATGGAACACTTAGGAAATTTGTGTATTGATTATCGGATGTTGAATAAAGCAACAATCAAGAACAGATACCCACTTCCAAGGATCGACGATCTATTTGATCAGATGCGTGGGGCAGCGGTTTATTCTAAGATAGATCTTGATCTGGTTATCATCAGTTAAGGATTAGAGAAGAAGATATTCATAAAACAGCTTTCCGAACAAGGTACGGACATTATGAATTCACGGTTCTACCTTTTGGATTAACTAATGCACCCGCAAACTTTTATGAACTTAATGAATAATATCTTTCAAGAATATTTGGACAAGTTTGTACTTGTATTCTTGGACGATATTCTCATTTATTCTAAAAGTGTTGAGGAGCACAATGAGCATTTGAAGATAGTTTTGGGAATTTTGAGAAAAAGAAAGTTGTATGGTAAGTTATCCAAATGTTCTTTCTTTGATTCAGAAGTTCACTATTTGGGTCATGTCATTAGTAAAGAAGGAATTGCTGTAGATCCTTCAAAAATAGTGGCAATAAGCGAGTGGCTGCACAAAGAATGTGCACGAAGTAAGAAGCTTCATGGGTCTTGCTGGTTATTATAGAAAATTTGTTAAGGATTTTTCTAAAGTGGCTGCACCGATAACTTCATTGCAGAAGAAGGATAAGAAATTTATTTGGAATGATAAGTGTGAAACGGCTTTCAAAAGTCTGAAAAGCCAGTTGACTTCCGCACCTATATTAGTTGTACCAGACCCTAATGGGAGCTTTACTGTTGTAACGGATGCTTCTGGGGAAGGCCTTGGAGGTGTTTTGTTACAAAATGATCAAGTCATAGCATATGAAAGTAGAAAACTTAAGTTACATGAGCTGAATTATGCTCCTCATGATTTGGAGCTTGCTGCCATTGTTCATGCGCTTCAAGTCTGGAGACACTATTTACTTGGGAAACCTTTTGAGTTGAAAACTGATCACTTAGGACTGAAATATATTTTCACTCAGCCTAATCTAAATGCCAGATAGAGAAGGTGGTTAGAGTTTTTATCCCAATATGATTTTGATATTAGCTACATCAAAGGGAAAGAGAATAGAGTAGCAGATGCTCTAAGTCGTAGGAGGCACATTTCTGCTCTTATAACATTAAGAACTCAGTTTAAGGATGAGGTAAAAAGTGCCTCAGAATCTGATACATACTTTCAGCAAGTAAAAGCAGCGCTTGCTGTAGAACCTAATGATGAAAGGTATAAGGGCTTTCATTTTGATAATGAAGGAATCTTACGTTATGAAAACAGGGTATACGTACCTATGCTGAACGATTTGAGAAAGAAGTTAGTTGAATTTCATAATTTGCCTTTCTCTGGACACCGGGTATCACAAAAATGCTTGCTGATATGAAACAACAATACTTTTGGAAAGGTATGAAAAAGGATGTCATTGATTTTGTGACTCATTATCTGCGGAATGTCGGCGGGTTAAGGCAGAACACATGCACCCTCTTTGGATTGTTATATCCTCATAGCATACCGCAGCAGTACAAATGGCAAGTAATAAGCATGGATTTTGTACAAGGGTTACCTATGTCAGGAACAAACATGATGTTATCTGGTAGTTGTAGATAAACTAACTAAGGTAGCTCATTTCATCGCTGGAAATCTAAAGGATGATTCACCAGTGTTGGCCAAAAGATTCGTACATGAAATTTTCAGGTTACATGGTGTACCAGAATTGATTATATCTGACAGGGATCCTAGAATGACGTCAAGATTTTGGCAAACGCTTAATACAGCTCTTGGAATGAAACTAAACTTCAGTTCTGCATATCATCCGGAAACGGATGGACAAACTGAGAGAGTAAATCAAGTGTTGGAAGACATGTTGTGAATGTATTGCATGGATCAACAGTATAAATGGGAAGAGTATCTTCCATTAGTTGAATTCGCATACAACAACACTTATCACTCATCTCTTAAAATGGCACCATTTGAAGCACTTTATGGAAGGAAGTGCAGAACCCCTGTTAGTTGGGATAGTGTTGAGGATAGAGTGGTAATTGGACCAGAGATCCTCACTGAAATGGAACAACAAGTTAAGTTGATTCGTGAACGATTAAAGGAAGCAGCAGATAGGCAGAAGAGCTATGCTGACCTTAAGCGGGTTGATCGAAGGTTTGAGCTTGGTGAGAAGGTTTTTCTTCGTGTTAAACCCAGAAAGAGTTCTATAACTTTTGGCAAGGCTGCCAAGTTGTCACCTCATTTTGTGGGACCTTTCGAAATTGTCAAAATAATCAATCCTGTAGCTTATCGATTAGCATTACCACCTGCTTTATCTCGCATGCATGATGTTTTCCATATTTCTTTGCTTAAGAAATACGTTTCAGATTTGTCACATGTCTTAAATTGGAATTCCTTGCAGGTCCAAGACCAGGAATAATCGTGGTTAAACCCACACGAGTGCTGGAAACTCACCAATTGCATTTGAGAAATCGTGAAATACAGCAATGTAAGGTCCAGTGGGACAGTTTAACGAAGAAAGTGCAACTTGGGAAAATCTGGAAGAGATGAAAATTGCTTTTCCTTTTCTTTTTCAACAGAATGAAATCTATTGACAAAACATTTTTTTATGAACTTATCTTTTCATGATCATATGAAAGCAGATTGAGGCAAACATTATTCAAATTTGAATAAAATGTATCGTGACATTGATTTCTAAACTATTCAAGTTGGAAATAGTCACATTGTATTGTGAACTAATAAATTGGTTGACTGAAGGTAAATCAAATATGTAATCATCGGGACGATGAATATTTTAGGAGGGAAGCATGTAACACCCTGAACTATTGTTACTTCCTCCTAGGCATTCAAGTGTTGATATATGATTTCTTCTGTAAAAGGATGTGTTCCTTTGATTGTGAAGTCATGCTTGATATAGATTGTATCTTCTTTGCATTTGAAGATCTTTGACTGAGCCAGGATATGCTTGGACTCTTTTATTTCTTTCATTTTTGCACCTGAGTTTAATCTGATTTTGGAATGAATTGTGGATTTACCCATCTATATGACTTAGCCTTGGATCAGTGGCATTGATCCAAGAGATGTTTTAAGTTTATTTTGGATGAACAAAAATTATAGACCTTACGAAGGTTGTAAGGTCCGAATGTGTGGAATGAGCAATTCAGGAGTTAACTCAGGCTGATCTTGTTAAATGAATTGGTTCCCGATATCGTAATATCAGGAAGGTCTTGATCTTGAGCCAGGTAATAAATTTAGATACATTTATACTACTAGCTTATTATCAGTGCTGGAATGAATCCTTTTCGTGAATGTATATTTGTTGGTTCTTATACTGAACGATTCTAATTGTTAGACCTAGATTGGATTTATTAAGGTTAATAACCTATGGGTTGGATTAGTGTTAATCTAACCTAGCCCTAAGCTATAAGCTAAATGTTCCTAAGGTTAGCGACCTAGCACTAAGGAAGTTAGACTAAGTATCACCTTATGATCTAACCTATGTTTCTAACCTAACTAATGTTAGTGGAGGAAGGGGACCTATGAAGGGGTGCGAGCCATGGGCGGTAGTTTCTATGGCATTAAATGAAGGGGATAAGCATGAAGGACAAAGGATTTAGTGGAGATTTCAAATGGCCATTGAGACCGACGTGGCAGAGTCGCCAAATTTGGAAATGGTCTTTGGTTTGTTTTTGTCCATCGCCAACTATGGCGGTCGGTGGCAATGGAGATTGAGCGGGAACTTCGGAGTTAATGCAATTAAGGAACTCGATTTCGAGCACGGATTGCTCGGGAAGGCATGCAAAATGGAAAACTGGTTGTTTGTTTGGTTTTCCATGCGCTCCGGTTTTCTCTCTGTTTGATCACTGGTTCTTCGAACCAGTCTACTTGGTGTTGCATGGCAACTATGAGAATAACTAGCTCTTTTCTCTGTCGAGGAAAGTTTATAAGGCATGGAAATAACAAATTATTGTTGTTGAAACTAACGTGGAAGAAGAGGAGAAGGCTCGAGCTCTTTCAGAGGTCTTCTTAGATTTTTAAGTGGCATTACCAGGCATGTTAGGCCCTAACTTTTAAAAATCTTGCTTTCCTTCAAATGATTTCATTAGAACAACTCTGTTCGAGTGATTTCAATTGGTTGGTTGGAAGCATTGTTTTGGTTCTTCTTTTCTGTGAAATTAGGAATCTCGGATTTTTAGAAGACCTTGAAGGAATAGTTTTTGTATTTAATCTTCCTTGTGGTTTCACTTCGTTTGAGACCAGATAATGTTTACTTTTATGGTTTTTGAATCTTGTTGGATCTTGCTATAATACTTTAAGTTACTTCGGTTGGATAACTTGTTGTGTTTATACTACTTGAATGTGACTTTTGTAGAAGTCCTCCTGTGTTGCAATTTTGGGATATAATCCGTTGAAAGTTTGCAAGGAATATCTATACGAAAATGACTCTGTGGAGTCCTTGGAATGTTTCATATATTTTGGACTTACGTAGAAGTCATGATTGTGAATACTTATTAGTTAGACTCGGTTGGAGTCCTTGAAAAGTAAGCGGTATTACGACTTTTGTTGCTTTGTTATGAATACTATTGCTTAGCAGTGAATATCGTTAGTATGAGACTCGGTTGGAGTTCTTTTTATGTTTCGTATGTTTCATCTTCTGTTGCTTAAGCTTAGTTTGAATGCTTTGATGTTTAGTTGAGATTACTTAAGATATTGATTCGGTTGGAGTCCTTGATATGTATCTTGAATTACGACTTCTGTAGAAGTTTTCTTTGTGAATACTATTGGGATTCTTGAATTGTTGTCGCATGAAATCAACTTCAATCTAAGCCTTGTTTATGAGCATTAGTTGTATGTGATTTGTTGGAGATCTCGATATGTTGCGAGTTGGCTCGATCTCTCGATTTAAACCCTCGTTGTGCATGCATATCGTTCGAGACTCTTCTTAACATTCTTGTGTTCCTTTCATTGCTTCTGTGGAAATTAAAGGAAGGGTTTTCTTTACAAACTTTACTTGGGTTTGAGACCCTGTTGTATTATTCGTAGTAGCTTGGCTTAGGATGAAACTTTGAGGAAAATATTGATATGGAATTTTGGCTTGTGAAGACCTTGTTGTGATTATTTTTCTTGAAAATGGCTTCTAATATAAGTCATGGCTGTATTATCATAAGGATTTGTTTGAGTTAAATGAAGTTGTGCATGTTTGTGTTAGATTCAAAGTGTGAATGTCACTATATATGCATATGGAAACATCATTTGTTTTAATGTTATCTAGCCTCTTGTTTGATTTGTGATAAAGAGGTTATTCTTTTGATTTCGGCTTTGATTTAAGTCCTTGCTTTGTGTTATAGTAGGGATTAGATTGATTTGTATGTTCTTTGAGTGTTTCGACTCGGTGGGATTGTTGTTGTGTTTGTGCATGGTTACGTCTTATGTTATTGTGATTATCTAGTCTTGTGCTTGGTGAGATAAAGAGTTATTATTTGTGCCTTGACAAGCGATGGCGTTGGATATTTTCTCGTTTGTTGAATAATATGGAAAGCTATGTTGAGTCTATTTGTTGGATTATTTATTTGCCTTGCCATGAGGGCTATTGTATTGCTTGATCTCAAGTAAGCTACGGGTAATTTTTATATTTGAATTTTTGATGAACTGTAGTTCTTCTGTGGTCTCGATCGGCTTAGTCGCATGCGTATAATGTGAATGCATTACTCTTGAGAGGATGCAGTATAGTCATGAGCATGATTGGAAGGGAAATCTGAATGTCTCGGTTTCTTTCTTTTCTTCGCTTTGTAAAGTATATGTTGATATATTTATATTTAAGCTGTTGGAATTGTTTTAAACATCTTGATGGATTCATGAATTGTTAGGATATTCATTTTTTTGTTGAATGTAATGGTACATCGGATGTTTTTGTCCTTGGGATTCGAGATGGATAGTTGTTTTGGATACATTTGTTCTTCTTGGTCACTAATATTTATGAAGAAATATCGAAAAGTATCTAGGACTATTTAGTAACTATAATATGAGTTACGCGTTTATAGTCATGTTTGAATTACAAAAGAGCATAGTCGAAATATGTTTACATGTTTGGTGAAATGATTTCATTTAAACAGTTGTTCAATGAGAGAGCAATTGGTGGATTGCATTTGTTTTAAGAGTTAGTGCTTATCATGCTCGGTTCACCGCCCGACCCGTGTTGACAATTTTGCAGATGGTTGCCGTAAGTGGTAAAGGCACGCAGATCGATATGATGTTGATTGTTTAATTTGGTTTTACGATGAACTTCAATTTGATTATCTAAATGTACTACTTGAAGAAAGATGTTCTTTTGTTGTTGAGTATTGTATCAAATATGTTGAATGCATAAAATGTATTTGATTAGCTTTGAAAGGAATGAAAAGAGGTATTTGTTACTTATGTGTTTGCATTCGTATCTTGATGGTTTGATCTTCTTTGGTTCGAATGATCTTAAGAGCATTGTTATTATTGTATAACTTGGAGACTTTTGTGATTATCTAAGTAAGCTTGCAAGGTTATGTGACTGAATACTTAAGATTGTTTAGTAGTTCTATTATGTTCTATCTAAAGCTAAATTGGAATTTAGATCACTGTCTTTCGGGAAGCTAAGGTTAAAATAAACCTGAGCAGGAAGCTAAACGAGATGAATAAATTATTACTTCCTAGTCTTGATCTAAGTCAAGACAACGTTTAATTGGATTCTTAATCACTATATCTCGATACTAATAAGTAAGATATAATTTCAGTTATGAGAACTGATATAAACCTAAAAAGGGTTTGGTTAGCAATCTCATGTGAAGATTATGGGTTATTGTCCAGTTTCGTTGATTTAGAATTATGTTTTTCTATGAACTCCTTGATAGGACCTCAATCTTATTAAACTTCTCTTGTGTAATGGGTTTTATTAAGAAAGGTAATTCTAAGGTGAGGAACCCAAGGATTGGGAAAGACTACCCTTAAGGGAGCGTCTTATAGTATAATTTTAACTCAACGTAAGTAACACCTTAAAATTTAGTAGATCTTATCGAGGCGGATTTGAAGGTTGATGGCACAAGTCGATTGCAGGGTTGTACCTTTGAGAAGATTAGGATCTTCTCGAAGATACAACAATGCAGGTGACTTATGGTGACACCCTTTGCATTGATCGTCAAGATTTACTCCTTAAACTCGAACAAGTTTTGACTTCGGGACTGGTTACCGACATGGTCATGTTATGAGGCTGCCCCTGGAGACTCGGGGTACCTTGACACATAGGGTTAACTAGGGTTGACCCAGTATGTCAGAGTATCCCTAGTTCTCAAGAGCATCCTTATAACGTTGCCATATTATTAATCCATTCTGAGTGAATAACTTGGGGGGGAGAGCGCAGGTAAGTCAGTATAAGACATTCTACATAACAAAGGAATGGGGTGATGGACGTATTCCAGATTGACGAGTATGTCGTCAAGGAATACGAGACATAAGCATATGTTTCAAATCTTTGGCCAAAGTATCGCAAGCTGCTGATTGCGTAGTCCTATGTCACCTAGTCTAAGGGACGAGATGCCGATGAATAATGGTAACAATTATTCAGATAGGTTCCTTGGACAGAGCATTCTGAATCCCAGATTAGGGAAGAGAACCGCAAGAGTGATGTGTTAAAATAAAAACGCCAACTCTTGATACTCATGAATAGATCGGTAGATTACCGAGTCATGGAATGAATAGATCGGAGGTACTCCAAGTCATTACAGCTGCATATGGTTATCTGTTATAAGAATGGTTGTTTTGATTTGTGAGTTCTAAATTATGTATTTAGAACTAAGAAGCATTTATCAAAAAAAAAAATTACTTGTTCTAATGTATAAAAATGAGGATGTTACGGTGAACCCTTGGAAATTCTAGTAAATGGAATCCATATTAAACCCTTTTATTGAAAAGGATTGAGGAAGTAATGGAAAATCTCTTGATAAGTGAAACATGAAATTTGAAGTATTTGAAGGTCATTTTGACCCAACTTATGAGCCATTACAAGATTGAGGAAGTAATGGAAAATACCGATTGCCATTGTGCACAGGTTGTGTGCGCGGAGATTAATTCACAAAATGTGTGGAGGCTATTTAAGGAAGGGAGTGGGTTACTTGATTTTCATTCCATATGTTAAAGAATCCCTTGCATGAATCTCTAAGCCGCCAATAGAAAAAACTAGAGTTTCATTCAGTCTCAAAGCAGCCATGGCACCCTCTAGCTCAGCCTCTCAATCAAAGTCTTATGTAAGGTTCTCCACACCACTATGCACTTAGCACCCAAAGTTGGTTTACCCTAAAAAAGGGTACATACTGAGATGCTTCATTGGTGGCCGACTATGCAGATGACATTTTCGACCTTGTCTTGAACAAGAAGTTGAAATCCCTTAGAGACAAAGCCTACACCAGATTCCACAACTATGGAGATGATGGGTCCTTTGGATCTAGGATTTGTACCACCACATTAGCTTAATACATGGTGCCCCTAGTGCACCCATATCTTGAACTCATATAGATGTGTGTGCACCATTTTGACCTCACCACCTGTACCATCAATGACAAGGATATGCAGGTGGAAGTAACGCCACGAGCCATCAGGGAGATGATGGCCCTACCTTATGACCAAAGTTCTATCTTTTATGGCATGGCCAAGATTCAAGAGGTTTGGTATTCATGCCAAAATAAGCCACTTTTTCTTCCAAAGGAATTATAGGATGATTCAAACAACTCTAAATTGCTAGAATTTCCAATTCCATTGAAGATATTCACACGAATGCACATGATGCCTTCTCTATGCTAGCCTTTATTTTTGGTAGGATTTGGACAGAGAGGTTCATGACTGGTAGATGAGAGCCATTTTTAGGATAAGAGTGGTTAGAAAAGATCATGCGTACAAGTTTGAATTATCTGAAGTTATTGCACAAACTATTTGCCACCAATTGGCCCATTTCCACATCAACTCCACCTTCAGGTATTCCTCATACTTGTTCCACCTCATCTTGTTCAGCAACAAGCATACTTTAGCTAGTATATGCCTCTATCAACCTGGGATACAGAGGTCAACTCTCAAGTATTATACCAGTATCAACATGGACCCATGTGTTATCCTCTTCTTGGATGCATATGAGTTTCGCAAGATGTTTTGTTGTGCCACACTTTTCTTGAGTTGGACCAAGATGGGGTCGATAAAAAAATGATTCATTCATCCTAGACCATCCTCGAAGATAAAATTCACCCCTGTGATTACTTTTGGGGCAAGCATATTCAATGATAAAAGTGCATGGGTTCAAAGAGGAACCCTTCATGCTCCCCAAAGTCCTCATGATATGGGTGGTGGCCTTGGAGATGGATAGACAACTGTAGAGCCTAGATGAAGATTTTGAATCTACTCGTAAGAAGAAAAACTTATTTGAACTCCCTAGAGTAAAAGAGGCATTACTATGATAAAGCGCAAGGTGGGCATATCCTCACATGAAAGTTGGTCCACTATGGTTTCACCTTGATCCAGACAGATGGAGATATGACCCCGATGGGAAAATTTTGCCACCTTGGCCCAAAAAAACTTCTCAGGCTCATGAAAGCATGAGTGGAGGAGGTTATTTGAAGATAGAGGTCTCCTAACAAGGAGACTCCTGATATTTATGTTGAATTCTAGGATATCCCAACCCCAACGTGGGAGTCCTTTTACTAGGTCCTACATAGCCATGATCCCTCTGTTACTATAGGAAATGGATTAAAGATAGTCCTAAAGGGTAGAGACTAGGGCATGGAAAAGATAGATGCCTTTTGGAAATATAGGAAAATAATTGGGAAAACTACCCAAAATTTTGAGGAGGTATCCATGACGAGAAGTGGGAAGAATTATGGGAAGCTGAGCACAAAACCGATTCAGATGGCAAGGAATATGTCACAAGCCCCATGGTGGGTTCCTCCCAGCAGCAAGTGCCACCACAGTTTCTTCCCTTAGTATCCCAATAGAATCCTTCGAGCAATATTCCCAAAACTCAAGAGTGACACCATGTCCTCGTGGTCTGAAGCAGGAAATCAATCGATGTCAGACCCAAACTAGGGTCTCATTTCTACGTAGCCATTGGTCATCCCCTCAATCACCAGCACTGAGATCACTAGCCCTCCTAGCCCTACCAAAAAAGAAGAAGAGATCATCTGAGGTTTCCTCCTCCTCTACCCCTTCCTCTATTCCAATTCCCCCTTTTTCTTCACCTTCTAGCACTCATCCTCTCCCTCCTCCTCTACCTTTCATTTATTTGATTGGGGATGTCTTTGTTCTCATCACTCTTAATCAGACCCATCCACCTCCCAAGCTCCTCTTCTTCCACCACCTATCACCATCCCTTCCTTCTCCCCTAGGGTCCTGACGCCCTTCTCTTTGGCTCAGTAACATCCCATCCCCGCAACCCACTACCATTCCATACCACATATCACCTGTGGTTCTCATTTAGGGGTTTTTCCTTCCCCTATAGATTTTGTTAATCAATTTGATTCGACCAAGGAAACATGTAGTAGGAGAAAGGAGAAGTAAAAGAACAAGGAGATGGCTAGTGAATGAAAAAGCACACATGCGAGTCATTTTATCAATCCCTCACTATTGTGTAGATGATTCCCAATGTCTCCAAACCTATGGAGCAGATGTAACTAGATGATTACACTATCCATGCCATGGTAGTATACTTATCTTAATTCTACTCAGGAAGGGAATTGATGAATGAATCAATGCTATTATCACTACAAACAAGCAACAAAAGTCAAGAAAGTAAAGGTTAACCTAAGAAAAATAGAGGGCACTATTGGTCACCTTGAACTCGAAATCAAAGGTAAAAACAAAGAGTTAGAGAAACTCCATAGGGAGTTGAATAAGGCACCTTCAAAGGAAATTTTTGTAGCTTCCAAGGAAGAGGTTTAAGGCTGATTTAACATCCTCCAAGGCTGCAGACATTTCACTATAGTAGGAAATTGATTCAATTAAATCTAATCTTTCAACCTCTAGGACCTTGCTTGGTTCATTCCAATGGGATCTTGAAGCAAGAAAAAGGATGTTGCCACACTATAGGAGAAGTTGCACACCAAAGAGGCTGAAAAGGGGAGCCTGCAAAAAAATGCCATTCATCAGAGAATGCAGTTAAGTATTTGACCCAAAAAAATTGCCAAGAAACCACAAAGGGGAGGAATCATCCCATTAGTGCAGGGGCTATATGCCTCCTACTGCAAAATAATTACCACTATGGAAAAGAATATGTCACCTACACTCATATTTATATCTGATGCAAAGAGCTTGTGTGCCAATGTGGAGTGCTCTGCATTCATCATCAGTAATGTCATCTCCACCAAGGTTCTTAAAGCTCAAGCCTTAGTCCAAATATTATATGATTCCTCAGACTTTTCCCTATAGGGGGCTGTATCGTGGAATGGTGGATGGCAATGGCCAAAATCAATGAGATCTTGAGTTGCAAAAAGGCCACACTCAACTCAAGCTCAGAATCAGGGAATGGAAGCAACACATTGAGGAGTTGGTATAAATTAGGCTTCCCCTCCCTATTTCCTAATGAATCCATGATCCTTTCAGAGGACCAAATCCAACAAAACTACTAACTGAAAAGGAATAGGAAAAGCTATTTTCCATTCTTTAAACTAAGAATCAAGTATGACGAGGTGGAGGTCATCTTGAACCCGATACTGAAACTGGAGTTCCACTTGTGCGCGATGGTGTATGATCTTCAAACCCTCTCATAAGGAGATTATTGAGTTGGATAGATCCTTCTAGGCTCTAAAAAGAAGAGCATACCCAACGAGGAGGAATGGATCAGGTACCAAGTGACTTTGAAGCATCTCTGAGTGGCGTTGTTTGAGCCACATTTTGTAATTATGAGTTAGGGAAGGGTTGTTGGATTCATCCATGACAGGCATGGAATCCCTTAGTGAATCACCATAACTATAGAATAATTTCTACATCTGCAGGGATCTCTTGGTTTTTTTCACCCCAAACCTTTTTTTTGTTTGTTTCTTTGTCCCTTTGGAGCATGATTTTTGTTAAGTATGGAGCCAAGTGTGGAGGGTATCCATGTGTCTCTTCGATGCATGTTGGAGGAAGCACACAAAGAGCTAGGATTTTCAAATCACCACATCACCTCCACGTGGCAGAGGCATAATAACATATTTCGAATGGGCTGCAAAGTCAAAAGAAAAAGAGATGAGCCTACAAAGATCCACGTTTCTCCCTTAAGTGCAACTCAAGAGGAGAAAATATAAGGCATCCCCAAATAAGCGCGTAACCTCCATGTGTCATTCAAGGAAGCTATCACACCCTTAGATCCTACCAAATAAGTGAAAGGAATCACATTTGGTAGATTGAATGAAATCTTGATTTCTAAGTGAGTAGTTGAGATCTACTACATGGGTCGAAGATTAGGAAGTTGAAGAACTAAATGTAGATGGTGGAGATCATAATAATAGTCACATTTGAGTGTGAGATGTAGGGTCTATATAAGAGATCCTTGGACCAAGGATTTAAGGAGGAGGGGGATGTAATTCACAAGTTCTAGAGGATTTTTAGTTTTAGTAGTTTGTGTTTATCATCCTTAACAAGGCTTTGTTGTAAAGAAGCACTATAATATGTGTCATTATCGGCCTTATGTATTGTTTTCTCTATAATTAAAGGTTCTTGTTCTGTGCACAAAGGATTCAAAATACTTTGAATCTTTATTTCCTTCTATATGATTTTATTTAACTCTTAGATATATGTTTCAGTTCTACCATGTTATACACGCCCTTAGATTATTTTACATTCACCTGCCCATTCGCATGGTTACATTTTAGTTCTTTCTAGCCTTAGATAATACTGAATCTTCTTGGAAATAGGTTAATCAAGCTCAATGCTCTTTAACTTGTTTTGTAGTGATTTGGATATGTATCTTTGTGCTTTATGATAAATCTTGGTGCATCACCTTAGATTAGGATCTTTAGTTGTTTAGCTCTCTTTCTAACCCTCATCTCAACACTTGAAGAGAAGAGCCAACTTTTATAAAATATGGAGGTTATCTTAGGGGCCAAGTCCCACGTCTCTAAGATTACCCATGAATTTGATGGTCCATCTCCAAAGATAATCATCAATAGGTACATAATACTGTGAGCTAAGTCTTGGCCTCTTGACTCATGTTGTGGCCATATAAGATAGGTATGATGTCATGTTTGATTCTTCATTAAATGTCCAAACACCTCATAATGAAATAGAACAAATGGATAAATTCAAGGCCTCTCATGAAGAATTTTTCAATAAGCATGAACATGGGAAACAAGAGAACCCGAAAAATTCAATAAATTCAATCAAAAATCAGCCTTGGGGAAATGATGAGATATAAAATGAGGAATCAAAATGTGGGGGAACATGGAAGGCATTTGCAATCTGAAATTGACTCCCAAGATAATAAGAACAATGGAATTTAGAGCTAAGTTCTGAGCATCAAAGGAATTAGGTAGGCTCACTCCTCCCAAGTATATAGGAAGTCATGAAAACACCTGATTTTCATAAGAAGTAGAGGAAAGGAGGATAATTTATCAAACCAATCAATGGATTCATGGAATATCATCACCCAATTTTACCCATTCATAGTTAACTCTTGAAAAGAGAAGTGTTATAGTGAAAGAGGGTTGTCCCCTGCATGTATCATAAGTGGTTTAGGTTTGTGTGTTTTCCCTTCTATTTTGTTTTTCCCTTTCCTATTGTTTTTTTTCCCTGACTATGTGTGGTGTGTTTCCCTTATGTTGTGTACGTGTGTTTGCCCTTTAATTCTATCATTTTTTCTGTTGTGACTCTATAAAGCCCAATGGATAAGGCACTAGTCCCTATATTGTATTGTATTAAGATTCTAGATTTCATTCTTATCATGTCCTCACTTCGTTTAATCCAAACCAAGTCCCCAAGTGAGATCAATTGTTGTCATGTGTTTTTGCAATGTCAAAATTCAAGTTGAAAACATGACAACTTTACCCCAATATCAAAAAAAATTACTCGAAGCCCCTCATGAGTCATCATCTACATCATCCTACCTTCTGTGTCATACCCTTATTATCATTTAAAAACCTAAAAATGTGATAAACAACCTTCCCAAATGTATGAAACATAGTCATGATTTCTTTAATTCCATTCAGTGAAATGTGGTAAAGAGGTGAAATCCTTACAAGGGCTAGAAAGCTATTCCCTACCCTTTCCAAAATTTTTGTGTGCATCCTAAGAAGCTGATAAATGAGCTTAAAGTCATGTGAATATGTTGTAGAATATTTTTAAATTCATTAGAACAGTTTTAGGAAGTTTTGGGAAATTTGTAGAGGTTTTGGAACAAGAATAATGAAAGCAGGTTTTGGAGGTTTAAGGAACTAGTAGTGTGAAAAACACATGAGGATTTTGGGAGCTCTAGGAAGATTCAAATTCTAACAATATCCCGTTGGAAATCTTAGATTATCCTCTACATGATGGAGTTTTCACATTCTACATAGTCCCTAAGAACTTCTCTATGTAGGACAATTTTAGTAGACTCACCTTGTGGTCTAGAATGAAAAAGCATAATTTTTTGAATAAGGCATAATAAATTCTTACAAACTATCCCATTTATCCTTAAATGGTCTTGGGAATCAAAATCATATAAAACTTTTTTCAAAAATGGTTTCTAGAACTCCAGGAAAGTTGGTTTCATGTTTCGAGCAATTAGCCCATTTTCAAATTTGAAGGGAAAATGAGTTTTTTCACACTGATTATCCCAACTACATTGAATGTCTAGGATAGTAGGGAAATTTGGGACACCAAGTACAAAACAATTACCCACACCCCTTGATGAATCCCTTGGAGCCTCATATGACCTTGATCATGCCCGGAAGAGTTCTTAGTGTTCTCATTTGCAAATTTGGTTAAGTATTGAGCCTCTTAAGCCTTAGGATAATTTTTTTTCACCTCTACTATCCCAAATGTTTGGGACATTCAAGATAGTTGGGACAAAAGTGTACCCTAACCCCAACCCTTTCTTAGGTTCTTCATGTTACCATTCTAGCCCCCAGGTGCTCAAACCTCTCTCTCTCCTCCTCCCAACTAGCCACTCAACTCTGACACTTGTCAAGCATAGGCATGGGGGCACATTTTTTCATACCTATTATCCCAAATTTTTGGTAAATTTAGGAAAATTGGGACACAAATGTTTGACCCCCTCCTTTTCCTTCAAAAACAAGTTTTAAACACACTTTATCAACTTAAAAACAACCTTGTTGTTGCCCTTTTAAGAGCTTCCCAAGTATTTTACTCTTCATTATTTCACTAGGTTAACCTGGAAGCCATTTTTGACATCCTCAAGCTCAAGATAACATGAAAATTTACCAAATATCCCTGTTTTTTCATATGGGATAGACATGGAAGCCGAAACAAAGATATTTTCATATCTTCCAAACCTGTGATAAAAATTGAGTGAAATTTTCTCATATTTTATTCAACCTATGGGCTATCGAGAATATTGTAACAACAGAGAAGAGGATGACCTAGTTTATTAATGGAAAAAATCCCTAGTTAGATGCCCTAACTTTTGCTTTTTGGGCATTAGAAAAGGCGGAGCTAAAATTTGGAGCAAGAGATCGTAAAGAGGAGCTTAATCTAGTGATGCCATTTTTTTCAATCAATATGAGATGGGTATTTGTAGTTTTCTAAAAATAGTAAGTATTTGAAATCCTCACTTTCTAAAAATATTAAGTCCCCTCAAATCAATGCACTCAGAGGACATTGAAAATGAGAAACTAGGAAACCTTTCCAATAATAGAAAAAAGTAGAAAAAGAAAAAATCAACCGCCTAAAAATAGAAATTTTTTGAAAATGGTAAAACATCATCAAGGGAATCGAACTAAGTATTTAAATGATCAAGAAGTTAAAATTTGAGAAAAACATGTGAAATATCCAAAATATAGGTCCTAGCTCCACCGCTAAAAATAGAAATTATCTGTTTCGAGTGAGAAAGTTGTAATAGGCTCTATTTTCAGTCATCACACTTCTTTTTGACATCCTAAAAAGGTTATGGGATGATCTCATATGCCAAATAGAGAAATGAAACCTCCATATGGGTTTTTAAAACATCATCTTGAGCATAATTGTGTCAAGAAGCAAGGCATAGCATCATAGAGAACAACAAAAATATAGGGACATTGTGCAATCAAAAGAGATTTGAAAGATGCCAAGAACTCAATTAATCCATCAAATAAGAGTTTAGAATAGCTCATTGGTCAATTTGGATCCATCATCATCTCTTAGTGAGCTTAGTGAGTTGAGCTCAATGAGTTTATTTGAGTTGGGTGAGTTGGGTGAGCCAGTGAGATGGGTGGTTTGAAATGGTTGAGTTGATTGAGATAGCCAAGATAAGTGAGCTAGGAAGAGATCACATCTGTCAAAGTAGTAAATAAAAAGTTTTCAATCTTGCAACACAATGTGTAGAATAGGGTTGCAAGTATTAAGAGGTTTGAACATCGTGAACGACAATTGTGAAAACCTAGGGATAAAAGAGTGATCCTCACTCTCATTGTGAAATCAAGAATGCATCATCATGGGTAAGTTTTTGTTCATATCAAGATCACATTAGGAGGTCTTGAAACAATTTTTCTAAACACTCATTCAGTAGTCCAAGGTGTTTAAATGAGTAATCTTCATCAGTGGAGCATAAAAGTGTCACAAAGGGTCATCATGGGTCAGATTTCCATCTTTAACTTATTCAATGTTTATCTTCATCGAAGGAAGAGGTATATTAATCCATGCTTTGGAGCTTTCCTTCTCTTCTCTCCTCATTATTTCTCCTCTTCTCTACCTCCTTTCTAATTCTTCATTGTAATAAATTATGACCTTTTGTCTTATTCATTAAAGTGACTATGAAATATTTGTTCAATGTAAAATTCCCTTTTGCAATTATAAAAAGGGGAATTATTTTGTGTTTCCTAAGTTCATGTGAAAATTCACTTGTAATGGATTGTAAAGATATAAATTGAGAGATCCTCCTCATTTCAAGGGATGGTTAATATTATTTACTATCTCCCATACTCTCTCTATAAAAAAGTGATCAAAGTTCTTCTAACATAGCTTTTCCTCTTTCCCTTGTATTGTACAATTTTTAACCATTTAACCTACCTGGAAGAAGAAGGTTATATGTTAGACTAAAAGTGAATTTTCTAAGGCCAAGAATCCAAAAATTTCAATATTTGGACTTGAGTTTTTACTAGTTTAGAATTTCATTTAAAATTTTCGAAATCAAATTTCTGAAAATCTAAATTTTTAGACTTTATAGGTTTTTGGGTTTCCAGTTTTTGGCTCATTTCATCTAAATCCCTCTCGGATTTCGAAGTCTGATTTCGAAAGTCAAAAATTCAGACTTTTAAAAGTCATTTTTAGGATTTTTATTTAAAGTTTTCCAAAGTCTGAATTTTTAGACTTTCGGGTTTTCGAGTTTTAGACTTTTCAATTCCAATTCATCTTTTTGCTTCCCATTTTTCCAAAGTCTGAAATCCCAAATTTTTAGAATTTTGGGCTTTCAGGTTTTGGAACTTCAGAGATTCTGTGCATAATTAATTTTCACCTACCTCTGTACGGATCAGATTTTTACCATTAATATCGGGATTTCTATTTAAAATATTTTACTTGTCATTTTTACCTGACACATTCGCTCTGACATTTCATTCTTGTACTTTGTGATGTCTTTTTCAAGGTATGTTTTTGTTTAATTTTCTTTTGGTTTTAGGTCTTTTTCCTCATTTCCTCCTCATTTGGGTTTTCTTTTGGTTTCCCTTTGCGTTTTTGTAATTTCATTCTTTTGGTTCAAAGATGGTTCATTTTTTGAATTTCCTCTAGGTTTTCAAGGTTGTTCAAAAGGTCTTTTTAGGCCTCTCATACTTCCTTTCATTTCTCGATTTCTAGCTTGACAATTTAACATTTGTCTTACAATTTCCTCCAGAGATCATTTGGAAAGACTTATTTGAAAAATTCATTTCAAGAAATCACAAGGTAGGAAAATCATTCTAAGAAATCCTTCGGTGAAAATGGAGTTTTTTAGTTTGAACTTTCTTGTTTTTGGAATTTGAGTATTGTTGCTTTCAAAATTTTGGAGATTTCTTGTTTTTGGAATTTCAGAGAACTATTGCTTTGAATAATTGTTGCTTTTAGGTTTTCGGGACCTCGGCTTCAAGAAATTATTTTCGGAAAAGTTATTTTTAGACAAATTCATTTCAAAGATTTCTTTTAGAGTTTTGATTTCAGAAATTTCAGTTCGGAAAACTCTTTCGGGGATTTCGATTCGGTGATTCCTTTCAAACTTTTTTGGTTTAGAATTTCAGAGTTTTCTTGTTTTTAGGTTTTGGAATTTCTGTGACATTCAGCTCCTGAAACATAGATGTCTCCACTTCAAAGGGAAAAGAGAAGATGAAGTACACATTTCTTGGGGTTACTCCCCAATCCTGCCTGTCCTCGACTTAGGAAATATTGGGGACACTAATCTAGGACAAATTGATCTTCTCGAGTTCTAGGAGAGATTAAAGGCCCGAACAAGAAGCCATGGATGCAGGCCATCTATGACAGTGGTCTTGCCCTTCATGCGGTTTTCCCGCATATGTGTAATGCCCAGAGTTTGTCTTAGTTGCAGCAGCCCACTACGATGAGAATTCCATGTCAATTAGAGATAGTGATGATAAGGTGGTGATCCGTTTGGAACCATATTTCTTTGAGGACTTGTTTAAACTTACAGATGTTCAAGATTACACCACAATTTCACTAGAAATAGCAATGGAACACTAGGATAAAAAAGAAGAAGTATGCTCGAAAGGTTATGACGAAATCCTATCTGGTTAAGAATTTCACCAAATTACCCAAGACTATACATCGATCAAATTTTATTTAGGAAGTCAATGATCTTATTGTGTTATTAAGAAAAGTCTCAAGTCTTCCTTCTATAAAGGGATTCTAGGAATGGATGTTCTTGCACATAAAAACTATCAAGAAGAATGACGAGTTTATCCGATGGGGGGAGAATATTATTAGCAACATTCACTATCAAATGGGTAAAGTGTTAGAGATGAAGAATTTCTATATGACATCTTTCTTGGCATATGTGGCTATTACTATAGGATATTTTGTGGGATTGAATATCATGGGTGTCATAACACCTTCCAAATATACGAGTTTTGTCCTCAACTCACTCTGGATGAAGGGAACAAGCATTTTCGAAGAGTCAACGATGCTTTATTCACTTTTATCCTCTATCATTTTGACAAAGAACTATATAATCAAAGGGTTTTTGATGAGGCTTTCCAAGTGGTGTGAGAATGGGAGCAATCTACTTTCAGTTTCCCACATTCACCTACATTCAGATTCTAGGTTTCATAGGCACCCCAAGCAAGTTGCCGAGGTGCCCCACTGACAAATGGATTCTTTTGGAATTAGTTTGGCAGTTGTTAGATTATCATCGAATCCAAAATAAGCATCATAAGGCAGAATGCATTTCCCTATTTCGATTGGCAGTATTCTTGCCCAAATATTCACAAGGAAAAAATTGTGGATGCAAAAATGGCTGAGGTAACCCTACGGACCTTTCATCCATGAACTAATTTTGACTATTGGGGTAAGTTTGGGGAGACAGTCGGTCAGTGCTCACATACCCCAATTAGAAGATATATGGATTCATTGTCGGGATGAATACATCATGGCAAAGGGATTATGAAAGGTTAACCCTTAATGAAGTTCGGCAATTTGGAAATGTGCCAAAGGACATGTAGGATAATGATGAGGTCCTATATTCATCATATAAGAGTGATAATATTCAATCAACCACTACCATGGGTTGATTGGTTTGTGGAAGAATGTAGTAATACTAAGGAAAGGGTTGGACCCATTCTAAAGAGGACTTTTAGTTGGTTGGCCACCTTGGGAATCTCACCCAAAGGGGAAAACCAACCTACAAATACAGGGTATACACCAGCAATAAAGCAACCAACACCCACAAAAGGCAAGAGGTCAACTCAAAGGGTTCCTATAGTTCCAAAGAAGATCTCATTTGTGGTTGGTGGCTCATCTCTTTCTCTCTCTCAGTTTGTTGCTCCCAAGATTACATCATCATTTGTAGTGTCATTAACAAAAATAGTTGAAGTCGGTGACTCTACTAGTGTCATTTAGGATCCATAACATCTTCCCCTTCCTCCATTATCACTTCATTATTTCTTTACTTCCACCATCATTTATTCTTTCCCATCCCCTTCTATGGCCCAAGTATTCTCATCACTTCCAGTTCTATCAGTTAGGGAAAATATTGGGTCACCCATTTCCTCAATTACAACCCCAAGCATTGCTTTGTCAATTCATATGGCTATCCTTACATCCACACCTTCCATCATTTCTACCTCTGCTAAGATATCATTTGGTATCTCTAGTGATCTTTCTCTAACTAATGCTTCGGATATGGATCTACCTTTGCATCTTCATTGACTCTAGCCATACCAGTGGATGTTTAGAAATGACTCCCAAGAAAAATAAAAAGGTTCCTCTAGGAGATGTTATATATCTTAGTATATTAGATTCCATGCCCAAAAAATAGGCCAAGAAACCGAGAATCGTATCAAGTTTGATGACTAATCCATCTGAGAGAGTGTGTGATAGAAGTATATACCCCGTTGAGGGGAAAATAAAGAAACAATCACAGCATGAGATTTCTATGGATATCAAAGTTCTCATTGGGGAAAGCTACTCATGAAGGAGCCAAAAATATGTACACTTGCTCTTGGGGCCCTTTTGAGAAATATGACAAAGACAAGACCACAAGGATGAGCTCAAGGCAAGGTCGAGCAGCTCACCGCACTACTAAAAAGAGTAACCCAACCCACTCCATCCATTGACATCTCAACTACTACGGCTATGATAATTTCATCTATAATCAATGATATTTATTATTATGAGCTCGAGAAGCTAGGCCGAAAGGGAGATGGTGAGTGGATGGATGGAAAGAATCTTCACGGGAGAAGCCAATCCTTTGATCAAGGAAGCCGTTGAGATTTATAATGATTTACGGAGTTACAAAAATCACCATTGTTATAATGGAAGAATTATAATATGAGGATAATAATAATTTAAATTTAACTTTTGCAACATGGAGTGACATTAGAGAAGAGGATTTTTATTTGCTTCTTCAGGAAGAAGTGATTGATGATGCTTCTAAATTGTTTGAATATCTAAAGGCTATGGAATCATGTCGGGTATTACAAGATCGATTAAGAAATTGGAGAAGAAGCGAGTGGATATTAAGATGACTGAATGATATCTCGGAGGATTTTGACAATGCCAACTACAAATTTATTCAATGAAAATATTGATGCTCTTCCGAGGATCAGATTAAGGAAAATTTCAAAGATTTGGTAAAGCAGACGACGACGCGTCATGAAGAATTTCAATAGTGATTCCATTGATCTACTAGTCTTATGTAATAACTTCACGGGAGACTAAAAAAGTCACAAATAGGTTTCCACCACCGGGATCACGAAAGAAATCGAGACAATAGACATAGTGAATCACTATGCATGTGGACTGGAGATGAAGAAACTCAGGGTGTTATCAAGTGCTTCTTTGAGTACAGACACCGAATGGATGTATGGGAGGAAGGACAACAGAAAATTGTAGAGAAAGGAGATGTAGATGAATCAGGCCAAAGCTGAGCAGCCATGAAAGGACAGGTTCAAGCTTTGGAATCAGTCAAAGTTATAGGGTTGACTTGGTCAACCTTTTGCAACAAATTTGCTATTTTCATGGGAGCCTGTTCCCTTATATTAATGACATTACTATTTTTAGTTAAATGTTAGTTAAAGGCCCAGCTGTAATGGTTTAGCCTAGAAACTTATAAATAGTGGAATTCTTCCATTATTTAGGATACATATTGGAGAGAGATTTTTGGTGAAGTTTCTCTTCATACTTTAAGAGTTTTCAGAGATTTGTTGAAACCTTTTGATTATATTTAGAATTATTCCTTACACTTGAATATATGTTTTAATGTGTTGAATGGTTAGTCATTGTATGCTTTGTGAATTTGATTCCTTGGCATTATTGATTAATTTACCTTTATTTCATATTATCTGTTTCATATTGTGAAAAGAATAGTGTGATTATCTTTTCGTCAGTTGTGAGAAACTATTTTCCTTCCATTGATTAAGAATTGCATTATTATTATCATTTAAGTGGATTCTTGACATATGTTTGTGATTATCCTCTTGATAAATTATCTATGTATCGAATCAAAGTTTATCACTATTGTGTATGTTTCAAGTTTAACAAAGGAATGTGTGCTTCTAGTATGTTGTATTTTGTACCCTTTTCAAGTTGAGATAGGTGAAGGTGTCCAATGATGCAAGCATCCTATCCTCATTAACCCTCATGAAATTTGATCATCCCTTTTCTTGGTGCATCACCACTTCTAGCATAGATTTTACTTCCTTGCTTTCTCTTTACCTAATCCCATGAAATGTTAGTATAGGTCTAGTTAGCCATCTTTCATACATCATAGGCAGTTTTGTATTTAGTTTAGGAAGAGGAAGTCATCCTTCTCTAGAGGTTCACCTTGAGCCCAAGTCCCATAGCTTGAGAGATGATACCATGCGTCCCAATCACACCAAATGTCATGATTAATTCCGGGCCATTCAAGGGGTGCGAGGATTTGGAGACAACAACTTTTGAAAATGTCAATAAAGAAAGGAGTTTCTATTTTTTGTATGAGTGAATAAGTGAACCTTTGTGTTCATAGTTTTATCTTGTCTTGATATTGTTAGCAAAGTTTTTATTCTTCCTAAATTGTGTATGTGATATTTCTGATTAATCCTCGCAAGACTCTAAATTTTCCTACTTGCAGAATTAATCCATCTCCTAGTTTCTTACTCCCACATCCCTATCTTCCTAACAAATTACTCCCTTACACAAGATTTCAAGCATACTCTATTGGTGCAGTGGAGTGTTCCTGTTGGATCCCTTACTGCTAGGCCAACAAAAAAATTTAACATTTGTTTGACATACAATAATGGAGATTCCCCATTTAAGAAGAGGGACCTCGTCCCATAACATTAGCAGAAAGTAATCAATTTTTCCTAGCAAATTTTTTTCTCTCCAACACTATTATAAATATAATGTCACAAACCTCCAAAATCCCCTTATCTTCCACTAGTTTCCTTCCATCATCCAACCTCACAAGCATCAAATTCCCTTCAACTATTTTCCCTCAATCCTTCTAACCTTTTCTATTCTATAAATAATTTTTAAAACATCCAAATCCCCTTATCTCAACCCTTTTCCCTCCATCATCCAACCTCACAACCCTAAAAAAAACCCTATCTTCCACCCTTTTCCTCCATCATCCAACCTCACAACCCTTAACTTCCATTCAACTAATTTTACTCAATCCTTTTAACTTTTTCTATTCTACAAAAAATGTCCCAACCCTCCAAACTCCCCTTACCTTCCACCATCATTCAACCTTCAAACTTCCAACCTCAACTTCCCTTCAACTATTTTTCTGAGAATCATTTAACCTTTTCTATTCTACACATAATCTCACAAAATTCCAATGTTCCTTATTCTTCCTCCCTTTTCCCTCTATTGTCAATGTCACAACCCTCCAAAATACCCCTATCTTCCACCCTTTTCCATCGATTGTCCAACCTCACATCCCTCCAAAATCCTCATATCTTCCACCCTTTTCCATTTATCGTCCAACATCATAAAACTCCACTTCAACTATTCTCCTAGAATATTTTAACCTTTTCTATTCTACACATAATGTCAAAAATTCTGAAGTTTCTGTTCTTCCACCCTTTTCCCTCTATTTTCCAACATCACAACCCTCCAAACTACCCCTATCTTCCACCCTTTTCCCTCCATCATCCAACCTCACAACCCTAAAAATCCCCTATCTCCCAACCTTTTCCCTTTATCGTCCAACATCACAAAACTCCACTTCAACTATTATCCCTAGAATATTTTAATTCTACACATAATGTCACAACATTCCAAAGTTTCCAATTCTTTCACCCTTTTCCTATATTGTCCAATGTCACAACCCTGCAAACTCCCCATATCTTCCACCCTTTTCCATTTATTGTCCAACATCACAAAACTCCACTTCACTTTATTTATTTTCCATCAATCCTTTTAACATTTTTAATTCTACACACAATGTCACAACCCTCCAAACACCCCTATCTTCAACCTTTTCCCTTCATTCTTCAACAATTTTCCCTAGAATATTTTAACCTTTTATATTCTACACACAATATCACAACCTTCCAAAGTATTCTATTCTTCCACCCTTTTCACTTTATTGTTCAACCTCACAACCCTCCAAACATCCCCTATCTTCCACCAATTTCCCTCCATCATCCAACCTCACAACCATCCAAACTTCCCATATCTTCCACTATTTTCCCTCCATCATCCAACCTCATAACACTCCACTTCCCTTTAACTATTTTCCCACAATCCTTTTAATATTTTCTATTCTACACACAATGTCACAACCCTCACAAATTCCACTTATCTTCCACCCTTTTCCCTCCATCATTCAACCTTCAAACTTCCAAACTACCCTTCCCTTCAAACATTTTCCCTCCAACCCTCCAATCTCACAACCTGCAACATCCATTTCACTTCTACCATTTTTACTCCATCACAACCTTCTAAACCTCCCCTTACCTTCATCAACCCTATTTTCTCCATTTTCCAACCTCCCCTTCCCCTTCAACCCTTTTCCCTTCATCATACAACATATAACCCTCCAACCTCACAACTCTCCAAAATCCCCTACATTTCCACCTTTTCACCTCCAATGTCCAAACCTCCAAAATCCCTTTCACTTCTACCCTTTTCACTCCATGCAACATTCTAAACATATAATTCCCTTAAAGCCTTTTCCCTCCATCATTCACCTCACAAATCTAAAACTCCCATTAATTTCCACCTTTTAGCATCGACATCCAACATCTAACCCTCCAACATCTATATCACTTCTACCTTTCCACTCCATGAAACCATTTAATGCTCCACTTCCCTTCAACCTTTTCCCTCCATCATCTAACTTCACAACTCTCAAAACTCCCCATTAATTCCACATGTTATCCTCCAACATCCAATATCCAACATCCCTTTCACTTCTACCATTTTCACTCTAATGTAACCCTCTAAACCCCACTTACCTTCAACCCTTTTCCTCCATCATCAAATCTCACAACTCTCCACCAACCTCAAAGCTATACAAACTCCTTTTCACTTCTTCCCTTTATCCTCCTTCATCTAAACCCTCCAAATTCCCTTCCAATTCTACCCTTTCAACTCCATCTCACCCTCTAAATCTCCCTTACTTTCATCAACACTTTTCCCTCTATTTTCCAACATCTATCTCCAAACTCCCTTCCATTCAACCCCTTTCCCTCCATCATCTAACCTCACAACTATCCAAATCCCCTTCATTTCAATCCTTTAACCTCTAACATCCCTTTCACTCATACCCTTTTCACTCTATCACAACCCTCTAAACCTCCCCTTCCTTTAACCCTTTTCCCTCTACCGTCAAACATCCAACCTCACAACTCTCCACACTTCCATTTATTTCCACCTTATATCCCCACCAAAACTCTAATATCCCTTCAACCATTTTCCCTCCATCATCCATCCTCACAACTCTCCAAACTCCCATTTATTTACATATTTTAGCCTAAAAATCCCCTTCCCTTCTACCATTTTCACTCCATCTTCCAATCTCCAACACCCCAACCTTGTAATTCTCCAAACTCCCCTTCACTTCCACCCTTTATCCCCTCCAAACCTCCCACATTCCTTATACCCATTTAACTTTTTTGCAACACTCTAAACATCCCCTTACCTTAACCTTTTCTTCCCATCATCTAACCTCCATCCATCCAACCTCACTAATATTCAAAATCCCATTCAATTTCTAACCTTTATCCCTTCCAAAACTCCAACACCCATTCAACCCTTTTCCCTCCACCATCTAACCTTATAAATATCCAAAATCCCATTCATTTCCATCCTTTAGCATCCATCATCTAACCCTTCAACATCCCTTTCACTTATGCCTTTTTCACTTTATTGTAACCCTCTAAACCTCCCATTCCTTCAAAAATTTCCCTCCACTGTCTAACCTTCAACCCTCAAATCTTGAAACTCTCCAAACTACCCTTCATTTCCACCATTTATCCCCTCCAAACCTCTAACATTCCTTTAACAATTTTCACTCAATCATCTAGCCTCACAACTCTCCAAATTATCCTTCATTTCCATCCTTTAGCCACCAACATCTAACCCTCTAACATCTATTTCACTTCTACCCTTTTCATTATGTCCCAGCCCTCCAAACATCCCCTTCCCTTCAACTCTTTCCCCTCCATATTTCAATCTCTAACCCCCTAAACTCTCCTTCCATTAAACTCTTTTCAATCCATCTTCTAATCTCTAACCCCCATACTTGCCAACCTCACATTACCTTAACCTTTTTCCCTCCATTGTCTAACCTCCAACCTCTCCAAGCTCCCCTTCCATTCAAATATTTTCCATCCATCTTCAAATATCCAACCGAACATCTCATTCATTCAAAAAATTTCCCTCTATCATCTAACCTCCAAGCCCTCTAACCTCCCTTCATTTTAAATCCCTTTAAACCTTCTGATTAAGCTAAAATGTGAAATAGGAGCCTAATATGATGTTATTGTAGTAGTAAAATAAATATGCAATGAAGTAAAAACATATCAAAGAAATCTAAGCAATAAAATGTGAAACCATAGTTGTAAAAGAGGAGAAGAAGGTACTTATCTAATTCACAGTAAAATCTAGACTATTTCAAGTGATAACCAGGTGAAAATAACCACAAGAACATCACAGAGACACAATAAAATGTATATTTGGACAGATAAGCTGAATTAGAGCTCCTAAAGAGGGGCGGCGACACCTACGTGCACCCTAGGCCTGTTTCTATGCTCATGGGTCTATAGAAAATCTTAGAAAACCTCCTCTAAGGTGTCACAAGGTGTTATCCTTTAGTCTCCTTTTATCACTTTGAGGTCACACCAAGATCATCGAGGTCGTTGGAAACTTGTAATGAAATATGAACCTACAAAACCCTCAAATATACATCAAATCCTAAAAAGAAAGGTTAAAAATGAGGGTTTGGACTATCCTTAGCTGTCACAATGGTGAACTTATGACTAAGCATGCACTACATCTAAGACCCAATGTAGTTCTATGTCTATGTGTGTGGAATCATGCCATAGGTGGCTCTCGTATGAGTCACACTTGATAGTGAGTAAGTAACTAAATGTAAAGAAATGTAATATATGTGTGCATGGAATAGAATGAAATTCCCTCCTATGAAGTGTATGCAGAATAACCAGCCCTAGTGTCCCTTGTGATAGTGCTAGATGGATGTAATGGAGCTCTCATATGCCTTGATGGATGAAAATTTAGGTGGTGATAGCTAATACTTAGTGCTTTGTCATTTATATTTATATGATACCCTTGCTTGAATTTTGTAATTTACCTCAAAAAGGTTAACTACCAAAAATATAAGATTCTCAAACAACTAGAAAGGACCCAAAAATTGTGAACAAAGTATATTGAGGTCAGGGGAACCTAGAGGGGATGAGGGGAAGCCGGGTGCTTGGCATCCTGGTTAGAGTTTAGTGTCTAGGATGATAAATTCCAAGGTATAATAAGGCATACTAAGCAAGAAAATGTGCAAGACTGAAAGGAGAAATAGAAGAAAAAGAAAGGTGGCCAAAAACATGGGTTAATTAGTACTTTTCTTAATTAGGAATCATATGAATAGTAATATGTAATCAAGACTAGATAATTACCCAATGCAAGTGATTTGTGTCTACACCATTTGATTCCCCTCATCCCTTTTCCCTCCATCATCCAAACTACACCCCTCCATACTCCCCTTAAATTCAACTATTTCATCTCCATTATCCAAACTCAACCCTCTAAGCCCTCCTTCATTTCAACCCATTTCCCTCCATCGTCCAACCTCCAACCCTTTAAGCATTCTAACCTCCCCATGCCTTCATTATCCAATCTTCACCCCTCCAAATTCCCCTTCACATATACCCTTTTCTCTCCATCATTTAACCTCCAACCCTTCAAGCCCTCCTTCACTTCCAAGCCTTTTTCCTCCATCATCCAACCCTCAAGCCATCCAATCCCTCCTTCACTTCCACTCTTGTCCTTCCATCATCCAACTTCCAAGCCCTTTTCACTCCATCATCAAACCTATAACCCTAAAACACACAAGCCCTCCTTCACTTCCACCCTTTTCCCTCCATCATCTAACCCTCCAAGCCCTCTTTTAATTCCAACCTTGTTCCTCCATTATCCTACCTCCAAGCCCTTTTCCCTCCATCATCCAACCCTCCAAATCATCCTTCTTCATTCCCATCATAAAACCATCCATCACATAACCTCCAACACTCAAACACTCAAATCACTCCTTCACTTCCACATGTTTCTCTCCATCATCCAACCCTCAAGCCCTCATTTAATTCCACCATTCTCCTCCATCATCCAACCTCCAAGCTCATTTCCTCCATCATCTAACCCCCAACCCTCCAACCTCCAAATACTCAAATCTCTCCTCCAATTCAACCCTTTTGCCTCCATCATGCAACCCTTCAAGCCCTCTTTACTTCCACCCTTGTCCCTCCATCATCTAACCTTCAAATCCTTTTCCTTCCATCATCCAACCCTCCAAGTCATCCTCCTTCACTTCCTCCCTTGTCCCTCCATCGTCCTAACCTCTAAGACCTTATCACTCCATCATCCAACCCCAAATACTCAAAACCCTCCTTCACTTCCACCATTTTCCTTCCATCAACTAACCCTTAAATCCTTCCTTACTTCCACCCTTTTCCCTCGATTGTCAAACCTTAAATCCCTTTTCCTTCCATCATCAACCTCAGACCCCAAAATACTCCAAACCCTTCAAGACCTCCTTCAATTCCACCCTTGTCCTTCCACCATCTAACCTACAATCATTTTCCCTCCATCATCCAACCTCCTTTAACCTCTAAGTATCCAACCCTCCAATACCTCTTTCACGTTTACCCTTTTCATTCTATCCAAACCCTCAAAAATCACTTTCCCTTAAACTCTTTTCCTTCCATCTTCCAATCTCCAACCCCTAACCTCCCTTCCCTTAAAAATCCATATTCCAATATCAACCCCAAAATCCACCAACCTCTCATTCCTTAAACCCTTTTTGTTCCATCCTCTAACCTCCAAATGTCCAAGCTCCCCTTCCTTCAACTCTTTTCCTTCCATCTTCCAATTTCCAACCCCAACCTCGCCAACCTACCATTCTATTCAACACTTTTCCTCTATCATCTAACTTTAATCCCTCCAAACTCCCCTTCATTTCAACACCTTTAAACCTACCTTTCCCTCATCCATTTTTCCTCTATCATCTAACCTCCACACCTTCAAACTACCCTTCACTTAATTCCTTTCCACTCCATCATCCAACCTTCAACTCTCCAAGCCCTCCTTTATTCTACCCATTTACCTTCATTGTCATCACCCTCTAAACCAACCTCCATGTCCCTTCATCATCCAATCTCCACCCCTAAAACTCCTCTTCACTTTGATGTAAATCATTAATCAAACATACCCATCTCTTAATGATAGAATCAAGAAAATTATTCAAACTTGTACAAACTTGCAAAAATGACTTACTTCTTTGTAGTCACAAAATCATGCACTTTAGACATTTATTTATCATGGTCTTATACTACTATTTAGAAGGTTCTTGAGTGAATAAATTACTAATTAACCCCATCCTTTTTGGCCATCTTGTTTATTTTATTTTGTAATTTGTGACCTATTACACCCATATGCCCAACCATTTTTGACATTCGCATAATTTTAGCCTCAAGTTGGGGTGCCCATGGGGCATCTTTGGTCCCACCTGGTGGAACCTCAATCCAATCTAAAATTTTCCAATATTTTTTGGGGCCTCTTCTAGCCATTTTTCATCCTTACCTTTCTTGTGGTCTACCTTTTCGGGGTTGATTATGAAATTAGAGAAAGATAACCCTATAAATATAAATTTATGAGACCATAATGAGGGACCTAGCATCACTTAATACTATCATTCCATCTAGAGTTGCATCCATCTATTGCATTGACTTCCACATAGCTCCATCATCAAGGCACAAGCTAGGACATTTGCATCACACTTCATATGGGGAGGATTCTATTCTATTCCATGCACACATTATATTACATTTTCTACATTTAGCTATTGTTTGTTATTTCACAAATTGTGATTGGCATAAGAAACCTAGGGCATGACATGCACACACTCACCAGAACTACATCCGGGTCCAAAATGTAGTGCAACGCTCATTTAGTAAGCCCAATATTGTGGGAGATGAGGTCAGTATGACCCATTCATTTGCATTTATTTTTTAGGGTTTTGATACTTCCTTTTGTTCTTTTATAGGTTATTTCTTCCTCTTGGGATATTTTTTAAGCATTCAACATAGTGACAGAAAATTAATTACAAATGAAGGACAAACAACGAAGGAAAAGAGTCATCTTTGGACTTTATAAAGACCAAGTTCTGGACCTTTTCCTAGACCAAGGCACCTTTTTTTCTTACCAAATCTCTCGTGGGCACCCCAGTCCTATCCCATGTGCTCCAGTCTAGCCACATCACCCAGATCTATCCTCTGCGTGACCCAACACATTCGCTCCTAGTTTCTGATTTTTTGTTTATCGCTACAACACATTCCGACATGCATCTATTACTAGCTAAATCATTTCTTCTTCTCTCTTACACATTAGGGTTTAGTATTCCATTTTACATACTTAGAATAATTAGCATACTCCTTTATTGCATTTCATTTTGCATAGTATAGTTGTTCATAGCTTAGATTAACTATTATATACTACATAGTTTAGTTAATTTTAGTTAATCATTTTGGTGAACCCGACACGCTTATTCATGATTTTAGGATCTTCCTTCTTCCATTTTCATTTTAGGGATTATTCCTCTCTTTCCATGGCTCACTCTCATGAGGAGTTTACTGAAGCTCACCTTAAGTCTATCAACAATTACCTTGTTGAGCATCCCCAAGATCTAGATTTAATTTTACATGTTGTTTGCGAGGAAGATAACAACATGGCCAACCTCACCATTTTTGTAGCCATACCCACTTCTTTTTCCACTCAACCACCTATTTCTACTCTTTCTCCTCTTTTTACCATCCCCATTTTTGTCCCTAATCCTACCAAATTCTTTAGATCACCTCTAGTTTCTCATGTATGATAGGTATCATCTATTAGAAACCAAGACTTAACTTCTCTTTATCATGACCTTCAGGCTCAAATTCATAAGCTACAACATGCCACCTCCCATGCATCACCATCATTGGATTATACTTTGTTATTGCATACTCCATTCGCTCCCACCATTTCTACTTATCCACTTCCACCTAACTTTGTCACTCCTAAGATTCCCATCTTCAATGGTCATGGGGACCCACAGGAACATCTTAGAGCATTTCATGTTGCTTGTCTTGACTTCGTTGATGATCATATCTCCTTTAGCTAATATTTTTCCTCATAGTCTCCATGATTATGTGATGCGTTGGTTTTACGACTTACTTGTTCACTCAGTAACCTCCTTTACACATCTAGTTGATGCATTTCTTACTCATTTTTCTATCAATATCAGCTCTAAGATTTCTTATGCCTAGCTAGCACAACTTAAACAAGGCTCAAATGAACACCTCGCTAACTATGTTTTAAGGTATAAGAATAATTTATATAAGATGAAAATGTGATTTCGACTTGAGCTTCAAGATTTATTTATACAAAGTCTATTACCACCTCTACAAGAGAGTGTTCTCTTTGAATTCCTCTCCTTTGTTTGATCAACTTTGTCACACTCTTAAGCTTTGTGAGACTAAACTCATATCCATCGGAAAGATTAAATATCAAGAACAAACTTCATCTTCTACTCATTTTCCTAACAAAATGCCATTTAAACCATCTACAACAAAACCAAGTGACGCTAAAGTTACCATCAACATTGTCACTCCTTCTAAAGAGGTTCACCCACAACAACTTGATGCACATTTATTACCTTTCCCATGGATCCACATCTTATATTAAGACAAATTTTAGACAACAACCTTATTACACTTCCCCTCCTCAAGTTAGACCCATCATGACTAAAAGGTAGGAACTATAATGAAAATTTCATTGTGATTATCATCGATGTGTGGGAAATTCTACAAATAGATGCCTCAAACTCCACACCATCATCCAAGATCTAATTGATAACAAAAAAATTGAGTTCCCAGAATCTACTAGCCCTACCAAAACAACGAAAAGGGTAAACTCAAGATTTTTAACAATGATTCTCAATAATGTGACAAGAAGAAACATACTCTTACTAATCATGTGTATCATAGTATCGTCTCTCATGGATCTAGAGCTCTATATTTCTTAGTTTCTAACACTGAAGTTTCGCCACCTATCATTTCCTTTTCTAACGTCGATTATCATGCCAAGTTTACATCTAACCATTTGCACATATGCACATCTATTGGCTCAACCTCCATTAACAATACTAAGGTTGACCCATCATGGCCCATTAGTGTGTGTTCTATGTCACTCCTTAAGGCTATCAAGTATCCTCTATCTCAATTCAAATGCCCCTTCAAGAAACCTTTTGGCGTTGTTCAACTACATGTCATGGTCGGCCATATTTAAATGATTGTGCCTTTCCTTGTTGGAAACATAGTTGAGGGATGTGACATGCTCCTTGGTATTAATTGGATTCTTTGATCACAATCTATCATTTATATGAATCATCTACGCCTCAAATTTATCTACAATAATCAAGTCATCTCTATTGATGATATCCCTCCATCTACTCCATGGTCACCATCTCCTATAAGGGTATCTAGCATATCCCCTACTTCATCTACCACATCACACTCTATGTTACTCAAAGCACAATCTACCCCTATTTTTCCTACTCACATAACATCTCCATGACCGCATAGCTCCACTATCCCTATACATCGATATAGGCCTATTCGTAGGATAGTTATTGCATCATGACATAGATCCCCACCTCATTTCATTCCATGCATATCTTCTTCACCTTCACATTTTGTATCACATAGATCTCCATCACCAACACATTTTGTGACACCACAACCTTATTCATACATTCATCCCTCACATGTGCATAGACTTCATTCACCACTACAACATTTGTCTACCATACCTCCATTATTAGAGCATGGTCATATGCTTTCACCTCCCGCATTAGATGAAAGAAATCCTTCCTTCACCATCATTAGATAGTTCATTTATTCACACATACTTGGGGGCATGACACTCCACCTTCCCCTACCTAGTCTTAGCATATTCACAATCATCATATTTTATATTCTTATACATTTATATCCTTGCATTCGGTTCATTCATCATACATGATATCATCATTACCTGAGGCCATAAATTGACCATAAATTACCATTATTTTGTCCTTTCAAGTCACTTTGAAAGTAGATTTAAATGTTATGTGATCCTTCTTTAGTATAATTTAAATGTTATGGATTTAAATGTTATACGATTTCATGTTATGTGATCCTTCTTAGTATAATTTTTGTTGTGAACTGCGGGTGTCTTTTTATCTTTCGGGTATTTTCAATTCAACAATTTTAATTTATACAAGTGTGTTTATATTTCTGCAAGTGTGACTTCCTTTATGCGGGCGTGCCTTTATATTCTTGTAAGTGTATATACATTTTTGCAAGTGTGCCTTTGAATTTATGCATTGATTTATTTTATACAAGTTTTGTTCGTGTTTAAAGGAGTTTCTTTCTAAGATCTTCTCTTAATGCATACAGCCTTCAGACACCAACTCATATTAACATCATTAATGGTGAAGATTGACAACCCTCATCATTTTGGCATCATTTCAGGGAACATGATGTTATTAGGAGATTCAGAGTTCTCTAAAAGAATATTCTAGTGACAGTAGAATACCTTTTAGAAAATTCTGTGACATGAAGTATTTGGTAAGTAGTTTCTTTAGAATTTTATTTCCTACAAGTAGATTAAAATTTCATTTCTGCAATTAGGAATATTAGATTGTAAATATTTATCTCCCCACAAACTAACTCTGTGTATAAGAAAATAATTGTGATGTTTGATCAAGAAGGAATAATGGTATGAATAAAGAATTCAGATCTGAAAATGGTAGAATATGATATTGAATCTGGAAGTAGATCCAATTGATAAAATATCATGTCATTCTTGATAACCACCACCATTTCCCCTTGTATCAACTAACAACTCAGTGATCTTATTACACATAACCTTAGAAAAAATGGCTTATCTAGTTTGTAATAATGAAGTGGTAGCATTTCTAGTTAACTCCATCCATATTTAGGGATTTCATTAGAGCCAAAATAAAAACTCACTCATAATAAATCCACCCATCCAAATTAGTTTTCATCCCATAATAAAATTCAATCCTGAACCATATCCATTAGAAAAATTTGTTTTCATGTCTTTCAATTTATTCATTTTTGTATATGTTTGTATAACGTTAAGAAGTAATTATGGTGAATATCAAGGAAAGAAATTTTTACGTACTAACATCTGAGGACTAGATCTATAGGAATTTCTAGAGTTGTTCTTGATACTAGCATGTAGATTTTGGAGCACCAACAATATCAACTAAGGAGCATGCAGATTTTGAAGGGACACACATAAATACCTTCACTCTCTCTTTTAACAATTATCCATCTCCGATATCACTAGTCCAGGATTTGAATATTACTATGGTGATTTCGATAATGCACAATTCAAGATGGGCTTTGAAGACCTAGAAATTGTCTACACAATTTTTAGAAATCTTCTTAGAGTTACCAAGTATGCAAAAAGGTTTTTATGAGATCTCAGACATTGCTTCCTATTTTACACAAGTTTTACTTTAATGAATATAGTCTGATGATGGATCAAAATTTTCTCTAATCCTTCTCATGCTATCATTTCAACAAAAAAAAAAAAAAAAAAAAAAAATTTTGATTGGAAAACCAACTTACTGGCAAATCAAAAAAAAAATTTTTTTAAAAAGCTTTGACTAGAAAACCAACATTGCCAATCAAAGGCAAATAAAAAATCAAAAAATTTGATTGGAAAAAATTGATGGCCAATCAAAGGAAAACAAAACAACTTTGATTGGAAAACCAGCTTGCTGGCCAATTAAAGATAAAAAGATGGCTCTTCTTCAAAAGCAATCAACTATTACCTGGTGGCTTCTTTCTTAACACTATTTGACCATGTTAACAATAGGATGACAAGGACAACTAGAGGTATGATCAAGTTATTTTGTTCTACTATTTTATTTTTAAGCTTTATTGTAAGTTTTTACTACAGTTAGATCCACTTTTAAAATCTCTAAGAAGGCAAGATAAAATTCATCTCCCCTACTTATATGAAAAATATGTGCACCTCTTTGCAATCAAAATTTTAGAGCCTAATTTATGGGCAGCCATGAATAAACAACATGCATGAGGACATACATGAGCTTAAGTGTGAGAGAGATGGAGAAACATGAGGTATGTATTTTGATTTTAAATATGAAACACAATAAAAGGAGATCCACACAAGAACATGTTGTAAAAGAAAGGAGATCAAAAGTAGCAGAAGAGATCCACACAAGAACCTACTTATTAAAAAAGAAAATCAAAAAATCAGAAGGAGATTCACACAAGAACTTGTTGCACAAGAAAAAAATCAAAAATAGTAGAAGGAGATCCACACAAGAACCTACTATAAAATAAAGAAAATAAAAAATAGTAGAAGGAGATCCACACAAGAACTTGTTGCACAAGAAAGAAAATAAAAAACAACAAAAGGAGATCTACACAAAAACTTGCTGCACAAAAAAGAAAATCAAAAACAACAAAAGGGGATCCACACAAGAACCTGCTACAAAAAAAGAAATTAAAAATAACAGAAGAATATCCACAAGAACCTAACTTTGAACTATATATGGAATGCATACATGCATAAGCTCAATGCGGAGAAGACTCTAAGAAGAGGAGATAATAATATAATACATGAGGACATGCATAAGATTAAGTGTGTGGAAATAATGAGGCCATAAATTGACCTTAAATTACCATTATTTTGTCCTTCCAAATTACATTTAAAAGTGGATTTAAATGTAATCTAGGAACTTATAGTTTTCTTAAGATAGAATATAAGATATATATCTTGTTCATTCTTTAGAAATATTTTGTTCTCTATTTTGTTGACTAATCCTATTTATTATTTGGGAAAATATGCAAGGTCTTATGTATGTAGGCCATAAAGGAAAGATAATGCTAGTATTGAAAAAGTGAAATTTATCATGGATGGTATATCTAAACTCAAATATTATTTCATATTTAAATTTCTCTCAAAAATTATGCAAGTTCAAAAAAAGAATCATCTCAATCCGAGATCGTATGCAAAATTTATAGTTGTTTTAAGTTCACAGGCTTAGTTCCAAAACTCACAGGATTAGTTCGGAACTTGCAGAGTTAGTTTTGGAACTCGTAGGCTTAGTTCCGAACTAAGTAGATTTTGACAGTTTTTGAGGAATTGTGAAAGATCAGAGAATCCAATGAAAAATATGAGAGATATTTTTGTTCATAGCAATTTTTTTAACATAAACTTCATTCATATTTTCTACGGGTTTTACCAATAAAGATAAATCTAACTTTCAGTGAGTTGTAGTTTGAGGAAAACTGTATGGGACAGTACTAAAGCTCCATAAAAATGAAATAAAAAAATCAAATAGAAAATATGAGAGATTTTTTTGTTCATAGCAATGTGTTTAACAAAAACCTCATTTAGATTTACTACATATTTACCAATGAAGAGAGATCTAACTTTTAGTGAGTTGTAATCTAAGGAAAAGTGTAGCGAGAAAGCGCTAAAAGTTCCATAAATAGAAATAGAAAAGTCAAATGGAAAATATGAGAGAGGTTTTTATTCATAGCAATGTGTTTAACAAAAACCTCATTCAAATTTGCAATAGGTTTTACCAATGAAGATAAATCTAACTTTTAGTGAACTATAGACGAGGAAAAAACGTATCAGACAAGTGTCAAAATTTCCACAGTCAAAAACAAAAAATTCAAATAGAAAATATGAGAAAGGTATTTGGTCAAAATCATATTTTGAGAAAAATCCTCCTTCCAATAATGTAGAAGAATAAAATCATTATGATTCTTGTTACCGAAAAGCAAAGGAGAAGATTTGGGAGCAAATCTTCCTAAAATAAGTGAGATAAGACTTGACTCCAATAATATATCTCTCTCCATATTTTGTGGAGATGGAGATCTTAGTTGTTAGGATTAGAATAAAGATAAGATCAGATTGTATCTCCCAAAATAAGGAGTTGGTTGGATGCATAAATTATAAATGCAACCTTCCACACTTAGATATGTAATTCTTTTCTCCCAAGAAATAAAGATCTGTTCTTTCTTTCCAATCTTTTGAAGTAAATTTATTCTACAAGTTCTTAATTAAAAGTATGAATTAAGTCCTCTTCCAAGGAATGAGCTATCCACTCATTCCAAGGAAGATGGATCAATGTGTTAATTTTGTTTCTTTATTTTTGCAGTTTTTCTTTTATTGTAAACTTCTGATTTCATGTTATGTGGTCTTTCTTCAGTACAATTTTTGTTGTGAACCCATAGGTGTCTTTTTATCTTTTAGTTGTTTTCAATTTAACAATTTTAATTTATACAAGTGTGTTTATATTTCTACAAGTGTGGTTTCCTTTATGCAAGTGCCTTTATATTCTTACAAGTGTGTTTACATTTACGTAAGTGTGCCTTTGAATTTATGTATGTGTGATTTATTTTATGCAAGTTTGGTTTGTGTTTAAAGGAGTTTTTTTAAATATTTTTCTCTTAATGCATACAGCCTTCAGAAACCAACCCGGATTGACATTATTAATGGTGAGAATTAATGACCATCATCAATTACCCGATGACACACTCTTGTGCTTAGGTCTAAACTTGATTGTTGAGAGATTACTACACCGAACCCCACACACTACACTATAGGCTCTACACATTGCATCTTATTACACACTATGTGTTAAACACCCTACATTATACACTTATTCTACAATATTTTGACATTTTTGTACCATATCTACACCATTTTCTATGACTTTTACATCCTATATTACTCATCTTACATACTACATACATGCCATTTTGCACATTCTACACTTTTTGCATTAGAATCTACACATTGCATCTTTGCATATTCCACTCATCACATGGTCGATTTTTTTCATTACATATACTACATTGTCTTCTACGTGCTACACTCACTATGTGATGATGTACTTTAGTTCCTCGGTTCATACTTGATTTCGAGGGTTTACAAATCAAATGGACCTTACACTCATCACACGTTTACTACTCAACCTTTCACTATGCGACATTCCTATCCTAGTGACATATGCTTTAGGATAAATCATCACCTATTCTATCATTTTGTAGTGGTATACACCTTAGGTTACATCACCACTTTGTCTAGTAGTGACATATGCTTTAGGCTAAATCATCACCCATTATATCATTTCCTCGTGGTCTACACCTTAGGTTACATCACCACATCCTCCTTACATTTTGTAGTGATTTATGTTTAGTGCTAAATCATCACTCATGCATTCAACGCTTAGGATAAATTATCACTCTTACATTCATTTAGTTGTGATATATGTTTCAACTATAAGTTTCACGCATACATTGTCACTAGGTTATATCTCATCACTACACCTACACATTTATCACAATGCACTAGACATGATACACATTACTCGACCATTTACCAATGACACACTCTCATTTACGGTTCATTCTTGACTACTAAGGGGGAAAACAAAATGAACCTCATTGTATACATTTTCCATTCACTCAAGGGACAAACAACTCCTATCACTCCATCTTGCATTCCATTCCATCTATCCACATCATATTGCATATTATGGTTTCTTTTATTCTTACTTACTTTTTCTTGTTCATGGTCAATTTAATACACATGCTAGTTAGATTACTTATATGCCATTTATCTATATCATACACATATGCACGTTCACATATTCTTCTAGTTGTGATTATAGATATAGGTCTCTTACACGTAACATAGATGCTCACCTTCTACCCTTCCTACACTAATCATTAGGGGCATGCATACATTCATTTCTTCCATGAGTTATTGTTTCATTTTGTACTTAGCACTTTACATTACTTTTTATACATGATTTTGATATACTAGCTATATTTCTAACATGCTAATGGGTGCTTCATGTAAAAAAATTTGTTATGCGGGGATATTTGTTTCCATACTTGTTTGTTGAATTGTTTGCTCTTGTTTGCAGGCCTTGCCCTATGTTTGTGTCCACACTTTTCTATTTTTGCGGCCATGATGGCCTTGCGTGTCTTATGTCATCATGAGTGATGTCCCATGTTTGTTTTCAGCCTTGTGCAACTTACTTGTCTTCTTTTCTACTTACATTACTTTTCTTGGCAGCATATACTTTTTTGTTTGTGTAGCTTATACACTATTTTCTACATGCATGCGTGTTTACACTTGTCTTTGGCTAGCCTTATTATTTGTGTGTTCCTTAGTTTCTACCAAGAACTTTTCATTGTTTCAACGTACATGTGTCTGGCCCTCTTTTGGGGTTGTATTCTCCTATCGGTAACGTCACATGCACCCCCAAAGAGGGGGACATCATCTTGGGGTTTTACATACTAATACAAGGTATTTACACTAGTTCGAGTTTAGTGCACTTTCCACCATTAAAATTGTGGGTTACATACAATGAGTGGGTTAAGACTAGTCTACAAACCCCATAAACAATGGATTTTATAGGAAATGGTGGCCTTAGTATTTTGGGAAGTAGTTATAGGCTTGGAGGTTATAGTGGGTGTGCCTCTCTACACTACTTCGGCCCGTGGTGTCGGATCGCAAAAAAACCAAGACGATAGAGAGATCTCTACACATAGTTTAGGGAAGTAGTTAGATCTTGGAGGACACAGAGCTTGATTGCCCAAAACTCGGTATTAGATATGCTTCTACACATTTCTTAGGCCATGTTCCTTTGGCTTGAGATTTCATTTTCCATTTACCCATAAAACTCACATGCATCTTTTTAGTTTTTATATGCTTTTACTACTTGATCATTCTTTCTCGACAACAAGGATCAATAACAAGTAACCAAAACAAAAATGTTCCTGATTTACATAACCATTACATTTACATTTTCCATTTACATTTTTCATATTTTACATTTTTCATTCCACACATTTCTACTACACTCTTCATGGAAATCGAGTACACATCTCTATCTACTTTATGTTACCGAGCTTTCCATTTACCAACATAAAGTGGGGGTAAAATGTAGTCACAAAATCATGCACTTTAGACATTTATTTATCGATGTCTCACACTACAATTTAGAAGGTTCTTGAATGAAGAAAGTACTAATTAATCCCCACTATTTTATTATTTTCAACCAATTACACCCATATGCCAAAATATTTTCTTACATTCTACATAATTTAAGCCTCATTGTGGTGCCAAGATTTAGTATCTTGGAGCACCCATGTGCACCCCTGGTACCACTTGGGGGCACCAAGTTCAATCTTTCTAGAACTTTCCCACTACTTTTTGAGCCTCTTCTAGTTGTTTTTCATCCTTATCTTTCTTATGGTCGGCATTTTTGGGGTTAATTACAAAATTAGAGCAAGAAAACCCTCTAAATATAAAGTTATGAGACTATAATGAGAGACCTAGCATCACTTATTACTATCATTCCATCTAGAGTTGCATCCATTTATTGCATTGGCATCCACATAGCTCCATCATCAAGGCACAAGCTAGGACATCTACATAACACTTCATAGGGGGAAGGTTTCTATTCTATTACATGCACACATTCTTTTACATTTTCTACATTTAGTTATTTCTCTGTATTTCACAAAGTGTGACTAGAATGAGAACACCTAGGGCATGACATGCACACACTCACTAGAACTACATTCAAGTCCGAAATGTAGTGCAATGATCAATTAGTAAGGCCACTATGTTGGCAACTGAGGTCTATCTGACCCATTCATTTGCATGTTTCTTTTTTAGGATTTTGATACTTCCTTTTGGTATTTCATATGTTATTTCTTCCTCTTGGGATATTTTGAGCATTCAGCGTAGTACAGGAAAATTAATGTGACAAACAACGAAGGACAACAATCATCTTCGATACTTGTGAAGACCAAGTCCATAATTTTTTTCCTAAACAAGGGCACTTTCTTTACTTATCAGATCACCCGTGGGTGCCCCATTCCTCTCTATATTGCTCCAGTCTAGCCACATCACCCAGATATCTCCTTTGTGGGACCCGATACGATCGCTCCTTATTTTCTAATTTTCTATTCGTCATTCGATATGAGTCCACCAAGCATTTATTACTAGCTAAGTCATTTCTTCTTCTCTCTTGCACATTAGGATTTAGTATTCCATTTCACATATTTACTTAGAACATTAGCATACTCCTTTACTGCATTTAATTTTGCTTAGTACAACCATTCATAGCGTAGATTAACTATTATATACTACATAGTTTAGTTAATTTTAGTTCATCATCTTCTTATCAAGAAGCTTGCTAAATTATGCAATTTTTGGTTTAAATTATCAAATTGGCTTAGGAAATCATATCAACATGTTTCTTGGAGTCATACTATTATATTCCAACTATCACACATACTATAATCAACCAAAATATTCACATTCACCTCAGTCTCACAAAACTGCCATTTTTGGATTCTTAATGGCATGTACTCTACTCCAATTATGCATTTAAATTTCCATGGCTACCTTGAGAGTTATCAAAGATTCAATAGTTCACTTTCAACTATCCTAACATGCTCCCAAAATCTCAATCTCCAATTCTTAGTGTACCTCCTTATACTTCACTTGTTATTTTTTCTCTAGTAGAACCACTAGCCCTGGGGCAGTCTTGCAACTCATCTAACTTCTAGTGCACACCCTTTCAAGACACAAACTTAATCATTCTGAGTACCCATTATCAATTTCTTCAAGCATGTAAAATATCAGGTTTTAATTCTAGAGGTAAATGTCACTTCCTTAACAAACCACCCATCCACATTTTCCTTTAATTGTGTCTAGTCACTTCTTCCCCAAACTATCATCACAATAGGAAATTTGAGCCCTTATACCCTCAATAAATTTACATAAAATCCTTATGTATTCCTCTTAAAAATATATTGAAAATTTTAGAGTAAAATAAGATGATTTAGGGACTCAATTTGCAAACCCTAGCTCTGATATGATGGAATCCTTACCATTGTCCTTCAAAATTGTCATGATTTACTAATAAATAATAAGTTCTCATGGATTAATTATTCTTACATCTCTATTTGGGTCCCAAGTATATGATTTATACAAAGCTACAGAGTTAGTTTTGGCTATTTGACTCTTCTTTCCTTAGGATCTTGATTGCAAAATAGACTTACACTGTCACCTACAGGTTAGTCTTTGGATTATTAGCATTATCTTAGTATTTGAAACCCTTCAAGGTAAAATTATTCTAGAATATCATATAGGGATTGATGTAGATGATTAGTTCCAACTTTGGGTTTTGAAAATTTTTGTTTCCTCCTCCAATATGCCAAACTCCTTAACTTTGCCCTCTAATACCTGTTATGGGCTTAGAATCGAGACTTCCTTTTCAAGTATCGTGGAATGGAAGTTATTAGTAATCAAAATCTTGATCATTATTGAATCAAACCTTCATATGTTGTTTCTTCACAATTATTAAATCTTATTTCAACTAGAGATCCCTTCAAGCACCCATGTAAATTTAAAGTTTGAGACTTCAAACCATCATCTACAGGAAGAGTATATGACTATCACTAATATCCATCCAATGAAGGCCTTTAAAAACATAATTCTTCTTCAATATTATTAAGGGACATAAGCAAATGTATTTCTCAAAGTTTTAGATTTTAGAAAAACTCCTAAAATTTCTAATAGCCAATTCTTTTAAAACCCTCACTAGGGTTCTATCTTTCCCGAGAAGTTTTCTTTCTCTTCAGAAAATTCTCAAGGATTAGTTTTAAAGATCAAAACTTGTCTCAGAGGTCTGTAGTGATCTCTTCTTATATTATGAGCAATTATTAATAAAAAATAAGACACTTTGATGAGACCAAAATATGTCTCATTATATCACCAAATAACATTCTTATTCTCTCTCTCAAAATAAAGTTTTCAAGTGAATTTAGATGTAGTTTTAATAACAAATATCATATTTAAGGTAGAATATAGGATTTATCTTATCATCTCTTTAGAAATCTATTTACAATTTAATTGTTGTTATTTCTTGATATTTCTTCTAAAGTTGGAATGTAATAGTGTGTAGAAAATAGGTCATAAGCAACTGTACTCCAAGTTCATAGATTGCAGTTATGGAAATTCTTCATGCAGCTATGGAAATTCTTCATCTACGAAATTCTTCTATGGAAATCCCAACTAGTGAAAGTATTTTGGTTTGTTCCAAAATAATGTAAAGGAGCACCAAACTATTCAGCCTACTCTTTACTTCCACATCATCAACCAAGAATATAGATCCAAACATGTGGCAATCCAAAGTCATGAATGCATGTGGCATTCCAAGAAGAATTCAAAGTCATGGACTTAGCACTCCTCATTTTTCTCTCCATGTTTCAAGGATGAGAAAATGGTGGAATAGTATTAGGAATGTTGAATAAGTACTCTCCCACTTTGTGTTCCTAGATTAAAGGGATGAGTTGTAGAAATATTCTCCATGATAAGTGGGTTGTTGTAGTCAAGTTTTTTAGTATTTATTGCTTTGAATAAATCCACCCAAGAATAGGTAGTTAGTTCTTGGTGTGTGGACCAAGTAAACTAGGAGTAATGTCTATAAATACCTCTTCCATATATTTGGAAAAGGGGCATATTTTGTAAATCAGTTTTGAATCAATACAAGTGCAGTTTTAAAAGTTAATTGTAGTTTCTCCAAATCCAAAGGGAAGAGAATGGCCAAAAGCCGCTCTTCCCAAGGAGGAGGATTTTTCTATTATTTCTTAGCATAGTTTATTTACTACAAATTTATTTCAGTAGTTTAGTTGTTGTGTGTTTCTTTTTCATGCATGTTTAATTTCTGTATGTTTTCTTAGGAAGAAGTATTGTTGAATAATATTTTCCTTTCTCCTTTTGCATACATCTTTAGACACCGCCTTGGTTATAATGACACCAACTTGTCTATGAGTTGGTTAAATGACTGGTAATACAATGACCCGTCACACTTGAATTCAACATTTATCCCAACTCCTTTATACTAGATTGTGTTTAGCAGTGGCACAATCTTAAGATTCTTAACTCCACAAAAATTTAGATCTCCACTTAAGCAATTAGATCTTCATCTGAGCTATCATACACATTCTTAAAGAGAGAAATCATTTATATTGTTCAAATTACTTGCACAAATAATCACCAAGTCCTCTTCCTTAAAATGACATAATTTCAAGTGATTAAATCAGTGACCTAAATACTAAAACATAACACTCCACAATGTTAACTCCATTTTTTTAGATAAATTACCTTCATACATATCTTAACACTCAACTGTAATAAAAAAAATTAAAGGGAATGAGTAACAATCATTCATGGAAACATATCAATCACAGACTTGAAAATAATATATTGAATCACATGAAATAGAGTATTTCATAATACCATTACACAATCCTCCTCCATGCCTTTCCCTAGAATCATTCATTCATACCTATCCATCCATAACTATCCTCCTCTTCGATATTCTTCCCATTTTGTACATCTTCAACAAAACCTAACTATTTTTCTTAACTTCTAGATGGTCCTCATATGTAACTTATGAATTATTTTGAGGATTTTACACTCATTTCTCAATTTACAACCTAATGAGCTCTTAATGATCATAATGAGATGTTTATGATGTTCCTTTTAAGATTTGAGACCCCTAACTCTTCTTTAAAAAATCCCACAATGGGTTAGACACACTAACAATTCAAAATGTCTCTTTTGGAGGGAAATCATTATTTTGAATTTTTGAAAGATTGTTCTCAAAAAACATATTAACATGACTCTAATGACCTCCTGGAACACTTAGGACACCTTCACATACCAAAATTGGACCAACACACCAAAATGAGCACCTTGGAGAGAGATGCTCCAACATCACACTTCCACCTTTTCTCTCCATTATCTAACCTCCAAGCCCTCCTTGACTTCCACCCTTTTCCATCCATCATCCAACCCTCCAAAAAAATTAACTTCCACTCTTGTCCCTCTGTCATATAACCTCCAACCCTCAAATACCTCAAAGCCCTCCTTCACTTCCATAATTGTCCCTCGTCGTCAAAATCCAAGACTTTTCCCTCCATCATCTAACCTTCAATCCCCAAATCCCTCCTTGACTTCCACCATTTTTCCTCCATCATCCAACCCTCCAACCAACTTCACTTCCACTCTTCTCCCTCCTTCATCTAACCTCTAACCCTGAAACTCCTCAAAGCCCTCCTTCACTTCCATCATTATCCCTCCATTGTCCAACATCCAAGACTTTTCCCTCCATCATCTAACCTTCCGAACCTCCAAGCCCTCCAAACCCTCCTTCTCTTCCACCATTATCCCTTCATCATCCAACATCCAAGCCTTTTCCCTCTATCATCTAACCTCAAACCCCAAAACCCCCTCCTTCACTTCCACCCTTTTCCTCCAAAGCATTCAACCCTCTAAGCCCTCCTTAAATTCCACCCTTGTTACACTATCATCAACCTCTAACCCCAAACCCTCCAACCCTCCTTCACTTCCACCCTTGTCGCTCCATCGTCCAACCTCCAAGCCCTCTCCCCTCATCCAACCTCAAACCCCCAAACCCTCCAAGCCCTCCCTCACTCACACCCTTTTCCCTCCATCATCATACCCTCAAAGCTCACTTCCTTCACATCCAACCTTTTCCCTCCATCATCTAACCTCCAATCCTCAAATCCCTCCTTCACTTTCCCTGTGTCCCTCCATCATCCAACCTCAAATCTGTTCCCTCCATCATCCAGTCTCCAACCGTGAAACCCTCCAAACCTTCCTTCACTTTAGCACATTCCCATCCATCATCCAACCTCCAACCCTTAAATCCCTCTAACCTTAGAATCCCTTCATCATCCAATCTTCCCCCTCCAAACCCTCCTTCATTTCCACCCTTTTCCCTCCATCATCTAACCTCACACCCTCCAATCCCTCCTTGAATCCCACCCTTTAACCTCCATCATCGAACCCTCCAACCACCTTCATTTCCACTCTTCTCCATCCATCATCTAACCCCCAACCCTTCAATCCCTCCTTCACTTCCACCATTTTCCCTCCATTACTCGAACATCCAAGCCTTTTCCTCCATCACCTGACCCTCTAAACCATACTTCACTCATACCCTTGTACTTCCATCACCTAACCTTCAACCCCAAAGCCTCAAAGCCTCAAACCTTCCTTCACTTCCACCCTTTTTCCTCCATCTTACAACCTCTAAGCCCTACTCCTTCACTTCCACCCTTTACCCTCCATCATCTAACCTACAACCTTCCAAGCCCTCCTTCACTTTTAGCCTTGTACTTCCATTGTCCAACCTCCAACCCCCAAACCCTCTAAGCCCTCCCCACTTCCATATTTTTCCCTCCAAGCCCTCTTCCTTAACTTCCACCCATTTTGCAACATCTTCTAACCTCCAACCATCCAATCCCTCCTTCACTTCCACACGCGTCCCTCTATTATCCAAAATTGAAGCCTTTTCCCTCCATCATCTAACCTCTAACCTAAAACCCTCCAAATCCTCCTTTACTTCTACCCTTTTCCCTCCATCATCTAACCTCAACCTTCCAAGAAATCCTTTAACATCATCCAGCCTCTCCTCCAACTACCACCCTTGTCCCTCCATCATCCAACCTCTAAGCCATTTTCCTTCTATCATCAAGCTTCAAACCCTATAACCCTCTAAGCCCTTTTCCCTCCATCATCAAGCCTCAAACCCTCCAAACCTCCAACCGTCCATCATTCAACCTCTACTCCCTTTTCCCTCTATCGTCCATCCTCCAACCCTGAAACCCTCCAATCCTTCCTTGACTTCCACCCTTTTCCCACCATCTTTCAATCCCCAAATCCTCTAAGCCCTTCTTCATTTCCATCATTGTTCCTCCATCATGAAACCTCCAATCCGTTTTCCCTCCATTGTCCAACCCCCAAAATCCTCCAAGCCCTATTACTTATAATTATGTCCCTCTATCATCCAACCTAGAATCCCTTTTCCCTCCAACCCCAAACCCTCCAATCCTTCCATTACTTCCACCCTTTTCCCTCAATTGTCCAACCCTCAAACCCTCTAAGCCCTTCTTCACTTCCACCATTGTCTCTCCATCATCTAATATCCAATCTATTTTCCATCCATCATCCAAACCCCTAACCCTCACAACCCTAATACTTCTAACCATTCCCATCCATCATCCAAACCCTCCTACTTCTAACCGTGTCCCTCATCATCCATCATCCATCATCCAACCCCCAAACCCTCTAAGACCTTATTCACTTCCACCATTATCCTCCATCATCTAACCTCTAATTTGTTTTCCTCCAACATCTAACCCTCAAATCCTCCAAGCCATCCTACTTATAATAGTGTCCCTCCATCTTCCATTCTCCAACCCCCAAACCATTCAATCCTTCATTTACTTCTACCCTTTTCTCTCCATCGTCCGACCCCCAAATCCTCCAAGCCCTAAACCCTCTAAGTCCTCCTTCACTTCCACCATTGTCCCTTCATCGTTTAACCTCCATTATCAAATCCCCAAACCCTCCAAGTGCTCCCTTACTTACACCCTTTTCCCTCCATCGTCAAACCCTACAAGCCCTTGTCCCTCTATTTTCCAACCTCCAACCCCCAAACCCTCCACTCCCTCCTTCACTTCCAACCTTGTCCCTTCATCGTCCAACCCTCCAAGCCTTTCCCTCCATTTCCCAACTTCCAACCCTCTAAGCCCTCCTTCACATCTACCCTTATCCCTCCATTGTCCCACCTCCAACTTGTGTTTTACCTCAACCATTTTACCTTTATCATCCAATCTTTAACCCTCAAAGACTTTCCCTCCATTTCCTAACTTCTAACCCTCTAAGCCCTCCTTCACATCCACACTTGTCCTCCATTTTACACCCTCTAACCCACATTTCACCTCAACCCTTTTCCCTTTATAATTTAGCCTCCAACCCTCAAAGTCCTCCTACTTCCACCCTTGTCCCTCAATTATCCAATCTCCAAGCGCTTTTCCCCACCATCCATCATCAAACCCATAAAACTTCCAATCCTTCCTTTAGTTCAACACTTTTTCCTTCATTATCCATCCCCCAAATTGTCCCACCTCTAACCCCCATTTCCCCTCAACCCTTTTCCCTCCATTTCCTAACCTCCAACCCTCCAACCTCCCTTTTCCTTAAACCATTTCCCCTCATCATCAAACCTCCAAATTCCCATTTTCCCTTCATTCCAACCTTTTCCCTCCATCGTCCCATTATAACTGTGTCCCTCTATCATCCAACCTATAATTACCATTTCACCTCAACCCTTTTCCTTCCATCATCCAACCTCCCAAGCCTTATAGCCCTTGACCTCCCATTTCTGTCAACCATTTTCCTCGCATCATCCAATATCAAAAATTATCTTTTCCTTTCATATTCTAACCTCAAACCCTCTAATCCCTCCTTAACCGATAACCTTGTCCGTCCATCATCCCACCTCCAACCCCATTTCCTTCAAATTTTTACCTCCATTATCCAACCTCTGAACTCCCCTTCTCGTCCACCCTTTTTCCTCCATCCAACCTCCTTAAAAATTCCAACCTCCCCTCCTCCTCAACCATTTACTCCCTTCATCATTCTAACTCCAAACCCCCCAACCTCCCCTTCCCCTCAACCCTTACCCCTCCATTTCTTAACATTTCTTAACATCAAAGCCTTCAAGCCCTCCAAACTCCCTTTCATGTCCACCCTTTTCCCTCCATCATCCTACCTTCAAACATCCAACCTCCCCTTCTCCTCAACCCTTTTCCCTTTGTCATTCAACATCCCATTATCCTCAACCCTTAGCCCTCCATTTCCTAACCTCCAAGCCATCAAACCCTCCAAACCCCCTTCACATCCCACCCTTTTCCTCCATCATTCTACCTTAAAAATTCCAACCTCCCTTTCTCCTTAACCATTTCCCCTACATCATCCAACCTCCCCTTCTCATCAACCCTTTTGCCTCCATCTTCTAACCTCCTAACCCTCTAAATCCTCCTTAACTTCTACCCTTGTCCATCCATCATCCCTCCTCCAACCCCATTTCCTTCAACCCTTTTACCTCCATTATATAACCTCTCGAACTCCCCTTCATGTCCACCCTTTTCCCTCCTTCATCCAAGCTCCAAACTTCCAACCTCCCCTCCTTCTCAACCCTTTACTCCCTCCATCATTCTAACTCCAAAACCCTAGACCTCCCCTTCCCCACACCCTTACCCTCCATTTCTTAACCTCCAAACCTTCAATCCCTCCAAACCCCCTTCACATTCACCCTTTTCCATCCATCCTACCTTAAAACTTCCAACCTCCCCTTCTTCTCAACCCTTTTCCATCCGGCATCCAACCTCCAAACTTCTAACCTCCCCTTCTCCTCAACACTTTTCCATCCATCGTCCAACCTCCTAACCTCTAAGCCTTCCTAACTTCTACCCTTTCAATCCATCATCCCACCTCCAACCCCCATTTCCTTCAACCCTTTTAACTCCTTTATCCAACCTCTAAACTCCCCTTCATGTCCACCCTTTTCCTTCCATCATCAAACCTCCAAACTTCCAACCTCCCCTCCTCCTCAACCCTTTACTCCCTCCACTATTCTAACTCCAAACCTCCAAACCTCCAAACCTCCCCTTCCCTCAACCCTTACCCCTTCATTTCCTAATATCCAAACCCCCTTCACATCCACCATTTTCCATCCATTGTTTAGCCTCCTAACCCTCTAAGCCCTCCTAACTTATACCCATGTCAATCCATTGTCCCACCTCCAACCCCCATTTCCTTAAACAATTTTATATCCATTATCCAACCTCCGAATTCCCCTTCACGTCCACCCTTCATCATCCACCTCCAAAATTCCAACCTCCAAATTCCAACCTCCTCAAAATTCCAACCTACCCTCTTCCTCGACCCTTTACTCCCTCCACTATTCTAACTCCAAACCCACAAACCTTCCCTTTCCCTCAACCCTTACCCCTTCATTTCCTAATCTCCAAACCCCCTTCACGTCTCTACCTATTGAAAATTTTTGCACTTGTGTAAAAATGGGAAATTCAAAACTTTGTTATGATGGATAACATTAGTGAAGTATACCTAAGCTAGGGAGATCATATCAGATAATGGCGTTACTCTCGATTTATTTAAAAGATTACATGAAATCTGTAACTATGTGTGTCTTGTTACAAAATGTAACAGATCACATAGTCTATAATTTCATGACCATCCTCGTAAAAGAACACAAGCCCCTGGAGGGCAGTTTGTGTTGTCTTAATGAGGACATCCAATTACAGAATAGGTGAAGTGTAAAGTTTTGGAAAAGCAAACATAAGTGCAGATCACAGAAAATCAGAGTTCATTACCAAATGTTACAAGTTCTATTCAATGTTCTTTCCTTTATGATTAAGACATTCAATTGTGTTATTGAGTTGTTTAGTTCATTATACAATCCATACAGAAAGTAGAAATGTAGAAAGAGATATACAACTCATTTACATAATTCAATGTTATATTCATAAGGAGTTTTGTGGGATGCCGTGGGATGTAACTGAAAAGTAAAATACTACGAAAAGAAAGATACACATGCATGAAAGAAAGTAAAGGAGTATGAGTGAACCCATCATTGCCTTGGGGTTTTTGTTCTTCATTTGAAGCATCTTCATCTCCATATTTTATTTCTCTTTCATCTTCATTGTAGAAGCCATTGTACTTGAAAAGAAGAAAAGTTAACTATCAAAATTACGAGCTGTGGATCAAACCATATTCCTACACTATCCTACTTCTTGTAGATAAATATTCCCAAACAAGAGATGTATTCTACTTAAATAATATAAAATGCATGCATGCTTTATTCACTCGAAAAGAAAAGAAGAAAAACATGGACATAAGAGATGCCAAAAGCTTAATTATTTTCTAACTATTTTCCTAAGTGTTTTTGTACAAGTTACATCCAATAAGAAAATTATACAAGTCATAAGTGCATGCAATAAAAGGAAGAATGTAACTAAAATTTCCAACAACTATTCTAAAATGGAAGAGGTTATAGTACAAAAGAGAGAGTGGAAGATAGAAACACTTGTTTTAGTTGCAACAGAAGAGGGAGAATAAGATTTCAAGAAGCTAAAGCTAAATGGAAAAAGGGATTACAGCTGAAACAAGATGAGAGAGAATGATTTGGAAAATTTTGACAAGGCTTCGCCATGTAAAATGGACATTTACAACTTTTCATCATGTTGTTTTCAATTACTACGTGCTTAAAAGGAACTATGCAAATCAAATAAGTGATACAGGAGTAGAAAAGCATCACATGATCAAGATAAACAACTAACATGTTTTCAGGTTCTCAATTGCTATATCAGCTCAGTAAGAAAAATGTTACTTTTTGTATTCTGAATTAGAAAATACAACTACTATTTCTGGAAATGCATTAAAGAAAAGATTCTAGGAAAATTTTGCTAGGGATTCACCATGAAAAATCAACATTTCAAATTTTCCAACAAGCATCTAAGTAAGAAACAATTGTAGAAAGGAAATAAAGCATCTGAATCAAGGTATATGCCCTAGAAATAATATCTAAAATAGTTAAAATATTGCTTCTATTTTTCAAAAAAGCACTTACAAATTACAGGTTCATAGATAGAAACAATGCAACTACTATTATACTTTCACAGTCAAGTATTTTAGATCTGAGTAAACTAAAGAGAACATCAAAGGGAAGTACATTATTTAAGAAAAAGAATAAGAGTACAATATTTCAACAGAGTGTCTGAATGAAGGGTTATGCCTTCTAAATGATGTTGCAGATCAAGAAGTGATTTACAACTCCCAAAAAGACACCAAAGGCTCAAAAAGAGAGAAAACCCCAAGGCACCTATGTAATAAGCAAAAAGAAACATCAGGTAAGACCTTCAGAAAGCTTTGAGCATGTAATTATATGCAGAGACAAGCTATAGTCAGCTTCAAAGCTGAGTATGGAATAGTTCAAGAAGAGAAATGCTTTCCAAACAAAGGAGTAAGATATTGTTAGACCACAGGCTCCTAAAAGATCTTCAATATCAATCGGTATAGATTTGATATGTGAATTTCTAGGGGGTCATGTTATAACCATTAAATGGAACCTACATAAAGGTATTTCAGACATAAAAGAACATATTCAACAAGCACTACTCCATCTCATTGTTTATCATAAGAATCAGAAAACTCGGTCCATCAAAAGCATGAACAAGGAAAACTTGAATTTCATCATGGCAGTCATGACATTTCAAGCTTGGAAAATTGATGTTGAAACTTATAAATCCACATAAATATGCCATCCCATTTTGGGTACAAAGATTTAAAGCAAAATAAGTCAATTCAAGTAGACACCCAAAATATGGCTTCAACGTTTGGATTCTATAAAGAGATCGAAAGTAAAATGAGAGGCCATTCAAAGAATGCATTCAGGTTCAGAACAGATACAAGAGTTTTGAGCTCACACAAAGAATGATAAAACCCTCAAGGAGTCATCAATTCATGAGAAGAAGAGAAAGATTAGAAACAACTTCAACTCAAAAGACAACCAAGGCCGAACCATGAAATCAAACAGGAATCCAAGCTATAGTGCTTTGTGAAAGCCTTAGTTGCTTTGAAATATTATTGAGTTTTTGTTCAACTCAGAACATTGATACAGGTATTCGAAGTGAAAACTCAAAGAAATGACTAGGAAATATATTTTCTAGAGACCATACAAACAACCCTCAAGAATCATTAGGTTCGGATCTTCGAAAGGCACCTAGAATCAAATACAAAGCTTTGGTGGCCAAAGATAATCACAGATTTAATAAGCCTAGGTCAAAATATGTCATGTAAAGGATAACAAGAAATGGATGAAATGTTTGATGAAGGCCTCCATCAATAAACAAGAGATCAAAGTCTAATAACGTCTAAAGCGAAGTAGATACCGAGTCCTTACCTTATGTGAATGGTGCTATGAACCATAATAGGAGAGGCAGCCATTGATGCAAAAATGAGCTTCCACAAAATAGAATCAACTTGGGAATGTGAATCCAGAGGCATCAAAAGCATGAGCATCAAAATGAAGAAAAATGGTGGCCATTGTGAAAAATAGAACTCCACAGTGGTCAGGTTTCATGAGAAATCCAGATCAAAACCCTCACAACCATGCAACATCAAAGGACGGAAGAACCACATAGAACTCGAAGGATCAAAATGGTGTCCACAAAGAAACCTCAAAGAACCCCAGAAGGTAGAAAACCTTTTTATCAGAAAATCCAAGCTCAAAGACAATGATAACTGGTAAAAAGATCGACCAAATCTTTCTCAGAAAACTCTTACAGAAAAAAAGAAAAGATACGTGCATAAGGCTTCACAAAACTGAATTTATAGAGTTCAAATGGAACATCCATGGTGGCCACTTCAAAGACAAGCTCACAGAGACAAAAATATACCAGTGCTCGGGCCCTTTTTGACTTCAAGACCTCACAAAGTATGCAGATCTCTAAATAACCAAAAATGTTAGCCATAAGACCCTGCAGAATAGATCAAGAGAAGTGAAGAACAACTGAGAATCATTTTACTGAAGATCAGAGCTCAGGAAGCTTCAACAATGGCTTCAATAAAAAATTTCCAGGGCTTCACCCATGAAATAGAAAACCAAATGAGATGATCATTAAGGTTGATTGCCCTTTACTGCATGAGCTCGAGAGGTGAGTTAAATGAAACTCAACCATAGTCAGAGAATCAAAGGTAGAGAAGAAAAGGTACATAGATCAACGTCCTCAAATCAAGCTCCGTGATCAATGCAAACCACCTGGGTAAGATGCCACCATCCACATTAAATGCCACCTGAAACCCTAACTACAGGTCAGAGATCGACGGTCTGTGATCAGACAGGACACCAAATCCATGACACCAAATCATCGCAACAATCAAAGAAAACTCAACCAGAGTTACATTTTCCACCGACCAAGTCACCAAGGGGTGAGTCACCATAGAGAAGGGGACAACCCACGTGTCCACCAAAATTATCATTGCAAATGACTTTCAAAAGTCTAAACTTTAGTGGATGCTCTGAATAATGTAAAATTATTTGCCAAATCATACATCATGATCACCTAAAAGGTGAATCTTATAATATGCCAAGGCCGACAATAATCAAAGGTGGTCGAGCATAATATGGTGGCCTTTATAAAGTGCCCTCATGTTTTAAAACCATAGTATATGCTAAGTCCACTAAGGTGGCCAAACTTGGTAAAGTGAAGGTGGTCCCCACTTCAAGGAGTTAGAGATGATTGGTAATATGTCACTTTTGTGACCTTTGGAAGCCAAAGAGATGTCAGCATCAGAACATGTACACATGGTAGGTGGTCCTACATTGGATGTTTCCCTTACAAATATTACAAATATTTGAATTATTTACTCACAGAAAGAATTGATTTGTTGCATGCTTCACAAGAAGACAGAACAGAGAAGAGACAAGTTGCATGCCATGGAGAGAGACTTGCCTAGCAAGCAATCTATTTTTGGAAAAATTATTCACCCAGCCTTATTAAAAATAGAACAGTCAATTTCAGTTGACTGAGATGTAATCAAAGGCTATTAATGCCTCTTGCATTAGTTTGTATTATTTTATCCTTTTATTTATTATTAAATAAAGGATAAAATTAGGATGCATGGGCGAGTACATCCTTAGGCTATTTTTAGGAAGGGTGGGAAATTTTATTTTTCTATATATTGGGTGCCTTTGCAAAGCACAAAAGAGATTCTCTGGAGGACTTTTGGATATATGAGTACTGAAGCAATTTTTCTAGTTTTTCCTTCTGTGTGTGAAGTATTTTCTGCCTTTCCAATTATTTGTAGTCTTGTGTATGTTTCTATTAGTCTTGTGAATGCAAATTCCCTGACCAATCATCTTACCCTACTGCAAAATTCAGTATTTTCTGCTAAATTTTAATGTGCATGTTAACTTATCAATATTGTTGTGATTTTCCTCAGTACAACCAAGTGTTTGTCCTTAAACATTTATCAAAAAACTATTGGCTCGTGCATCAAGAATCCTTCTCATAGAAATTGTGCATATACTTTTCAAATCCCTCATATAAATTTGGTGTATCACCCCAATCTAGTTATTTCATATCCATTTTTTACCCTTAATCCTATAAAATCAATTTAGGATACATCAATAAGGAACCGGCCTTTTAATCCCAGAGACTCACCTCAAAATAGGTATACCCATAGACCTGAGGTGTTTTCATTGTATCTACGAAAGAGAGAGATCAATTTTTGAAAGACTAAAAACTTGCAGCTATCTCTCTACAGGGTACACTTTCGAGAGGTAATGGTTTTTGGCATGCCTAGTGGGAAAACGAATCAGATCTGCATGTAGACAATAGATTTACAACAAATTAAAGTTTACTTTTGGGAGAAAGCTACAACAATTTATTCTAAAGATTTTATGATCTTTTGGTGACTCGCAGAGCTGATTTCAGACCAATATTGCAGAATTTTCCATGCCTAAAGTGACTACAAGATCATTGGTAAGAGGAATTCCTCCTGAATTTGTTTCTTTACCTTTGAATTATGCTAGAAGGAGAAGAGTTGGTAATACTTTACCTTAAAATAGACCTGGTTTTGACAACCCTCCTCCTAATATTCCTTCACCACGTATCAATTTCTCTATTAACATCCCATTTTTTCAAATGGCTATTCAACCTCCTAGGAATTTTGTGACCTTTACTAATGGTAGTCCATTAGTAATCCTAGTTTACCATGACATTCCTAATGCTACCATGAAAAGTTTTCATCATTCACGGTGAAAATTAGGTTACACCAAGCTAAACATATTAAAGATGTTGCATCAAACCCTATGTGTAGTCCATAATATCACTCATGAAGACATGGCTCAATAAGAATTTTAGCTACATCTTTTAAAGGGAGGCCTTGTAATGGTATAGAAACCTAGAAATTGGCATAAGATAAGAACTTTTGGATGACTTAGTGAAAAACCGTATTAAAGAAGTTGAGTGGATGGATAAAAATCATGAATTTCTCATGACATCAAATAACCACCACCATTTATTTAGATGGTGAAAATATAGTAGTTCAAAGACAGCTACATGACCACGAAGGAATCGCTGTTTATACCTCGATAATGCAAGTAGCATAATTGCATGGTGGATAGTGGTGTAAGTAGCATAATTATGCCAAAAGTAATTGCAAAAAAATTAGGGTTGCAGTATGAGCCTACAGAAAGGAGTGTCTTACAGCTTGATAGAACTACAACTAATACAATTGGTATAATAAAAAATTTAGAAGTGACGTTACATGCTTGCCCAAATTTTTCTATTCTGCAAGATGTTACTCTGTTTGTGGATCTACCTCCATATTTTTCTTGCGCTTATCTAGAGATTTCATAAAGCCAAAAAATAGGAGGTTACCTCTCTTCGGATTGGTCGTTCTTATTTTTTACTACATATTATGGAACTAAGGTTATTATCAATTCAGAACCATTGGCTAGATTCCATATTGAGCCTCATTCTCCAAATATAGTAGCTAATTACTCATCTTTAGAGCAATCTGATTTTGATGATGTAGCTTAGGTTTCAGCATTAGATGGTGTTTCTAACATGTTTATGGATGAAAAGAAAGTTGAAGAACATGTCCATGATCCTTTTAAGGATTTTAAGGAAGTTGAAGAATGTCTTTTTGGTGTGTATTGTATGCATGAAGAAAATACACCACTTCCCTTGTTGTCCAAAACAAAAAATTCAGCAGAAGGGATTTGGAAGCTTCATTTTGATGGAGCTAAGAACAAAAAAGGACAAGGAGCAGGTTTGATGCTCACTTCCCCAACAAGTGAAAGGTATTTCTCAGCTTTGAGTCTCCAATTTTCATGTACTTGCAATGTAGCTGAATATGAAGCATTAATTCATGGCTTGCTTTGGGCCAGAAAGAGAGGTATTAGCATGCTACAAATCTTTGGTGATTTCGGAGTTAGTTATCAATCAAGTAAAAAACTTCAATGTTTGTAAGAATCCACTAATGAAGTCTTACAAACATAGAGTTTTAGACTTAATGGAAGATTTTGAAGCTATTAATATTTAGTCTATTCCTAGAGCTGAAAACAAGCATGCAGATAGACTTGCAGTAGTTGGTGCTAGTTTCAAAGTACTAGAACAGATGGAAAACAACAAAATTCAGCCTCATATTAAGCTAATTGTCAAGCCTTCTATACCTGATAACGAATCAAATTGGCAAGTTTTTGAAAGTGACGATCAAATCTATAGGATTTTTTATAAAGCAAGAAGATGAAATTTTCTGTAGTAAATCAGGATAAGTTACAACATTTATATGGTGATCAAATTGTTAGTTGAAGACAAATAAACTACCTCGAGGTCTGGTCACATTGGAAGACATCTTCAACATTGATGATCAGTTAAGAAAGGTGAAGACTAAAATGTCAACCCCCTCTGATAATTATGAAGAGATCTTGGTTGATGAAGGGAAAAAGCTATTTCTTGGAAAGGTATGTTCCTTAACCAAAAAGTAGTCATTTATTAATCTTTGCAAAGAGTTTAAGGATGTTTTTCTTGGAAATACCAAGATCTGAAAGGATTTGATCCCAGTCTAGCACATCATACAATCGAGTTACATCCAAATGCTAAGCCTGTTAGATAGAAACAGAGGCCTGTAAATCCAAAAATAGAACCTCTAATGAGGAAAGAATTATCTAAATTGATTGAATCAGGTATTATCTTTCCAGTTAAGCATTCAAGTTGGGTAGCCAATCTTGTTCCTGTTAGGAAGAAGAATGGTGAAATCAAACTATGTGTAGATTTCAGAGATCTTAATAAAGCTTCATTAAAAGATCATTACCCACTCCCGAATATGGATCAGATTTTGAGAATAGTCTCAGGTTCAGATAGACTATCTCTTCTCGATGGTTACAGTGGCTATAATCAAGATTTTAGTTTGAGAAGAAGATAGATACAAAACAAATTTTACCACCAAGTGGGGTACCTATGCTTACAAAAGAATGCCTTTTGGTCTTTCAAATGTCGGTGCAACGTTTCAATGTGCAATGGACATGGATTTCTGGAGCTTGTTAAATAAATGTATTCTTGTTTATTTGGATGATATTACCATGTTCTCAAAAAATCCAGAAGAACACTTGATGCATTTAAGGTAGACTTTTCAGTTGTGTAGGCAATTTGGAATATCCTTGAACCCACTAAAGTCTATCTTTTCAGTACATCAAGGTAAATTACTTGGTCATATTGTTTTCAAAGTAGGTTTAGTAATTGATCCTTTCAAAATCAAAGCCATATCACAGCTATCATTGCCTCATCATAAGAAGGCATTACAAAGTTTTTTGGAAAAATCAACTTTGTTAGAAGATTTGTTCCATATTTTGTAGCATTGGTCAAACCATTAACAACTATGTTAAAGAAAGAGAAAACATTCTCTTAGACCAGTGAAGGGAGAGAAGGTTTTGAAGCAATCAAAATAGCTATCTCTCAAGCTCCTACTCTTGCAAATCCAAATTTTGATAAAGATTTTACGATGTATGCACTTGTAGGAGATGAAACAATCTCAACTATTTTAACTCAAGTTAATGATGAGAATATTGAGCAGCCAATTGCTTTCTTGACAGAGTTTGCATGATTATGAAACAAGGTACACATTTCTTGAAAAACAAGTACTTTCAGTAGTTAGAGGACTAAATAATTTCAAGTATATGCTTTCAAACAATAAAATCCACATTCTTATTTCTCATCCAAGTGTGAAAGCATTCTTACTAAATAAGGAGTTAAATGAGAAAAGAGCAAACTAGATAACAAAGGTCATGGAGTATGATGTTGATATTTCAGGTTGCTAAGATAGTTCGAGGTAAAGGTCTATGTGAGCATCTAATTGCTGATATGGAAAAACAATAAGTTGTGGAACCCAAAGATTCAGAACAACATGCTGAAATTATGTATCAGCAATCAAATATCATGGTCCAACTAAAAATCCGAACCTGAACTTGCTCGAGAGATCCAAGAATCAAGGTGGATGACTAATTTGGTTAACTACTTACAACATGGCACCTATCTAAAAGGTATGGATAAGAATAAAAGAAGATATTTCAGATTACAAGAAATTCCTTATCTTTTCATTGATGGTTTGTTGTTCAAAAGGGATATAAATGGAATCTTGCTACGATGTGTTGACTATGATAAAATTCAGAAAATATTATCAGAATTCCATGAAGGACTTGCAGGAGGTCACTTCTCAGCACGTACTACAACTTTAAAAATCATGAAATTAGGTTACTATTGGCCTAGCATATTCAAAGACTATTTTGAATGGATTAGAAAGTGTAAAAAATGTGCTTTCTTTGTTGGAAAGGAACGTCTAGCTTCATTGCCTTTGCAGCCTATTTCAGTTGATCAACCTTTTATGCAGTGGGGTCTTGATTTTATTGGCATGATAAACCCACCTTCGTCACAAGGACATAAGTGGATCTTAATTGCTACAGATTATTTTACATGATGGACTAAAGCAATAGCCTTGAAAGATGCTAATGAAGCTTCGATACTATCCTTTTATGAAGGAATAGTTTACAGATTTGGTGTTCCAGCAACTATCATATCAAATAATGCTCTAGCATTCCTTAGTGCAAAGATAACAAATTGGGTTGTTAACTATGGAATATATCTAAGTTCTTCATCTAATTATTACCCACAAGGTAATGGCTTAGCTTAGAGTACTAAAAATAATATGTTAAGGATTATCAGAAGAACACTTAAGGATAATCAAAGAGCTTGGCATCTGATGTTGAATTCAACACTTTGGGCTGACAGAGTGACTCCTAAGAGATTAGTTGGTAATTCACCGTACAAACTTGTGTATGGAAAAGAAGCAAGAATGCCTATTTCAGTTGAGTTACCCGCATTAGATTTGCTGCATCAAATGGAGCTACTTGAGAATGAACCATTGTAGGTTCATTATGCAAAGTTAATGGAATTACAAGAGCTAAGAGATCAAGCTCATTTAAATATGGAAAAGAATCAAACAAATCAAGAAGACTTTTGACAAGAAATCCAAATTCAAAGTCTTCAATGAAGGAGATATTGTGTTAAAATGGGATGTTAATCATGCAAAGCCAGGAAGACACTCAAAGTTTGATACACTCTGGAGTGGTCCTTACATGATTTCAGCTAGCAAGGAGCATAATACTTTTCATCTTTCGAAGCTGAATGGAGAGGAACTTCCCATTCCTGTGAATGGTATGTTTCTCAAACACTGTTATTGAATATCTTACAGTGATTGTTAGAGTAGGATTTCCCTTCAATAAGTGCAGTTTCTACACATTACATCATTTTTCAATTCAATAAGTGCATTCAGTGCACGTGATCTAGTTTACCAGATCCTTTCCCATTTTTAGTTTCATTTTGGAAAGGTTGGACTTTTTAAAAGGAAAATTGTTGTTACATGTTTGGACTCCATGCCCAATGGACAAGAGCAAGGCACTGGTATATAAGCTAGTAGGTAGCTTTCCTATAGGATCGCTTAAATGTTGACAATTTTTGCACTTGTGTAAAAATGGGCAACTCGAAACTTTGTTATGATGGATAGCATTGGTGAAGTATACCTAAGCTAGGGGAGATCATATCAGATTATGTATTCTATTGATTTATTTAAAAGATTACATGAAATCTGCAACTATGTGTGTTGTTACAAAATGTAACAGATCACATAGTCTGCAATTTCATGACCATCCTCAGCAAAAGAACACAAGCCCCAAAGGACAGTTGTGTTGTCTTGATGAGGACATCCAATTGCAGAATAGGTGAAGTGTAAAGTTTTGGAACAACAAACATAAGTGCAGATCACAAAAAATCAGAGTTCATTACTGAATGTTACAAGTTCTATTCAATGTTCTTTCCTTTATGATTAAGACATTCAATTGTGTTACTGAGTTGTTTAGTTCATTATACAATCCATACAGAAAGTAGAAATGCAGAAAGAGATATACAACTCATTTACAGAATTCAATGTTATATTCATAAGGAGTTTTGAAATGTTTCCCACACAAGCCGTGGGATGTAACTAAAAAGTAAAATACAACTACTAAAAAGAAAGATACACATGCATGAAAGAGAAAGAAAAGGAGTATGAGTGAACCCATCATTGCCTTGGGGTTTCTATTCTTCGTTTGAAGCATCTTCATCTCCATATTTTGTTTCTCTTTCATCTTCATTATAGAATCCATTGTACCTGAAAAGAAGAAAAGTTAACTATCAAGTTACGAGCTCAGGGATCAAACCATATTCCTACACTATCCTACTTCATGCATATAAATTTTCCCTAACAGGAGATGTATTCTACTTAAAGAATAACTGCATGCATGCTTTATTCACTCAGAAAGAAGAAAAACATGGACATAAGAGAGGCCAAAAAGCCTAATTATTTTCTAACTGTTTTCCTAAGTGTGCAGGTATAAGTTGCAGCCAAAAAGAAAAATAGACAAGTCATAAGTGCATGCAATAAAAGGAAGAATGTAACTAAAAGTTCCAACAACTATTTTGAAATGGAAGAGGTTATAGTACAAAAGAGAGAGTGGAAGATAGAAACACTTGTTTTAGTTGCAATAGAAGAGGGAGAATTAGATTTCAAGAAGCTGAAGCTAAATGGAAAAAAGGGATTACAGCTAAAACAGGATGAGAGAGAATGATTCTAGGAAAAATTTGACAGGGCTTCACCATGTAAAATGGACATTTACAACTTTTCATCATGTTGTTTTCAATTACTACGTGCTTAAAGGAACTATGCAAATCAAATAAGTGATAGGAGAGCAGAAAAGCATCACATGATCAAGATAAACAACTAACATATTTTTCAGTTCTCAATTGCTATATCAGTTCAACAAGAAAAATGTTACTTTCTATATTCTCAATCAGAAATTACTACTATTTCGGAAATGCATTAAAGAAAAGTTAGGAAAATTTTGAGCTTTCGCCATGAAAAATCAACATTTCAAATTTTCCAGCAAGCATCTAAGTAAGAAACAGTTGCAGAAAGGAAATAAAGCATCTGAATCAAGGTATATGCCCTGGAAATAATATCTAAAACAATTAAAATATTGCTTCTATTTTTCACAAAAACACTTACAGATTACAGGTTCATAGATAGAAACAATACAACTACTATTTTACTTTCACAGTCAAGTATTTTAGATCTAAGTAAACTGAAGAGAACATCAAAGGGAAGTACATTATTTAAGCAAAGGAATAAGAGTACAATATTTCAACAGAGTGTCTTAATGAAGGGTTATGCCTTCTAAATGATTTACAGATCAAGAAGTGATTTACAACTCCTAAAAAGACACCAAAGGCTCAAAAAGAGAGCAAACCCCAAGGCACCTATGTAATAAGAAAAAATAAACATCATGTAAGACCTTCAGAAAGCTTTAGAGCATGTAATTATATGCAGAGACAAGCTATAGTAAACTTCAAAGCTGAGTATGGAACAATTCAAGAAGAGAAATGCTTTCCAAACAAAGGAGTAAGATATTGTTTCTATAGACCACGAGTCTCTAAAGATCTTCAATATCAATCAGTACAGATTTGATATGTGAATTTCCAGGGGGTCATGTTATAACCATTAAATGGAACCTACATAAAGATATTTCAGACATAAAAGAACATATTAAACAAGCACTACTCCATCTCATTGTTTATCATAAGAATTAGACAATTCGGTCCATCAAAAGCATGAACAAGGAAAACTTGAATTTCATCATGGCAGTCATGACATTTCGAGCCTGGAAAATTGATGCAAAAACCTATAAATCCACATAAATATGCCATCCCATCTTGGGTACATGATTTAGAGCAAAATAAGTCAATTCAAGCAGACACCTAGAATATGGCTTCAACGTTTGGATTCTGTAAAGAGATCGAAAGTAAAATGAGAGGCCATTCAGAGAATGCATTCAAGTTCAGAATAGATACAAGAGTTTTGAGCTCACACAAAGAATGATAAAACCCTCAAGAGATTCATCAAGTCATGAGAAGAAGATCAAGCTCAGAAATGACTTCAACTCAAAGACAACCAAGGCCGAGCCATGAAATCACACAGGAATCCAAGCTATAGTGCTTTGCGAAAGCCTTAGTTGCTTTGAAATATTATTGATTTTTTGTTCAACTCAGAACATTGATACATGTATTCGAAGTGAAAACTCAAAGAAACGACTAGGAAATATATTTTCTAGAGACCATACAAACAACCCTCGAGAATCATCAGGTTCAGATCTTGAAAGGCACCTAGAATCAAATACAAAGCTTTGGTGGCCAAAGATAATCACAGATTTAATAAGCCTAGGTCAAAATATGTCGTGTAAAGGATAACAAGAACTAGATGAAATGTTTGATGAAGGCCTCCATCAATAAACAAAGATCCAAGTCATTCCAAATGTCAAAGTCTAATAATGAAGCAGAGATACCGAGTCCTTACCTTATGTGAATGATGCTACGAACCATAACAAGAGAGGTGGTCATTGATGAAAAAATGAGCTTCCACAAAATAGAATCAACTTGGGAATGTGAATCTAGAGGCATCAAAAGCATGAGCATAGAATGAAGAAAATGGTGGCCATTGTGAAAAATAGAACTCACATGGTGGTCAGGTTTCATGAGAAATCTAGATCAAAACTCTCACAACCATGCAACATCGAAGGATGGAAGAAACACATTGAACTGAAGGATCAAAATGGTGTCCACAAAGAAACCTCAAAGAACCCCGCAAAAGGTAGAAAACGTTTTTATACAAAAATCCAAGCTTGAAGACAATGATAAATGGTAAAAAGATCAACCAAATCTTGCTCAAAAAACTCTTACAGAACAAAAGGCGAAAGATGCGTGCATAAGGATTTGCAAAACTAAATTTACAAAGTTCAAATGGAACATCCATGGTGGCCACTTAAAAGACAAGCTCACGAGAGAAAAAATATACTAGTGCTCGGGTCCTTTTCGACTTCAAGATCTCACAAAGTATACAGATCTCTAAATAACCAAAAAATGTAAGCCATAAGACCCTGAAAAATAGATCAAGAGAAGTGAAGAACAACTGAGAATAATATTTCCAAAGATCAGAGCTAAAGAAGCTTCAATAATGGCTTCAATATAAAAATTTCCAGGGCTTCACCCGTGAAATAGAAAACCAAATGAGATGATCATTAAGGTCGATTTCCCTTTACTGCATGAGCTCGAGAGGTGAGTTAAACGAAACTCAACCATAGTCAGAGAATCAAAGGTAAAGGAGAAAAGGTACATAGATCAACATCCTCAAATCAAGCTCCGTGATCAATGTAAACCACCTGGGTAAGATGTCACCATCCACATTAAATGTCAGTTGAAACCCTAACTACAGGTCAGAGATCGATGGTCTGTGATTAGATAGGACACCAAATCCACATCACCAAATCATCACAACAATCAAAGCAAACTCAACTAGAGGTACATTTTCCACTGACCAAGTCGCCAAGGGGTGAGTCACTCACCAGAGAAGGGGAAAGCCCACATGTCCACCGAAATTATCATTGCAAACGACTTTCAAAAGTCTAAACTTTAGTGGATGCTCTGAATAATGTAAAAGGGCTGACCAAATCATACATCATGATCACCTAAAAGGTGAATCTTATAATATGCCAAGGCCAACAATAATCAAAGGTGGTCGAGCATAATATGGTGGCCTTTATAAAGTTCCCCTCATGTTTTAAAACCATAGTATATGCTAAGTCCACTAAGGTGGCCAAACTTGGTAAAGTGAAGGTGGTCCCCACTTCAAGGAGTTGGAGATGATTGGCAGTATGTCACTTTTGTAACCTTTGGAAGCCAAAGAGATGTTAGCATCAGAACATGTACACATGGCAGGTGGTCCCACATTGGATGTTTCCCTTGCAAATATTACAAATATTTGAATTATTTACTCACAGGTAGAGAATTGATTTGTTGCATGCTTTACAAGAAGACATAACAAAGAAGAGACAAGTTGTATGCCATGGAGAGAGACTTTCCTAATAAGCATTCTATTTTTGGAAAAATTATTCACCCAACCTTATTAAAAATAGAATAGTTAATTTCAATTGTTGGTGAGATGTAATCAAAGGCTATTAATTCCTCTTGCATTAGTTTGTATTATTTTATCCTTTTATTTATTATTAAATAAAGGATAAAATTAGGATGCATGGGTGAGTACAGCCTTAGGCTATTTTTAGGAAGGGTGGGAAATTTTATTTTGCTATATATTGGTGCCTTTCTGCAAAGCCCACATGAGATTCTCTTGGAGGACTTTTGGATATAGGAGTACTGAAGCAATTTTTTCTAGTTTTGCCTTCTGTGTGTGAAGTATTTTCTACCTTTCCAATTATTTGTAGTCTTGTGTATGTTTCTATTAGTCTTGTGAATGCAAATTCCCTAACCAATCATCTTACCCTACTATAAAATTTAGTATTTTCTACTAAATTTTAATGTGCATGTTAACTTATCAGTACTGTTGTGATTTTCCCTCAGTACAACCAAGTGTTTGCCCTTAAACATTTTGCAGAAAATTGTTGGCTTGTGCATCAAGAATCCTTCTCATAGCAATCGTGCATATACTTAGTCAAAGCCCTCATATAAATTTGGTGTATCACCCTAATCCAGTTATTTCATAGCCATCTTTTACCCTTAATCCCAGAAAATCAATTTAGGATACATCAATAAGGAACCGACCTTTTAATCTCGAGACTCACCTCAAAATAGGTATACCCACAGACCTAAGGTGTTTCCATTGTATCTACAAAAAAGAGAGATCAATTTTTGCAAGACTAGAAAACTTGCAGCCATCTCTCTATAGGGTGCACTTTCGAGAGATAATACTACCATTTTCCCTCCCTCATCCAACCTCTAAAATTCCAACCTCCCTTTTTCCTCGACCATTTTCCCTCCATCATCCAACCTCTAAACTTCCCCTTCTCCTCAAAAATTTCAACCTCCCTCTTCCTCAACCCTTTACTCCCTCCACTATTCTAACTCCAAACCCAAAACCTTCCCTTCCCCTCAACCCATACCCCTTCATTTCCTAATCTACAAACCCCCTTCACGTCTACCCTTTTCCTCCCTCATCCAACCTCTAATATTCCAACCTCCCCTTTTCCTCAACCCTTTTCATCATTCATCTAACCTCTAAACTTCCCTTCTCCTCAACCCTTTTCCCTCCATTGTCCAACCTCCTAACTTCCAACCTCATGTTCTCCAAGCCTTCAAGCCCTCAAACCCCCTTAACCTAAACCCTTAGCCCTCCATTTCCTAACCTCTTTTCCTTTAAGCACTTTAAACCCCCTTTAACTACAACCTTTTCCTCCATCATCCAACATCCCCTTCTCCTCAATCCTTTTCCTCCATCGTTCAACCTCCAAACTCCAAACCTACCCTTCTCCAAGCCTTCAAGCCCTCCAACCTCCCATTTCCTTCAACTCTTTCCCCCTCAACCCTTTTCCTTCCATTTCACCAACCTCCAACCCCCATTTCCTACAACCATTTTCCCTCAATTGTCTAACAACAAAGTCCCCCTTCACATCCACCCTTTTCCTCTATAATCCAACCTCCAAACTTCAACATCTCCTTCTCCTCAACCCTTTTACCTCCATTATGTAACCTCAAACTCCCCTTCACATCCACCCACCCTTTCCCTCCATCATCCAACCTCAATTTCCAACCCCCCTTCTCCTAAACCCTTTTCCCTTCCTCCATCATCCAAAATCCAAACCCCACAAACCTCCCCTTCACCTAAACCCTTACCCCTCCAATTCCTAACCTTCAATCCTTCAAGCCCTCCAAACCCCCCTTTATGTCCACCCTTTTCCTCTATCATCCAACCTTCAAACTTCCAACCTCCCCTTCTCCTCAACCCTTTTCCCTCCATCATCCAACCTCCAAACTTCTAGCCTCCCTTCTCCTCAACCATTTTCCCTCCATCATCTAACCTCCCTTCTCCTCAACCCTTTTTCCTCCATTATCCAACCTCCAAACTTCTCTCACATCCATCCTTTCCTCCATCATCCAACCCTCAATCTTCCAACCTCCCCTTCTCCTAAACCCATTTCCCTGCCTCCATCATCCAAAATCCAAACCTCCACAAACCTCTCCTTCACCTAAACCCTTACCCTTAATTTCCTAACCTCAATCGTTTAAGCCCTCTAAACCCCCTTAATGTCCACCCTTTTCCCCTTTATCATCCAACCTTCAAACTTCCAACCTCCCCTTCTCTCACCCTTTTCCTCCGTCTAAATCCAACCTCCAAACTTCTAACCTCCCCTTCTCCTCAACCTTTTCCCCATCCATCCTCCAACCTCAAACCCTTCTCCTCTCCATTGTCCAACCTCCAAACTTCAACCTTCTTTCCCTCCTCCATCATCCAAAATCCAAACCCCAAACCTTCCCTTCCCTAAACTCCTTACTCCTCCATTTCCTAACCTTTAATCCTTCAAGCCCTCCAAATCCCCCTTTACATCCACCCTTTTCCCTTCATCATCCAACCTTCAAACTTCCAACCTCCCTTCTCCTCAACCCTTTTCCTCATTATCCAACCTCCAAAATTCTAACCTCCCCTTCTCCTCAACCCTTTTCCCTCCATCGCCCAACCTCCAAACTCCACTTTATCCAATCAACTTCCCCTTTTCCTCAACCATCTAACCTTTAACTTCTAACCTCCCCTTCTCCTCAAGCCTTTTCCCTCCATTATCCAACCTCAAACTCTCCTTCATGTCCACCATTTTCCCTCAATCATCTAATCTCTCAAAATTCCAACCTCCCCTTTTCCTCAAACATTTTCCCTCCCTCCATCATCCAACCTCCAACCCCCCTCCTCCTTCCGTTTAACCCTTTTTCCCTTTCAAACATTTTTCCCTCTATCATCCAACCTCCAATGTCTAATCCCTCTCAACACTCCAAACTCCCTTCACATCCACCCTTTTCCCTCTGTAAACCAACCTCCAAACTTCCAACCTCCCCTTCTCCTCAACCCTTTTCCCTCCTTCCATCATCTAACCTCTCTTTACCTCAACTCTTTTCTCTCCCTCCATTATTTCCAACCCCAAACTCCCCAACCTCCCTTTCCTCAACCCTTTTCCTCTAATCATCTAACCTCCAAACTCCCCTTCACATCCACCCTTTTCCCACTTTCAACCAACCTCCAAACTTCCAACCTCCCCTTCTCCTCTTGAACCCTTTCCCCCATTTCCATTATCTAACCTTCCTTCATCCTTAACCTCTTTTCCCTTTCTCATCCAACCTCCTAACATCTCCAGCCCCTTCTCCTCCCATCATCCAACCTTTTCCCAAACATAAACCAACCCCCCTTCTCCTCAACCCTTTTCCCTCCTTCCATCGTCTAACCTCAAAATCCCCTCAATCCAACCTTTTCCTAATTCATTGTCTAACCTCCAAACTTCTCTCAAAAATTTTCCCCTCTTCCAACCTCCCTTCTCCTCAAACTCCCTTTTCCACCCTTTTCCATTGTAAACCAACCTCCAAACCCCCAACCTCCCCTTCCTCAACCCTTTTTCCCCTTCCATTCATCTAACCTCTCTTTCCCCTTAACCTTTCCTTCCCTTTGTCAAAATCCCAACATCTAGTCTAACCTTTTCCCCCTTCCATCTCTACCAATTTTTTCCATTCCATAAACCAACCTCCAAATTCTAACCTCCCCTTCTCCTCAACCCTTTTTCCTCCTTCATTGTATAACCTCCTTTCCACCTCAACCTATTTTCCTCCCTCCATCATCCATCCCTTCCAAACTTCAAGCCTCCGAACCCTTCCCTTCCTTTTCCTCATCACCCAACCTCCATCTAACCTCAAACTCCCCTTCACATCCACCCTTTTCCCATCCATCAACCAACCTCCAAACTTCTAACCTCCCCTTTTCCTCAACCCCTTTTCCTCCATTCCATCATCTAACCTCCCTTTCCCTCAACCTTTCCCTCCAAGCCTTTAAGCCCTCCTCCATCATCCAAACTCCCTTTCCCAATCCCATCCAGCCTAAGCCATCAACCTCCAACCTCCTCTTCATCCACCCTTTTCCCTCCCTCATCTAACCTCCAAACTTCCAACCTCCAACCTCCTTTCCCCAACCCTTTTTCCTCCATTATCCAACCTCTAAATTCCCTTTCACATCCACCCTTTTCACTTTGTCAACCAACCTCCAAAATTCCAACCTCCCTCTCCTCAACCCTTTTCCCTCATTCCATATTCTAACCTCCTTTCCTCATCATCCAACCTTCCAACCTCCAACTCTTCTCCCTTCATCCACCTTTTTCCCCTTTGTCATCAACTTCCAAACTTCTAACCTCCCCTTCCCTCAACCCTTTTTTTCCCTCCCCATCATCTAACCTCAAAATCCCTTCACATCCACCCTTTTCCTCATCAACCAACCTCCAAACTTCCAACCTCCCCTTCTCCTCAACCCTTTTCCTCATTCCATCTTTCTAACCTCCTTTCCCCTCAACCCCTTTCCAACCCTCAAAATTTCAACCCTCCTTCTCTCAAGCCTTCCTTCTCAAACCCCATCCCACCTCCACCCTTTTCCTCACCCTTTTCCCCTTTTCAAACCTCCAACCTCCTCCCTTTCCTCAACCCTTTTTCCTCATCATCATCTAACCTCCAAAAATCCCCCTTCACATCCACCCTTTTCCGTTCATCATGTCAACCAACTTCCAAAATTCTAACCTCCCCTTCTCCTCAACCCTTTTCCCTCATTCCATCATCTAACCACCCTTTCCCTCAACCATTTTCCCTCCAAGCCTTCAAGCCATCCTTCCTCATCCATCAACCTCAACTCCTTCCCTCCTCTCATCAATCCTTTCTGTCATCCAAATCCAACCTTAAACTCCCCTTCATGTCCACCCTTTTCCTTTGTCATCCAACTTCCAAACTTCCAACCTCCCCTTCTCCTCAACCCTTTTCCCTCCTTCCATCATCCAACCTCCTTTTCCCAACCCTTTTCCCTCCTTCCATCTTCCAACCTCCCTTTCCCTTCCTCTATCATCCAACCTTTAAACATCCAACCTCTAAACTCCCTCCATGTCCACCCTTTTCCTTTGTCATCTCAACCTTTTCCAAACTTCCAACCTCCCTTCTCCTCACCCTTTTAACCCTCCTTTCCTCTATCATCCAACCTCCAACTCTAACCTCCCTTCACTAACCCTTTTTCCTCTTGTCACCCAACTTCCAAACTTCCACCTCCAATTTCCTTAACCTTTTCCCTCCTTTTCCCATCTCCATCCTCTCAACCTCCCCCTCTCAACCCTTTTCCTCCAAACTTTTAAGCCCTCCTTCCATCATCTAACCTCCCTTTCCCTCTATCATCCAACCTCCAACGTCCAACTAAACTCCCCTTCATGTCCACCCTTTTCCTTTTGTCATCCAACTTCAAAACTTCCAACCTTCCCTTCTCCTCAACCTTTTCCCCCTTTCATCCAACCCCTTCAAACTCCCCTTCTCATCCACCCTTTTTTCAACCCCTCCAATCTTCCAACCTCCTTCCAACTTCAACCTCCCCTTCCCTCGACCTATCATCCAACCTCAATCATCCTAACCTCAAAACTCCCTTCATCATCCACCCTTTTCCCTCAATCATCCAACCTCCAAACTTCCAACCTCCCCCTCTCCTCAACCCTTTTTCCCTCATTCCATCGCTTCTAACCTCCCTTTCCTCAACCCTTTTCCCCTTTATCCCTCAAGCCTTTCAAGCCCTCCTTCATCTTCTAACCTCCCTTTCCTCTATCATCCAACCTTAAACTCCCCTTCATGTCCACCTTTTCCCTTTGTCATCCAACATCCAAACTTCCAACCCTCCTTCTCCTCAACCCTTTTCCTCTTCCACCCTTCATCCACCCTCCAAACCTCCCTTCATCATCCACCTCCTTCCTTCCTTTTTCTCAACCCTTTTTTCCCAACTTCCATCTTCCAACCCTCCCTTTTCTCAACCCTTCCAACCTTTCCCTCCTCCTTCCATCCTGTCAACCTCCCTTTCCTCAACCCTTTTACCCTTTTCCTCCAAGCCTTCAACCTCCTTCCTTCATCTCAACCTCCTTTCCCTTTATCATCCAACCTCCAATGTCCAACCTGGTTTTCCCCTTCATGTCCACCCTTTTCCTCCATCATCAACCTCAAAACCTCCCCCTTCTCCTCAACCCTTTTCCCTCCATCATCCACCCTCCAACCTCCCTTTCCCTCAACCCTTTTCCCTCCAAGCCTTTAAGACCTCCTTTACCATCTTCTAAACATCCCTTTCCATCATCTAATCCTCCAACCTCCAACATCTCTAAACTCCCCTTCATGTCCACCCTTTTCCCTTCATCAACTTCAACCTCCAAAATTTCCAACCTCCCTTCTCTCAACCCTTTTCCTCCTCCATTAACCTCAAAAAATTCCTCCTCCATTTTATCCAACCTCCTTTAACCTCAACCCTTTCCTCCAAGCCTTTCCCTTAAGCCCTCCTTCCATTGTCTAACCTCCCTTCCCTCTATCATCCAACCTCCAATGTCCAACCTCTAAACTCCCCTTCATGTCCACCCTTTTCCCTTTGTCATCCAACTTCCAAACTTCCAACCTCCCCTTCTCCTCAACCCTTTTCCCTCCATCGTCCACCCTCCAAACCTCCCTTCACATCCACCATTTTACCTCCATCATCTAACCTCCAAACTTCCAACCTCCCCTTTCCTCAACCCTTTTCCTCCAAGCCTATCCTCCAACCTCTCATCATCCAACCTCCAATGTCAACCTTTAACCTCCTTTCATGTCCACCCTTTTCCTTTGTCATCCAAATTTGAACTTCCAACCCTCCCTTCTCCTCAACCATTTTCCTCCATAGTCCATCCTCCAACCTCCCTTCATCATCTAACCTCCCTTCTAACCTCCCTTTCCCTCAACCCTTTTCCTTCAAGCCTATAGACCTCCCTTTCCCTCCATCATCCAACCTCCAATGTCAACCTCTAAACTCCCCTTCATGTCCACCCTTTTCCCTTTGTCATCCAAGTTTTCAAACTTCCAACCTCCCTTCTCTCAACCCTTTTCCCTCCATCGTCCACCCCTCCTTCCATCATCTAACCTCCTTTTCAACCTCCCTTTCCTCAACCCTTTCAAGCCCTCCTTCCAAGCCTATAAGACCTCCTCTTTCCTCTATCATCCAACCTCCAATGTCCAACCTCTAAACTCCCCTTCATGTCCACCCTTTTCCTTTGTCATCCAACTTGAACTTCCAACCTCCCCTTCTCCTCAACCCTTTTCCCTCCATCTTCCACCCTCCAAACCTCCCTTCACATCCACCTTTTACCTCCTTTCATCTAACCCTCCTCCAAGCCTATAAACCTCCCTTTCCCTCAACCCTTTCCCCTCTAATGTCCAACCTCCATAAATCCCCTTCATGTCCACCCTTTTTCCTTCCTTCATCATCACCCTCCAACTTCCAAACTCTCTAAACTCCCCTTCTCAACCCTTTTTTTCATCCATCAACTTCCACCTTCCCTCAACCATTTTCCTCCTTCACATCCACCATCAACCTCCCTCCATCATCTAACTCTCCAAACTTCCAACCTCCTTTTCCTCAACCCTTTTCCTCCAAGCCTTAAGACCTCCCTTTCCCTCATCATCCAACCTCCAATCATCCAACCTCTAAACCGCCCTTCATTTCCACCTTTTCCCTTTGTCATCCAACTTCCAAACTTCCAACCTCCTTCTTCATTCAACCTTTTCCTCCATCGTCCACCCTCCAAACCTCCCTTCACATCCACCATTTTACCTCCATCATCTAACCTCCAAACTTCCACCTCCCCATTTCCCTCCATCATCAACTTTTAAACTTCCAACCTCCCTTTTCCCCTCCATCATCCTTTAAGTCTCTCCCACCTCCCATTTCCTTTAACCCTTTTCCCTTCATCATCCAACATCTAAACTACCCTTCACATCCACCCTTTTCTCATCATCCAACCTTTAAACTCCACCTCCCCTTCATGTCCACCCTTTTCCCTCCATCATCCAAATTTTCTTTAACTCCTTTTCCCTTCATCATCCAATATCTAAACTTCCTTCACATCCACCCATTTCCCTTCATCATCCAACTTTTTAAACTTTCAACCTCCCTTCACATCCACCCATTTCCCTTCATCATCCAACCTTTCAAACTAAACTCCCTTCATGTCCACCCTTTTTCCTCCAAACTTCATCATCCAACCTTTTTCAAACTTTCAACCCCCTTCACGTCAACACTTTTCTCTTCATCATCAAACCTCAAACCTTCAAACTCCCCTTCTCATCCACCCTTTTCCCTCCATCATCCAAATTTTCAAACTTCCAACCTCCCTTTCCCCCTTCATCATCCAACATCTAAACTTCCCTTCACGTCCACCCATTTCCCTCCATCATCCAACCTTCAAACCTTCAAACCTCCCCTTCTCATCCACCCTTTTTCCTCCACAAATTTTCAAACTTCTAATCTCCCCTTTCCCCTTCATCATCCAATATCTAAACTCCCCTTCACATCCACCCATTTCCCTCCATCATCCAACCTTTAAACTTTCAACCTCCCCTTCTCATCCACCCTTTTCCCTCCATCATCCAAATTTTCAAACTTCCAACCTCCCCTTCCCCCTTCATCATCCAACATCTCAACTTCCCTTCACATCCACCCATTTCCCTTCATCATCCAACCTTCAAATTTTCAACCTCCTTTCATCCTCAACCCTTTTTCCCTCCATCATCCAATCTTCAAACTTCCAACCTCCCTTTTTCCCCTTTTTCATCATCCAACATCTCAACCTTTTCCCTTCACATCCACCCATTTTTCAACTCCACCTTTTTATGTTCATCGTATAACCTTCAAATTCACCATCCTTTTTTCCTTTTTCCCTTTTTCTCAACCTCCAATCTCCAAACTCCTTTTCACGTCAACCCCTTTCTCTACATTAATCTCTCATTTACATCTCAAATACTCCCAAACTTAATATGGTAAAAATCAATTGAAAAATTACCATTATCCATAAATTAATTCAATAATTAATTATTTTCCTTATCATCATACTAAAATAATAATGGTAAAACCAAAAACAATGTGAAACAATCTAATTATTAATAATAATCGGTCAAATTCTAATATTATTGATTTCAATAAGCATTTCATTAAAAATGTTACTTAAATTTAGAATAATTGAAAATAAAAGAAAAATCATAAACTCCCCTTAGCGCCTCACCCTTTTTTTCCATTAGTATTGGATTTATACAACCTTTTCCCCTTTCATACCTCATTTAAAAATTAAAAAAACATATCCAGTATTTTTCCCTTCAGTTATCCAACCTGATAATATCATATTACATGATCTCCTCGGTCGATGGACCCTTTTCCCTCATCATGTAATCTTTCCCTTTCTCCTCACCCTTTCCCTCCTCCATCTTTGAACCTCCAAACCCAAACCTTCTCTTCTCCTCAACCCTTTTCCCTTCATCATCCAACATCCAAACTCCCCTTCACGTCCACCTTTTTCCCTTCGTTATCCAACCTACAAACCCCCAACATCCTTTTCTCCTCAACCTATTTCCCTCTATCATCCAATCTCCAAACTCCCTTTCATGTCCACCCTTTTCACTCTGTTAGCCCACTTATCTCTACAATTATCTCTACTATCCTTTTTCAAACTTACTATTTATGTACATCAATAATGTAAAATTACAATTATCTTTCCTTTTTCAAAGTATCTAATTATTGCCAATAATTAATTATTTATACATGTCATACTAAAATAATAATGGTAAAAACAAAAACAATGTGAAACAATCTAATTATTAATAAATTAATTGTACTATTGTTATCCATTATTGGTAAAACCAAAAACACAGTCAAATAATCTAATTATTATTAATTTAATAAGCATTTGTTTAAAAAATGTTACTTAAATTTAGAATAATTGAAAATAAAAGAAAAAATCATTAACAAACTCCCTCTTTTGTTAGTATTGGATATGCAATTACAAATACCTCATTTAAAAATAAAAAACATATCCGAGTATTTTAAAGTGGGCCAATAGGAAGTCAACTGATAATATCATATTACATGATGGACAAGTAGTCAATGGAAAACTATTACCAACAAAATAAAGATAAATTACTAATGAATGCAGATCCACCATGCACACAGAAGAGGCCTAAGGGACCCCATCTAGTCATATGGATGCTCAATGAGACCGTAATAAAGGGATTCTCTATAAAAATTTTTTTTTGACATTGTGGAAGGAATGTGAGAGAAAACTAAAGAGGATTCCTATCAAGAAATAATTCAATTTCTAAATCCAATAGAGTAGATGATGGCAGCAAGCATGTATTGTTCTATCTATTTGTCTTTATTTAAATTCCCTCTTAAACTTACACAACACCCCTGCTTTATTACTAGACCTATGCTTTGTTTCCTATTTCTTACATCAAATCGGCATACAAAGAATACGTTTACCAAAGTAGGCTAGTGGATTATAAAAAAACATAGCATATGACATACTACAAATATTACTTTTGACAATTTTCAAATTAGGGCTGCAAAACAAATCTTAGCTTCTGCTTTCACTAATAATCAAAATCAATATGAATAATATGAAATTTGTGAGCTTTTTGAAAGATTCTTCCCACCCAATTTATAAAACACCTCTTTCGGTAGAGGTGTTTTATAAATTTCACTGGCAGTAATATTTCTACATACATAAATCACAACATTAACCTTATCATCTGTCTAGCTGTCAAGTCTCACTAATAAAACCTAAAATCAAGAGTTCCATCTCAAAAGGGAATAACTATCTAGTGTTTTATAAATTCTCTTCTGTTCTTAGATGGTCATATCTTTTTTGCTTATTTTTACATGTTTCACCCAAAAGATACAAATAGATAAAAATGTGGCAAAATAAACAACTGTAGCTACAAACAATAAGGAAACCACCTTTTGAGGATATCAAATCTTTGACCCAATTAGTTATATTAAGTTAAACTGCATAGATCTTGTAAATGCAGAAAATGAATCGACTACTCACCCTTAAAAGATAGAAATTTCAGACGCAGAACAAGAGTCCACTAAATATTAGTAGGTCATAAATCATTAAAATTAAGTAGTCTAACCCTATGTTACCACAAAATGTTGGTTCCACCATACTCAAGAATGTTATTCCCTTTCCACAAAATCCCCCAATAAGTAGAACCATTCCTAAATGGGATGAGGAAAAAGATGCTCCAAATATATAAATGGATTTACACCTCCAAAATTTATGGTTGGATACAAAGACATCTCAATAGAATACCTAACTTTAATTAAAATGATAGAAATATCAAATAAAACAAATAGACCTAACCAATAAAAGATGATAATAAAATAATTTAAAGCCTAAATTGCAATATTAATCCTTTGTATGACATTAAAACAGTTCTAAAGGTAACTATAAATCTTAAAATTAAACACTGACTTTCTAAATATGCTTATTACACATTAGCCTGTGAATTTTCCTTTAAAAAATTCTGTAAACCCTATTCCTAAGAAGAGGTTTGGCCATTGATAAGAACAGAACAGAGAACAACATTAACCAAAATAGAAAGACAACAAAATAATTTTCACTACTAACCACTTTTAAGGAAGATGGACTCTGTGGAACAAGAGCATAATCTCCTTATTCCCAAGTGGGTTTAAATTTTTCTCCACAACATCTCTTTGCTATCTTCGATATCTGTAAAACAACATAAGATTTGTTCACATTAAATGTTTACGGTGTTTTTTATTTTTCTTAATTTTCTTAAATATATTGAAACAAGAAAATAGAAAGATGGAATAAAAAGATATCAAACTCATTGTCCAACAAAGTGACAATATGGTAATGATTAGTTGTAAACACATCCCACACAACTAAGTTTGTGTCTTTCACATAGCAAAGTGGTTTCCACAATACCCACCTGTTACTAATAAAAAATATGATAATATATATACTATCAGGGATATTTCAAGTAAACAACAAATAGATAGAACAACTGGGTTACTGATAAGAATAGAAAAGGCCATTGAAGATAATAGACAAGGACATTAACCAAAATATAAACAAGATATGAGCCTTGTGCACTCATTGTAGAAAAGCCCTACAGTGGAATTAACCTTGGCAACACACATCTAAAAATTTTGCAATCTTAACAAATGTACACAGTTCACAAGCAACTTGAGCCTAAAATTGTCTCTAAACCAAGAAATAACACCTAGCTTTCATTAGAATGGTAGAAATACCACAGAAGGAACAAATAGATCTAAGCAAATTATTAAAATAATAATAACTTAAAAGCCTAAATTGCAAAATTAACCCTATGCATAACATTAAAAGGCTTCCAGAGTAAAATGCAACTATAATCTTAAAAATGAATAGTAATTTATTATATACCCTTCTCTTCTCCACTGGGATGTGGATTTACCTTTGAATTTTTTTACAAGCTCTGTCCTAGGCGGAGGGTTGGCCATTGAAAAGAACACAAAATGCCATTGAAAAGAGAAGACAAGGCCATTAACCATAATAAAAACAAGATACAAACCTTGTGCACTTTCTACGGAGAAGCCCTACAAAGGATCGATTATTAGATTTATAAACCCTGACAACACACAACTAAATAGTCTACTACAACCTTAACAAATGTACAAAGCTCATAGACAAATTAAACCTGAAATTGTAATTAAACCTGCAACACATAGGCGACATTCATTTCAAATTTCTTGTTATACTAGGGAAAAATGTAATGCAACAGGCAACGGGAAATTTGAGCCCTCTGCATTTATTTGAAGGTCCATAGATTGTTTTAGGCTAAACAGGGGAAGGTTCCTTCAAAAATACCTAGTCCTATTAGCGAAGAATTAACTAAAAATGTAGTGATTATCTATAACATGTAACTATAAAACAAGAAGTATACTTACTAGAATCCTCCATTGTCCATCTCTCTCGCTTTGGCTCCTGCTCTTCTCCTTACGCCATTTTCTTCCTCAAAAATTACAAAAACAAATACAAACCAAAAAAATCTAAATAGAAAAAATTATACGACACACAAATACAAACAGAAACAACATGGCCATGCGACATAAACTACAGACCGCCATAAACACACAACAAAATGAAATTAAAAACCAAAAAACACATTGAACAACATGAATAAATCTGAACTAGTTTGGGCAGAAGTTTTATTTTATAATGCCATTTAAGCAACGGGTCTTTCACCAACTATCACCTCCTCGCTTTCCAGCTGTCTACTATTTTTAAGACAAACTTCTAGATGCAGCGCCTTCCAGTTGTTTACCATTTTAACGGCTATATTACTAAGATATTTGCCCATTTAAATATAAGTAGCATTCCTATTCCATAAAATGCTTTAAATAATTTAGTAGCTCCTAATAGCCAAATCTTTCCTCAAGGTAAATAGTTTGAGAAAAATAGGTTACTCTTAATTTTTAGATTCTAAACCATTTTTTGGGATGAGAAGGGAATGCTAAGACCTAATATCTACTTAGAGACTCACAACCCCCTCTTTTTTTAAAGAAAGGTACATGTATTTATTGTTAGATATACCATAAATAAATATATCAATTTCAATGTTTATATTTTAGAGTTTTTATATATTATATTGATAAATAATTATATAATATTTTCAATTTCTCAATGATTGGTGACAAATATATAATTGTGTCAGAGAAAAATTGATGGGTCCCAAATTTCACTCAATAGTTAAGATATTGTTATTTATAGATTGATTTCTCTAAAAATAAAAAATAAAAAATTAGGAATATTAAAATGGATGTCAAATTTAAGGTAGAAATATCTTATAATGATCAAATTAAAGTGAACGTGTTTATGCTATTATACCCCACTCGCCTATCCTTTGTGTCATTCTAGGACGAATCTAATCATAATTACTTGTAAATTACATTATTCTAGTATATTTGTGTGTTTGTAGATTATTGGTTTAGATGAGGTTTTTATTAACATGTTTTTATGCCATTTGGTTGTATCCTCTAAAAAAATTTCTCTTTCACTTCTTTATATTTCTCTTATGTTATGTTGTTTGGTCAAGACCCATACAATTACAATTATGGGGTGCCTAAAATTGTAGTTATATTGTCTTAGTTCACCACAATGGTGTTATTTGTTGTGTGGGCCCCTTTCGACCATTCTTTGTGTCCCTTAGAGTTTTTGGACAATCTTTATTTATTTTCTCATCTATTTTGTAATAAGGTCCTAATTTTAGTTCAATAAGTCTATAATTAGACGTGTGCATTTATACATTCAAGACACTTTGATAAGAAATCAATTTAAAGAGTACTTCATTGTGAATTCAATGTATTTAGAGTAGGTTCATATTCAAATCATTCATTTCTTTAGCAATAATTAGTTATGATGATCGCACTTGACTTCGAGTTGAATTGCATTACACTTGTGTAACGCCCACATTTTACACACACAAAAACAATAGTAAAAATACCAGATATTTTTTTGACTTACATTGCTCACTTCACAATGCCACAAGGGCTCCATTTAAAGAAAACTCAAAGATGCATACGACACTTACAAGTCAGCAACTCACATAGACACATGAAACACCATAGGCATGTCGATGCCACACTTTTCTCAAAGAATGAATACTAGTAATGACCTAGCCACAAGAAAAGGACTCAAGGATTGGAAAATCCACAACACATCATTTCTTTAATTGCATCTTAGTTATGATTAACATTCCAAGGACATTATTGTGCAAGGATAATTTTCTCCTTTTTCCACCTATGATTCTTAAGTTCATTCCACATTTAATTTATAGTTCAACCATTTTAAGTTGGCTTTTTTATCCTTTATGGAAAAATTCCATAACTTACATACTTATTTGGCATAATTCAAATTACATATAAATTACTTAATTATCTTGTTCTTATGTTAAGAATATGCTTCTCAAACATTTATTCAATGTCTACATTTTACCCTTGCAACTCAAGTGAATCTGACTTGATGTCCAAAAAGCAATATTAGGATTTAAGGGGGTGGTTTAGATTCAAGATACCTTTTTCCCATAAACATTCTTCGATCATGGTATCTTTATTTCCTAATTCAACATTCCCACAACAAGAAATTGTATTTAGATATATTATATATATATATATATTTTTTTTTTCTCAAAGTTTGATCTCACCAAGGGAAACTCATATTCTTTGTAACACATGAAAATGTTTAATTGAGTTATAAGGACTCCAAGAGTGGCATTATTCCTAACCTCAAATCTCATTTTTTCTCTTATATGCTTTACTTTTACATCGCATTATGGTCTCATTATTAACATTGTTTTGTAATAGGAGTTATAGAAGTAATTGTCTAACATCTTGAAGATGTATATGATTGGAAGCCTTGTAACTACACACGAACCCCAAGTTAACCTCCTAATCAACTGAGGTTTAGATTAATTTCAAATGCACCTAAGGATCTATGCCTCAACTATATATGAGTTTAAGGCGAGAGGACATATTTATGCTAAACCACCTTCAAGAAAAGTCCAAGGTGTTATGTTGATAGAAACCAAGGTAACACATTTAGCTGAGAGGAACTAAAGAGTTCATTAACAAGAGTTTAAGTCATAGAACAACTATTTCACTCTCTCCATTTGTGTTGTCGGGGTCTCACAAGGAATTTATTCGATGACAAGAAAATCCTAGATCTAACTTTGTAAGGCTTATTAGTCCACTAGGATACCAAGGGATTAATAGTTCTACTTACTCCATAAATGGTAAGGTTACACCACATAGTCATTGCTTCAAACAAGGAATCTTAAGGTGACTTCCAAGGTGGTCTTCACCACTCAACACGGTGTCAGACATGAAGAGAAGACATTCTCCTCGTAGTTACCAAAACTTGAAGGAAACCACATACTCCGGATAAATTTGGACCATGTCATTCCTAAAAGATGGGTTCATGACAATGTCGCTAAACATAATGACTATGATGGTAAACTCAAACTAGGGTTTTATTTAGCTAAAGTAGGAGGTTCCATCGAGTGTAAAGTTTAAGTTCCTTCTATGGTTTCAATTTCTTCTATGGTAAGAAGGATCACACATGAAGACATGTTATGCACAAATATACTAGGGTTGAGTGTTTCGATTAAATCTCTTTATTACATTTGCAAGGTAAGAATACAACACACTAATTAATTATTCATTTATTGAACACTAAAAATGCACTACAAGATATTAACTTCAAATTCATTTACCATATATATATATATATATATATATATATCAAACATTTTTACCATACGTAACTATGAATCAAATTGAACCTATGATTAAATGCACATTTCTAGATATCCCTAAAACTAGCATCCCATACATATTAGCAAATTTCAAATATAAAATTTCTATAGCATGAGACTACATTATACATATATTCATTTTACAATGACCTATAAAATTTACAATAATAAATAATGAATTACACATCACCTTTTGCCATCATTCTTGCATCCTGCAAAACCATATGAGCATGAAATCAATGATAAATCGCTGGCATGGAATCCACCCTAATCTAACATAATTAATGTCTTTAGTTTCTCATTTACATATAATAATAATTATAATTTGCATTGAAAGAAAAAGGTTTAGAAACATGTATTCATTTCATTTCATTTCACTTCATTTTGTAACCAAGGAGAGAGAAAGAGAAAGGAAGAGAGAGAAACACCATTTTGTCAAAAGTTCTATTTCACACAACAAGTTACACTATAGAGTTTCAAACAGTTATTTACATGTGTCAAAAGTTTCCATGGTGGTTTAGCAATCCCGACAGGGTCCTACACTTTTTTTACATTTTCCTGCTAGCTACAAAAATGTTCAAAATAGGCTCGGAAGGCTAAGAACCCACTTTCAAACGTTGTCTTCCGATGAGAAAACACACCACAGTTAAATTTCTACGTGTCCACTTATATACCAAGAATTCATAGGAATTGATAGAATTTAGAACTGGCGAATACTTTATGATTAGCGGCTAGTTTTTCGGGGCCATCGGTCATAAATGAGCTAGTTGTTAATGATAAAAATGAGCTCGAGGGCTCAGAAAACCACATCCAAAAATGACGTTCGATGGATGAACGTGCACAACGAAAACTTCCTACAAGTTCCCTATATATGGAGAATTCATCAGAGTCGACGGGACTGAGAACTAGAAAATAGTTTTCAAATGATGACATGTTTTCTAGAGTGACAAGTCGTAATTGGTCCAATTTGACCTCATCAAACTACATGACCGAGAGGCCTACAAAATGCCTTTGCCAAACTAACTTGAAATGTGATTTTTTTCAAACCGAAGGTTTTAGGTAATTGTCTAGTAAAAGTACTAGAGGTTTGTGAAGGCGGATAATAATTTCTCTATCTAGGTTTCAAATGGTGGTTCAAAATGAAAGCCAACTTTTTAGATTTAGCAACTTCCTACCGCTGCAAAATAGTGTAACAAGGCTCCTATAAGGGCATCAAAAGGGTCACAAATGTTCATTCGAGGTCAATCCAAAGATTGAAGTGACACCTCACAAAACAAGGTACATGAAGGAAGCTTAACCTCCCCTTTCTAGAGTTACGAAGGTTATTTTGTGAGTCCCTAGAAATTACAATTTATCTAATTAAACCAGAGATGGTCAACATATTTACCGGGAAGTCAACTGTCAACTTGTCGATAAAACAATATTGTAGTGATCTAGTTTGGTCAATTATTTTTTGAATCACCTCAAAATGAGGGTTGAAGTTCATGGTTGACTACAAAATGGTTATTTTGATTGCGTGAGTTACGATACGACATTTTATTATTTTGCAACAAGTTATTATAAAACAATTAAATAATGATATATTTTAAAATTATATTTCATTGCAAAAGAAAACTAAAGTACGAGAATTATGAAGGATAGGGAGAGATGAACCATGCCTGAGAGGAATGAAGTCGGTCAAAGTTCCTGGGTTTAGGTTTCAACATCTCACTAAGGCATTTCATCAAACAGTTCCATTGACATTTGCCATGAGCGTAACTCCATTTTTTTAACAAGGTGTGGTTAGAGGAGTAAAAAAACTAATATTCATTATCCTTAGATGGATTTCCATACAACAACAAGAAAAGGGACCCATCATACGTAGACCCAGAAGATGCCTTCAAAAGTTGTGCACCGGACATCATCCCCACCCCCAAACTCTCATTCTTCATAGGCTGAGTGTGTGGATCTACAACATAGGGTAAGGGCCTCTACACAACCACCAAAAATTTAAAAAATACATATTTGAAGGTGAAGTTCAAATTCTTCCCCAATATGGTTGGGCGGCCAACAAAAAAACACACCCCAAAAATCATTACAGATCCATATTTTGCATTTATTTTTCTCTTGCTGCACAAAAGGTTACCCACGTCCTTAATCTAAGCCAAAAAAAACTAAGCTAATAAAGCCAGAAATGAAAAATTATACAGGATAACTCCCCTAAAATTTCCTCTACCTAAGGCGCTTGCAAGAAAAAAGAACCCACACCATGTTTTACTCATATCCTTCTCAAACCTATTTATATCAATGCTTACTATCAGAAGATCAATCAGGAAAACATGTGGTGGAAAGGTGAAACTGTGAAGTTTTGTGAAGAGACACAATCTTGGTTGTATTTGTGAAACCCTCCTGTAATGCTTCATGTGGATTCCTATTATGCTTCCCTATCCCTAGCAATTGAGCACTCATTACCATCTATGAGACCATGTTTCATAAGGCATTTGGTCTAATGCAATCACATGTACTCTTCCCTTCATCCACACCTATTTTGAAGCTCCGATTTAGCACACTAGTAGGGAGGATGCTGGTATTTTCAACTTGGTATTTGGATTTACATCGCCAATGCAATGCGATGGCATGAGATTTAAAGCCATTTTTTTTTCAACCAATTCCATAAGTTGCAATAAACCAATTTCTGCTAAATGTTCTACGTTGATAAGGGATTCAGGATGGTCTATGCCTTAGATGACAAGTTAAGTGACTGAATTATTAAAAAAAGGAAATGATGGTCGACATAGATGAGGTAGCCCATGTGCTCTATCAGGGAGCCCATGTCTCCACACTGCCCCACGCCAACCCCTTACACCAAGCCATTCCTCCTTTCGCCAACTCCACCCACTGAAATCAATGTATTTAATTTATTTACCATTTTTTTTTTTCTTTGATGTGGCACTACATTTCCCTCCCCTTATAAGAGCATCATCCCCGATGTGACACAACATCGAAGCTCAAAGCGATACATAGGAAAGAAAATCAATAATGATACTTTCATTAACAAAACAACTATCAGATGACAATCTAGACCACAAGGAAGCAAACTAATTTTTGCAATATCTTAAATTTTAAAGTTATGTGAAGATTGGTAGCGAGTTATCTTTCACTTATTACACAATTAATATTTTCCCTTACAATATTCCTAAAACTAAAGCTCTTAATATTTAAATTCTTAGGATTTTAGTTTATATATACATATTTTATTTTATTTTATTTTTTTTTTTTGTTGTAGGTGACCATCTGATATTGACATCACGATACAACACAAGAACAAACACACAACTAATGGTCCACAAGACATATCTCTACATACTTCTAAGACTATATCATATCATAAGAACTCAACCAAACCATGGAAATATCATACACGATCCACGCACATAGTACTTGTCACACATGCTTTTGACACAAAGGTACTTGTAACATGAGTAGACTACAACAACATGGAATTCCAAACATGTACACATACAGGGGTTTCACGCAACTCAAAACCATAACTATAGCTATATAGGTCAAGATGGAAAAAAACATCATCACAATAAGGAGCATAAATCCAAAACATCAAAAACAAAACCTGGACTCACGAGTACACATAAATCATAACACAACAAGTCCATACACCTCCCAAAACATCAAAACAACTCCATATACCTCCCAAAGCATCACAAAACAACTACATATGCCTCCCAAAGCATCACAAAAAAAACTACATATACCTCCCAAGTCAATCACATCACACAAACTCTCATATACCTCCTCAAGTCATCTTATCACTCCCTCACAAGTATCTCTTATCCTCCCTCAAGTCTCTTATGCCTCCCTCAAGTCTCTTATGCCTCCCTCAAGTCTCTTATGCCTCCCTCAAGTAATAAAATAAAGATAAATTTTCCTTTTGCTCCCAAAAGAGGTCGGTCACCCTATGGCCTAAGCGCACATAAGTCCAGATACCTCTAACCCAAGTGACATAATAACTCATGGTTCAACAACCCGCTAGTTATCTATAACTCCTTGGGGCGTACCCCTATACAATGAAGTGGGTCCATAGGTTCCACCACTCCATGGTGAATCCCATGACCCTATTCCAACACATTATGACATTAGAACCAACATAACAATCCATTTCAAATGCCAAGTGGAAAATCTCAAGCCTTGGGCTAGGCTATAAAATTTTAAACTTAAAAAGAAAATTTAAATCTAAGAAAACAAATGGCTAAATAGCCATAGTTAGTGCAAAAATATGCATGTTAGTGCAACAACCAAATAAATGCCCAAAATATAAGAACATATCAATCAAGAAAATATTGGTTCTTGCAAGAAAAAGGAAAGTGTTCAATTTACGAATAAAATACATGTATAGGAAATAACACATTACAATAACTATGTGGCCTTATATGGCCACCAAAGGGGGTACTCAATGAGTTGTTGGCACTCGGACATCGAGCCTCAGCTCGTAAAATAACATATCAAATAATACAATTGTCATCATCTCTATCTGAATCATCCCACCACCACTTCGACAAGGCTCAACATAGTCAAAATCACATAGGTTGAATCCATACGATAACCATATCGGGAGAGAGAAAGGAGTACAAGTCACCATCTACTGAGCCTAAGGTGTCCACAAAACACAATATGCATGACACCCATTGAGCAAGTGCCACACATACCAAATGAACAAAAGTGGGTTTTCAGCCTATGTGAGGCTCCACTTCCTATCTGTACTCGTACTGGCTCGAGTGACTGGTCAATGGTACACATTTCCTCACTCCAAACATACACCTTTTACCGATTTCCCTTAGGGTTCGGTTAGTGTAGGGTCCACAACATAACATATAACTACATCACTAACACAATGGTGATTCACACAAATTAACCATAGCGTCTTACACATGGTATATATACAAGGTATAACACAATCATTACTTTTACGGGTTACGATACATCACATTACCACATTCTACACCCAAAGTGCAATCACTGTACATTAGGGATCATACACTCACCATATGCCCCTAAATCATGACATGAACCATCACATTTACATGAATTATACGTATGAGGAACACAATGTCTAACCTTACAACATATAGTCAATTCCAATTACAACATGGTGACACACATGATTCATCACAACATGGTGATGACATCACGATAAAATCCAATTCACTTTACAACAATTTTTTCATGTAATACCTCAATACACCTTCATATCACATAATGCAAAAATGCTCCAATACTCGCAATCCACAATAACATTCTTTTTCACACACAATAAGGTGGTACATCACACATGAATTCCTCATTGAATCAATGAAAAAGAGAGTGAATACTCTCATCACAAGCACATAACATGATAAAAAATATGCACTAAGTGACATACACCACATGTGCTTTGATAAGGTCACAATTACAACATTGTTCACATCATGCTTATATCACATTACTCTTCCAATATCCACCACCATCATGCAACACCATCATAACTCCAATCTGCCCTAGAGGTTCGAGAGCATGAACCTCCGCTGATACCAAATGTAACACCCACATTTTACACACAAAAAACAACAGTAAAAATACCAGGATAATAATTTTTTTTTACTTACATTGCTCACTTCACAATGCCACAAGGGCTCCATGTAAAGAAAACTCAAAGATGCATACGACACTTACAATTCATCGACTCACATAGACACATGACAACACCATAGACATGTCGATGCCACACTTTTCCCAATGAATGAATACTAGCAATGACCCAAGCCACAAGAAAAGGACTCAAGGATTGGAAAATCCACAACACATCATTTCTTTAATTACATCTTAGTTATGATTAACATTCCAAGAACATTATTGTGCAAGGATAATTTTCTCCTTTTTCCACCTACAGATTCTTAAGTTCATTCCACATTTAATTTACAGTTTGACCATTTTAAGTTGGCTTTTTTATCCTTTATAGAAAATTCCATAACTTACATACTTATTTGGCATAATTCAAATTACATATAAAGTACTTAATTATCTTGTTCTTATGTTAAGAATATGCTTCTCAAACGTTTATTCAATGTCTACATTTTACCCTTACAACTCAAGTGAATCTGACTTGATGTCAGAAAGCAATATTAGGATTTAAGGGGGTGGTTTAGATTCAAGATACCTTTTTCCCATAAACATTCTTTGATCACGGTATCTTTATTTCCCGATTCAACATTCCCACAAACAAGAAATTGTATTTAGATTTTTTTATATATATATTTGTTTTTTATATTGAAGTTTGATCTCACCAAGGGAAACTCATATTCTTTTGTAACACAAAAAATGTTTAATTGAGTTATAAGGACTCCAAGAATGGCATTATTCCTAACCTTAAATCTCATTTTTTTCTCTTATATGCTTTACTTTTACATCACATTATGGTCTCATTATTAACATTGTTTTGTAATAGGAGTTACGGAAGTAATTATCTAACATCTTGAAGACGTATATGATTGGAAGCCTCAGAACTACACATGAACCCCAAGTTAACCTCCTAATCAACTAAGGTTTAGATTAATTTCAAATGCACCTAACGATCTATGCCTCAACTATATATGAGTTTAAGGAGAGAGGAATATTTATGCTAAACCACCTTCAAGAAAATACCAAGGTGTTATGTTGATAGAAACCAAGGTAACACATTTATGAGAGGAACTAAAGAGTTCATTAACAAGAGTTTAAGTCATAGAACAACTATTTCACTCTCTCCATTTGTGTCATCCTGGGGTCTCACAAGGAATTTATTCGATGAAAAGAAAATCCTAGATCTAACTTTGTAAGGCTTATTAGTCCACTAGGATACCAAGGGATTAATAGTTCTACTTACTCCATAAATGGTAAGGTTACACCACATAGTCGTTGCTTCAAACAAGGACTCTTAAGGTGACTTCCAAGGTGGTATTCACCACTCAACATGGTGTCGGACCTGAAGAGAAGACATTCTCCTCATGGTTACCAAAACTAGAAGGAAACCACATACTCCGGATAAAGTTGGACCATGTCATTCCTAAAATATGGGTTCACGAAAATGTCGCTAAACATAACGACTATGATGGTAAACTCAAACTAGGGGTTTTATTTACCTAAACTAGGAGGTTCCATCGAGTGTAAAGTTTAAGTTCATTCTATGGTTTCAATTTCTTCTATGGTAAGAAGGATCACACATGAAGACATGTTATGCACGAATCTTATACTAGGGTTGAGTGTTTTGATTAAATCTCTTTATTACATTTACAAGGTAAGAATACAACACAGCTAATTAATTAATCATTTATTGAACACTAAAAATGCACTACAAGATATTAAATTCAAATTTATTTATATATATATATATCAAACCTTTTTACCATACGTAACTATGAATCAAATTGAACCTATGATTAAATGCACATTTCCTAGATATCCCTAAAACTAGCATCCCATACATATTAGCAAATTTAAAATATAACATTTCTATAGCATGAGACTACATTATACATATATTCATTTTACAATGACCTATAAAATTTACAATAATAAATAATGAATTACACATCACCTTTTCACCATCATTCTTGCATCCTGCAAAACCATATGAGCATGAAATCAGCGATAAATCGTTGGCATGGAATCCACCCTAATCTAACATAATTAATGTCTTTAGTTTCCCATTTACATATAATAATAATTATAATTTGTATTGAAAAAAAAGGTTTAGAAAACATGTATTCATTTCATTTCATTTCACTTCATTTGTAACCAAGGAGAGAGAAAGAGAAAGGAAGAGAGAGAAACACCATTTTGTCAAAAGTTCTATTTCACACAACAAGTTACACTATAGAGTTTTCAAACAGTTATTTACATGTGTCAAAAGTTTCCATGGTGGTTTGGCAACCCGACAGGGGTCCTACAACTTTCTTTTTACATTTTCCTACTAGCTACAAAAACGTTCAAAATAGGCTTGGAGGCTAAGAAACCACTTTCAAACGTTGTCTTCCGATGAGAAAACAAACCATGGTTAAATTTCTACGTGTCCACTTATATACCAAGAATTCATAGGAACTCGATAGTAATTCAAAACTGGTGAACACTTTATGATTATCAACTATTTTTCGGGGCCATCGGTCATAAATGAGCTAGTTGTTAATGATAAAAAATGAGCTTGAGGGCTCAGAAAACCACATCCAAAATTGGCGTTTGATGGATGAATGCAACAAGAAAATTCCTACAAGTTCCCCTATATATGGAGAATTCATCAGAGTTGATGGGACTTAGAACTAGAAAATAGTTTTCAAACATGATGACATGTTTTCTAGAGTGACAAGTCATAATTGGTTTAGTTTGACCTCGTCAAACTACGACCGGAGGCCTGTAAAATGCCTTTGCCAAACTAACTTGGAATGTCATTTTTTTCCGAATGAAGGTTTAGGTAAGGTCTAGTAAAAGTACTAGAGGTTTCAAAGGCGTGATAATAATTTCTCTAAATAAGTTTCAAATAGATTTCAAAAGAAAGCCAACTTTTAGATTTAACTACTTCTAAAACAAAGTGTAACAAGGATCCTATAAGGGCGTCAAAAGGGTCACAAATGTTCATTCGAGGTCGATCCAAAGATTGAAGTGACACCTCACAAAACAAGGTACACGAAGGAAGCTTAACCTCCCCTTTTTGGAGTTATGAAGGTTATTTTGTGAGTCCCGTAAATTGTAATTTATCTAATTAAACCAAGAGATGGTCAACATATTTACCGGGAAGTCAACCACAACTTGTCGATAAGACAATACTGTAGTGATCTAGTTTGGTCAAGTAGTTTTTGAATCACCTCAAAATGAGGGTTGAAGTTCATGGTTGACTACAAAATGGTTATTTTGATTGCGTGAGTTATGATATGACATTTTATTATTTTGCAACAAGTTATTATAAAACAATTAAATGTATATTTTAAAATTATATTTCATTGCAAAAGAAAACTAAAGTATGAGAATTATGAAGGATAGGGAGAGATGAACCATGCCTGGAGGAATGAAATCCGGTTGAAGTTCCCGGGGTTTGGTTCAACATCTCACTAAGGCCTTTCATCAAATAGTTCACTACCGTGAGCGTAACTCCATTTTTTTAACAAGGGTGCGGTTAGAGGAGTAAAAAACTAATATTTATTGTCCTTAGATGGATTTCCATACAATAACAAGAAAAGGGACCCATGATACGCAGACCCAAAAGATGCCTTCAAAATTTGTACACTGGACATCATCCCCACCCTAAAACTCTCATTCTTCATAGGTTGAGGCGTGTGGATCTGCAAAATAGGGTAAGGGCCTCTACACAACCACCACAATATTTAAAAATATATATTTGAAAGGTGAAGTTCAAATTATTCCCCAATATGGTTGGGCAGCCAACAACAAAACACACCCCAAAGAACATTACAAATCCATATTTTGCATTTATTTGTCTCTCTCTTACACAAAAGGCTACCCACACGTCCTTAATCTAAGCAAAAAAAAAACTAAGCTAATAAATCCATAAATGAAAAGTTATACAAGATAACTCCCCTAAAATTGCCTCTACTCAAGGCACTTATAAGAAAACTAGAAACCACACTAGGTTTCTGCTCATATCCTTCTCCAAACCTCCTATATCAATGCAGACTAGGGAAAACATGTGGTGGCAAGGTGAAACGACATGGAAGACACATACTGGTTGTATTTGTGAAACCATTGTAATGCTTCATGTGGATTCCTATTCGCTTCCTAGATCCCTGCAAGCTACACTCATTACCATCTATGAGACCATGTTTCATAAGGCATTTGGTCCAATAACACACGTACCATGCCCTGTGCGTTCACACCTTTTGAAGCTCCGATTTAGCACACTAGTAGGGAGGATGCTAGCGATGGATTTGGTATTTGGATTTACACCTACCAATGCAATGACATGAGAGTTTCTAAAGTTTTTTCAACCAATTCCATTCATTCAATAAACCAATTTCTGCTAAATGTGCTATTGATGAAGGGTGTTTAGGATGGTCTATGCCTTAGATGACAAGTTAAGCGATTGAATTATTAAAAAAAGGAAATGATGGTATGAATGGATGTTGAGGTAGCCCATGTGCTGATCTGTCGAGGAGCCCATGTCTCCACACTGCCCCATGTAACCCCTTACACCCAACCATTCCTCCTTTCGCCAACTCCACCCACTGAAATCAATGTATTTAATTTATTTACCCTTTTTTTGGTTTGCTTGATGTGGCACTACAACTTGTTATGTTGTTTTACTCATTTTTCAAACTTAGGTGGTTTATTAGGGTTCGGAGGAAGAAGAACAATTTTTCAAAGAAGCACGAGGAATTTTAGAAATATGTGCAAGGTTTTTGGATCCCTAGACTTAATAAAAAGTTTGGTTAAATCATATTTTACTTACACCACAATAATGATAATTGTATAGTTTAAATAAAAAAGAGTATATACATGATTATGAAATTGTCCTCTATTCAATATGAGATTTATGGATTTTCTCTATCCGATCTTGAAACCAAAAATTTGTCACATGTTGTTGAAAAGTATTTCTAGATTTTGTAAAATCATGGTTTCTTCTTAAACCTCATATTGTCTTATCTTACACTTGAAATAATTTATATAATTAAGCGTGATTTTATTATATAGATTTAATTATGATGTTTTTTGATAGGTGTATGCCATTGATGATGTGAAACCAATTTCTTATGAGAAATTTTAAAAAAATGATCTTACTATTTTTCCACAAAAAGAAGGAAATAATGGAATTGTGCCGCTACATCCTTCACATTAGGTCGTAACTTAAGAAAACATGAACAATTATCAACATGGAATGAATGTCGACTCAATAAAACACAACTTTTTTTTTTGTTGGGGAAAGAATCGTATGTTAAAGAATCATAAATGTTCTTCAAAGTATCTTACTAGTAAGTGCCAAGTATGTGGAAACCAAACCTCTACATGGGTCAAGTATGTGGAAACCTAACCTCTACATAAACAAAAACAAAGTGAAAAACCTTTACAAAAAAACCTCAACAAGTATAGGAATCGACAAGAAACTCATGTTACCTACCTAACATGGAAGTAAGAAGAACCCCTTTAATAAAACACATAAAACAACCAAATAAAAATAAGGTCAACACCTTACATAACTAATGTAAAACCACAACTAAACTTGTTGCACATATCAAGTCATTGCTTCACATAATTAGAGTATTAAATTTTTTCATTGCTATATACAACTAGCAATCATACGTGAAGTGTATGATGGAAAAATCGAAGGAATGGAGGGAAGAATGAAAAAATGAGGAAACAAAATAGAGGAAAATAATTTAGGGTTATCAAGAAGGGGTTCGATGGAGGGGAAGGAAATTTTGTTCCAATGTAGTGTCTCTACCTTACATGTATTTTTCACAGCGTTGTTACAATATGTGTTTGAAGAGGAAAAACTAAAAAATGGGGAAATTTGGAAAGGTTCAATGTTTGAGACCTAATTGAAATGTAAGCTATCACACATTTTCCATAGGTCAAATTGTAAGACCCTAATAATATCATTTATTTGTGTTCCTTTTTGTTGTGAGCACAATTTATACTTAAAAGAGGCAAAATAAATAGTGGTAAAAATCTAATAGGTTTCAAGTTGAAACCCAACTTAAATGCTTGTTTCTTGGAGCACTTTATAGCCACCCTTTATAATACTAAGCTTGAGTAAGTGGAGCTAGAAATATATGAAGTGTGAAAATCATTGATAATCGATTCAACATTATGCAAGTGAGTGTAATTTGTACTTAAAGGTGAGAAAATAAGAAAAAGAAAATATCAATACATTGCATGTTTGAAACCAAATTGAAATGCTTGTTTCAAGGCCTCAATACATGGAACACAATCCATTATTTATAGAATCATGGAAAGCTCTAAGAGAGACCACTACAATGGTTACATTTATACTATGATTTTCTATTACAAATTGTTAATGCATGAACAAGTATTAATAATTGAGCCCCTCTAGTGATTACTCATACGATGAGAAATATATTTTATCTCCTAACTAATTTTATGGTGTCATACAATCTAAGGGAAATTTATTGACACTTATCGGGTGGCCTCTCCATATGCCTTACAATTAACACAATACCTTGTTATTCATAAGGTCGATATGACTTTCTATTTCGATGTCTCAAGTTAGTCATTACTTCTTTCATCTTGTCCCAGACCTATTCCATGGCTTAGTATGAATGCTTATGAGGGGAAACCTTAATCAAATTCTTGAAATCCTAAGAGAAACCATATTCATACATGTTCATGAAATCGACAACATAATGAACCCTCCACAAAAATTGTAGTTTTTTCAACATATGTAGACTTTGATATTGAACCAAAAATGCAACTTAGACTTTCAAGTACTCATTGACAACCAACTACAGGTCACAATGAAAAATGAAAGTATATAGACTTTATAAGATCTAATAACTATGTAATGCCTATTGTTGGTGTCATTAGCCCCCATTGCGACCATGTCAATGGACATTGGTGGCATCTTTTGTTGATCCTCCTCCATCGGCTTTGAGTGTAGTTAATTTTTTTACTTATCTTTCCAAGTAGGATATAATTTATAAGGTATGTATATTACTCTCTCCCTACTTTTTTTAACATCAATACGATAATTATTAGTGATAATCTGATATTACTTATATTGATGAATTATATATTGTTATAAATTGTGTATTATGTTTGTTTATTATTATGTGAGTTATAACGATGTTCCAACATTTTAACACTTACTCTTTATCCTAAGGTGATCTGACTCAACTTCAAATGGTGCATATTTTTTTCCACATTGGTTGATAATCAATATTATATTCTTCCATCTCGCTTCATTTCATTGAGTTTTTCCCAAGTCCATGCATGGCACTAAGATATTTTTTTACCATGTGTTGTTTCCGCCACGTCCTTGAACAACCTAGTCCTAAACTCCACTATCCATGGATTTCTCAAATTGCAAAGGCTTGTTTTAAAAAGTTGGATTTTCTTAACATATATATATATATATATATATATATATATATATATATATATATATATTTTATAACTCCATAATAGCCTGAGTATTGATTTAGCTTTAGTAAACACTTTTAACCATAGGGCCAAAACACACCACCAATGATCTTATAAAGCAAGTGGTGAATTTGTTTTATTCTTCCAATGACCATGCCATTATTTATTGGCCATTAATGAAAACTTGTTGTCCTACATATTTTTTTGTTTGAGGCGCTTAATGTGAAGGGGCGATCGATCTGCTCAAAAAATTGATTGTTATTAAATGTCTTCTCTGGCTCCCTTATTTGGTGACCTGCTCACGTCGATTGGATGCTGGCCACATTCACTGTATTGTTAGTTATTGATTATTTTCTCTACATTTTCTTTTTGGCCTACACACGCCTGATAGGATGTTGTCCATCTTCCCCTTATGGCTTTATTTTTCCATACCTCGGGCTCACGATTGGTTGATTAGTAGAAACAAAGTCCTGGATGTCTGGCCACACCTTTCTTTTAGTTATTTTTTTGCTTTATGAATCTTCTCTAACATTTGTGGACTGCCTACGCCAATCTTCTCTTGCCACGTGAGTGTCTTTGGTGAAGGACTCATTGGGGGTTGTAAAAAGGCTTTGAGATTTTTAGAGGAATGTTTTGATAGTTGGGTGCCTTTTTTTACAAGTTTCTTTAATTAAAATTTCTACCTCACTATTATTGTAACCCACTCACAAAATTTTGGTTGGATGCATGAGAGATTTTGGTGGTTGAAAATGCCTTTCTGGCCGCACATGTGGTGAAGAAAATTCAACGTGGGGTCTATGGAAAACATGTTGACCTTGCAATAAAATGATGTTTGCTGTAGTTTTTCCACTACCGTGCCTTCATCCTCCCAGCTGTGTCAAAACAAGAGACTTGGAACAACCATAGGCATCTTGTATGCTAAAACAAATAAAGTTTCACCATGTGTGGTCATTTGCAAGAGCATGGTATACATTTTTCTTTTGCAAGTTTTGAGAGATACACATGCATGATAATTTCTTCTCATTTATCTACTATGCTAACATTAACCATAACATGAAAGGAATTTTATTTTATTTACTAAAGTGGTTGTTGCTTGGGGTTATTTTTGGTGTTTAATTTTTCTTCTCACCTTCAAGATATGTTTTTAGTTTCTCTCCTATGTTAGTTGCTTCTTAGGATGATTCCTGGCTAGATTTGGTTCTACTAATGGTCTTGGCACTTAATCTTTTACTTGCTCTTGTTGCTTCTATATGCCAATGGTTACTTGGATTCCTAAATCCCTCCCCACTTGTACTATTACGCTATTAAATAAATTATTGGAATAAGGGTTTTCTATTCTTTTGGGATTTTATCTGAGAAACACGAAAACTGACTTCTCTAAATCGTTAACTTGTTTTTGTGAGTATATATATAGCTTGGATATATGAAATATTATGTGGTTAAAATGGTGAATGTATGATGAAGACTGATCAATCCTTGGGATTTAGATAATGGGTTGCATATATTAGTTTTCAACATGCATATCTTCCTTTTAAGGGCTTGATTAGAATAGACCTAATTTGTTTTTACTTCTAGAAACGTTGGTTTTCAAACTCTTGTGGAGGACTATTATGTTGACTTAAATCCTTGTTTGGAAAAATCTTAGAAGTGTTTTGAATACTAGCAAATTTTATTGGACCCTTAAGGAAGGAATATACATTAGGAATATTTGTTCTTGAGACTTGGCTTGCTTGGGTTTTGTAATAACCCCATTAGGCTACATGTTTCAAATGTTGTTTTACTTGCTTCATGTTACTATTGGAGGTATAAGACCTAATGATTTGTTTATTCTTCTATGTAAAGGTTGGTTTTTCTAAACGCCTTTTCTTAGCTTGTTGATGGGGCACTTTTATGTACGTATAAATCAGTTTTGGGAAACTCGTATGTTAATATTGGCCCTGTGATAGGGGTTTTACAATCACCTAGCGTTGACTATTCCTTTGAATAAATTGTTTATTGGAATTTAGTTTAGTGTTTGACTGAAATAGAAAAATAACAAGTATATCGATAGTCTAAATATGGGATCATTTTTGTGAAGGTTGTGAATATATGTGTGTAAACATGACTAAGGAAAGTTTCACCTTGTTTAAGACTTTGGTTATTTATTATATTCTTGATTGAGAGATGAAGGTACCAGGAGTGGCGAGATAAAATAATATGCTACTTTTCAAAAGAAATAAGATAGAGGGTTTTATTTTTTTAATATTTGGATTTGTGTTTCAGTTGTTTAAGGTACTTGTCTCAAACGAGGGTGTTGGAATAGATTAAGGAAGATTAGAATTTTTGGTTATTTGATGGAGGAGATATGACTAAGTGCAATTTCATGTAACATCTTCATATTGGTTCCTTTGGGATGGTTTGCTTAAATTTTATTGATATAGGTTCAAGGGTAATTAATTGATTGGTCTATAATTTAAATCTTGGTTAGATGGTGGCATTAGATTTATTTTTAATTTTTGATTTACTCGATACAAGTTATTTCTTTTATCATACTTTTGACTGTTGAACATAGCATGATAAGATGATCTTATGGTGATTTTTTTCTTTTAGAACTTACTCCGTATGTTCCTTTCAAGAAATTAGGTGTAGGCATGTTGTGGGGTAAATTTTCTTTGGAAGGGGAAACTAGTGGTTAGTATGTGATGTTGAAGTTCTAACTTTAAATCTATTAGATCATATGGCTTATTTAAGGAAATGTTGATTGATGTTTGAGTATTGGGGTTTCAATCATATATTACATATGATTACATGATTGACATCCCAATGCACTCATCACTTTGTTTGAAATCATTGGGTCATTGACCCCTACTAGAATGATGGTTAGAATTTTGGTTGTTTTAGGAACAATGTTCATAATAACTTTTTATGGCTTCATTCTTAATGTGAAAATACTAAATCTTCTAGCATGAGTAAAGAAGTTGTAGAGGTTTAGATCTTAGCACTATTTCATTAAATAAAATATTCATTTTATGATATCGTTATGGTAGCATACTATTCATATGTGTAGTCCTTATCATGCTTAGTTCTCAATAACTGAATTAGGCTATAAATGTGCAGATGGCCTTCGTGGGTAGAAAAGGGAGAGTTGCATCGGTGTTGCTTTGAAGCTCATTTGTTCGTATGTGCTTTATTTTGTTGAGAGACTCTAAATTTCTATTTTTTGGAAAGTTTGAAGGGCCTAGTTTGTACTATGGGTAATGTTGTCATATGTGTTTGAAAATGGAACTTGTAAATAATATTGTAAACAATATAACCAAATTACAACTTCATTTGAGTAATTAATTGTAGTATAGAAAATTGAAAGATAGCTTAGCTTGGATATGACCAATATTGTTACCTTTTTGTTTTCAAGTCAAAGTTCATTAGAATCCTTTGCCACCTTTGGGTTTGTATGTCATGTTGATAAAATGTGTAACCATGTATAGTTTCACAAAAAGGGTAATGATAAACATATCTTGAGTTAAAATTTGTGTAATAGCTCCCTCTAGGTCATGGCATAAATGTAAACCTAGGCATAATAAAGTGGGTTAGTAATCCTTATAAAAGTATTTAAAAAAAATAAGGATAATGTGGTTGTGATCTACTTGATAACATTTGAGCCATTAAGTGATCAAAGAAGAAATTTTTTTTGTAAAGAAAAATTATATACCTTACTAACCCTATTTAAACTAATGAACATTTTTCCCTTTCTTGGTGAACTCCTAAAACAACCTTAGGGTGAAATCAATGTTTAGATTTTGGAAGGAAATGAGGTTATATTCAGTTGAGGAAATTGATTAAGAAACCCTTAAATCTATCTCACCTGTTTCTAAAATTTAATTTGTATACCTATGTCAATCTCTCGAGAGAAGCCTAAATGAAACCTTTAATCATTAAGGATAGATCCTTAGAAAAAAAAAAAAAAAAAAAAATCCAGACTAATTACTAATGAGGCCTTAAAGAGGAATCCAATTCGATCTCCTTCCTCTAGCTTCTTCCAAATATTTGTAATCTCCTCTTATTTTTGTTGTTTAAATGTTTGATCCTTGCAAGGAGGTGGTAGTTCAAACTAAGTGGTACCTTCCCTCAAACGGAGCTTGTGCTTGTCACATGTGTTATGGAGGTGTGGAATAAATTTTAGTGGCTTGAGTATGATTAATTAACCTTGTGAGGAATGGAAAATGTCTTTTATAATCAACAAATTAAGTAAGTTATCAACATATTATAGAAGGTCCTCTTTTAGAAAACTTGGTCTTAAGATAATTAGGCAATAGTATGAAAGAAAGAAGTCTTTAGTTGATAAATAACCTTCAAGGATTTTACTGTGGGATGTCCTTAATTATAAGTAAGTATTGTGGATGGCCTATTACGTTATGCCTTGTTAAAGAGAAAATTGAATTGTTCATGTTGGGTGTTGTATGTTTCCTTGTTTCCTATGTGGTCAACGTTGTGTCAAGCTTATTGAGAGTTGGTCGTAGCCCTTCTGGCTACTTGTGTTGACGTGTAAACTCCTAGTAAGTCAAAAAAATTATCCAAGTTTTTTAGTGTTGTATTTGTGTGTGTTTTAGCGGGTGTTACACTTGGTATCAGAGTAGAGGTTCATGCTCTCGAACCTCGGGGCAGAAGATTGGGGTTGTGATGGTGGTACCAGATGGTGTTGCATGTTGGTGGTAGATATTGGAAGAGTAATGGGACATAAGCGTGATGTCAATTATGTCGTAATTGTGATATTGTGAGCGCACATGTTGTGTATGACACTTAATGCGTAGCTATTAGCATGTTGATGTGTTGGAGGTGAGATTATTCTTCCTCCTTTTCATGAATTCAATGAGAATTGAGTGTGAAACACTATCTTGTTTTTGTGTGTGTGTGGAAGAAATGTGATTGTTGATTTCAAAGTGTTGGATCCTTTTGGCATTTGTGATGTGTGGGTGTGTTGATATGTTGTACGATAAGGTTGGTGGTAGTGAACTGGATTTCTTAATGATGTCATTATCAATTGTGTAGGAATGTGTATTCCCATGTTATATGGTAGTTGACTGTGTGTTGTAATTATGCTCATCATAAGTAAAATTCATGTAAGATGTAATGATTAATGTCATAAATTTGGGACATATGGTGAGTGTATGATCCCTATCATACAATGAGTGCACTTTGGTAGCAGCATGTGGTGATGTGGTATGTTGTAAATTGTGAATGTAATGTATGTGATATACCCTGTATCGGTACCATGCATAAGACATTATGGTTAATGTGCGTGAACCACCATTATGTTAGTGATGTAGTTGCATGCTATGTTGTGAACCTTACACTAACCGATCTTGAGGGAAATTGGAAAAAGTGTATGTTTAGAGTGAGGGGATGTACACCATGGGCCAGTAACTCAGGTTGACCTTAGGTTTAGTAGATGATGACCCATGCTCCTCCTTCTCTCTCTCCTTGTGGTTGTTGTATGGATGCAACCTAAGTGTAGCTATGACTGTGTTTAGCCTTGTCGAAGTGGTGGCGGGATGATTCAGATAGAGATGATGATAGTTGTAATATTGATATGTTATTTTACGTGTTGAGGCTCGATATTCGAGTGCCAAAGAACTTGTTGAGTACCCCCTTGGTGGCAAGATAAGGCCACATAGTCATCGTAATGTGTTATTATTATATGTGTATTTTATTTGTAAATTGAACTTTTTATTTTTATTTTATTTTGTAAGGACCAACAGTTTTCTTGATTGCAATGTTTTATATTTTTGGGCATTTCCTTGGTTTGTGGTACTAACATGCAGATTTTTGCACTAACTATGGCTATTTGGCCATTTGTTTTGCTTGGATTTGGATCTTCTTTTAAATTTTAAAATTTTACCGCCTTGCCCAAGGCTTGTAATTTGCCACTTGGCATTTGAATCAGATTGCTATGTTGGTTCTATTATTGTGATGTGTGGAATAGGGTCATGGGATGCACCATGGAATGGTTGGACCTATGGACCTACTTTTGTTGTATGGGGGTATGCCCCAAGGAGTTATAGATAACTAGTGGGTTGTTAAACCATGATTTATTATGTCACTAGGTTAGGGGTTAGGGGTGTTCCTAGGGCCATAGGAAACCGACTCTATGTGCCTAGGGAGGCCATATATGAGGAGGCATAAGAGATTGAGGGAGGATCTTGAGGAGGGATTGAGGGAGGCATAAAGATTGAGGAGACTTGAGGGAGGCATAATATATGTGTGTGTGTGTGTGTGATTGATGCTTTGGGTGGTATACATATTTGTTGTGATGTCTTGGGAGTAGTCCTATGATGTATGTGTTACTCATGTTAGTTGGATATGTTGTGTGATGTTGTGGATATGGCATTGATACCCTTTTTGACACTATGTACCTATAACTATTATTCTGAGTTATGTGAAATCCTCATATGTGGAAATGTGGAAACTTCTTGTTGTTGTAGTACACTTTTGTTTGAGTATTATTTGTCAGTCATAGATGTGTGACAAGTACTATGTTATGTGGACCTTACTTGTTTCCCTTGCATAATTTGGTTAAGATCTTGTAAAATTAAAATCTACAACAATGAAATATTTAAAGAACTTGAATTAAGAATAATGTAAATGGAAAGAGTCTTATTAAATAATGAATAAGAGGTAGCTGCCAATCTTCACAAAACTTTGAAAGTTAGTCATTCTATCAAATTTTTTCTAAAGGCTACCCCATTTCCGTGCATTAGTGACTAAAATTTAAACCTTATGGTGTAGTTTCATCTTTGTTTGTTCTTAGTTGTTTACCATTTTCCTTCCTTGAGTGCTTTTTGCATCGAGAACAATGCTTTCTTAAAGGGAGCAGAATGTAATGCCCTATTCAAGTGTCACTAACCCCCAATTACGACCATGTCAATGGACATTGGTGGCATATTTTGTTGATCCTCCTCCATCGAATTTGATTGTAGTTAAAAAAATTTACTTATCTTTCCAAGTAGGATTTAATTTATAAGTTATGTATATTACTCTCTCCCTACATTTTTTTAAACGTCAATATGATAATTATAAGTGATAATCGATAGTACTTATATTGATGAATTATATATTGTTATAAATTGTGTATTATGTTTGTTTATTATTATGTGAGTTATAACGATGGTGCATATTTTTTTTTCACGTTGGTTGATAATCAATATTATATTCTTCCAACTCACTTCATTTCATTGAGTTTTTCCCAAGTCCATGTGTGGCACTAAGATATATATATATATTACCATGTGTTGTTTCCACCATGACCTTGAACAACCTGGTCCTAAACTCCACTATCCACGGATTTCTCAAATTACAAAGGCTTGTTTTAAAAAGTTACATTTTCTTAAATTATATATATATATATATATATATATATATATATATATATATATATATATATATATATGGTATAACTCCATAATAGCCCGAGTATTGATATAGCTTTAGAAAACACTTTTAACCATAGGAAAAAGAACACCACCGATGATCTTATAAAGCAAGTGGTGAATTTGTTTTATTCTTCCAACGACCATGCCATTATTTTTTGGCCATTAATGAAAACCTGTTGTCCTACTTTTTTTTTTGTTTGAGGTGCTTAATGTGAAGGGGGCGATCTGCTCAAAAAATTTATTGTTATTAAATGTCTTCTTTGTCTCCCTTGTTTGGTGACCTGCTCACATCGATTAGATGTTGGCCACATTCACTGTATTATTAGTTATTAATTATTTGCTCTACATTTTCTTTTTTGGCCTGCACACACTGATAGGATGTTTTCCATCTTCCCCTTATGGCTTTATTTTTCCATACCTCGGGCTCACGATTGATTGATTACTAGAAGCCAAAACCTAGATGTATGGTTGCACCTTTCTTTTAGTTATTTTTTGTTCTACAAATCTTCTATGATATTTCTGGACTACCTACGCCAATCTTCTCTTGCCTTGTGAGTGTCTCTGGTGAAGGACTGCATTGGGGGTTGTAAAAAGGCTTTGATATTTTCAGAGGAATGTTTTGATAGCTGGGCGCCTGTTTTTTTACAAGTTTCTTTAATTAAAATTTCTACCTCGCTATTATTGTAACCCACTCAAAAAAATTTGGTTGGATGCATGAGAGATTTCAGTGGTTGAAAATTCCTTTCCTGGCCACGGGTGTGGTGAAGAGATTTCAGTGTGTAGAGTGCGTGGAAAATGTGTTGACCATGTACGCAAATGATGTTTCTTTGTAGTTTTTCCTTTATCGTGCCTTCATCCTCCCAGTTGTGTCAAAACAAGAGACTTGGAACAACCATAGGTATCTTGCATGCTAAAACAAATAAATTTTCACCATGTGTGGCTGTTGCAAGAGCATGGTAGACATTTTTTTTTGCAAGTGCTGGAGATACACAAGCATGATAATTTCTTCTCATTTGTCTACTATGCTAACATTAACCATAGCATGAAAGGAATTTTCTTTTATTTACTGAAGTGGTTATTGCTTGGGGTTATTTGTGGTGAATTATTTTACTTCTCACCTTTAGGCTATGTTTTAAGTTTCTCTCCTCTATTAGTTGCTTCTTAGGATGATTCCTAGCTAGATTTGGTTTTGCTAAGGGTTTTAACACTTAATCATTTACTTGCTCTTGTTGTTTCCTATATGCCAATGGTTACTTGGATTCCTAACCCCACTTGTACTATTACACTATTAAATAAATTATTGGAATAAGGTTTTTCTATTCTTTTGGGATTTTATCTGAGAAACACGAAAACTGACTTCTCTAAATCGTTAGCTTGTTTTCGTGAGTATATATATAGTCTGGATCTGTTCTTCATTTTATGAAATATTATGTGGTTAAAATGGTGAATGTATGATGAAGATTGATCAATCCTTGGGATTCAGATAATGGGTTGCATGTATTTAGTTTTCAACATGCGTATCTTCCTTTTAAGGGCTGATTAGAATAGACCTGATTTGTTTTTACTTCTAGAAACGTTGGTTTTCAAACTCTTATGGAGGAATATTGTGTTGACTTAAATCCTTGTTTGGAAAACTCTTAGAAGTGTTTTGAATACCAACAAATTTTATTGGACCCTTAAGGAAGGAATATACATTAGGAATTTTTGTTCTTGAGACTTGGCTTGCTTGGGTTTTGTAATAACCCCATTAGGCTACATGTTTCGAATGTTGTTTTGCTTGCTTCATGTTACTATTGGAGGTATAAGACCTAATTTTTGTTGATATCTGTTGATTTGCATAATAGGTTGGTTTTCCTAGCTAGTGGGTGACGCCTTTTACACCAATTGTTTGGCTTGTTAATGGATTTGCACTTTTATGTAAGTCTAAATCAGTTTTGGGCAACTCGTATGTTAATATTGGCCTTGTGATAGGGGTTTTACAATCACCTGGCGTTGACTATTCCATTTGAATAAACTGTTTATTGGAATTTAGTTTAGTGTTTGACTGAAATAGAAAAATAACAAGTATATCAATAGTCTAAATATGGGATAAAAGAATATTTTACTTTTCAAAAGAAATAAGATAGAGGGTTTTATTTTATTTTTAATATTTGGATTTGTGTTTTAGTTGTTTAAGGTACTTGTCTCAAACGAGGGTGTTGGAATAGATTAAGGAAGATTATAATTTTTGGTTATCTGATGGAGGAGATATGACTAAGTGCAATTTCGTGTAACATCGTCATACTAGTTCCTTTGGGATGGTTTTCTTAAATTTTATTGATATAGGTTCAAGGGTAATTAATTGATTGGTCTATAATTTAAATCTTGGTAAGACAATGGCATTAGATTTATTTTTAATTATTTGATTTACTCAATACGGGTTATTTCTTTTATCATACTTTTGACTATTGTACATAGCATGGTAAGATGATCTTATGGTGACTTTTTTCTTTTAGAACTTACTCTATATGTTTCTTTCAAGAAATTAGGTCTACGCATGTTGTGGGGTAAATTTTCTTTGGAAGGGGCAGCTATTTGCTAGTATGTGATGTTGAAGTCCTAACTTTAAATCTATTAGATCTTATGGCTTATTTAAGGAAATGTTGATTGATGTTTGAGTATTGGGGTTTCAATCATATATTACATATGATTACATGATTGACATCCCAATGCACTCATCACTTTGTTTCAAACTCATTGGGTCATTGACCCCTACTAGAATGATGGTTAGACTTTTGGTTGTTTTAGGAACAATGTTCATAACAACTTTTTATGGCTTCATTCTTAATGTGAAAATACTAAATCTTCTAGCATGATTAAAGAAGTTGTAGAGGTTTAGAGCTTAGCACTATTTCATTAAATAAAAGGTTCATTTTATGATATTGTTAATGGTAGCATACTATTCATATGTGTAGTCCTTATCATGCTCAGTTCTCACAAACTGACTTAGGCTATAAATGTGTAGATGGCCTTCATGGGTAGAAAAGGGAGAGTTGCATTGGTGTTGCTTGAAGCTCGTTTGTTCGTATGTGCTTTATTTTGTTGAGAGACTCTAAATTTTTTTTTTGGAAATTTTGAAGGGCCCAATTTGTACTATGGGTAATGTTGTCATATGTGTCTAAAAATGGAACTTGTAAATAATATTGTAAACAATATAACCAGATCACAACTTTGTTTGAGTAATTAATTGTATTATAGCAAATTTGAAAGATAGCTTAGCTTGGATATGACCAATATTGTTACCTTTTTGTTTTCAAGTCAAAGTTCATTAGAATCCTTCGCCACCTTTGGGTTTGTATGTCATGTTGGATAAAATGTGTAACCATGTATAGTTTCACAAAAATGGTAATGATAAACATATCTTTGAGTTAAAATTTTGTGTAATAGCTCCCTCTAGGTCATGACATAAATGTAAACCTAGGCATAATAAAGTGGGTTAGTAATCCTTATAAAAGTATTCAAAAAAATAAGGATAATGTGGTTGTGATCTACTTGATAACATTTGAGCCATTAAGTGATCAAAGAAGAAACTTTCTTTTGTAAAGAAAAATTATATACCTTACTAACCCTATTTAAACTAATGAACATTTTTCCCTTTCTTGGTGAACTCCTAAAATGACCTTAGGGTGAAATCAATGTTTAGATTTTGGAAGGAAATGAGGTTATATTAAGTAGGAGGAAATTGATTAAGAAACCCTTAAATCTATCTCACTTGTTTTGAAAACGTAATTTGTATACCTATGTCAATCTCTCAGGAGAAGCCTAAATGAAACCTTTAATCATTATGGATAGATCCTTAGCAAAAAATAAAAAATAAAAAAATCCAAACTAATTACTAATGAGGCCTTAAAGAGGAATCCAATTCAATCTCCTTCCTCTAGCTTCTTCCAAAGAGCTTTGTAATCTCCTCTTATTTTTGTTGTTTAAACATTTGATCCTTGCAAGGAGGTGGTAGTTCTGAAACTAAGTGGTACCTTCCCTCAAACAGAGCTTGTGCTTGTCACCTATGTTATGGAGGTGTGGAATAAGTTTCAGTGGCTTGAGTATGATTAATTAGCCTTGTGAGGAATGGAAAATGTCTTTTATAATCAACAAATTAAGTAAGTTATCAACATATTATAGAAGGTCCTCTTTTAGAAAACTTGGTCTTAAGATAATTAGGAAATAGTATGAAAGAAAGAATTTTTGGTTGATAAATAACCTTCAAGGATTTTACTCTGTGGGATGTCCTTAACTGTAAGTATGTATTTTGGATGGCCTATTACGTTGTGCCTTGTCGAAGAGAAAATTGAATTGTTCATGTTGGGTGTTGTATGTTTCCTTGTTTCCTATGTGGTCAACATTGTGTCAAGCTTATTGAGAGTTGGTCGTAGCCCTTCTGGCCACTTGTGTTGACATGTAAACTCCTAGTAAGTCAAAAAAATTATCCGAGTTTTTCAGTGTTGTATTTGTATGTGTTTTAGCAGGTGTTACAAACTACAAGTAGATGCCAAAATAACATATGAATAAATACAATACAATAGATCATCCTCAATATAACCTAGACACCATATTTGCAACTCATACAACCGAATTTAAGACCAACTTACAAGATCAGTGGTTTTTAATACTCTTTCAAGTTGTTCCTACTAGCGAGAGTACAACCAAACCAGAAAAATAAACTACAAAATTACTTTTCCTACATGTCTTATATATACTACCACATTTTTGCATTAAAGAAAAATGAACAATACCAGTGATTCAAACATTTAAAGTGCCTACTCCATATAGTTTACATACATATTTATTAGCGAATTTGTAACTTTAAGAAGCCTAACAATAAAACCTTTTCTAATATAAGTAGTTGTGGAACCTTGCTTTACAATTTTTTCAAAGTGCACTAAACTTTTGTGATTTATCAATTTCTAGCAATATGGACTCTCAAGGGATGCACCTACACATTATAATATTGTAAATAATTTTCACCAATAAAATTACAAAAAATATTCAATAAACAAAAACATGGCATTGCATGGATGCGAAAAGATAACCCTATTTTTTTCAAAAATAGTTCCTCGGCTATTACGCTCTTACAGATATGTTAGGGACATATGATTATTCCTTTGGGAAATTATTTTCCAAACATTTCATTTTATTTTTATCTCTATTTTTTTTTAAATACATAATGTAAAATACGATTAATTGTGATTTTTTCAGATATTAACACCCATTTCTCTAACAAACCATTTAAAACATGTATAGTGGTCATGTTTTGAATCTGGAAAAAATCCAGTGGTGGAATACATATAATATGGAAATCCTGTAAGCATCTTCTTATTGATTGAAAATGTTTGCAGAGACGACGAATAAAGGCATAAATATAAATGATATTGCCAAGAAAATACATGCCCACCAATAGTTCGATCGCGTTAGGAAGTTCTTCACTTATCACTTCTGTATTTTTAACTTCATTGAGGAATTCAGAAAACATAAAATATTTGTAGTGTCATTGATTATTCTCGTCCACGAGATCCTGGGGAGCAAAAATCTGGGTGTTGAGTGGAGGGGTTATGATAAAAAAGATAAGATATTGGAAACTTATATAGCCACGAAAAGATTAAGCACAACAAAATATAAAGTGAGTAAACGAAATTAAATAGCCAAAAAGACACAAACCATAAACACAGATTTACGTGGTAAAACCCTCAAGAGGGAAACATCCACGGAGCAACAGTATCGATTCTCTTATTGTTCAAATCTAGAAATTACAATCAGCACAGCTCTTCCTCTTACAACTCTATTTTTTTGTGTGTAGCCTCAATGGGCATACATGGATTTATAGCATTCACACAAAACTGAATTCATTAATGCGTTCCTATCCATATTCTAACTAAAGTTGTCTTGTTACAACAAAAAGCTGAATAATAGGATCTTGATCCACTAGAAGAGGAATGGTTGTCATCTAATCTCAACAATCTCCACCTTGACAACAATTAACCTGATACCTTGCTCATTGCTCATCACCTTTTTTGCAAGCCAAGAGAAGCCAAGCACCACCGCAACTTCTCTAATATAACTAGTTTCATGAACATGTCTGCACAATTCTTTTGAGTGTGGACCTTATCAAGAATCACTTGTCCTTCATCAACAACATGTCTTACATAATGGTATTTAACTGGAATATGTTTCGACTTACTATGGTAAGCTGGATTCTTAGCCAAATAAATTGCACTTTGACTATCACAGAAAATTTTTACACTTTTTTGAAACTGTCCTAACTCACCCAATAAACCTTTTAACCATACTGCCTCTTTGCAAGCATGTGAAGCAGATACATACTCTACCTCAGTAGTGGATAAAGCAACAATGCTTTGAAGCTTTGACATCCAACTAATAGGACCACCTGCAAGAGTAAAGACATAACCTGAAGTAGATCTTCTTTTGTCCAAATCACCTGCAAAATCAGAATCAACATAACCACAAACCTTATCACTGCAACCATCAAAAGTGATACAATAACTGCTTGTGCCTCTAAGATACCAAAGCACCCATTTCACTGCTACCCAATGTTCTTTACCTGGCTTTGCCATGTATCTACTGACAACACCAACTGCATGTGAAATATCTAGTCTAGTACTAACCATCGCATACATCAAACTTCCTCTTTGCACAAGCATACGGTACACGAGACATATACTCCTTTTCTTCATCATTACTAGGACACAAACCTGAAGAAAGTTTAAAATGCAAAGCTAAAGGGATATTCACTAGTTTCACTTTATCCATATCAAATCTCTAAAGTATTTTCTCCACATACTTCTCTTGTGATAACCACAGCTTGCCTTTCATCTTGTCTCTGTGTATCTCCATGCCCAAGATCTGTCTTGCTGCTCCTAGATCCTTCATATCGAATGTCCTAGCCAACTGAGCCTTTAACCCGTTGATTTCAACCATGCTTTTGCTTGCTACAAGCATATCATCAACATACAATACCAATATAATGAACATGCCATTATCCAACTTTTTAAAGTAAACGCAATGATCATATTCACTCCTGGTAAAATTATGGCTCACCATGAAGGAATCAAACTTCTTGTACCATTGTCTTGAAGACTGCTTCAAGCCATACAATGATTTCTTGAGTTTGCAAACAAACCTCTTGTTGCGATTTTGAACGAACCCTTCCGGTTGTTCCATGTAAATTTCCTCATCTAAATCTCCATGTAGAAATGTAGTTTTAACATCTAGCTACTCTAATTCAAGATTATGCAATGCAACTAGTGCTAACACCATACGAATAGAAACAATTTTTACAACTGGCAAAAAAATCTCATGAAAGTCAATACCTGCTTCCTGAGAAAACCCTTTTGTGACCAGCCTCACCTTGTACTTTGAAATAACATCATCAACACCTTTCTTCAACTTGTATACCCACTTACAACCAACCAATTTCCTGTTCTTAGGAAGTTCCACCAGATCCCATGTTTTGTTTTTAATCAAAGCATCAATTTCCTCTTTCATGGCATGTTTCCATTTGTCACTATCTGAAACCTCTATTGCTTCTTTGTAACAACTTGGTTCTCCTTCATTAGAAATTAAAGCAACAGAAGTGACAAAATCATCATACCTGCTTGGAACTAATCTGATTCGTGTAGACCTTCGTAGAGCTTGTTGTGGTATTTCCTCAATTTCCTGAGGTGTTTCAATCTGCTCATCTTCTGAGTGATTTCCTCATGAATATCCTACTCACGAACATCTTCATGATTTTCACCTGTGGATGAATGTATATCAAATTGAATTTGTTGTGACTATGGTACATCAACCTATTTCATAACATTCTTTCCATCTGATTTCATGAGTGAAATTTCATCAAATATAACATCTCTGTTTATGATGATCTTATGGGCAGTAGGATTCCATAATCTATACCCCTTCACACCATCACCATATCCAACAAAGACTAATTTCTGTGACTTAGGATCTAACTTGGAACGCTGACTCTTTGAATAAGTGCATAGGCATCACAACCAAAAACTCTAAGACTAGAATAATTACATGGTTGACCTGTCCATACCTCTTGTGGAATCTTGCAGTCAATTGCTGTCGATGGTGATCGATTAACCAGGTAACAAGCTGTAAGCAAAGCTTCTCCCCACAATTCCTGCTGCAACTTTGCATTACTGAGCATGCTCCTTGCTCTCTCGAGAAGAGTCCTGTTCATGCGTTCAGCAATGCCATTCTGCTGCGGAGTGTACACAGTGGTTTTATGCCTGTCGATCCCTTCATTCTTGCAATAATTCTCAAACTCCTTAGAAGTAAATTCCCCTCCATTATCTATTCTAAGACATTTAATGGATTTACCTGTGCTCTTTTCAACCAAAGCTCTAAATTGTTTAAAAGTGTTAAATACATCAACTTTCCTCTTTAACAAATAGATCCAAACTTTCCTCGAGTAATCATCTATAAAACTAACAAAATATGATGATCCTCCATATGAGAGTTTCGGAGCTGGACCCCATAGGTCTGAATGAATATAGTCTAGGATACCTTTACTTGTATGTTTTCCAGGTTTAAACTTCTGTCTAGCTTGTTTCCCATAAACACAATGCTCACAGAACTATAAATCTACAATTTTTAAACTAGGAAGAAGTTTACGATCAGAAAGTACCTTAATTCCTTTTCTTGATATGACCCAGATCATTGATGCCATAAGCGAGTGGATTCACCTACATCCTCCGATGCGACTCGCTTGATCAATTTATGTCCTTCCTTTTATACAGTTCCCGACTCTGTTAGCTTTCATGACTATCAAGATACCTTTTGATATCTTCAAAACTCCACCTTTAACTCGAACCCTTATGTCCACTAGAATCCGTAACTCCCAAAGATATCAGATTCTTTCTCAAGTCAGGCACATGTCTCACATCTATCAGTGTTCTAACAATCCCATCATACATTTTAATTCTGATACTCCTATCCCAATAGTTTTACATGTAACATCATTACCCATGTAAACTACCCCATCATCAATAGATTGATATGTAGAATACCAATTCCTATGCAGACACATGTGATGGGATGCCCCATAATCAATTAACCAGTCATAATGGTACTGTGAGACAATAGACGTAGATAATACCTCATCAACCATACCTGAGTCCTTCTCAGCTATGTTAGCCTCCTTTGTAGAGTCCTCCTCCTTAGATGCCTCTTTATGTTTCCAAGCAATCTTTCTTGAGGTGTCCTGATTTGTTACAGAACCAACACTTCAACTTGCTCTTTTTGCCCTTCGACTTGGATCTGGCTGGGCCCTTCGAATGTTGTCCCCTCTCAGTAGTTCTACCTCTGGCCATCATAACTTCTGTTGTCGAAGTTTCCAGAGAAGATCTCTTTCGAGTTTCCTCAGATATCATAGCTCCAACAACAACATCAAAGTTAATGACCTCTTTAGAACTAAAACTAATAGAGGTTACGAAATGATCCCAAGATTCAGGCAGAGAACTTAATAATGTTACCGTCTTATCTTCATTCAAAATTTTGTCACCCGTGTTGTCCAATTTACAAATAAGAGTATTAAAAGTATTTAAATGTTCGAAATTGTCATACCTTCCTTCATACGCAAGGTATACAGCTGACGCTTCAGGAGGATTCTATTCGTCAAGGATTTAGTCATATACAAGCTTTCTAGTTTTGTCCAGAGTCCTGCTGTTGTTGTTTCAGACACGATGTTGAATAATACATCGTCGGCCAAACATAGGTGAATAGCACTGAGAGCATGAGTTTCCATCTCATCCCAGTCATCATCTTCCATACTCATGGGTTTCTTTTCCTTTCCTGCGAGCGCCTTCACAACACCCTGCACACACAAGTATATCCCGCATCTTGACCTTCCATAACTCGAAGTTATTGCTACCGTCAAATTTCTCGATCTCAAATTTAGCACTCTGTGTCTTTGCCATCATGCTTCAACGCAGTGAATGAATTCACCCTTCAAACTCACCCCTCGTGGCCTCCCTCCAACCTTGCTCTGATACCACTTATTGGAAACTTATATAGCCACGAAAATATTAAGCATAACAAAATATAAAGCGAGTAAATGAAATTAAATAGCCAAAAAAGACACAAACCATAAACACAGATTTACGTGGTAAAACCCTCAAGAGGGAAACATCCACGAAGCAGCAATGGTATCGATTCTCTTATTGTTCAAATCTAGAAATTACAATCAGCACATCTCTTCCTCTTACAACTCTATTTCTTTTTTTTTTTTTGTAGCCTCAATGGGCATACATGGATTTATAACATTCTCACAAAACTGAATTCATTAATGTGTTCCTATCCATATTATAACTAAAGTTGTCTTATTACAACAGCAAGCTGAATAATAGGATCTTGATCCACTAGAAGAGGAATGGTTGTCATCTAATCTCAACATAAGAGAGATCCTATTAATCCACCCTTTGTAAACAACGCAGTGTTCTGCGCTACGGTATCTGGCATTGCTCCATGCCTGCAACCAACCAATTATTGCACAGAATATATAAATATAAGTAACAAGGAAATAGAGAATGAATTTCATACCTTCAAGGAATCCCCCAAATTGACAATGAAGGAATCTGGTGCAGGCCTGACATTGAACCACTTTCCTTGTTTGGATCGAATCTCGAGGCCTTCCATTTCATCATTGTAGTGGATAGTCATGCACCCTGGATCTATGTGAGAAGCCACAACCTCCTCCCCAATTCTACATTTTTCATCACACGAATACTTATTTATAAACAAAGTAAAATGCTCACATAAAACGTTGTGTTCTGATCAAAACAATATGTATTTGGAAGCCACTTCTACATGGGTAGGCTAGGGGGACACCTCATCCATGCCGTAAAAGCATTGCACAGATCCATATCTGTAAACTCTCACAAGGGGAGAAATATCAAAATATGTGGAATCGAATCCATTTCCATTGCCAATCTCCAACCTTAAACATGAACCAAAACAGAACGAGGATCTCTGCCCCATCTACAAGTTGTACACATTATATGCGGCATAAAAGTAATTAATTAATTTTTCAGCGTGCTACAACGAGATACAATTCCATGTTGGCGGTACCATGTGTAGGGCGGGGAGACAATGGAGCATTTTTCAGAAGTGAAGGTAACCCTCATATTTCAACGTATGCTCCAACTTTCAATCTCAAGCGTTTATATTCTGACTTGTGTCAGAATCACCAAGGGCATTCTCACTAGTAAAACGCCTTTGGCGTAATTATGCCAAACAAAAAAATGGGGTGTACAAGGCTGAGCCAATCCACTACAATATATAGCACCATTCAATAGAGCCACATGCAGAGACAAGAACAATCATGCACAAAGAGGAATAGACCTGAAAAAAAAAAGAGTTTACATTGAGAAGAGCTAAAATTAAATTACAACCATATGACATGTCAAAGGCTCCATAAAATCCAACCTCCCTTCTCATAATTAATAGAATACCGAGAGTTACACAATCACATAGGAAAATATCTAAAATTATAGTTTCATATTGTAGTTCCCACTTCCCTTCGACACCTTTTTATTATTGTTTTCGATATTGTTGACTACACTTATGGATATATTGTAGCTTTTTTATTTAGCATGATATTAGATGTTAGAGATATTGGGCTATTGTTGATTTCGACTCATATATGATGCATTTGGATTATTAGAGACATTTTATATTGATGTTGATATGCTATTGACATGGTTATTTATATATATTTCTGACATGTGATGTATTTTTGTCACATTGAGTAGGCTTTGATAATTGAACTAATGTTGTGATCATTTTGACATGGATGAAACGTTGAATAGAAATGTTGCTAGAAATTGTAAATGATATCGTATTTGCCTAGATGATATTTGATTCGTATATAGATGATCATGGATTTATATTGTACATTTTTTTATAGATGTTTTTAATGTGGCCATGAGGCCAAAGGAGGTATTTATGTGTTTTTCAGGTAAATTTATTCACAACAAACATCGGGGGATTGGAGACCAACCACATTGGAATTCTAGATGAATTCAACTAGGGTCACCATGGCAACATGTAATTGTGTGTGTGTTAGAATTATTTGGTTAGGGGAAAATTGTGACCAAGGGGTCATGTGTTGTCCTTTAATTTAGTTTCCTTTATTGATGTTAGTATGTGATTTTAGTGATGTAATTCATTGTATTATTTATTTGGATTTTGGTGTATGTATTTTACCCTTTATTATTAATGGGTTGTAGTGTCTTAATTAGAGCTAATTTAACCTTGTCCTAAACTAATTAAAGATGTGACCAAAGGAATTCATTTATTAGACTAGATTTCTCTTGGATTTTGTGTTGTAAGTTGAGTGCTTGGGGATCTTGAGTGTTGTACACTCTACCCCTTCATGGAAATTCGAATTTGGCCTTAGAGGCCAATTTTGGAGGCTTGTGGGACAAGTCAAACTTGTCCCACACCTCTTAAATTTCTATACCAACCCTACCTATGGGTTTGGGGGTCAAAATTAGACCCCATTAGGTGTTTTGGGAAGATAAAAAGGTAAAATGTTTATTGCACTTTCTTTCTTGAAATAAATTTTGTCCTTAGGGGGTGTGGGCTTAGATTGTGTGTGTAAGTAAAATGTCATTCCTTCAACCACTTATTAATTGTGCTTTGGAATATGAGGTTGACTAAGGTGATGTGGAGTGGAGAGGAAATGAGGTGGCATCCTACTTGGAGCCACATCATCCTCCTCTCTCCCTTTTCTATTTATTGAAGTTATTTTTCTTGTTTGGGGGTTACTTCATTATTTTGTGCTCTTACATTTTTGGGAGTTAGAGGATTTTGGAGAGCTTGTGGTCCTTGTGGGAGCTTGGAGATTGACTCTTGGAACAAGCTCTAATATGGAAAGGTACGAGCTTTACCTTGCTTATGTTATGTTTTATTTTGTGTTTATGTGCTTGTGTTGAGTATTATTTTTTTGGGATACTTTTTGGGTGTGGGTAGATTGCCTAAGTTTGGACTAGGAGGAGACCATGGGGAGATTTCATGTAGGAGGTAGAAGAGTTTAGCTTTTTGTTTGGAGGAGTTTGGGTTGGGTTCCCCACCTTGTACAAGGAATGCTTGCATTTCTTTCTTATTTCTTTCATGGGGGAGGCATAAGAAATTGAGGGAGGCATAAGAGTATGTGAGAAAGTATAAGGGGTACTTGAGGGAGACATAGAGTAGTATGTACTTGAGGGGATTTGAGATATGTGGGGATTTGAGATAGGCTTTAAGGCTTTAAGGTGGGCACCCATTGCCATTGGGAGGCATAATTGGCCTCACCATAGGTATTTCTCCTTTGGCTTTCATTTTAAGCCTTGTTTTATGTTGTTTTGTTGTCCTTCTTTCTTATGTTGTTGTTAATTTGAATCTGGTTGAAATGGTTGTGAAATATTTTTTGTGTTGTGGAAGCTTGTTGTTTCCACGTGTTGGAATTATTTCCCATTGTAATATGGTTGGGGCTCAGGGGCCGATGGAGAGGATGGATTCTCCTATTCATTGGATATCTTGTTTGGGTGGAGAGCATTACCTCTCCCCCCATTTTGTTGTGAATCAAACACATCTTGGAGGAGCTATCTTGATGGAGTTGTGAAGCTTGGAGTTTTTTTGGAGACCTTGTGAAACTTCCTTTGTGTTATTCCCACTTAGAGTGGAGGAACTTGTAATATTGTATTCTACTTTTAGTTTATATTCTTGTATGATTTCCCACTTTAAGTGGAGGACATTGTATTGAACTTGTGAAGGAAAATTGCATTCCATTGTTGGTTATGAAAGTTGTATTATATATTGAAAAAGAGAAGAAATATTTGTGTTGTAAAGTTAGTTTTGTGAAATACAAATATATATATATATATATATATATATATATATATATATATATATATATTATTGGAGTTTGGTTGTTTTGTGTGAAAGGAAGTTCCTTGCTTTGAAAGAAATGAGTTATACTCAATGGAAAAGAAATTTTAATTTCATTGTGAGATTGTATTGTTGCAAATGAGAAAGTAGGAATAGAAAAGTTGTAATATGTTAAAAGTATGCATAGTAAACTTGAATGTAAAAGAAAGTTGTTGTAGTTATTTTGGATATTTGAGTGTAGTGAAAATGAAAGAGACAATAAAATTGAGATAGGGAATTGTTGCATTTTGTATTTGAAAAATAATAATGTAGAAATGGATGTGAATCTTTTATCTTACTCTTGAAATAGAAAGAAATTTAGTTGATCAAAATGGAAATGATCTTGTAAGTAGTAGTGCTTTTATTGGAATTGATAATGCTTAAAATGAGAAATTTTAACTAAGAAATGATCAAATGGAATGAAATCACAAAACTGGAAACTTTAGGTGCATAAAATCAAGTTCAGAATGTAATTTGGAACATTGTAGTAACTTTTACTTTTTGTAAAAATATCATATTTTAGGTTTTGTTTCTAAGAAATAGGACCGCCGCCCTGTGCAGAGTGGTAGTCCCATAACCACCACTCGAGGCTAAAGGTGTCGGTCTCAAAATTGTCGCTCGAAGTAGGGCGGAGGTCCATGGTTTTTCACCCAGGTAGGGCGGTGGTCCTAGGACCGCTAGTCTGCTCTGGGCGGCGGTTCTATCACTTACGACAGAACTTCTCGGATCCGCTCCTGTGCAAATTTTTAACTAGTTTATACTAAAATATAAGTTATAAAATTATCTAGGAAACTACAAAGCAAGTAAACAATGAGCAATCCTTTCATTTATAACAATGGGGGTAGGGTTTGCCCCAAATTTGAAAACCCAAATACAAATGGCTTGAAATAAAATCAGATTGGTGAAGGAAATCCCTCCCAATCCTTGAATGGAAGTAATAACAACAATAAAACTTAAATCTAAATTGGTCTAATATAGAAATCTTTGTAGAATCCTCCATAGTTCTTCCTTTGTTTCTCCCATGGCTTCCTCCTCTCCAACCTGTAAATTTGACAAAAGAAAATAGACCAAATGAGGAGAATAAAATAAAGAAAAGGCTTTATTAAAAATTCATAAGGATTTTTAGGGCTAGTTTGGAACCCTAGGATCTAGTGGCCAAGATTGTTTTGATCTAAGGGTGGAGGATTAACCCTAATTTGTTTGGTAGGAATGCATTTTAAATGTTTAAATTAAATGCTTAAGGGTATGTGTAGATGGGTGAATGGGGCCATTTAATTTCCGTGGGGTGGAAAGTCTTTATTAATCCTTAGTATGTTTTAGGAAGGTTAATAATAGGACTTTAAACTATTAAGATTATGAAGCTAAATTATTTAAGCATGAAGTTAGCCATTTTGGATTGAATATTAATTAAGAAGAGAAAACAATTAACCAAGTAAGTTAAACAATCGCACCTTCCTAGTTGGCCTTTAATTAATTGACCTTAGAGGTAAAGTAATTTCAATATTCAATCTTTTATCTAGACTTGACCTATCTATCATAAAGTTGAGTTTAGTGGTGTAAGTTAACTTAACAAACCCTAAGGGTCAAACACCCTGGTAACCTTCTTATAACTTAAACAAAAAAATTAGTCACAATTTTTGGGTTAAGTGTTATGTTGTAGTGTTCCTAGAACGTTGTTTTTGCTGGCGTTACACATACGAAGGAAAAGAGGATTCTATCCCACATAACTATTAACTAAATTATGACATTTTCTTGAAATAAGTATTTCAAATTACCATAACATGGCTATATGAAAAGTATTTAGCACCCACTTAACATGGGCTATATAAAGACATGTCTCTCTTGATAAGTTAAGATAATGTTGGATTAAAATGTACGAAAAACATCTTTCTTGGAATTTGATTATTAGAGATTTAGTTTGAATGTATTTCTAATAGCGGGATCAAATTTGAAGGGCTGATATGAATTTTATTGTGAAGGGAAAATATTGGATTAGCCTTTCGATGATGAAAAGCAATATGAATATTTTATATTTCATATGACAAGAATAAATCAAGTATATATAAGTCATAGAAATTAAGAATATATTTTTTAAAATAAGAATTAAAATAAAAATTCAAATACTAGTTAATTGACACCTTAAATAAAATAAAAAATTAGTAATCCAAACAAAATGACCCCTCAATCAGAATGGTGTAAAATTAAGATGCATTTAAACTAGTAAAATAATCAAATTATGATGCAATGAAAGCCCGAATTTGTAATATTCTAATTTCCTAAAAATCATGATAATTAAAATAAGCATTAAACAAATTTAATAAATCAATACATAAACAAACAATTGAAATTAGACAAGAAGACACACAAATCAATAAACACATAAAAACCATCAAATTGTGTGTGGGACACTGAAATATCTTATCAAAATCATTAAGAAAATATTGTAAATAATAAAATAAATAAATTTAACTTCTACTTGGATTTTAGTGCTAAAATTAAAACCCATTTAGATTCTTACCACTTCAATAAAAAAATCCATTAGGATTTTAACCACTTAAATTAAAACCCATGTAAATTTTAACTAGTAAAATGCATTGAATTATATTTTTGTAATTAAATTAAAAATGTGCATCCATATATTGAAACACCCACACTAATTATGTCACCAAAATATATACATCAAGATATTCTTGGTCATATTTCAGATCCAAGAGCTTCACCTCGTGCACAATATGCATTCAAATCTACTACATGAAAATGATGTATTACCAAATTAGACTACTCCATTAAGCACACACCCTTCATAAACCTTGCTAAATTTTTTCACAACCCTCTTCCTCATCTCCTTAGGAATAAAATCAAGAGCCACATTATCTTGAGCACAATTGTAAATATAAAATTCTACCTCTCCTCCACATCACGACTATTGAACAATAATTAGAGAGAAGATACCAATGATGAATTGGAGGGGTAATTTCAATGGATGAAGAATCAAATCTCTTCCTATTCACTCCCTCTTCAAGGAGCTCCTCTCCTCTTCCTGCATTCTTCCATATTAGATAAGTCCAATCAACCTTTGCATTAGGGAGTAGTTTGACACTTAGCATGACTATTCTTTACAAGGGTCATAATGGGTGAGCTCCTCAACCGAATCAACCTTTTTTCCCTGAAATCAAGCACCAACTACCTTTTCCTTGAGCTCCTCCTTCACATACAAACCAAGCTAATCCAATCAGCTCAGCCCCTGGCTTATCTAGTACACACGTTCGAGCTCGAATTGATCCAAACGATATGGATCAAGACGATTGCTAGACCATCCCGCCATTTGGCATCAACATGGCTCCCATAGAGCATGCTCGAAAGCCTACATTGCGAGTCATGAATTGAATTAACCCTTTGATATTAGTTTTAAAAAAATTCTCCAAGTTATGTCCCGACATCAAATATCCATATCAACCCATATCTAAGCTTGTGGAACTCTACATGCTCGATTTGTTGTGAACCATGTTGTGTAGGATCCCAAGTGGGCACATATTTGTGTGTAAGTCAATCTTGGCTCTTTTCTTTGCTTATCAAGGTGTCTCCTACAACAAAGAAGAGAAAACAAATACAAGGCGATAGATAATACATCTGAGTGAATCCCAAGAAAAGAATAAAACCTTAAATTGTAATATTATAACTTTTATTTTTAGGTATTTTTGATCAAGTATTTGTTGAGCTGACATCACTAACTTGTAAGAAACTTGATATTTTACCTTAATAGTATATTTATAGTAATAATATATTTATTATAAAACTTTTGATAATTGTTTAATATGCCTTGTCTAACGTATATGTGAGTTATGCACAGAGCCTGAAAAGCTTGAGGTGATTATTGTTTGTAGAAGTCATCAAAAATATTTTTCAAGATGTAAAAATTTCACACATATTACATTGATAGTGGGTATTTACCATAGCCCTTCTTTTGAAAATTCTAAAAGTAACTTGCACTTTTGTATCATCAAATGATTTTTACATTTTGAATTTTTTGACATGTAAATTTTTCCCTTCCCTTTTTAATGGGTTTGAGACCTTGGGAAGAGATGTGACAGATCAATTTTGAACCCTGCTAGCTATGTTTCCCTTGTAAGTTGATGTTGACGAAGATGTCACCTTGGGTGATTTGGATAATATGTGTTGTTCATAATGTTGGTATAATATTATTATGCAATCACTATTAGATGAATGAATCGGTGCATGCTACTTGTAGAAACTAATTATTATGAAAATATTAGAAGCAATTTTTTTATGTATACACTCAAATGCATGATATTCAATTGTTCATATATTTGCAATGCTCTTACACTCCAAATTTACAATCACCTCCCACTGATTGTTAGACCTAAACAACATAATTTATCAAATGAAAATATATATTAGGTAACATCATTATAGTGTGCTAAGGGATGGAATAATCTCAATGATCTAATAACATGTCATTTTCATTACAATATACTAAGAGAAATATTTTGATTGCATTCACTAGTGTTTCATTCTTTCTATATTACAAGCACTTGGATTTGGTCTTATTTTTTTCCACTAAGTTTAAATGATTTTTGTGGAAGCATTTGTTTGTCTCTCCATTAATAAAATACAGTTTTAATGGGTTATCTATTTCTTATATATCCAATAAGGTTTCCTTCTATCCCCTGCAATGTATTTTTTAGTTTTGGAATGCTCTGGCTATCTCTTGGCTAAATTGATTTTAGAGTGGATACAATAATCTACCTTCCTATAGAGAACTCCCTATAACTTGTTAATTTCCACTTTATAGATAATTCCTTCCTTGTACTAATTGAGTAGGGGAATATTAATCATGATATCCAATACATCAACTTATTCTACCTAGCTTTGGGGTCTAACATTAAGTTGATAAAAATTTAATGCTACAATAATTCCTTCAGTGTCCCCACTAGCTTCAAGCCTACTCTTGGATGTAGATTCAATGTAGTGATATTCTGTAATTTCTTGGTATCCCTTTTGAATTTCAAGCCAGTCCTTCTAGTCTCTGGCTATAACTTATTAAGTGTTGTGAATAATTTACCCTACTATATCATTAACCCAATTCTTTAGGAACATCATTTAAATTTTTTTCAAGGATCCTTATTGTGGATTATGTTATTACTCTTCATTTTGAATTCCCTCATAAGTTTCATACCAAAAGTTAAAAATTCCTTAGGGATTTCCAATGTCCTATTTAAAAACATGGGAAAATATTTAACCGAGTTTCCTAAGAATGTTGTTATCTTCCAATGATATGAGAGGTCTCGAATTTCTTGATACCCATAAATAAGGTGATTCACTTTCTACTAATAGATTATTTAAGTTACTAAAGTATTTGATGCTTGGAAAATGTTTTGTTATAAATTTAGTATTTTTCTTGGCTCAACCTTTGGGAGAACTACTTGGATTTTCATAGCCTACTTATCTTGTGTGATCCTATTGGAGTTGGGGTATTTTTATTTCCAAAATTATATGGAATCCTTTACAATCAATAAAACATTGGACTTTGTGTAGTTGTGATGTTTTTAGTGATGACATTTTCATTACCCAACATTCCCTTTAGTGTTCTCTAGTTATTAATTTCTGTGATGTTCCATTTGTATATGTACATTAGGTTTGTTCCCTTCAATTTTTGAGATGTGGAATTCATTAGGTATTCATATTGTGCAATATGTTTAACAAAAAATATTCAGACTAGGTTACCCTAGCCTAGTTTTAAAGATAATATTTTTCTACAAAACAATGAGCAAAAATCTTAGAAGAAATTTTTTGATGTTGTGCCTTCAAAATTATTGCACACAATTTAATTAACCTATGCTAGGATTTAATGGAATGATTGGAAATTTTATGTTTTTACTACTTTCCTTAACTATAATTTCAACAATGAATATGACTATATTTTTTTAGTATTCCTCTGTATAAAAATATTAATGAGAGATCATCTATGTAGTATGTTGCACAGACCTAGAAGAAGGTATTTCAAACTATAGGGTCATCCATTACTGATCCCAAGTTAGGCTACATTTATCAATATGTTCTTTTTCATGGGCTTCTCTTAAAATTTCACCTCTCATCTAGGTGTTCCTCATCCCAAATATACCTTAAACAATCACATGAAGATATTTAAATATTTATTTAGGTTCATCAATTCTCAACAAGCTTGGATGTGGATCCATAACTCCTTCAAACCCTTAATCTAAAATTTTTAACTAGTAAAATATTCTTCTAGGGGTTTGATCCATGTTACCTACAAAATTCACACATCTATGCCATACTTTTAGAGTGGAAGTTATGTTATTTATTTAGAAATAGATAAATTCTATTATTGTCACTAGTACTATGGTAAATACTCAATTTTTTAGTTACAACAAAGTAATAGCATTCTCAAATGTTGACATATCCCATTTGTATATTATTTATATAAATGTTATAGTTGGTTTCATTATACAATAAATGATGTAATATGATGAGTTTATGATCACACAACTCATCTTAGAAATTATTATCTTTATGGAATTTCATTATATTTAAAAATGATTAATATTTATTTATAGACATTAGAAAATACACCTTGCATATAAGGTATCTTAAGATAAAATGCAAAAAACAATATAAAACCACCATAATCCCTAAAAATCAAAATATTCCCATAAAATCCATGAATATTTAACACCCAAGTTAATTGATGATAATTGTAATGTCCCTTTCAGGATCAAATTTGAGGAAATTGGATTTTACCCAAAACCTCAATGGAACATTTCTTGAATTTATGACATCCACATATATAAACATGATTTTTTTGAAAACCACATAGAAATTAGAGCCAATAAGGGTTAGCAACCTGGGTGACCTAGGTAAAATTTAGATTTTAGTATTTCTTACACAAAACTCTTCATAAACATATCAAAAATTTGAAACTCTTGATGAAATAATGTTAAATATGTGCTTCATTCTCAAAATGTAAAATTTTAGAATAAATTATTGGCCACAAACAATAGAAACTTCAAAAATTCACATCTTCTGAATAGTCAGATTTATAATGCAAATAATAGCTCAAAATGGCCACAAAAATGGAAGATATAAAAACAAGTTTAGATTTTTCCAACGATCCAAATTGCTAAAATGTGCTATTTCAGGTTAGCGAATGTTAGATATACCATGCATATAGTTTTATGCAAGCTGCCCCACAATCGTTGGATTCAAATGCAGTGTCAAGTAATGCATTTATTGTGCCGTTAAATCGATCAAATCATGTGGAATGTGAGCCTACATTGCAGATGGGGTATTTTTATTTTCATCCAGTATCTTTTATGTCACTTTCCATTTTAATGAGTCATCAACTTATACATATAACAGTAAAACTCTGAGCCGGTAAATAAACTATTATTTTGTATATTTAATATATAGTTTTAATTTTTCAATATGTATCAACTCCAATCCAAAATTGTCAAGAGTAACGATTTAGTACATTGTTACCCCTGTAGAAGGTAATAATGTAGTAAATTTGTATTCTTAGAAATTTATCGACCATTCAAAGTTATCCATAGTAATAATATATTGAGAAGGTAACAATGTGTTGTTGTTTTACTAGATAAGGTGATAAAATAAGGATTATGGCTCTAAAAAGCCTTACAACCAAAGATACATCATGAAAGTAGCATAAATAGAGACATGAGAGATATAGGACCACAAAAGAGTTTAAAAAACCTTATCCTAAAAAAACACCAGGTCCAAATAGAAATAGACACATCAAAAAACTAGCAGTCCTCTACTAGAAATAGACACAGTTTGACAACAGTCCGCCAAAAGGTTAAAGGCACTAATTTTTCTTGAGATGTTTGAGGGGTCCTTCCTGGGAGTTGGGTTATCCTTGCATTTTTATTTTCATCCATGCTCATATGGAATTTCGCCTTCCCCTCGGCATCATCATCAGAGTTCTTTCAGATGGAGTTAAAACCTTTCTGATCACCGACCCTTTTCCAATTTGTCAATTCTCTCCTATAGACCCTTAATGACATTAATGATTCCTTCCAAATCATATCTCATGGGAAGTTGAGATATTGCAGACCTATTTGGAAGCCTCAATACAGTCATACATGTTATCCCTCAAATCCTTAATGATCTCATCCATAGATTAATTGTCTTCTTCCAGCTGCTTAATCCTAATTTTGAGATTCTCAAATGTCTCCTCCCATCCCAAATAAGCTTTATCCTTTCATTTTGATGTTTCACCCTTCATAATTTCTATAGGAAATGACTCTTCCTAATAGTCATTTGTCTCATCCTGGGTATTAGTACCCTTTCCGATCCTAAGTTTGGTAAGACAATCCGCCAGATTGAGAGTATCATCCAAATCCACTTCAATCACTCCAACCTCTTGTGGAATAATTGTTCTTCCATTGTGGTATAGAGGAAGGATAAGCACATGGTTTAGGGGAGTATCCATCTTACCCTGCTAAAGTCCCTAATCGATATCATGATAGACATATACAAATAAAATGGAATACTCATAACAATTTTGTGTCGGAACATGTTGAGCATGGACATGTGATGTGTATATATTTTCATGTAATTTCCTTCTAGGGTAATGTAATGCATAATATGGAGGAAAACAATATTCTATATACCAGGGATACAAGACCTCACAATACCATCTATGAGACAATACACTTTTTCCTTACCTCGAAATAAGGTTTGGATTTCATGTTTCTCTTATTTGGTCATTGAAGATTTTCAATCCCACTATGTCCATGTCAGTGGCCTCCATAATGGGCTTCTCAAATACGATAATTTCAACACCTCTAACCATAGAATATGCCATTATCCCAAGATTTCCTAAGTTTGAGGGCTAGGGAAGGGTTTGAACCTTTGAGTTTAGATATGAACTCCCTAAAACCTCTCATTTTGAAGATACACCACAAGGAGGGATTGTTCTAAATTGCTTCATGGCTGGAGGATTCCACACATAGTATGTCACCTCCGATATTATAATCTTTCAAAATGAGAAGAAAATTTTATATAGGGAAGATAGTACCCCCTTTAAGTTTCATTGAAAATAAAGATTTTAGTAAATATTTCACACATGCGACCAGTCTTTGCCAAACATAAGATTAATAATACACCCTTTGCTCATGTGGCCGTGAACCTTCAAATTATTTCCTATCATGAATAAGGATATTATTAATTATAATTGAGATTTCATCCCCTTGGTTCCAAAGTTTGAAATCATTACTAGTCACACCCATATTGGCTAGTCTATCAGCACATTTGTTGCCACTACGTGGAGTATGGAGAAATGTGACTTTATCAAAGTCCTTGAGAATTTATTTGGTGTCTGAGAGGATGTTACCAAGGATCTTGTTTGTAACCAAACTGATTCTCCCTAGAAGTTGAAAAGCATCACAATTTTGATAGGAATGTTTGAGACAAGCAGATCATGTTGTGTGTCATTTTATATCCAGGGAAGAAATGTAGCTTTCTCTTTGTCACTCAAATGTGGAGAAATGGGTAGCACCCTTAAGAGGATATGATCTATCCTCACTACTTTATGGTTTTTCCTTTCAACAAGGTGAGAGGACCCTTTTGTAGCTTGTTGTTTTTGGAGGAGATGGAGATATCCTTCTTTGCAAAGTTATTAAGAAGACCTTGAAGAAAATATGATCAATACAACAAAAATATAACTCTTACAAGTTGTCACCCTAGATAATGGAGATATTTTCCAAGAAAGGTTCGGGCTACTTGTTGGTTATCAAATAAGGAATTTATTGAAAACAACAATTAGGGGACAGAAATTCCCTCCTCTTTGATGGGATGGTTCCCTTATTTAAAGGCAAAACCTATTTACAAATGTACAATGTTTAGTTTTAATGAGGAACTCTAATATCATGAAAGTGTTTGATATAACAGATCATCAATACAAAAGGATAGAAGAATTAAGGAAAGGGAGGAGGTAGAATAGCACTTCTCAGGAAATATAGATAACAAAATAATTCCTTACGCATGCCAGAATGGAATCATATAGAACAGAATCATTTGCATTGAAACCATAGGATGTCATCTCACGACACAAAGTTCCAGAGATGACATCCACAAGAATACAAAGCTTCTTGAAGTAAAACAAACTAATGATTCAATAAATTTTAATAGATAGAAATGAAAGAACAAGAACAGATGGAAACAAAAAGAGATATCTTCTTGTATTGATAGCTTTTACTCCTTTACACTTTCAAAAAATAAACAGAGTTCCAGCCCCTAAAAATGGCACATAGAGCCCATTATATAGTTTACAAATTGGTTACACTTGGTAACCATTTCTTTTAACTAAAATATTAATTAAGGAAGTGCTCAACACAATGTCCTTAATTAATTTACAATGAGCTTGATTCTAGGAAAAGAAGGAGACAAGGAGAAACTAGGAGAGAAAACATTCACTTATTGTTGAGGAGGGCCCACCGACTTGAGAATCTGTTTCCTAAATCTTTTCAATGCCTCAGCTATCTCTCTACCTCATGGGACTGATGTGTTGGCAGTGGTGTGAGACCAAGTGCCTAGACATTTCTCCATGTTCTTATCAAACTCGGTATGTTCCAGGTATGCTTTATTAGCTTCTTCAATTGAAGATTGAAGAGAGCAAATATCCTTTATCTTCTCTTTGGTAATCAATTCTTCTTTGAAATGGCCTTCTTTAACAAATGTCCTGAACTAAGTTTTAATCTCTTGAAGAGAGAAAGGAACACCTGAAGTTTCATCATGAAGATGATAATGAATATCCTTAAAGGCAGATGCCACACAAGTCTTGAAAGATTCCCCCTTCTGCCAACGGTTTCTCAATTCTCCCAAGGCTTTTTCTACAAATTTTATTTTCCATTCAACACTGAACACCCATGACCCTGAAAAGTTGTCCTTGGCATCATCAAAAACTTTACTAGCCAACAATATCTTTTCATCAGCCTCTCCCATCAAGCGAAGATCTATGATGTAATTACTCCAAAGCTTCAGTTCTTTGTCCATAGCTTTAATAGAGGAGGAGAGTTTTTGTTATAGGTTAACCACCTTCTCATTGGATTTGAAGGCCTCTTCAATGAAGTTCAAGCCTACAATGGTCATATCATCAACCATGGCTTCCATATCCCTTCTATAAGTGGAATATCTGTGTATATCCTTGATACTCTGAACCTCATCCTAACTAAGAATCATAGGAGGTGGGAGGGAAGCCAGTGGAGCAGATCCAAAACCTTATCTTTAGCCAATAATGACTTGATGAAGTTGGAAAGAACTTGATTTTGTTCTTCCAACTGTTCTATAGTTTGTTTACCCTTTTCCACTCTCTCAATAACCTTGGTGACTGTTTCTTGGAGGTTATGCACCTCACTCTTAGGAGTAGATTCTCCCATGGGAATTCTAGAAAGTTCCAAGTCAGAGGCTAATAGATCATGCTCGCCTTATCCACCTTAGGCTTTGCAACCTCTAGAAATTGTTGGCCTTGAGCATCTGTCACTATCCTTGAAGTTTTTTTAGCTCTCTTTGTTGGAGGAGGAGGAGTAGTTTCTAACAAAGCTACCACAACATCAAAATTGGGCCCTGCCAAACGGGAAGAAGGTTTTATCTTCCTACTATCAACAAAGGGTTGTACCCATGCAAAAGTATAAGAAGAAGAAGAAGGGACAAGAGGTCCAAGAGAAAGTGAACCCATGGCACTTAAGGTATTCACTACTTTTACTTCCAGTAAAGAGGTGAGTGAGGCATCTGGATCTTCTTGTGCAGAGGAATCTGTGGTACTAGGAGGTTTAGTTCTAGGTACCTCCTCATCTTCAACTATTACTTGAAGTTCCTGTAGGGTTTGGTACTTAACCATCATCACTTTCACTGATAATAATAATGTTCTTTGTCCCTGAAGGTAATCCTGAATGCTCTTGAAGGGGTTCTTCCTCAATTGGCTCTTACTTAACCTATTTTATTTTCTTTTGGTACACTTGAGTAGAAGAAGAGGGAGTAGATGATTTAGGTTCTTTAGTTGAGGAAGAAGGAGGGGTTTATACAGGTACCTCTATGTTGGGTGTATGTGTTTCCTTCCTAGGTGTTGAAGTATCTCTCGGAAGAAGATCCACTTTGATTCTTCTTAAGCTCTCAAACCTTCTGTCAAACCAAACTTTGGTTCTTACAAAGATAGAGGATCAAAATCCCAACCAAGCCATCCTTCTCCTTCTTGTACCAATCTAGATCTTCTAAAGGAGTATGTTTGACTAATGTCTCATATTCAAAAGATAGCAAGTTTGTATTATCATCCTGGAACCCTTCAAGAATTTGATAGAGAATGAGCTCTTTAATTAGTTACAAAGGGAATCTACCATAGTGCCTCTACCTTGCTTCAAAATCATCTCGTACAATTGGCCCAATAGTCCTCAAAAGTATCTAGTCTATGATGATAATTTATTCGAGGTTCGCTCAATGAAATTTTTCAAATCAAAACAAGTCCTAGGCCTAAAAAAGTGGACAGTGATGGGAGCAAGGGCCCTTTCTATATTTTGGGCATCTAAGGCTATTTTGCAGGTATAATTTCCCAAAGAAATAGGGAAGTGCAGACCAGATATTTTCTTGTCCCTACAAGTTCTATGCAATTTATCTAATTTCCTACATACTTCAATTAGAGCCATCTTATCATTACAAAAATGGGGAACTTGAGAGGTGTGTTTTCATAGCAGCAACCGATATATGAAAACCTCCTAAATTGAATGAAGAAAGCTCCATACTTAGCTATTAGGTTCATGGCTTCATCATAAAATCTCCTAGCAGTATCACCTTCTAAGAGCCTTACAATATACATGGTAAAGGAATCATTAACTCTCTTGAAATTGTGGTTGCTAGTTTCAAGGGTGAATTGAGGGCAGTATGCATAAATGGGTTCATCCTTTTGGCCCTCCATGTATGTGAATCCAAACCACTGCCGGGATGTTGCTAGGGAATACATGAGATAAGAAGTCATATAGAACTTCTTAGTTTGTTGCACATTAGACAATTGCTCGGTCAAATTCATGCAAATGATTTCTACCCAATTTATGTTCTGACTACCTTCGCAGACGATGTTGATGAGAGGGCACATCCAGAAGTGAAATTCATTAGTAGAGGGAAATCCCATGACACGAGCTAGCAAAATGATGAAATCAAATAGCTCTTCATTGAAATCAGCCCTAAATAATGCCTTGGAAAGTCGGGATGCTCCCTTCTTAGGGTTCTTCAACCATGATTTTTCTATTCTTGCCTTATATTTATCATTGTCCTGCTCGAATAGGGTCTGAGCTTGAGACTAAGTGATAATGATGGAATCTTCAGTTTTTGGAATGCGTAGGGTGGCAAAAATGGTAGCAGATCCGGTTTGCAATCATCTCCCATGCACATTAGACAATTCTTTGGTGTCCGAGTTAAAATGAGCTCCACAGGTGAGCACGGTGTCAATACATTGTACAAAAATAGGGAAACCCGCCGCATAAGCAAGACCGCTCTCATTGATCATTTGTGCCATGGGGGAAGGATTAGGGCTAGTCAATCTATTCCAAAAATCCCTAAAATCTAGGTGTCGAACCTCCATATCCTCAATATTGGGAACAAAGGTCTCAAGGGGTGATACATGTTCTTGGCCTTGGAATTTGATCTTCATGTTTGCAATACACAGAGGAAAAACCTTCAAGGATTGAATTTGTAATGAAAAATGCAAAGGGAGTAGGAGCACAAGCAAATGACCTTAATTGCAGGGATTCGAGCAAATGATGGCAAGTGAGCAATGTGTCAAATGCATAGAGAATAGTCCCATTAAATAGTTGTTTAGGATAGAGAAGGTCATTAAATGTGCATTAAATTCATATTGCACTGACTTAAAAAGATAAGAATCAGGAAGAGCGAAAAAAACTAGCCCGGATGGTCTTTGGTACATTTGGGACATGAGGGACGTGAAGATACAATCCGGCCGACGCGGGCGATGCGGGTAATGCGGGCCAAATGAGCACAGCAGCCCAAAAGATTAGAAATGTGAGGGATGTGAAGGATGTGAAGATGTGATTGGGGTAATGCACATGATGCAGAAAAGTGGGGATAGAAGGTAAAGATTCTCGGGAAAAATGGGACAAAAGTACATGAAGGACCCAATGCGGCCGATGCAGGCAATCGGGGAACAGAGAGCCCGGGTGAACTTGGGACAAGCGGGCCAAAAAGTTTCGACATAACTGAAAGTTAAAGAATTTTAGGGAATGCGGCTGATCGGGGAACAAAAGGTCCAACAGAACTTGGGACATGAGCGATAAAAATGTCCGACAGACCCACAAAGCACCAGAATAACCCAAAAAAATGCAAATTTTTACTATCTCCTCAACTTTTCACTTCACTAGAACATCACTAAAGGGTGTCGATTCAAAATTTTCAATTTTTTGACTTTCAAAAAAGCGGAAATTTTGAGAGGACAACACTACTAAAGACAATGAAAACCTGATTGCTTCTAAATGTTTTAGTAATAGAAATTATGCCTTTGTACACACATAGGACAAACAGGGGTAGTACGGGTAGGATTGGTTGTTTTTAAATGAATTTTGGTTGGAGGTGAGGAAGAGTGGACTTTGATTCGCTAGATCTTTAAGAGATTTTACAAAAATGGAAGGCTTGATCAACAAAATGCTTGAGAACAACTAAAATGCTCCTTTAACCAAAAGGTGTGCTTCAATTGAGGCCCATATCAGCATGTTTTCACACAAACTTTAAGAATCCAAAATGAAGGCTCAAATTGAAAAACTTAATTAAACATTATCAACCTTTGTTTTATCACACCTAAGATACCCTCAAAGGCTAACAAACAATCTTATCATCATGCTAGGAGTAAAGTGATTTTAAATTTGTTTATTTCACTATCAAATGAAAGCTCTTCTGATAAATGAAATTGCAAATGCCACCAAACTATCACAAGGATAAGATCTTGTGTGATTCACAAAGATTTCAATGTAAGATTGTAATGGGAACAAGAAAAACTATTTGTAGACATTCAGAAATGAAGTAGACACAATTTTGCTCAAAATCAAACATAGATTAACTCAAATTTGATTAAATGCATTAGCAGGGGAAAGTTTCTAGAACAATCTCAGAGCTTGTCAATGGCTGTACACTTGTAACCACCTTGACATGATCAAATTTAACACAAAAGAAATAAATAGGTTCCTCAGATGATTTCTCAAAAATATGGCTCTGTCAAAATTTTCTCTTAGGAATTATCTCCCGACCTCTAACACTCCAACCATTTACATGACAAATTCATGCAATTTATAACATTTCATTTACAATGAGTTTTCCCCCAAAACAAAAAACATTCAAAGCACCATTGCTTGTTACGATTTTGATTGTGATTCCCAGAATCAGATTTGCAAAAAAGTTGTCAGGTGCTTAGAGGGAAAATCTCTTCAAATATTTCTAGCATTCAATTCTTCACCTGGTAAATCACTCTTCACTTCATGCACCAACTACTTCCTCCTCTAATCTGTCGAATCTGGTTTCTTGCATGCCAAGGAAGGAAAGATTGGAAAATCAGATCAAATCCGATAGTCAAATCACATCTTAATGGTAAAAGACTTTTTAGATCTTCCCCACCAAATCAAGATATCAACTGGTTTCTTGTGTGCCAAGGAAAGAAAGATTGGAAAATTAGATCAAATCTAATAGTCAGATCACATCTTAATGGTAAAAGACATTTTCAGATCTTCCCCACCAAATCAAGATATCAAATTAATTCTCCTCTTCATTTGATGTGTAGGAGACACCAAGAAATGATAAAAAACCATAAAAATTTGCATCCCCAGGAGCTTTGGAGCAAAAATGGTGGAAAATCAGATACAGATGCACAATTTTCATCGATTTCCTTTTGAATTTGGACCGTCCACGTGGGAGATCCGAGTTAAGACGGGCCTGGGGGTTCCTTTTTACCTTTTACAACTTTTGGGAAAAAATGTAAAATTTCTCATTTTGCTCTGCCCCTCTGCCTTTGAAAAATGGGCTTGACACGTGTCCCAATGTGGGTCCCAGAGGAACCATGACTCAATTCGCTATTTTACCTCATTTTTGGAAAAAGGAAAATTTTCCAAATTTTCCCCGCAACTCTACCCTTCCACCTTTAGTTTCTGATGTGGGTCCTAGTGGAAGTGCGCTTTGTTTTTACACTTTAAGCCCTTATTTCACAAAGGGAAATTTTCAAAATTTCCCCCAAAATTCTCGCACCTCACACGTTGACTAAAACAAAATTTGACTATTCTCTGTCGGGCTTGGGTCATTTTGATGACTTTAATCTTTTTGACAATAAGGGACAAAAATCCAAGTTGCCTCTAATGGCCCGCCTCCCCGCCTTTTGACTTTTCAAACTACCACGTGTCTCAATGGCGCATTTTGAGATGGTCCCAAAATTAGAGACCCCAAACAAACGTAGGCTCAACACGTGTCTCAATCTCGGCAGAGTCTGTTAAAAGGTTGAAGGTTCAGTGGAAGGTGTCATGTGTCCGAGGTCCGAGATAGTCTTCTTGGCCATTGAAAAGTCCAAGAAAAAGGAAGAGTGAGTGGAAGCCTCCAAGTGTCCTCCTGGCGCTTCTTCAAAATAAAACTCAAGGGCCGGTCCCCAAACATGTGTGGTCCCTCCATGTGTCTTAGGCCCTTTAGGAAGTTGCTTGAAAATTCTAAGTAAAGGAAGGCCGGTGGAAACCTCCACGTGTCTTTATGGCGCAACTTTAAGATGGTCCCCAAGAGTGGAGACCCTGAATGAGCATGGGCTCACCATGTGTCCCAGCCTTAGAAAATTTATTTTAAAAGTTTAAGTACATATCAAAGCCAGCGGAAGCCTCCACCTGTCCCTCTTTCAAAATTTTTAAGGTGGGACCTTGAGGCAGATCCTCAAATGAGTGCCAACCCACCATGTGTCCACGGCCCACCAAAAATGTACCAGTTGCATGAATTTTTTTCTAATTCCGGGAAAAGCAACGGAATCCTCCATGTGTCCCCCCCAGCACAACTCCAAGGCCAAACCAAAAGGTGAATCTTCAAATGAGTTCCGTTCCTCCACGTGGACACGTTTTGGGTTGAAACGATCGACAAAGTTTTTAGAGTGCCCGTTGAGCTGCATCCAACCAAAAAGGGCCATGTTTCCACTGACGTAGAGATGTAAATTTGACGGGAAAAACACATCTGTCAAACAATAAATATGTAGGGAAACAACCGTTTCATCCCGAGATGAAATTTTCTTCAAGGACAGAGAATTTAGAAATGTTGTAAGTTTAAAACATGATCCTCCGAGCTACATTCAATCACATTTCCTCAGGTATTTGGGACAAAAATGGCAGGGACAACAACACACGACTACGGAAAATGGAAGGAAAGGAACAACCCGAGTTTTGTGATGGGTGTCATTATTCCCTTCATTTAATCAACTTCTTGTTGATGTCATATCAAACCAGGGGTGTGTCTAAAGCTATATGCAACAAGAGTAATCCTATTGATCTAGTAGTTAATTGTAGTTGTTTTTGTATTTTCTAGGGATCTTTTCAATGTCTTAAGGACTTCTTGGTAAAACCTTATTTAAATCATACTATGAAAAATTTGTTGAAAGGAAACACACTGAAAGCTTTGTTGAAAAGAAACACACTTTGTAGAATGGAAATAAACACACTTGCCTTGGAAATAAACACACTTGCTTCTGAAAGTAAACACACTTTCTTTTGGAAATAAACACACACAACTTAGAATGCTTAAAAATGATTGCAAGAAAAATAAGAATCTATCTAGACACTGTAGGAACAAGTATACAACAGAGTTTAACTGGAAGAATTAAAAGCGATACAGAATTAACAGATCTAAACTATTTTCTTAGGAAATATAAATACCAAATAAATGAATATCATGGTCCTTGGGGGAGTGGGCCCTTGCTCCTCCTTGAATCAGGATTTAACAACTCAGAATTATCTCAAACAGGAATGGTTATTTTATTGATAAAATATTTGGTATTACAAAACATACTGGATCTGTGTACTTAGTCTATATCTCTCTTCTCTATTATATCTCTATTTCTTATTATTCCTTTCTATCTACTGTAGGTCTGCTTATATATACATTTACAATCATATCTATCTCTACGATTATGATGAAATCGAATCATGCCCAGAATAGATGTTGAGTCGGATTGTGGTTGATCAGACAACTGTAAGATAACTATCCCTGGATCTGTGTTCATAGATCTTCTCATCCTTTCCTAATTGAAAGGGTCATTGATGCAGAATCTCCAGATGTGGTTAAAATAGATAAAATTCCATTAGTTCCGAACTTTAGAGAAGTTCAGAACCATAGGAAATCGTTAAGGATCAAAACCATGAGAGTTCCAGAGCTATACCCAGGAGTTCCGGAACTAAGTCCGAAAATTTTGGAACTAAATACTGGAGTTCTAGAACTAAGTCCAAAATTTTCGGAACTAGATGATGACTATGTAATGGAGTTCTGGAACTAGCTTGGAAGTTCTGGAACTAAGTTGTGTTGGAATAGATGCTATCGAAACATACTAAATGCTACATACTTCATTTCTTCAATTGATTAGACTTGCTTTATTACAAAATTGAATTTCAAACACACACTTTGTCAGGAATTTTAGAGATTTTAAACATTAGAATCAAAATCAATCAAAAGATAGAAAATACATCCTAACTCATATTAGATCAAATAAAATTCACAAAATGCAATCAAACTTAATAAAAAGGAGAGTAAGATGAGATCATATATTATACATTAATCGGGCATATTCTAGCCTCATCATTTCCCCCAAACTTACTTGTTTGTAAGTCCCTTTACAAACTTCATTCTTCAAAAGTGGGGTTATATGTTCTACATTCCATTTGATTTCTTAGATCAAATGGCTGAAACTAGATTTTCCAATGCTTAAACTTAGAGGTATTGTACCCAACTCCTGCTTCTATTTTCCTCTCCCACTCTTCAAATTTAGTAGGATCTTGAGGTTCTCTATTTTGCCAAGGAGACATGGGGTGAGAAGTAGAGGGGGACTTGTTCACATTCCCATGCATAATTTCTCGTAGGTTTTGTTTCGCACAAAATTTCATTCCGGGATAGAGTTTCTTCTATCCTTTCATTCTCTTGAGAAATAGATAATGGTTAGGGCTAGGAGGAATACTTGTTGAATGTTGGGAAGGTGTGTGCATACCGTAGAGAGATCAGATCGATTGTGAAGAACTCCTTTTTTTCTGGGAAGGACTACCTGTAAGTAAGAATACAAGACCACTAGATCTTAGTTAGACAATAAGTGAGGGAACTGCCTTGGGCCCAAGAAATATTAGACTTCCTTTCGAAGGTGGTCAGTTCCCCTTTTAATATGAATTAATGCAAATGATAATAAAGAAGCTATTGCGAAATCACAATTTAGGTACCTTGTTAAAAAGCAATAGAGACTAAACTACCAATAATAAAATGTCATGATGTTTGTTTGGTCACCGGTTATTGATGCATTCAGATCAAGTTACAAGGATAGACCCAGCTGGATATGAGATTGTTTGGGGGTAAATAAGGGAAAGGTTGGTTTTGGTATAAGTCACAGTGACCGATGCCGGTCACTGGATAACCGACTGCGGTTATAACACCGATACCGGTAGAAGATAACCGATATCGGTAGGGGCAGTGATTTAGGGGTTTCGAATGGAAGTCAGTTGTAAGGTGGTTATGGTGTTTATAGGGTTAATAAATGATTAGGGGGGGTAGTAGGGTGATGGAGAAAACTCAGAGAGTGAGAAAACTATCTTTGGGGCAATATCGGGGTTGATGAATGAAAGTTAGGTGCAGAGTGCTGCCGGGTGGTAGATCTAGGAGTGAGCTTATAATTATTATGAATTAAAAGTTCAAGAAATGGTGTTTAGAAACATACAAGATACTACTTACTAGTTCCTGATGAAGATACAAGTCCAAGGAATGTGGTGGCGACAGTAAGGCTTAGTTGGGATGATCCGGTATTGGAAAGCGAGCTGATGAAGCTATCCTCAGTCTTTTCCAATGCTTGGATGAGTGTGACAGCGATCTAGTTGCTCAGTTATAGTCTTGGGCTCGATCCTCTTCTCTGCAACCTCTTCTACTTGTTTCACTTCTCTCTCTCCTCCAAAATGAATTCCGGATCCCTTGTTTTTGGTTGGGGGAGGTCATTTACAGGGAACCGATGGTGGTTGCCTAACCGACACTGGCCGCGTAGGGACCGATGTCGGTTAGGTCAAAGTTGGCTATTTTTAGTAAAATAGCCAACTTTCCCTCTTTTTCTCCCGAGGGGTTAGTTGTGGGCTTGGTCAAGTCATTATTAGGTTCGTTTTGATGCGGGTGAGGGGTGATGAGTCATGGGTGTGGGTCTGGACCAAGTCATAGGTCTTAATTAAGTTAGTTTAGGGTTAGGGCTAGGTCACGGTGAGGTGGTGAGATGAGGTGGTGGGGTTGGAGATGTGGATTTATTAATTATAAGGTAATTAATAAATCATTAGGTGTGTAAGGGTTAGGTGGTGAGGTAGGGTTAGGTTATGGGATGAGATACGGGGTACAGGGCGTCGTAAGACCCAAATTTGGTGTCTACATTTGCCCCTTGTTGTCATGTAGCTTGTCGTGTAAAGCTGCACTGACAATAATAAGAAGTGGTTTCCCCAGTTAAGGGTATAGGTAATCCCCCTCAAATCTATCACAGATTGAGGTGACGTGAAATCAGGGATAGGGTTGATAAAGGGTGAATGATGATGAGATGATGGTAAGATGGTGGGGTAAGTTCAAGGAAGCAGACGCACGTTGAAATGCAGTAGTGCGACCAGGGTACACGATTTGAAGAGCAAAAAAGCAATTCATAGGCAAAGGTCGATAGTTTATCCAAACAAGGTTGATATAATCCTGGTATCCAAGGCATAGGAAGTAGCTCCAGGGGATATAATGGGTAAGGTACCGGAATGTTTAGGCATGTTCGGTAGTACCAAATGGTTGGTTTGGTTGAGATAAACGTCACGGTCTCATCTAAGCAAAGCTAGTTGGCTGATCAATTCAAGTATCCTAGTCATGCTAAAACACAAACAGGTGAGCTCGATTGAACAAACAACTACATTATGGGTGGATAGAATCGTAATTTGCGGGCTTTGGTCGAGGTACTTAATTGGTGTGGCCGTGGGTCGGGCCGATTGGTTGGTTGTGGCCTTGGGTTGGGTGAATTGGTTTTGTTGCGGCCTTTCAGTGGTATTGGTTGCGGCCTTAGGTCGGGCTGGGGGCCGGGCGATTGGTTGGTGCGGCCTTGGGTCGGGCCGATTGGTGTTGGGAGTGATTGGTTGGTTTTGGCCTTGGGCCTTGGGTCGGGCCGGTTGGTTGACGGCCGATTGGAGTTGCGGCCTTGGGGCCGATTGGTTGGTTGCGGCCTTGGGTCGGGCCGATTGGTTGGTTGCGGCCTTGGGTCGGGCGATTGGTTGGTTGCGGCCTTGGGTCGGGCCAATGAATTCAAAATAAGGCTATTTAGCAAAGGCCGGGGGTAGGCGATGTGGTGAAAAATAGAGTTCGGTGGAGAAGAGTAGGAGTTAGGGTAAACTAGGCAGGTAACCGATATCGGTTAGTTATGACCGGTATCGGTTAGAAGACCGATATCGGTTTTCTAGGGCGCGCCATAACCGATATCGGTTAGAGGTCAAAACCTATAAAAAGAAAAAATACGGCGTGTCATTTTCACATTGTGAATTTGAGTGCCAACCTGTTTCTTGTCTGAGTTTTGAATTGATTGGGTTGGGTATTTGGGCTGAGTTGGCACTAGTTGAGTGGGGGAGTGAGTTATTGGTAGGCCCCAGAGATCAGGAGGTAGAGTTTGATTGGTTGAGGACCCTGCTGAGGAGATTTGGAGCTATGGCACAGCCTGGAGGAGCAGGAGGTGTTGAGGAGCTGGACCACCACCACCTATCCCACCACGACGACGTGTAGTCATACCGGTAGGCTCTAAATCCCTCTTTGTGTGAAGTTGATGAATTTAGCTAGGATGTGGGTTTTGGGGTAGGAATCTAAAATTTGAGAAAATAATGAATAAATGAAGGTAAATCATAAAATGGAGTGGGTAGATATGTTAGGTAAGTCAAAACGGTAGGGTGGGTAAGTTTTTAGGCAATTGGGCTGGGTAGATGGGTAAAAATAGAAAAAAGGGGATTTGGGGGCCGTTTTTGGTCGGCCCCAAAATCCCACAGTGACCGATGTCGGTCACTAGGCGACCGACATCGGTCACAGCCAAAGTTGTATAGAGTAGTGGTTATAGAGACCGGCGTCGGTCATGTGTCGACCGACGTCGGTGCATAAAAGTCGGGTATAGACAAGGAGTGGGGGACCGATGGCGGTCGAGGGTGACCGGTACCGGTCACCATGGGTAGGAGGAAAGGGTGTGAAATTTGTTGTGTTGGTTTGTTGTAGGCGGGTAGGATAGATTTGTGGGGTGAAGGGGGAAAAGGTAGAGTTGCTAGGAAAGGTTATTGGGGTGGGGGTAATCGGGTGGTGTATGAGTGGGGTAGGTGGTAGGTTGTGGGATAGGTAAAGGGGATATTGTAGGTGTTTGTTGGGTGGGGTTAGTGATATTGGGGTTATTGGGTAGTTGTTTTGTAAAGGGTAGGCCTGATGGAGTGGGTTGTTTTTGCAGGCACGCCAGCAGTGCTGACGATGTGGGATCGGATGCCACCTCTACTAGGGCGGATGCGGCCACATGTGTCTGCAGCGCAGTGGGTAGTGATGCGGGAGGTTGGACTTGGTGGAGTCCAGAGATATAGGGCTATGGATAGGGACCACGGCTGATGGTTGCCCTCATCGAGAGATGGGATCAGAAACCAATGTCTTCCATCTCCCGACTGGAGAGATGATAGTCACACTAGAGGATGTGTATCGCATCCTGAGACTGCCGATCATAGGTGAGGCGGTGTTCAGGTGGATGCTGAGACAGTGATGGATAGCATCCTGTAGGTATTTGGGGATGTAGCCCCATTGATTACGTACCATAGTGCGAGCATCTGCTACGGCGATATGTATCGCGCACATCGATAGGAGACACGGCTTGCCGTGTTGATGATGATTGGTATCACCTGCTTCACCCTCCCGGACTCAGAGGGAGGCCGCTTCCCACGAGGCTCTGATGGGAGTATTACATGAGATGGTGGAGGAGCACACTGCTTATATGCATGGGCACGGTGTATTTAGTGCGGCTATCTGAGAGACTCTGCAGGGCTATCACCGTATGAGGTGATTCGGGATATGCTCGACATTCTTGCTACACTGCTGGGCCTACGAGCATATCGTGTGTTTACGACCAGTAGGGTTGCCCCAGTAGCCAGGGCCATAGGCAGTGTATAGGTATGGGTTTCAGAGGTGGTTGGGGGTCGTGGGCCAGCCACGAGTGGTTATCGCAGGGCGAGATGTCACGTATTACAGGCATATGTTAGAGGGCCTGACCACACTAGATATTATATGGAGGCCATACAGAGGCCATCGGCCCGTGGAGGAGCCCGAGCATAGCTGTGATGGATCCAGTACATCTTCTGGATAGCTGGACGGAGACCCGGGGAGCATGAGTGGATTCCCCTAGAGAGGGTACGACGACAGTTGGGCCTACGGTAGGATGAGCCACCTCCCTTCCCACAGTATCGGAGGGAGGATGTAGAGGCACCACTGCCTCTTCCATAGCCATTGGACCCGATGCAGGTCGCAGAGACCGGGATGATCGGTGGTGGGCGACCGGTGTTACAGGTGCATTTTTGGTTTGGTGGGCTAGGGCAGAGGGCAGCCATGAGAGCACAACCCGCACAGCCAGATTTGGTGGTTGTTATAGCAGAGAGGGACCGTCTCTTGGGCCAGGTGTAGTTATTACAGGGGCAGCTTGCTGCTGCACAGGCACAGATTGGGGCGCTACAGGGGCAGTTGGCCCAAGCACATGCAGGCACGGCCACGAGCACGAGCAGCCTCGCAGCGAGCATAGCATAGGTATAGCCTCGAGGCAGGCATAGAATAGGCCTCGAGCCTCGAGCACAGAGCACGAGTATAGCCTCGAGCACACGGGGCGTACGAGGTAGTCGGGGTCCACTTCTATTAGGAGCCGGGGACCAGCCCCACCAGCCATGGTGGCACGGGCCCGATATATGGAGGTGAGAGTGGAGGCCCAATATTATCAGGATGTACTAGATGGTACGGGGCGACTATCAGCCATATGCAGCTCACACGAGCGAGACGTCCCAGTCACAGTCACAGGGGGCGCGGCCACAGCCGGTGGGTCAGTGCGGGTAGGAGGCGAGATCTGGCACAGGGGCCAGCTGAGAGATGAGCCGAGGGAGGGGAGAGAGCTGAGTCACCCCAGGAGCAGAGATGGGTTTTGTTGATTGAGACATTTGTTGCCGTGAACCGAGTGTGTATATAGAGGCCTGCGTGCCCTCATAGGATTTATGTATTCATTTTTGTTGTATATACGGCTGCGAGCGAGTACATGTTTATAGATGATATTGGCTGCTGAGAGAGTATATTTTTGACATGAGAGAGCGGCCTGCGAGCGAGTCGAGATTTTGACAGAGACAGTGGCCTGCGTGCCGACTTTGTATTTTTTTGTATGATAGAGGCCCCATGCAGGGCAATTTGTATATGTTGACATTGATTTGAGGATATATATAGATGATGAGTTGGATCCATATGGTGTGTATAATGTTTGAGTTGATGGCATATATTATAATGTTTTATGTGTTTTGTCGATGGTATTGGAATGTTTGTGATGTATATATAAATGATGTTGATGATGTTTTAATGATATGCATATGTTTTGAAATATTGATGTTTATTATGATGATGGATGTTGATAGTGATGTCATTATGCAGGGAAAAGAGGCGGGCGCCGCCAAAATTTTGCAAAAAACAAAGAGAAGGCCTGGATATAATCAAAATAGGTATAGGTTGACCGATATCGGTTAGATAACCGATGTCGGTCACTATTGACCGATACCGGTTACATAACCGACATCGGTTATGTTAAAACAAGCTTTTCTAAAAATAGAAAAGATGGGGAGGCAATTTTAGATTCTTATTTTTAGAGCCATGCAACATGTTAAATACGAGGATGCGAGGCTGTTGTCATCCATACAGGGTAGTTGCATGGGAGAATTGAGTGATAAGGAGGAAAGAGATAGGTAAAGTGATCGTGAGCTTGGAGTAAGAAGGCGTAAAGGCAAGTAATAGTGAAGAGGGTGGTGAACATGGCTGAACAAGGAGAAGCATCCAGCGGGCGAGAGGAGAGGGAAGACAGGTTCCACCTCAAACTGCTGCATCCCAGGAGGTATATATGATTTTTGGTTGGAATTAAATTTTTGCATGCATATGAATAGGATGTGGGAAGGTAAGTGGGTAGAGATGAAAAAGAAAGGTGATAGGAAAAAGGTTTGGGATGGGGTGAGTGTTGTAGGGTAGGTAATCAGGTGTTGGAGATATGTGCGTAGGTACAGAGAGGGGAAAATGAGCGCAGAAGTTATCATAGGTGGTGTTTTTTTAGCGGGGTGGTTGGAATTGACAGTGACCGATATCATTTAGGAATAACGGTATCGGTTAGGTAACTGGTATCGGTTATCTATAACCGATATCGGTTATTGTGTAAAGTTGCGGATTGCGATAAAAAAACACGTTGGGAAGTTATTTGTTGATTTTTTGTTTGTTGGTTTAATGTGTGCAGGCATAGGTAGGGTTGAGGATGAATGATAGGGTGCCAGCTTTGTTGTCACGGGTCCAGTGGATGTAACACCAGCTGAGTGGGCATTAATAAACCATGTGGGGTTAAGCGGAATCGCTATTATTCACGGATCGCATGCAATCATGCTATGTTGCAGGCGCTGATTGAGAGATGGAATCCTGAAAAGAATACCTTTTATCTGCCAATAGGGGAGATGACAGTGACGTTAGAAGATGTGTTCTAAATTTTGAGACTCCCAATTACAGGAAGACCAGTGTATCAGGTAGGGCCTAACGTGGCGCGGGCAGCGATAATGGCAGTATTTGGTCCAGCCGCACGAGATTTGACACAGCGAGGTTTGACATTCACTTATGGTATAATGTTTGCGGCACACCCTGAGGCAACAAGGTTGGCAGTGGTATTAATGATAGCGGTGGGGTATTATGCATTACCTAGAGTGGATGGGGAAGATTTCGAAATCATTGATGTGTATTATTCGTGAGATGATAGAAGGTAGCGTTACTTTCGCATGGGCACCTGCATATCTTGCGGAGCTATACAGGGGTTTATGGGCATGCAGGTGAAATCACAGGACTACACTAGATTGTGCATACTTATTACATTGTTGGGCCTATGAGCACATTGTGTGTGTGCGACCAATAGGCCGACCAATCCAGGGAGGAGAGACAGGAGTGCAGAGGTTGGGATTCAGACGATGGGTCCAGACAGAGCAAGAGGCAAGAGCTGAAACCGTGATAGATGACGCCGAGTATTATAGGTAGATGTGGGAGATGGTGATGATTGCGGATATCGTTGGAGGCCTTACGGGAACTACATGGTGACGGTGAACATAGCCGAGGATTTGAGGGGTGTAGAGCGATTGAGGTGGATCGCGGGACACAGGCCAGGTGAGTATGAGAGGATTCCTCTAGATCACGTGCGGTGAAAATTTGGATTTGTTCAGGATATACCCATGGCTCATAGACCATACAGGAGGATCGCCGAGGCACCCTTCTCACCTCCATGGACCGACACTTCCAGAAGGACCAGAAGAGACAGCAGCGATCGCAGGGTAATGGATGCAGGAGTGACAGAGTCTTATAGATTATGGTGGGTAGCAGAGCTGCGAGGTACACGTGAGAGGGCGATCATCTTGACATAGCTGTGATTACAGTGGAGAGAGACCACCTGCAGGGTTTAGTTCACCAGCTTCAAACACAGGTGAATGAGACAACGGGATTGTTAGAGGTTTTGCAGTCACGAGTGGAGAGACTAGAGGCAAGATTCCTCCATGCGAGAGGGCGTATTCGTATGTTACAGGAGAGATTGGTGGATCAGTGGGAGGAACCAATAGTAAGTGGCCCCTTTGAGGATGGAGAGGCCAGGTGAGTGGCGTCGATGATCACCATCACTACCTAGTTCGGGATGAGGCGCGGGGCCTACGTGAATTTCATAGGGGTAGAAGAATAAATAAGGATGCCGACCTGTGCGTCGATGATAGAGAAGATGTATTTGTTTAACATCTAAATAAAACTGAATATGTATGTTGATTTTGAGTTTATGATAATAATAAGAAATGTTTGTGTTTTGAATGTTTGGATTGATAAAGGACAAAGGTGAGTGTTATCAATATAAATATGTGAAAACATTTATATTTTTAAGAAAAACACAACACATGATAGGTTATGGTAGGGGATGGTCGAGCTAACCTTGGGAGACCCCATGTCTCCTAAGTGCTACCTACATAGCCCATTGCACAAAGCAAGGAGGGGCCTCAGACCGATGTAGTTCTCCCTTAGGACCAGGGAGAGGTGAATTCAGGCAATTTGGTTGTGGTTAGGCAATTTGTTGGTTGGTAAAAATTTTGATATTGGTAGGGTAAGGTTGTTGGAGTTGGTAAGGTATAGGTGAAGTGAGGGTTAGCTTACCCAAGCATTAGGGAACCGTGTCCTGATTAAGGTCAACACATAATCCTAGATTCGGGTAAAAGAGGCAAAAATGTCCCATAGTTGGAAAGAGCTAAACAAACCACGTATTATCATAGGATGAGCTTGAATCTCTAGGTACCTTGCATATGCGAGAAGTCAATAGGTGGAAAGAGTTGTATAATCACAATATATCGGTTATACGTCACGTCCCTTGAGTTTTGTTGTTTTGAAAAATGGTGAGGTGAGGTGGATGGTATAGCTGGGGCGTAGAGGACTTGTTATAAGGTGATTATTCTGACGAAATAGATCCAAACCTAAATAGATGAGTCCATGACTCAAAAGTGCTTTTGAATACTGCTTTTATTTTTCTGGATATAGACTGATCGATGTGGGAAGTCTATATGGGATATGCATTTTGTTGTTTCTTGAGGTCTTCACAAAGCTGATCAATGCGAGAAGCTTCTGATAGAGGCTGACTTTGTATAGTTGTCCTTCAAGGGAGCAGTCTACTTATAGTAGCATGATGCGGCTTTGCACATAGTTGTCCTTCGAGGGAGCAGTCTAGTTTATAATAGCGAGATGCGGCTTACATAATTTGTCCTTCGAGGAGCAGTCTAGTTTAGAGCTTAGAGGTCTAGATGTCCATTTGGCATGAAGTATCTAGTTTTGCAGGAAGTTTGACTCAAGAATATCCCAGAATCATATAATTGAGAACTTGTTATTTTGATACTTTTAAGTCATGGACCAGACTAAAAAGGGGAAGGCATCTTTAAGAGGAGGTGATGATCAAACCATGTGAGCTTGATTCTATTTTGAGATGCACGAAACAAGGTGTATGAGGTGGTAAATGAGCTCAAGGGATGAGCGCAAGGTAGATAAGAAGTGATGTAACACTAAATTCAATAGTAGAAGAATGGTGGAGATGCACGAGGCATTAAGGGGTTAGGCTCAGGTTTACCATTAAGCGAAGCTAAATGATAAGTACCTGATCCATAGGTGTGAGTGATAATGTAAGGCCCAATCCAATTAGGAGCAAATTTTCCACGTTTGCTCTTTTCTAGTTTGGTTACATGTTGATTCTCTTTGAGGACAAGATCACCAATCTTAAAGGTACGCTCATGAATTCACTTATCATAAGCACGCTTAATGCGCTTTTGATAAATTTGAAGGTGGTCAAGAGCTGTAAGATGATGCTCGTCAAGAAGCTCTAATTGGGCTAACCGCTCTTGGCGGAAGTCATCATTGGTGAGAATATCCTGAAGAGATATTCGAGAGAGAAGGATTTGTATTTCGAGAGGCAAGAAAACCTCGGTACCATACACTAGAGAGAATGGTGTGGCATTAGTGGAAGTACGAATGCTGGTACGATAAGCCCAAAGGGAAAAGGGGATGTGATCATGCCAATTTTTCCCAGAATTGTTAACGACTTTCATGAGAATTTTGATTAAGGTTTTGTTAGAAGATTCGGCTTGTCCATTTGCTTGTGGATAGTAGGGTGATGAGAAGCTAAGTTTGATACCAAAGTTGTCACAAAGGTCTTGTAACAACTTATTTTTGAAAGATTTTCCATTATCTATTATCAGGCGATGAGGAACACCAAAATGACAGATAATGTGATGATTGATGAACTCAACGATTTTCTCTTTTTGGTTGAAATGAGTGGAATGGCCTCCACCCATTTAGTGTAATATTCGGTTTCGTGATGATCCAATGGTGATGCTACGAAGAAGGCGGGTGAATCTCGCCAATAAGGTCTAAACCCCATTGTGAGAAAGGCCAAAGATCTCGTGCGACCTATAACGGGTGGCTAGGAGTATGTTGAAGGTTGGCATGTTGTTGACACATAACACAACACTTAACATATTCGCAGTAGTCTTTATTGAGAGTAGGCCAATAATATCCTAGGTGAAGGATCCGCTTGGCCATGGCGAGGCCACTAAAGTGCCCGCCACAAAGTCCGTCATGGATTTGTTGGGTGGTATGAGTGACTTCAGCGTTGGTTAGACAGCAATGAAGGAGGATACCATCGAAGCCACATTTATAGAGGAGTCCCCCCATGATGACATAATGAGAAACACTTTTAAGAAAAGCACGTTTGCCATTACTAGTAAGGTCAGGTGGTAGAATAGAGGTTGTAAGGTAGTCGTGAAATTGGTGATACCAGGTATCCTGCGAATCAATAGATACATTATTTACCATACAAACATCTGGAACTAAGTAAGATGGGGCAAAGAGTTGTTGGACCAAGAAAAATATGTCGAGTCAGTTGGTGAGGCTGGAATTTGTGAGGCCAAGCAAGCCATAGTATCTGCAAATTTATTAGTTGAGCGGGGAATGGTTTGGATAGAATAATGAGAAAATAAGGTCAAAAGTGAATCCACGTAATGTTTGTACTTTTGAAGTTCCTCATTTTTACATTGGTAGATGCCAGTAACTTGATTTACTACCAATTGAGAGTCACCGAAAATATTAATAGACTTCACACCTAAGTGTGCATGCATGACGTGGAGACCAAAACAAGGGCCTCGTATTCCGTTGTATTGTTAGTGCAGGGGAAATCGAGCCTGAATGAAAGAGGCATAGGTTCACCTTCAAGAGGAATGAGAACAACACCTGCCCCTCCACCATGTTGGCATTTAGATCCATCGAAGAAGAGGGTCATTGGATACGACACATCATTGAGTGAAAGAGTTGCGATGAGTTCATCAGGGAAAGTAAAATTGGTAAATTGTTCCCCAGGTAAAGGGGCTTCCATGAGTTGGTCTGCGATAGTTTGTCCTTTGATTGATTTCTGGTGTACAAACTCAAGGTCGAGGTCGGCGAGGAGCATAAGCCATCGGGTGATGCGTTGGTTTAGATGAGGTTTGGCGTACATATAATGTATGGGGTCAGCGTTGGTGATGACAAAAGTTTTGTGATTCAGGAGGTAATGTCGGAGTTTGGTGGCCACAAATGATAGGGCTAGGCACAAATTTTCTACGTGTGTATACCTAGTCTCGTAATCCACAAGAGTACGGCTTATGTAATAAACTACTTGTTCTCGATGCTCAGAGTCACGATGTGCGAGCATGGCTCCTACAGCATGGTCGGTGGCAGAAAGGTAAAGGTAGAAAGGGCGATCATCCTGAGGTGGGACAAGCACGGGTGGCTGCAAGAGATAAGCTTTAAGAGCCTCAAAGGCTTGGTGGCACTCCTCGCTCCATTGAAAGACAATGTCCTTTTTAAGGAGATGATGGAAAGGTTGACATCGATCGAGAGTTGTGAAATGAAACGCCGGATAGATTGGAGTTTGCCTTGCAAACTACGCAATTGTTTGAGGTTAGTGGGTGGGGGCATTTCTAGGATAGCTTTGACTTTAGCTGGGTTGACCTCAATGCCACGCAAAGAGATGATAAAGCCAAGGAGTTTTCCCGAAAGGACGCAAAGACACATTTCTTTGGTTGAAGATGAACATAGTATTGTAACAGGTGATCGAAAATAATGGTTAAAACATCGAGATGTTCACTGCGATGTTTGGATTTTCCAAGAAGATCATCGACATAATCCTCGAGGATAGTGTGCATAATGTCATGAAAAATATAAGTCATAGCCCGCTGATAGGTCACACCAGCATTCTTAAGGCCGAATGGCATGACACGATAGCAGAAGGTCCCCAGGGGGTAATGAAGGCGGTTTTATGTTGATCGGCCGGGGCTACCAAAATTTGATTGTATCCCGAGAAGCCATCCATGAGAGAAAGCATCTCATGGCCTGCAGTGAGATCAACAAGTTGATCAATGCTAGGTAGGGGAAGTCATCCTTTGGGCAAGCGAGGTTAAGGTCCCAAAAATCCGTGCATATCGAAGTCCCCCCGTCGCTTTAGTGACAGGTACGACATTAGAAATCCATTGCGGATAGTCAATAGGTAAGATGAAAGAAACAGAAAGGAGGCGTTGAAGCTCTTCTTTCACCAAGAGGGCAATGCGTGGATGCATTTTTCTCAGTTTTATTTAATTGGTTTAGAGTCTGGTTTCAGAGTGATGTTATGGACAGCAATGTCAGGATCGATTCCTGGCATGTCGGCGTAGGACCAAGCAAAAGCTTGATTGCGGGCACGGAGGAAGGTAGTGAAGGCGGCTTGTTCTAATGCGTCGAGAGATTGTCTGATCTTTAAAATGTGAGGATCGTCCTCCGTGTGGATGTTGATTTCTATAGTCGATTCATTCAACATAGTTTGGGTGTCAGATGGTAAGGCACGTTGAATATAAGAGTCATCCGCACCAAGGTAGGTGAGGATGGAGTCATCATCCTGGCACTCCACAACATTAATTGAAGGTGAATCTTCTTCGATCATGTCTGGATACAAAAGGGGGAGAGAAGATGGGTCTTCACTATCGCGTTGATAAGTGAGAGGACCCAGGAAGATAGCATTCACGAAAAAAAAAAGTTAGGAGGGATAGATTCCGGGTCTATCGACTCTGTGGGTGAAGATGGAAAAATGGGCGATGATGGTTCGGAAGGGGTGACTTCGTTGTTTTCCTGGATACAATTGACATGAGGTTTCTTCGGTGTAGGTGGTTCAAAAAATCCAAGACCACGATGATCTTTGTGTTTGCGGGTAGTTATGGGAATGATCGTATGTCGGCCTTGTTCATAAAGACCGAAACCAAAACCCTTCCAAGCACAGCGTGTCAGGAAGGTGAGGGTGAAATGCAACGGTTGGTTAGATATCGAAAATCAGATTGGAAGGGAACCACACCAAGGGGAGGTTCAGGGGTGACAGAGGATGTGTCGACACCCCCATACGTTAGGTTGGTGTGGAAATTAGGTGGTCCATAGGAGATCACCTCCCCCACACGACGGTCGTAGGTAGGATGCGCATGTAACTGTCCATACTCCTGTGGGGTATGAAAGGTGCTAACGTTGTATAGGTGGTATTCCCCTAGCGTAAGGCGTTGAAAAACATCTACCAAGGGATCTGAAGTTGGGATGTTGTCCGCGGGGAAGGAAGTGGTATTCGCGGCGGTGGGTTCATTGGTCGAAGGTGTGAGTGTGGTTAAGGTGGATGGTTGAGGCGTGGTTGAAGTAGATGGTTGGGTTGGATCAATGGGTGCCTTGACTAGTACAAGCACATCATTAGGGTGATATAACATATTGCAGGTTTTGAAAGGGGAAGCGTCAGCTTTGACGGTGTATGACTTCCCCTCATACTCGAATTTGATGCATCTATGTAAGGTGGAGGGAACGCATCCCATAGCCGGATCCAAGGGCGGCCTAACAATATGTTGTATTGGAATTCTCCCTCAAGGACATAGAAGAGTTCGGGTAAGGTACGTGGCCCTACATGAATGTTAAGGATCACGGTGCCTAAGGTAGAAGTAATAGCATCGTTGAATGAACGCATAACATGGTGGGGTTGGCACACATGCAGCTAGGAGGGATATTCATCTATTGGAAGGCTTTGGAAGAGACGATGTTTAGGCTAGTGCCCCCGTCGATCATAACATGACGTACCGGATGTCCCGGACGTAAGCCGAGATGAAAAGAGTGGGATCAGGATCTTCTGCACCAAAGATGACAATTTCTTCTTCGAAAAAAAGCGGCGGCGGCTTCTTTGTATAGGGACAAAAGTGGTTGTGGAGGTAGGTTGTTTGGTGAGAGAAGTGACGTGGTTGGGTGTTAAAATGGAGGTGACGGGAAAGGTTTCGTTAGGTAGGACCTCTATCCCTTGAAGGATCTCAATTAAAGCTTGTCGATGCGATTCAGATGTTTGAATGAGATCATAGAGTGTCATTTTGACAGGAGATTGGTGAAGTTGTTTGATCATGGTGCGATGGGAAACTCCATCAGAGACGGGATAGGTAGGTCCACGAATGACCACTTTAGGTGGTGGTGTGATCGGGATGGCAGAAGGAGAAAGAGAGGCCACAGGTGTGCTTTCTTTAGCTTTTCCATTGTTTTTCTGACCTCGAGTAGCAATGTTAATCATGTTGATCTCGTGAATACGAGAGGAGGAAGATGGCGGGGATAAGTCATTGTTCTCGAGAGGCGGGGTTGCAATGATGATAGATTTTGGTGAGGCGGGGACAGGTGGTATAGGAGAAGGGATCGAAGCTAAGGGCTTCTCTCTCCGTAAATTGTCTTTCTTAGGTTGTCTATCCGAGATAGGTGACTGGCGAAGGATGGCTTTCAAAGCTTTGCATCCTTCTACATCGTGTCCTGGTGTGCGATGGTAAGCACAGATTTTAGATTCATCATAACCTATAGGTCGAGGTTTAGATGGATCATAGAGTCTGAGCGGGGGTAGGGAAATGGTCGCATCCCCTACCAACATATCAAGGATCTTGGAGTAAGATCCTTTGAGCGGGTCAAATTCAGATGAAGATGAGGCTGTTGATTGAGTGGGTGAGATTTTTGATTGTTTTGGTAATGGTTGGGTATGAGTGGTTCGTACGGGTGGTGATTTAGGCAAGGGATTTTGATGATTGGTTTTAACTAGGCGTGGTTTCTTCTGCGCAGAAGTTATGTTTAGCTGGTTAGATGATGAGGCCCCAGCTGACGTGGTGGCAGGAAACAACCACGGGGAGAGAGGAGCGACAAGCAAACAAGTCCTTCGATGATCGAGTTTGCTTAGGGTTGGTAGGTAGGTGAGATACTTGGGGCGACGGTGTTGAGACACCCGTGAGTGTCTGTAGGGGTGCAAAAGGTATAGGTCGTGTTAAAGAAGATGTGGGAGGCATGGTGTATTGAGGCAAGGTGGAGGGGTGAGGCCCTAATATAGAAGGTAGGTGTGATGGTGAAGGTTGAAGCCGTGCCTGCTGTATCGGTGTGATCGGGGGCGAGGGTTTTAGTTGTGGCTAGAGGCATAGATTGGACTCGAGGAGATTGGGTCTGTCTCCTAGGTGGATTGATGGCATTATTTTTGGATAAATCTAACCATTTAGGTGGGTGTGTCAGGCTAGGAATTGGTGAAGTTCCAAGCGTAAGGGAAGGTTTGGTTAGGTTGATAGAGGTGGCTGAGGGATTCGATAGAGATGAGGGGGTGAAGGTGAGGACATAGGCATTTTGAGCTTTTGTAAACACCTCGGGTATATGGTAGAGGTGTCTGGATTAGTCATCTGCATTTGAGTAGAGCATGGTGTACTCAAACGCTCCCATAAGACTCAAATCATCTTAGGGGATGACAATCTTCACGTGTGAACAGGAACTTTGGTATGGAAGAGAGGTGGGTTGTGATTCGGTCCCTTTGTGGTGTGATGATGACGGGGGTAAATGAGGCATTGTATCAATGGGTGTTAAGAGGTCAACCGGTCGCTGGAAAGATTTAGGTGATGAAGAACTAATAGGTAGGAGGGCATGTTCGAGGGGATCCATCATGATTAAGGAGTTTGGTGATGTAGGCTCAAGGGGTTTCTCCTCTAAGGATGACTAGAAAAAGTGGCAAGCCTTCTTCTTTTGCAGCAAGAGTGGTGGAAGGAGATGTTTGGGAAATAGATAAGTTAGATAACATCCGCTCACAATCTTGCAGGGATGTGGTGTAAGAAGGTTCATTTGTGAGAAGAGAACTCTGGGCGGTTAATTCCTTTATGGGTAAAGGAATAGTAGGGACTATCCTCTTGTCTGATGAAGGAGAAGGGGCGAGAATCACTGCGTTGGTGAAGAAGCTTGATTAGAATTTCCTCAATGGAAGCCACAGGTTGGGAGTTGAAAATCGCATGGATCTCATGCACACTCTTCTCCTCGGTGAGGTGTCTTGGTTTGTATTCTTATTAGATGCATGGTTTGGAAATGGTTTGTTGAAGATTTTTAAATTTCGATTAGCGGGGCATTAGGATTATCGAGAGTTATATCCCTTGCATCAACCATTTCCTGCACTATGTTTTTCAACATCTTGCAATTTTTGTGACTGTGTCCCTTCACGCGATGGAAGTTACAGAAGTCATTTTCTTTATACCAAGAAGGTATAGCGCGGGTGGAATCAAACCCGGAGTGAGGTTTAACAGGAGGCAAGGTGATAGCTCCTGCTTTAAGCAATTTGTCTAAGATCACACCATAAGTTTCTCCCAAGGGAGTGTAGTTGATGGGCTCGGCTTTATACTTATAGGTGGCTTTCGGCTGGGTATTAGATAGTGCTTGAGATTTGACCGTCACTGCGTGTACGGCACCCTTTGATTTCGAAGCAGCCGATGCGTGAGAGTTGGTGGTGTTGGGTTTGGTGGTAGAGTCTTGGGTCCGGAAATTTGAGCTTTTGTTGCGTAACCTCAATTTCTCCTCCTCTAAGGCTCGAATCTCTAGTTTCGAGCCATAGTAAAGGCCTCATCAAAGGTGTGGAAAGTTTGAATTTGGAGGGTGGGAGAAATGTGTTTAGCGCAGGCCCACGTAAAGAGTTCGATGAGCTCGGCCTGAGGTAAGGCGTAAGTAAGTTGGTTGATGAGGCCCCGCCATCATCCAACGAAATCTGCGATAGACTCGTCTTCAAGGTGTCGGATGGCATAGAGGTCGGTAATGGATACTTTCTTGGCAATATTGATGGAGAAGTGATCCGAAAGATTGGGCTAAGCTGGTTAAAGGAGAAGATTGAGTGTTGGGCTAAAAACATACCACTCAAAGCGAGTCTGATAAGGACATGGGAAAGGTACGGAGTAGTAAGGCATCGTCATGAGCAATCGGATAGCGAGGCATGTCTACGAGCGATCACAAGTGTTGTTGAGGGTCCTCCTTACTTATTAAAGTGAGTAAATTTTGGTAATTCCCATTGAGGAGGATATGTATGAAGGGGACGAGAAGGATGAATAGGCTCGACAAACTTGCTCGTATGTCGGGGGTGTTACGACTTCTGAAAGCGAAGCCTCAAGATTTTGCATCTTGTCCATCATCATTTGATTAAATCATTGGTTGGGTTAGATGATGGTGTTGTCGTTGTAAGCAGAGGAGGATTGGTCAAGAGCTCTACTAGACAATGGTGGGATTGAATGTTGATAAGATAATGGTGATGAATGTGTTGGGGCAGCCGAATAAGGGTGTCCTATATAAAGGTTGAGGCCACTTAGGATGAATTTGTGGAAATGAAAAGGTGGGCGGAGCTTGTGAGGAAAGCTCGTGTGTATAGGTGGCGAGAGAGCAAGTTATAAAATAAAGAGCGAGTCTATGAGAGAGAGATGAGGTAGGGTCGGTGGATGGTAGTGATATGTGGGGCCCCAGTTTGAAAGGAAAGCCGGTGGTGCAGTATGAACCACCGAAAGCCCTTGAGTGGGAGGCGGGGCTAAGGATGAAGACGGTGAGGTGGAGTTATTAGGTGGGGAAGGGGCTAAGTGAGCGGCGATACTAATAGGCATACCAACGAGGAGCTGACCGTCGGGTGTACGGTCAGGGGTATGAGACAAATAATATTGTATGGCGCTAGGATTAGCATCCAAAAATTTGGCAAATTCCTTATCTCCTACAGGGATCTTGGGAAAATTACTGGTATCTGTAGGATTCCCCATAGGATGTGAAGGGGGTGACTCAGGAAAAGGCACGGAACAGGCATGTGAAACCATGGCTGCAGCTTGTTTCAGGTGATAACAACCATGGACAAGAGGACACAGCAGGGATTTAATCAATCTGGAACAGAAACAACAACAAAATGTTGGAATTGATAGGTTGTTGGTTTGTCAAGAACTGTTAAACACAGTAACCGATATCGGTCAGATAACCGATGTCGGTCAGAATGTAGCCGGCGTCGGTCAGTTAACCGATGTCGGTAGTATAGGACCGGTGTCGGTCACTGTGAAAGCAAAGAGAGGATGTAAGAAGCTGCTGGTTTGGGGATAACAATGCTTAATATACCTACCAAACTATCTTGAAGTGATCACTGAAATAATGTATGACAGAGAAACAGAACTAAAAAACAAGCAAGATGCACAAGCAAATCAAGAGACTAACCCTAGGATTAGTTTTAATCACTTTGGGCTTATGCCTTAGATGCCAGATGATGTCAATCCTAAACAAAAGACCTAAGGGAGATGTCAAGTTTGTTTTGGCTCATAAGGCTACCTCAATCGGGTGGAGGAATACCACGGGAAGGGGGGATGTTTGAGCTGTTGTGTTGATTATGATGTGATTTGGTATGTGTTGTGCAGTGAGAGTAAGATTAATTTCTCGTTAATACCATGGATATCACCCCCACGTGTATGACCTGTTACTTAATCTACATTCACTAGAATTAAAAATAGCAAGCAAGAATGTGATGCACGTGTTTTAAACCCAAATCGAAAATGATATTCGATGAAGCAAAGAAGATGACTTTCACTAATGCAAAGATGTGAAAGAAAGACAAATTATTTTACCAAAATGACAAAATATTTTGTGAATATTTAGAAGAAAGAAACAACAAGTGTGCTCCCTATATGAAAGAAAAGCAAGAAAGAAAGAAACCCGAAAAGGGTCCCCCAAGTGTGCCAAAATGTTTCACCATGAGAATTTCGTTCGGAATAGAGTTGCTTCTTCTATCCTTTCATTCTCTTGAGAAAGCAGAGATAAGGGTTAGGGCTAGGAGGAATACCTATTGAGTGTTGGGAAGGTGTGCGCGTACCGTAGAGAGATCGAGATCGATTGTGAAGAACTCCTTTTTATGCAGGAAGGACTACTGTAAGTAAGAATACAAGACCACGAGATCTTAGTTAGACAATAAGTGAGAGGAACTACCTTGGGCCGGGAAATATTAGACTTCCTTTGAAGGTGGTGGTTCCCCTTTTAATACAAATTAATGCAAATGATAATAAAGAAGCTATTGCGAAATCACGATTTAGGTACCTTGTTAAAAAGCAATAGAGACTAAACTACCAATAATAAAATGTCATGATGTTTGTTTGGTCACCGGTTATTGATGCATTCAGATCAAATTACAAGGATAGACCAACTGGATATGAGATTGTTTGGGGGTAAATAAGGAAAGGTTGGTTTTGGTATAAGTCACGGTGGGTCGATGCGATCTTTGAATAACCGATTTGTGGTTATAACACCGATACCGGTAGAAGATAACCGATATCGGTAGGGGCAGTGATTTAGGGGTTTCGAATGGAAGTCAGTTGTAAGGTGGTTATGGTGTTTATAGGGTTAATAAATGATTAGGGGGTAGTAGGGTGATGGAGAAAACTCAGAGAGTGAGAAAACTATCTTTGGGGCAATATCGGGGTTGATGAATGAAAGTTAGGTGCAGAGTGCTGCCGGGTGGTAGATCTAGGAGTGAGCTTATAATTATTATGAATTAAAAGTTCAAGAAATGGTGTTTAGAAACATACAAGATACTACTTACTAGTTCCTGATGAAGATACAGGTCCAAGGAATGTGGTGGCGACAGTAAGGCTTAGTTGGGATGATCCGGTATTGGAAAGCGAGCTGATGAAGCTATCCTCAGTCTTTTCCAATGCTTGGACGAGTGTGACAGTGATCTAGTTGCTCAGTTACAGTCTTGGGCTCGATCCTCTTCTCTGTAACCTCTTCTACTTGTTTCACTTCTCTCTCTCCTGCCAAATGAATTCGGATCCCTTGTTTTTGGTTGGGGAGGTCATTTATAGAGAACCGATGGTGGTTGCCTAACCGCGCCGGCCGGCAGTATAGGGACCGATGTCGGTTAGGTCAAAGTTGGCTATTTTTAGTAAAATAGCCAACTTTCCCTCTTTTTCTCCCGAGGGGTTAGTTGTGGGCTTGGTCAAGTCATTATTAGGTTCGTTTTGATGCGGGTGAGGGGTGATGAGTCATGGGTGTGGAGTGCGGACCAAGTCATAGGTCTTAATTAAGTTGGTTTAGGGTTAGGGCTAGGTCACGGTGAGGTGGCGAGATGAGGTGGCGGGGTTGGAGATGTGGATTTATTAATTATAAGGTAATTAATAAATCATTA